>CM055118.1:301253910-301853910 GCA_029206835.1 Rana muscosa
AGTTATAAAGTCAAAACATTTTTCATTAAAATAAATCTGTTTATACTTAACCTGCTTTGTGCAAGAATATTGCTCAGAGCGGCCCCATTCCTCCTTCTGCAAGTGCCACCATAGGAAGCTGCTTGCTATAGGGGCACATGTGCAGGCAGACTCCCGGACTGGGCTGTCTGCGACCGTAGATTAACACAACGTTGTTCTGCCTCCACCCTTTTCCCTCTTTGATTTGGGAAAGGGGGTGGGGGAAAACATTTGATTGATGGCAGCAGAAACCAATTGCTCCTGCTGCTATCATTGCAGCCTGTGAATACAGGAAGAGAGGGGAGAAGACCTGTAGCCAGGCACAGAGCTGAATTGATATAAGAGTCTGGTAAGTATTTACAACAGGGATCTCAAACCTGCGGCCCTCCAGCTGTTGCGGAACTACAAGTCCCATCATGCCTTTGCCTATGGGAGTCATGCTTGTAACTGTTTAGCCTTGCAATGCCTCATGGGAATTGTAGTTCTGCAACAGCTGGAGGGCCACCAGTTTGAGACCCCTGATTTACAACCATTTTATGTGGCAATCACTCCAGGTAATTGTTTTATTGTGACGGGTGGGCTTGCTAATAAATGAGGTTCTGAAATTGAGAAGGAACGGGGCCAAGTAGGAGCAGTCAAGATCTGAATATAACTTTAGCTGCTTATATCTTAGCTGAGCTCATTTCTGTTTTTCACTGAAGCCAACATCTGTTTATGCTTTTTTTTTTTTTTTTTTTTTTTATATTACGATTTTCAGTTTCTCAGGTTTGTGAAAGGTTTACTCCAAGAAAAATGTGTTCAGGCTTCTACAGTGGGCTAACCAGTGTTATATATTTTGGTGTCCGCTTTTAAGATCTCTAGCAAAGGAAAATGTATGCTTATTGCTGCTATTCTGGTTCCTGCATTCATTGCTTCTTTGGAAAAAAAATGCATTTAAACCTGGTTTCTACGAGTAGCACCTCCACATTTGTTAGGTAATTTTTTTAATAAGCAAGTTGGACATTTTCTAAAAAAATGTAATTGGTTTTCGCACAGGTCAGATAATGAAATCCTTTCTTGCATCTTTTTAGACAGAAAATGAAGATGACATGCAAGAGAACACCTTCTCCATGGATCCCCAGCTGGAGAGACAAGTGGAGACCATTAGAAATTTGGTGGACTCCTACATGGGAATCATAAACAAGTCCATCCGTGACCTCATGCCAAAGACCATAATGCACCTCATGATCAATAATGTGAGCTAAGAATGAGTGCTGCACTGAATAGAATGGGGGTCGTTATCTTGTTTTGTAGGTTTCAGAAGCTTTATAAAAATGCACCGCCTGGGTGTGCTGGGAATTACAATTAAAGGGCCGGTGGTTGTGGGGGTCTGCAGGGAAGGGGGCTTATCAGAATTTGCAATCAGAAAAAAAAACAACAAAGGTTCCCGCCATCTGCCCGCTCTGCCGTTTGACCGCTCTTAACTAAGAGGCGGGCACACTCTGTCACTGGGTGGCACCGCCTCTTTGTGACATCACCCGAGGACATGCTGGGACGGTATTGGTGTGGGGGGACCCCACGCTGTTTTTTTTTTTTTTGTTCTTTTTTTTTTTTTAATTGCTGACGTTCTTTTTACAAGTCTTTTCACAAGTCGCAAGTGTGACTTTCATGTGACTTTTGAGGGTTTACATTGATGCTCTCAAGTTGCATGAAAGTTGGACCAAAGTAGTGCAGGAACTGCTTTAAAGTTGCTGCGACTTTAAGTTGCACAGATATGAACGGTACTCATTGGGAAACTTGGGGTGAGACTTTGGGGTCGCACAAGTGTGAATGGGGTTAATTGTTTGCATACAGGTCAATTTTAACAGCTTCAGCCCCGGAAGATTTTACCCCCTTCCTGACCAGAGCACTTTTTACAATTTGGCACTGCGTCGATTTAACTGACGATTGCGCGGTCCTGCGACATTGTACCCGAAAAAAATTTGTGTCTTTTTTTTCCCCCACAAATAGAGCTTTCTTTTGGTGGTATTTGATCACCTCTGCAGTCTTTTTTTTTCTTGTTTTTTTTTTTGTGCTTTAAACAAAAGAGCGACAGTTTTGAAAAAAAAAATATTTAAATTTTTGTTATGTCCCACTTTTTTTTTTCAAAAAACAATTTTTTTTCCTCTGTTTAGGCCGATATGTATTCTACATATTTTTGTTTAAAAAAATCGCAATAAGCGTATATTGGTTGATTTGCGCAAAAGTTATAGCGTCTACAAAATAGGGGATAGATTTATGGCATTTTTGTTAATTATTTTTTTACTGGTAATGGAGGCGATCTGCGTTTTTTTTTTTTTTTTCTTCCATTGGGACTGCAACATTATGCCGGACAGATCGGACACTTTTGACACATTTTTGGGACCATTGACAATTTTACAGCGATTAGTGCTATAAAAATGCACTGATTACTGTAAAAATGTCACTGGCAGGGAAGGGGTTAACACTAGGGGCGATCAAGGGGTTAACTGTGTTCCCTCTGCATGTTCTAACTGAAGGGGGGATGGGACTTACTAGGGGAAATTACAGGTCGCTGTTCATACTTTGTATGAACACACGATCAGTCATTTCTCCCCTAAGAGAACCGGGACACAGATCCGGTTCTCGCTGTGTCACGAGCGTTCGCGGGTTGCCCAGCGGTCATCGCGCCCGCCAGGCACTAGCATCGGCTCCGGGGGCAAGCGCCCCTAGTGGCCACAGGGCGAAGTAACATAACGTCGTTTCGCAGAGCCGAGCCATGTTGCCGCAGTAAAACTGCGGCGGCTGGTCGGCAAGTGGTTAACAGCACTATACAGATGAATTTTTATGCTCTTGAGCAACCGTTGCCTGCCGCTACTTCTACAACAAATTTGAAGAAGGCTACTGCAAATGATGTGACTGCCAATGAGAGATTTTATTGGTCAGTAGCTTGGGAATAAAATCCTGTATGTAGCCTAGCCCAGACCCAGTCAAAGAACTGTGGTCACATAGTTGACTGTCGTCCAAAAATTCACGTATCACAGAAAAGTTGCATAAATGTAATGTGGGCCAGCAGTGTGCTATTGCTACAGCGGGTTGGTTTGTTATGTATGATGGAGTGTGTGTGTTCCCACATGTTAAAGTGTGTATGACACATTTTTTTTTTGCAGTGTCCCTTTTTAGCCCTTTGTTTTGTAGCATGGCAACAGAACAGTTTCCATCCACATTACGTTCCTTGTAAGATAAAGGGTTGTAAATTTATGGAACAGATGATACTATCTGTGTAATAAATTTAGAATTTTTTGTTTATAAATTCAATCATAACCACCAGTACCCCGTCAGGCTCTGCTGCATGCACTGACAATGAAGCAAGGTAGAAACTGCGCTAAATTAAATGTGAAACCTCAAAAGGCAGCGACCCTTCTGTTAGATATAGCACAGTCCTAAGTTATGTATTCATATAGAGAGTTGCGCTAATATTAGGATTAATATTAGGAACTAAATGTTCCAAAAACCAGTGATAAAATAAAAGTCCAAACGTGGTGAAAGGTTATTTAGCAGTATCCGCACCATCCACCACTTTGTAGTGTGTGATCCTTCAATTATCACCGCCACCATAAACAGAGTCCATCTTCCCTACGCGTTTTGGCTTGACTAGGGCGACGCAACGTGCTGACATCACCACGTACCTAGAGTCCTGGAAGGACCGGTTGCTGCTGTTTGGCCAGTTAGCATGTTTGTTTTTAGCGTGAATATACATTTCCTTTGATGTAAGTGCAATACTTTATATAATCTGTAATACTTCAACGATCGCCTCCACCATGAACAGAGTGCTTGCTTACCAGCTTCCACAGACCAGGTCACGGAAGGTCAGTGACACTTGTGGCTCTAAACCCAGCTGGGACCTTTAAACGTTAAGGAACCTGGACATATGGACCCACCATCTCTGTGGCGTTATCGCAGGATATCCTCAAAATACAAAAGGCTCACACAGCATAAAATCCTTAACTTTATTCAGAGCATATAAAGTATTGCACTTTCATCAAAGGAAATGTATATTCACGCTAAAAACAAACCTGCTGGTTGGTCGAATAGCAGCAACCTGTCCTTCCGCGACTCGAGGTACGCGGTGACGTCTGCACGTTGCTCCGCCCTAGTCGAGACGAAACGCGTAGGAAAGATTGACTGTTTATGGTGTAGGTGATAATTGAGGATCACACACTACAAGGTGGTGGATGGTGCGGATGCTGCTAAAGAACCTTTTGTTCAACATTTGGATTTTTACTGGTGTTTGGAACATTTAGTTTTAATATTAGCGCAACTCTGTATATGAATTTATTGACGAGGAATATGTTGACCGGAGAAAGATGACCTCATCAATTTGCTGCTGCTGTTTGATTGTCCAGTCACAGGCTGGGAGCAGGAAGGGGACCAAGCTGCATTGCTTCACTGCAGAGAAGTTGGGTCACCAACATGGCTGTGCTGTTTTGCAGAGCTGTGTAATTTTTGGACTTGCAAAATTTCAAGTCCTTTGGCAGGTGGTAAAACAGCTTTCACTTAAAACGGGCCGCTAAATGAATAGCCAGCGGATTTGTAATTGTCACACTGCACAGCCAGGCTGATGACTGTTATTTTGTAGTTCTACTCTACAGCCCCCTATTTGGCTCCAGCCAGCCATATTGGACAATTTGACAGCATAATTGCTCTGTAGACTTATTGCTCATTGAACAGACCAACAATACAGTAAGCTGTGAAGCCCTCTATTTGGCTAGGCAGTTAGGTGTGCGAATCACAAGAGCAGTTTAAGATTTTCACTTTGTTTTCCTATAGGCGAAGGAGTTCATTCACTCGGAGCTGCTGGCATATCTCTACTCATCCACTGACCAGAACAGTTTGATGGAGGAGTCGGCGGACCAAGCTCAGAGGCGAGATGATATGCTCAGGATGTATCATGCACTGAAGGAGGCTCTGAACATTATCGGGGATATTACCACTAGCACCATCACCACCCCGGTCCCTCCTCCGGTGGATGACACCTGGCTGCAGAATTCCAACAGTGGCCATAGGTTGGTACAGTACTGTCCTGTGTCATTTATGTACAAATCGCTTTTCACTTTCATCAGGAATAAATGTCTCTAAATACATTTTTCTTTTTCTTTTCAGCCCGAATGTGCAGAGGAGGCCAGTGTCCAACATTATGCCCCCCAGCCGTCCTCCTGCTGTCCGTGGCCCCACACCAGGCCCCCCTCTCATACCTGTGCCAGTAGGAGGTTCTGCTTACCCTCCAATCCCATCTCGCCCTGGCTCAACGGGGCCATTCCCTGCTGCTAACAATGACCCTTTTTCTGCACCTCCACAGATCCCATCCCGACCTGCTCGAATCCCACCAGGTGTACCACCCGGTGTGCCCAGGTAAGGACTGTGATCTACTGCATGTTGCTCAGCGGATTATCAGTGCATGATGAACATGATAAATTACTACATTAATTATGGTCATACTTTATAGCTATGCGTGTCTGTAGATGAATGATCTGCACAAGAGAATATCTTTCCGTCACTGCAATGTAATTGGACAATGGGATACCTAACCCAACACATTTCATTACTTGCCATGTGGCAGGGCAAGACAAGGATAGTAATAAGAATTGAAGCTGTTAAGCTTTTTTTTTTTGAAGGTTTCTTTGCACCCTAGAATCCTTAGAACATTTGCCAAGCTTATTCTCTGCAACCTGAATGCTGGGCTGTTCTTATCAGGAAAAGCACTGAAACACACTGATGGTAAGAGCTTGACCACCTTTCCTTAAACACATTCCTATTGGCTATTTAGGCGCCTTTCACACTGGGGCGGGCGGTGGCGGTATGGCGGCGCGATTTTTAGCGCCGCTATACCGTCGTATTTGCCGCGATATTTGGCCGCTAGCGGTGCGGTTTTAACTCCCGCTAGCGGCCGAAAAAGGGTTCATACCGCCGTGTCCCATTGATTTCAATGGGAAGGAGCGGTATACACACCGCTCCAAAGATGCGGCTTGCAGGAGATTTTTTCTCCTCGCGTTATTTATGCGCAATTTTTAGCGCAAAACTCCTGAAAAACTCCTCAGTGTGAAAGGGGCCTTAGGCAGCCCTTCGCTGGAATGGGCTGGGGTAGAGGGGCAATGTATGCTGCAGAAGAAACTTACTTTGTCATTTTTAATAGAAAACTATAGTCTTCATTTTTTATTTGAAAATAATAGAAATAGAGTTTGCGGTCAGTAGAACAAGTTGCCTTTCTATGGACATGCGAATACATATTCTTAAATTAGAAGTTTAGTCAAAACCTAACCAACTCAAAAACCTGCTCTCTGCCACATTCTAAGCCTAATCTAGCTAGCCCTATAAAGAAAAAAAATGCTGTGCTTGCCTGTTCTGCAGCCGCTCCAGTCTCAGGCTGTGCTGTCAGCAGCGGCTTCAGTGTGTGGGAGTGTTCAGGAGAGACAGCTGACAATGGAAGCTCCATATTAACTCTATGGGAGATGTCACTTCCCAGGTATTTCACAGCCATTGTCAACTTTTGTCCTTCACACAGCATCAGCCGCTGGAGACGGGACTGTAGTGGCTGCAGAACAGGTAAGTAAAGCAACTTATTTTTTTTCTTTACAAGGCTAGATACTGTAGCTCAAGGTTAGAATGTGGCATGGCAGAGAGTAGGTTTAGCATTAAGTTTTGAATAAACTTACACTTTAAGAAGCAGTAGTATTGACCTCTGTAGCTGCAGGCACTGTGGAGCAATTCTTAAAGTTCGTAAGAGCACCCTGCTCTACCCATTCCCAAAGCTCCTGCTCTGTGTTTAAATTAGTAATTAATAGACTGGTAACCTTTTAAGTCACTGCAGGGAAGGAGTGCAGGGGGAGGTAAGCTTATTGAGTCACTGATAGTAGGGCGAGCTAAGCTACTAACCTACTGCTGGCAGCAAAGCGAGCTTAGCTGCAGAGTCGTTGTTGGCAGTGGTGGAGCTAAGCTGCAGAGTCGCTGCTCAGAAAGGGGGAGCTGAGCTACTACTGGGAAGGGAGGAGCCGGGCAAGCTATGATGCAAAGTTTCTGCTGGGAGAATAGAGCAGGGTAAGCTGGGTTGCCAAGTGTCTGGCCGGAGAGGGGAGCAGGGTAAGTTAAGTTGCCCAGTCACTGCTTGGAGGGGGGTAGCAGTGCAGGCTTAGCTGCCAAGTCATTGTGGGGAAGGGGAGCAGGGCAAGTTGAGCTACTTAAGTAAAAGTGCATTGTTCTGTATGCTCTGAGGATGTGTTGTTTTAAGAGGCCTGACCTGACAAGACTCTGGTAGTCTGAGATTATCTTGGCAGTGATGAAACCTCAGTTGAGCTTTCAATGGTGGGCATAGACTTTCAGGTAATTTACTTTAACAACTTCAGCTCTGAGAAGAATTGGCTGCCCAATCACCGGGCCATTTTTTGCGATTCGGCACTGCGTCGCTTTAACTGACAACTGGTCGTGCAAAGTTGCACCCAAACAAAATTGATGTCCTTTTATCCCCACAAATAGAAGATTTCTTTTGGTGGTATTTGATCACCTCTGCGGTTTTTATTTTTTGCCCTATAAACAAAAGAGCGAAAATTTTGAAAAAAAAGCAATATTTTTTACTTTTTGCTATAATATCCCCAAAAAAATAAATAAAAAAACAAATTTTTCCTCAGTTTAGGCCGATACGTAGTCTTCTACATATTTTTGGTAAAAAAAAAATCGCAATAAGCGTTTATTAATTGGTTTGCGCAAAAGTTATTGCATCTAAAAATAGGGGATAGTTTTATGGCATTTTTATTATTATATATTTTTTTCTACTAGTAATGGCGGCGATCAGCGATTTTTATCGTGACTGCGATATTGCGGCGGACACTTTTGACACTATTTTGGGACCATTGTCATTTATACAGTGATCAGTGCTATAAAAATGCATTGATTACTGTGTAAATGACACTGGCAGGGAAGGGGTTAACCACTAGGCGGCGAGGAAGGCGTTAAGTGTATCCTAGGGAGTGATTCTAACTGTGAGGGGGCTGGGCTACAAGTGACACAACAGTGATCACTGCTCCCAATGACAGGGAGCAGTAGATCACTGTCCTGTCACTAGGCAGAACAGGGAGATGCCTTGTTTACATGGGCATCTCCCCGTTCTGCCGCCCCATGACACGATCGCGGGACACCAAGTTAGCGTGTCCCGCGGTCATGGAGCTTGCGGCGTCTGCTAGGCGGCAGATTCAAAGCAACGTACCTGTATGTTGCTTTGCCTGCCCGTACTATTCTGCCGACGTATATCTACGTTAGGCAGTCGGCAAGTGGTTAAAAAGCATCCTAACTAGAACAGTCTAACCCCTGCAAGTATGCTGGCAGAGAATGACCCTTGCTCTCTGTATAAAAGCAGTGTGAGCTCTAAGGATATCAACCCCCCCCCCCCCTCCTCGCTAGGTAAAGCTGGCATACATTATACAATGTTCTTATTCAGTTTCCTTTCGATTCACCGTCTATGTAGCGCAAGGGCCTGCCTGATTGCATACAAATTGAAAGTGTTTAGGTTTGACCTCATATTGTATGGTTTTGATAAATCTACAAAAAAATTGTATGTGTGGCCAACCTAAGACCTGTGCCTCTGCCCTCAGCAAAGTTCATGCTCCATAATGATTAGCCAACTGTAACTGTGACTCAACAGGAGGCACGTCACCTCTGGAAAGAGACCGTGGCTTTCACATGGAGAACAAGGGTCAATGTCTTCAGCATGCTGTCAGGGGAGAGCTTTTCATTTCAAACTGGTTTCTTTTTAAAGAAATTAAACTGTAAGACTTTACCAGTTGCCACTGTCAGCTCCCCCCCCCCCCCAAAACAGAAACAAAATATTTAGGTGGACTTGTCCAAATAAACAAAATGGCTCCTTCTGCTGTCCTATTGGACCCCAGATGTGATGACATGAAAGGGAGTGCCTGTATTGCATGCAAGGACCAGACAAAGCTTTTGCTTTCATTTTGTAACCTGCACTAATAAAATGGTGTATGGTTTCTTTGTGGTTTTTCTTACTCATATTTTATAGATTGCATAACGGGCTTATGTTGTGCAGATCCTCCATCTTCAGAGATGCACTTGATCTCAGGTTTCTTAGATAAGTTCTTGATGTTGGTCCCAGTCACCAATCGGATTCAGACGTTCATATTCCTATTGTCAGTGGAATCTGAACACTTTAGTCTGATTGATGGCTGTGGACAAACAAGCCAGACAGTTTGGACTTCTGCATGAGGCTCCCTGTTTTTGTAATATATCTGCAGAGCTAGCAGTATTACAAATGGCTGCATAATAAATCTGTTATATTGTAATTTAACATTCAAATAGAAGCTGTACTGATTATAACTAATAGAAAAAGTGCTAACATGAATGAGCATGATAAATAACACTGCTTATGACTCTTGGAAACATTGACACTGCTGCAGTTGGACTTTTTCTTTTTTTTTGTTTAATTATGTGGCTCCCACTCATAACTCCGTGTCAATTCCTTTTTTTAAAACCATTGTTTCTCTCGCCCTTTTTGCAGCCGGAGACCACCCGCCGCCCCAAACCGGCCCACCATAATCCGACCTGCAGAGCCCTCCTTACTAGACTAAGCATCGGGACGGGCTCCTGGGGCGTAAGCGAGACATAAAGGCTTTGTCGGAAAGAGGGATTATAAGCTGGGCGTCCGTCTCCGTTATCAAAGACGTCGTGCCCGCCCAGCCGTGTAATCTGTCCGTGTTGTTGTTGACCAGTCCTATAGAAATAGACTTTCACCATCTCATGAAATCCATTAGATTGATCAAACTCTTAATGGTGCATGTTAGCCTTTTGCCTGAGTATACGAGGGAAAGGAAGAGACTATTTATTTCTGTTCCTTCAAGCTGTTCCCTGGCAGGTTTCCAAAAATGGCCGTCGCCTTCCCTTAAATGTAGAATGATTGCTAAACTCCTCTCTGTACCAACAATTTAAATGGCTGACACCTTCCCTCATAAACATAGTAATCTGATCTTTGCTCTAAAGCTGTAAACCTAATTTTTTGCTTCAGCATGGCCACCTGCCTAATATCATAGATGCAAAATGGCTGCTAAATGAGCCTAATATCCCTGAAGACCCTCCAATGCAAAATGGCTGCCCTCCTTCCACTGCAGCCAATGAGTGAAAATTAATTTGGTGTGGATTAACTGAATGCAAAAGTCTATTTCTATCACAGTGGCTTTTGGTCCGAATTATAGCAGACAAGAAGAAATATACTGGGTTTAATTCTGTGTCGGGGTTGTAAAAAAACCTTGTATAATGGAAGATATGATGGCGTGACATCAAGCGTGTGTAATATACAGACAACCAGTCTGTGCTGGATTCCTGGCCCCCTCTATTTAACCGTTGGAGTATTTAAGCCTTTTCTGCATATTCCACATGTGGAACTGACTTGTCCTAATTAAAGTTATGTACAGTTTTTGGACCTTCGAGATAAAATTTGCATTAATTTTCATATATATTTAACAGTCTATAAAAACCTATATCCTGTGAGATTTTTTATTTTTTTTTCCTATCAAATTAGTTTTGATTCTCTTCAAATCAGTGCCTTTTATGCTTATGGGTGGGGTAGAGGACTGTGAGATTGTGTGAATGGGAGAAAACCAACATGATTTGGAACAACCAAAGTATGCATTGCGAAAGTCCAGACAAACTGCACAAACCTGCTAAAGGAACTACTGGAACAAGTAGCACTGGCAAGCTGTACTAGAAGCAGGAGGGTGTATCAGTGGCAAGTTGAATAACATGTTGGCTTTTTACATCTCAGACTTCGATGGCAAGATATCCACACCGACATGGCTGCGGCTGCTGCAAATTGATGGCATTACTTAATCCTCATTAGACCCCGTAGACACACTATTAGATTTTCTGCAGACTTTTGTCTTCAGATTTACCAAAACCATATAATATGAGGTCAAACCCTGAGAGTTTAAATTTGTATGGAATCAGGCACTACATGGTTTTGTTAAATCTGAAGACAAAAATCTGCAGAAAATCTAATGTGTATGGGGCTTTAGTGTGGACGTTGACCTGTTTTTGAGGATGCAGACTCCAGGTCTTTCATCTTATCCCAGTTTCACTGACCTAGAACAAGACTGTCCGGTGAAGTGTTGATGTGCACCTTCAAATACAAGTGAGCAATGACCGCTAAAGATAAACATAATCACCTCAGTCCCAGCTTCCAGGAGGCCCAGGTAATGGCACCTCTGACTTTGGTATAGGTGGGCACTGGAAATCCTGTTGGAATGCATTGTGGGCCGTTTTTTGTAGGATTTTGAGTGACCAGGAGGAAGCTGCAAATTGCAGTGACATCACCCACACCTTCTGGGAAGCCAAGATCGAGGCACGTTCTCTTTTATGTTTTTTGTAAAATAGTAAAAGTTGTTTGGCGGTAGAGGGCTGGTAGGGATGCGGACCTTCCATCTGCACAGAAAGGTCCACTTTAAAGCAGGCCTATAGAAGATTAAAGCCCAATTCGAGCCAAAACTTTTTATTTCATGTTGGACAAAAGACTTTTAGTGCTCTCTTGATTTTTGTCCTGGTGTTACAGGGAGAAGATGTTGGATAAAAATTCCAATAGGGTGACAGAAATGAAACCAGTCACAAATGTTACCCTCAACTCTACCTAAAACTCCTGCTGGAGGTGAGCATTATAGTTCATATACCTTCTTGCTCTTCACGCTCTCGAACAATTCAGAGATTAAAGAGGTTGTAAACCTCCATTTTCAAGTTGTACCTATGGGTAAGAATATAATGAGGCTTACCTATAGTTACAGTAAGTATCTCCTAAACGTGTGTCGTTTAGGAGATATCTACTTTGTACTGTGCCGATGATGTCATCGGCGCTGTGAAGTGATGTCATGCGACTCTGGCCAGTCACAGATCTGGAGTCCGCGGCCCTGGAAGGAAGAGGGGTGAACATGGATGTGGCCGACAGTATGGACTTCATTTGCAGGCAAGTGTCACTGAATGTGCTAGTATGCGATGCATGCTAGCACATTATGCTTTTACTTTGCAGGAAACAAAGAAGTAGTAAAACCCATCAGGGTTTACTTCCTCTTTAAAGCCCTGTTCACACATTACTGGACTGTCAGTTTTTTTTGTTCGAGCTTAAAGTGACATCAGTCTCGTTTTTTTATTTTTTTTGTTTAAAAATAACAAACATATTCTATCTACCTGCCCTGTGTTAGTGGTTTTGCACAGATCAACCAAATTCTCCTTCTTGGGTCCCACGCCAGTGTTTCTGCCCCCCCACAGCAAGCAGCTTGCTTTGGGGGCACCCGAGCAAAGCAGCTGCTCTTTGTGTCCGTTCAGACACGGAGCTGTGGCTTCTCTCTCTCTCTCTCCCTCCCCCCCCATTGGCCTACTGATTTTGACAGCAGTGGGAGCCAATGATGCCCGTTGCTGTCTCCGCCAATGAGGGCGTTTCCCCTGACAGCTGAGGCTCTCGTGCAACATCGCTGGCTCGAGATGGGGCTCGGGCAGGTATGAGGGGGGCTGCTGCACACAGGGTTTTTTTTTTTTTAATCTTTAGGCATTAAGATAAAAATTAAATCTACTGCCTTTTAGAATCACTTTACCTTCTCTTTCCATCACAAGAAAACAAAAGGTACTTTGAAAACTATGTAGCAAAGCATGGCATTCCTTTGCCTCTAAACTGTGAAATACATGCTAGGCTTTCTCTATGCAGATTTTTTCCTGTTACCTGGAAGAGCTTGAGATCTGTGGACTGCTCCTGTGTGGTCGATGATTCAGCTAGTTCAATCCCCGTCTCAGGAAAAGGTGGGAAAATGTTCTATAACATTTTTACATCTACAGCCAGTATACATTAGAATACAGAAAAATTGAGGCATTTTCTGTAGGTGTCTACTTAATTCTTTATTTTTTTCTCCTTTCTGATATTCAGAATATTTCAGGGATTTGGATGTACGGGTCAAAAGAACTAGGGCATGTACATTCCAATCTAGGATCAGTGATTAAAGTGGACCTTGCATGGCAAACAGAAAGTCAGATTTTTTATTAAAAAAAATTGCCAGCCCTCTGGCAGGAACACCTAAACGGAAAAGTCTGAAAAAATAAAACAAACGCCACATCCAAGAATTGGTAAATTGCTTTATATTGAATGTTTGCTTTAGATGCACGAGGTCTGGATTTAAATACTATTTTAACTTTGGATGTGCTGTTCAAAGTCTTGCTAACAGGCCGGGTTACCATAGAAGTAAGTTTAAAAAAAAAAAATAGTAAAACCTATTCAGTATGCCTCTGCAATACATATACATTTCCCATGTTTTATACCTGCAAATACAGAAAAATACCTGCCAGAAGTCCTGAGTGCCTAAATTTGTGTAGTAGTTTTAATGGGGGGGGGGGGGGTGTGGCCCCCCTCCATGACTACTAATAAATCACCAGGCTGCATACTCCATGCAGTCTCTGCACACACACAGTAGTGGCAGATGGTCTTCTCTATGGTGTAAGGCCCAGGTGGTTCCCTCCTTTGGATAACTGTTCCCTCCAACCATTCTAAAGGCCATTGGCCACAGGCAAGTCTCTGTGAAGGTATCTGCATAAAGCAAACAGTTCAAAACTTCCTTGTGACCAGCAGAAGGCAGAGAACGGCAAAGCAATTTGCCTGAGTTTACAACCCCCTAAGCACTTTGTACCAATGAGCGTTTAAGGACAGGATGACAGGTCCTCCTTTTTAGAAGAGCAGTCAAGACTCTAGAACAGTACAGCTTGCACAGTCTACAAACCCCTTCCAGTTCTCGTAGAGCCTGAGCAGATGCAGTTTGTTGAGTTGTTTTCTCGTGCTCTGTGATGAGCCTGTTGCTGCGTGTTTACGCATGCATCAAATTTTAAGTGTACCTGTCACATTTCGCCATTTTGTTTCCTGAGCAAATAGCAGAATCCCTCATGCAATTCAAATGTGATGGGCTTTGTTTTCAACAGGTACACTTTTAGGGGGTGGAACAAGGGCTGTTTTTCAGGCAGAGCTTCAATCACTGCTGATGGGCTGAAACACATTGACATCTGTAAAGGGAACTTGTGTTGTAGCTAAACCCGTGTGCCTGCTTGCACCTTAAAAATAAGTGCACTTATAATTCACTTTCAAGGGAATGGTTAAATTATTTAAAGCCCCAGGATAATTTATAAGAAAATTACCTCTGCAGTGGGAAAGCAGATGTGTCTGTTTCTAGGGGACTCTTCTTGCGCCCCACAATGCAGAGTGGGGATGCTGCTGGCGGACCAGTTTTCTGGGCATGTAAGGACTTCAGCAAATGTATGTAGGGAAGGGGGCACCCTGGGAAAATCAAAGTACATGGACAGCAAGGAGCAGTTACCTTATGCAAGCAGCCAGTCTGCCATCAAACTTTATTGGACACAATGGCATAACACTTACTGCTAGGCCAGCTTTATGATGCATGCACAAGTCATACCATGTGCCAAAACACGACAGCATTCTCTGGGGATGTTCCAATCATGGGTGCGTTTTCTGAGCAGTTTGAACTTGGACGATACATTATGGACTCGTGTGACTTTGTATAGACCCTAAGGAGCAGCTGGTTTGTTACTACCGGAAAAACTGTGTACAATGACCTCCCCTGTTCTGTACCTTATTAATAAACTAAAATAAAGGGAAAGTTCTCCTTCTGGTGGCTGGTCATTTCACTTCTGGGTGTCTGACTTACTGAACTTGTTCTACTCATTCGGAAACTGGTATTTCATATTGCACAATATTTTCTCTCTGTAACTCCTCCTGTCCCTACAGCGCTTCCTATTACTCCATACAGCATGCTGGTAATGTCTATTACTTTCTATTAGAGATCAGATCCCTCTTGCTCAATCCACTAACTCCAATTATTCCCTGTGATTACTCCCTATAAGAACTCCTACTATTTTCTCATATAACATTCTTTTGTAACCCCTCACTATATAACCCTTTAATACACTCACTTTATAAATATACAGTGCCTTGCGAAAGTATTCGGCCCCCTTGAACTTTTCATCCTTTTGCCACATTTCAGGCTTCAAACATAAAGATATAAAATTTTAATTTTTTGTGAAGAATCACCAACAAGTGGGACACAATTGTGAAGTGGAACGAAATCTATTGGATATTTTAAACTTTTTTAGCAAATAAAAAACTGAAAAGTGGTGCGTGCAAAATTATTCGGCCCCTTTACTTTCAGTGCAGCAAACTCACTCCAGAAGTTCAGCGAGGATCTCTTAATGATCCAATGTTGTCCTAAATGACTGATGGTGATAAATAGAATCCACCTGTGTGTAATCAAGTCTCTGTATAAATGCACTGCTCTGTGATAGTCTCAGGGTTCTGTTGAAAGCGCAGAGAGCATCATGAAGACCAAGGAACACACCAGGCAGGTCCGTAATACTGTTGTGGAGAAGTTTAAAGCCGGATTTGGATACAAAAAGATTTCCCAAGCTTTAAACATCCCAAGGAGCACTGTGCAAGCGATCATTTTGAAATGGAAGGAGTATCAGACCACTGCAAATCTACCAAGACCTGGCTGTCCCTCTAAACTTTCAGCTCAGACAAGGAGAAGACTGATCCGAGATGCAGCCAAGAGGCCCATGATCACTCTGGATGAACTGCAGAGAACTACAGCTGAGGTGGGAGAGTCTGTCCACAGGACAACAATCAGTCGTACACTGCACAAATCTGGCCTTTATGGAAGAGTGGCAAGAAGAAAGCCTTTTCTCAAAGATATCCATAAAAAGTCTCGTCTGAAGTTTGCCACAAGCCACCTGGGAGACACACCAAACATGTGGAAGAAGGTGCTCTGGTCCGATGAAACCAAAATCGAACTTTTTGGCCACAATGCAAAACGATATGTTTGGCGTAAAAGCAACACAGCTCATCACCCACAACACACCATCCCCACTGTCAAACATGGTGGTGGCAGCATCATGGTTTGGGCCTGCTTTTCTTCAGCAGGGACAGGGAAGATGGTTAAAATTGAGGGGAAGATGGATGCAGCCAAATACAGGACCATTCTGGATGAAAACCTGTTGGAGTCTGCAAAAGACCTGAGACTGGGATGGAGATTTATCTTCCAACAAGACAATGATCCCAAACATACAGCAAAATCTACAAAGGAATGGTTCACAAATAAACGTATCCAGGTGTTAGAATGGCCAAGTCAAAGTCCAGACCTGAATCCAATCGAGAATCTGTGGAAAGAGCTGAAAACTGCTGTTCACAAACGCTGTCCATCCAACCTCACTGAGCTGGAGCTGTTTTGCAAGGAAGAATGGGCAAGAATTTCAGTCTCTCGATGTGCAAAACTGATAGAGACATACCCCAAGCGACTTGCAGCTGTAATCGCAGCAAAAGGTGGCTCTACAAAGTATTAATGCAAGGGGGCCGAATAATTTTGCACGCCCCACTTTTCATTTTTTTCTTAGTTAAAAAAGTTTAAAATATCCAATAGATTTCGTTCCGCTTGTTGGTGATTCTTCTCAAAAAATTAAAATTTTTATATCTTTTATGTTTGAAGCCTGAAATGTGGCAAAAAGATGAAAAGTTCAAGGGGGCCGAATACTTTCGCAAGGCACTGTATGTAATATATATTCAATCTTCTCCTTGTTCTGTACACCTAAAACAGATGTTGTCTGGTACTAAATGGTATATTTAATATGGAAACCTGTGTTGCCATTGCTGACCTCTCCTGAAAATGCCAGCTGCCATTGAGCAGTAGCTTTATTATTTACTCTGACCTGTAAGAAGCATGCAAATCTAAATTTAAGTGTTGTCCATATGCTGTTTTTTTTTTTCTGTCTGTTAAGTATTGATTATAGCAATGGCAGCTTCTGTACTTCTATAAGGAAGGGTTTCCTTGAAAGTAGAATTCCAGCTTAAACGTAACTAGCCTTAGAAATATCCCCCTCCTAATGTCTATGCTGACTAACCTGTGCAATAAATAAAAAATTTTTTTACACACACACTCACTTTATTATGCTTTTTTTCAGCTCACTCCAGTCCAGGCATGTGATCTGGCTGTCCTGTGTCAGCCAGCTTTGGAGGAAACCCAGACAACAGAGGTGCCATTGAAGCCTGTGGGTGACGTTACCACTCCAGGCTTCACCAGACGTTGTCAAGCGCTCTCCTATTCAGCTGACTTGGGATCATGTGACCAGAGCAGGCTGAAAATGGGTGTGTGTGTATACACTACATTACCCAAAGTATTGGGACACCTGACCTTACACGCACATGAATGTTAGTGGCATTCCAGTTTTAGTCCGTAGGGTTCAATATTGCGTTGACCCACCCTTTGCAACTATAACCATTTCAACTCTTCTGGGAAGGCTGTCCACAAGGTTTAGGAGTGTGTCTATGGGAGTGTTTGACCATTCTTCCAGAAGCGCATTCAGGATGTCAGGCACTGATGTGGATGAGAAGACCTGGCTCGCAGTCTCCGCGCTAATTCATCCCAAAGGTGTTCTATCGGGTTGAGGTCAGGACTCTGTACAGGCCAGTTAAGTGCCTCCACCCCAAACTCGCTTATCCATGTCTTTATGGTCCTTGCTTTGTGCACTGCCTTGCAGTCATGTTGGAACAGGAAGGGGCCATCCCCACACTGTTCCCACAACGTTGGGAGCATGAAATTTTCCAAAATGTCTTGGTATGCTGACACCTTAAGAGTTCCCTTCACTGGAACTAAGGGGCCAAGCCCAACCCCTGAAAAACAACCCCACACCATAATCCCCCCTCCACCAAATGATTTGGACCAGTGCACAAAGCAAGCTCCATAAAGACATGGATGAGCGAGTTTGGGGTACTCAACCCAATAGAACACCTTTGGGATGAATTAGAGAGGGGACTGCGAGCCAGGCCTTCTCGTCCAATATCAGTGCCTGACCTCACAAATGCGCTTCTGGAAAAGCGGTCAAACGTTCCCATAGACACACTCCTAAACCTTGTGGACAACCTTCCCAAAAGAGTTGAAGCTGTTATAGCTGCAAAGGGTGGGCCAACTCAATATTGAACCCTACAGACTAAGAGCTCTTTCACACTGGTGCCGCTCATAGCGTCAGCGTTAAAATGCTGCTGTTTTACCGTCGGATTGCGGCGCATTTTGGCCGCTAGCGGGGCACTTTTAACCCCTGCTAGCGGCCGAGAGGGGGTTAAACCGCCCGCAATGCGCCGCTACAGCGGCGCTGCCCATTGATTTCAATGGGCAGGATCGGTGAGTTCACCGCTCCTAATGCGCTCCAAAGAAGCTGCTGGCAGGACTTTTCCTGGCGCCCTGCCAGCGCACCGCTCCAGTGTAAAAGCCCTCAGGCTTTCACACTGGAGACAATAGAGCAGTTGTTTTAGGGCGGATTGCATTCGCTATTAACGCTTTTGCGCCTGCAATACGCCCTCAGTGTGAAAGGGGTGATGTGAAAAGAGTGGGATATCATTAAAGTTCGTGTGTGTGTGTGTGTGTATATATATATGTGTGTGTGTGTGTATATATATATATATACAGGTGTCCCAATACTTTTGGTAATCTAGTGTACGTCTTACACCAGTTGGTCAGCATAGGTCTTAGTAGGATTTATACGGCTAGTTGGGTTTAAGCTGGAATTCCACTATGAATACACCATACATGTGGGATCCCTGTAGAATCTGAAAATCACTGTAATAGACATCACTAATCTAGTGATCTCCATGACCTTTCAGGTCCTGTTCTGAGCAGATGCAGCATTCTGAAGTCGTTCAGCTCAGGTGCCATTTGGAGAATGCTTTGCATTTCCTCAGTGAATACAAAGCGTTCTCTGAATGGACGAGGTGGAGAGTATAACCTCACTGCCACACCTCTCCACCCGATCAATCAGAATGATTTTTACTCATTAAGGAAATAGAAAATGTTCTCTAAGCTGAGTGGCCAACCTTCTGTGTTCACAATTCAGTAGGCCAGCCACTCAACACAGGACCTGGACCCTAGTGGAGAATTGCTATAATAGTGGTGCCTACTACATTGATTTTCAGCTTCTAGAGGGATGCCACAAGTTTGTTGAGGTACATTGGTCCAAATTCTGCAGTGTGTTACTCAGACAGAACTAGGAATTGCTGCAGCACAGGTCTTACTCTTTCGTTCATGGACGGACACAGCTTCCTATTGACAAGTGGGTATTATCCTTCATTTAGGAGTGACTAGGCAGAAAACTTGTAGAAAGCGTTAACACACCACACCCTCTACAGCACCGCCCAGGGGGCGGACCCTCTGGGTATAATCCCTCTCTCTGCACCTTGCAGATCAGTTTTTTTTCTGCCTAGTAAGGAGAAGGACATGGCTCCCTTCGGGCCCACTGGTCCGGGGGATTTTTTTCTACGTTGGTTTTTGTTTCCTGCGATCTTCGATCAACTGGGTGACAGGCTAGATCCCAGATCCTTGTAGTCTCCCCAGTTTCGGTCATCGAGCGTGTGCCGACCCTAGCTACGCGCTGGGTTTTCCACGACATGCCCGTCGCTCCACGGATGGCCAGTGAGCTTCGCGCTCCAGGGCAGGCATATGATCGTTTCCTAGGGTTCAATCACAGCAGGCCGGGCCGACAGTCTCCTTCGTGCGTGGAAGATGATCTGTCTGGAATGTCTTCCAGCATAATCCATGCAGGAAAGGAAAGTAGCTCCCCTGCTTCGGCAGGGTGACTTGGCTGGACATTTCCTGGAGAGATCAAGTGGTTGTGGCCCTTTCTTTCCTCTCTTCCTGCCTTCCCTCCTCCCTGGGCTCTGAACTAAGGCTGGGTGCTGGGGGGCACCTAGGGGGCTCCATCTGGAGCGGGACTACACTGTAGGCTGTCATTAGAAATGTCATTTTGCTGCTTACCTGTGTGTGCTTTCTCCCTCCATGCTGTCGGCGGCCATTTTCTTTCGGTCCATGCCTGTTTGGCCTCTGACTGTTCGGCGGCCATTTTCTTGTGGTTCGCGCCTGTATGGATATACCGCTGCTCGGCGGCCATTTTCTTGTGGTTCGCGCCCGCTTTTGGCCTCTATCGACTGCTCGGCGGCCATTTTTTATGGTTTATGCCTGTATGTATATACCGCCATTTTTTTGTGGTCCGCGGCCGCTTTTTCCTCTGACGGCTCGGCAGCCATTTTCTTAGGGCCCACACTGGTTTCAGTACGGCTGCTTGGCGGCCATTTGCGGAAGTCTCGGCCTCTAGGGTGCATTTCACTGGCACAAAATCGTACAGAGACATGCTGATGAGGATCAAACTGACGCAGGGCAGCGGTGGGAGAGCATCTCAGGCGGGAGCAGACGGCAGCAATAGCGGTACCTTTCTAAGGGTGGTGAGTCCTCTTGGAGACCCTGCATCTCTGGCAGCTAGGAGGGGTGGCTTATTGATTCCTTGCCTGGAGTCCCTGTGGGTCAGGCGCATGGGTCAGCATGACGTCAGAAGAGACGCCTTCTTCCCGGAAACACCTGAGTTGGCAGCTTGTGCCCCTGGAGGCTTTTGTTGCCATGCATCAGAGATTGCAGACCGTGACCGGACGGACAGTGAGAATGACTCCAAGTCAAGGTCAGCACACAAAAAGGCTTTGGTATCTGACCTTATCACTGCTAAGGTGTTTCCTTGTGTGTCTTATCTTGATAAGCTTTTGTACAAGGAGTGGGTAAACCCACTGAGGGTTTTTGCACCCCCAAAAAATTTGCGGTTATGTACCACTTGAGGAGAGTTCCTTGAAAAAATGCACCTCTCCTCCACCCGATAGTGCACCCCCGTGTCCAGACTTAACAAGTTACCACGATTTCAGTGGAAGGGGCTCTCCTGTCTTCAGGGACACTCGCTACCAATACACAGTGGGGGGCTCAGCGGTGCGTCCAGCATTGGCTGGGGTTTTCTGATGTCTCAGATACTGGGAGACTCCTCCGAACAAGGTAGCTCTGTCCGACCAGTTGGTACAGGGCCTTAAGTCTGTCTGCGAGTCAGACATGGATACTATCCCCATGCTGTCTTGGGCCTCGGTTTATGCGGTGGCTTTACCCCGCCTGATCTGGCTAAGGTGCTGGTCTGCGGACCAATCTTCCAAGAAGGCCCTGTTGGATCTGCCCTTTTAAGGCGACAGATTTTTTGGGGCCTCTCTGGATGACATTAAAGATGCCACAGGAGGTAAGAGCACGTTGCTTCCGCTATCCAAAAAAGGTAAGGAGCCATGCCATAGGGCAAGGGCCTCCTTCACCGCGCACAAGCGACTCTTTCGTCCACTTAGTGCGGGAGGTAAATGACCCCAGGCCGATAAAGCGCCTGCTGAGGGACAGAAGCATCCCTGGGTTCGCAAGCCCAACCTTGCTTGCCTACCGAACAGATTCAGCGGACTTGTTGGGAAGCCCTATAGGGGGCAGTCCAAGACCTGCTGATATGCAGGGTGGCCTTCCTGTCTTAGTACAGGAACGGGTTCAGGGGTTCTACTCAGATCTGTTCGTAGTGCTGAAGGAGGGGGTTCGTCCATTCTTTGATCTCAGGACCCTCAACTGCTTTGTGAAGGTACAAAGATTCCGGAAAGGAGTTGGCTCGCTCTGTTGTCGCTGCCCTCTATCCGGGGGATTTTCTGGCATCCTTGATCATCAAGGACGCATGCTTGCATGTCTCCATATGCACCAGGCATCAGATCTCTGCGTTGGCAGCCAGGGAAGACCACTACCATTGGTGGCTCTCCCCTTTGGCCTGGCATCGGCACCAAGGTGCTTGCCCCAATTCTGGCCCTACTAAGACAGTGTGGCATCGCTATCATAGGCAACTTGGACCATCTTCTTCTGAGGGTCACTTCAAACTCAAAATTAGAAGCGTGTCTAGAACCTGTCAGACCCGCCGATACTTGGTTGGGTGCTGAACACTCAGAAGTCAGTATTGGTACCATCCCAACTCCTAGTGTATCTAGGGTTGATTCTGGACTCCTCAGAGGCGAATTTTTTTTTTCTTCCTATGGGAAAGTTGCAGACCCTTTGGTCTGCGGTGCGGCAGTTGACATCCCAAAGATGGTTGTCACGCCACTTTTGCAGGCGAGTCCTGGGCCTCATGGTAGCCCCCTTCGATGCGGTACCATAGGCACTATTTCACACGCGAGTGTTACAGAAGGTAACTCTGTCCTGAAGGGTCAAGTGCCCTTCATCCCTGGATTATCAAAATCCGGGTGAGCCACCTAATCAGGACCTCCCTAGTTGGTGGCCGGCATTTCTGTCTGGGAAGTCATTCCTTCCTTTTTACTGGATGGGGGTCACGGCGGACGCCTGTCTTCCCGGTTGCAGAGGAGTCTGAGGAGCTCAGTCTACCTGGGTCGCTGGACTCTGGACGAATCCCACTTGCAGATCATTGGCCTGAAATCCGGGCGATCTGGCTTTGCCTCTCCACATGGTCTCAGAGTCTACAAGGGCGTCCAATCAGAATCCAGTCAGACAAACACCACAGTGATGGCGTATGTCAATCTTCTAGGAGGAACAAGCAGCTCTGCTGCAGCATCAGAGGTCGCTCACCTCCTAAGGGGGGAGGCAGAAAGGAGCATACCAGGCTTGACGGCCGTATACATTCCGGGGTGTGTGAAACTGGCGGGCGAACTACCTGAGTTACCAGATGCTGGATCAAGGAGCATAGTCTTTACACCCGGAGGCGTTTTTAGCTCCTTTACCAGAGGGGAAGCACGCCAGTCGTATAATCTTCTGGCTTCTCGACTCAATCGGAAGGTATTGAGGTTTGTGGCCAGGTCAAGAGACCCATGGGCAAACACGATAGATGCGTTGATGGCACTGTGGAGTCAGTACCGGCTAATCTATGCCTTTCCTCCTCGGAAGCTTCTTCCTCATCTGCTTCGCAGACTGGAGGCAGAGAGGATTACAATGGTCCCAATTGCTCTAAATTGGCCTCGGCGTCCTTGGCACGCCAATCTAGTGCGTCTGGTAGCAGACGCCTTTTTGACATCTACCGCTAAGAAGGACCTGCTGTCGCAAGGTCCCATACGCCATCCTGGTTTTTTTTTTTTTTTTTTTTTACAGCCACTGGCTTATTGGCATGGCTTGAGAGCCAGGCGCTAAGAGACCGGGGCCTGTCAGACTCGGTGATCTCTACCATGAGGAGTGCTCGGAAATCATCCCCTAGGAAGATTACCATCGGACTTGGAAGACCTGCATATCCATTTGTGAGCAAATGACTTGGCATCCGCGTACTTATTTAGTTCCAGAGTCCTGTTGTTCTCAGCAGGGAACGGGCCAAAAATTTTACTTTAAGTACAGTTAGGTGGCAGGTATCTGCCCTGGCTGTCTTTTTCACCGACCCCTGGTGGCTCACTCTCTAGTGAGAACGTTTGTACAGTAGGTTCGGCAGGCGGCCCCTCCGGTCCACCCTCCACTACCTCTGTGGGGCGTGTGTAGCAGACGTGCTTTTGGCGTCTACCAGTACGAGAGGACCTGCTGTCGCAAAGTCCCATATGCCATCCTGCTTGCAGTCAATGGCTTTAACGGCATGGCCTCCAAGTGCCTCAGAAACCACAGTTTGAGAACATCAGGGATATTCCCTTGTTGACATTTTCTCAGAAAGTGGTCCCTTTGGAGGCTGTTATAACAGTAAGACGGGTTTCTGAGTGGGCAGCCTTGTCCTGCAAGCCTCCCTATCTGATCTTCCATGAGGATAAGGTGGTGCTGCGTCCGCAGCCTTCGTTTCTTCCTAAGGTCGTGTTTCGACCTTCCATCTCAAGGAAGATATTGTACTGCCACCCTTGTGTCCTCATCCGTCGAATCCTAAGGAGACGGTGCATTTCTTGGACGTTGTCCAAACTCAGAATATGCTTGTCTGGTACTGCTCCGTTCCGGAGACCAGACTCACTGTTTGTTTCGGTGGCTGGTCCCAAGTAGGGCCCATCGGTCTCGACGGCCTCCATCTCTAGGTTGATCCGACAGATCGTGATTAGGCTTACGCCATGAAGGGTCAGGCGCCTCCCTTTCCAGGCGCATTCGACCAGGGCAAGAGGGGCCTCTTGGTTTTACGTCAGTTAAGATGGATTTCTGAGCCGGCAGCCTTGTCTTGCAAGGCGCCTTATCTGATCTTCCACAAGGATAGGTGGTGCTGCGTCTGCAGCCTTTTCTTCCTAAGGTCGTTTCGACCTTCCATCTCAAGGAAGAAATTGTACTGCTCATCCGTCGAATCCTAGGGGACGTCGTTGTATTTTTGGATGCTGTCCGAGCTCTGAGAGCATCAAGCGTCTGTTTCACCAGGTGTGTAAGGCGGCGATCTGCTCGTTCGTTCACACTTTCACTAAACTTTACAAGTTGATGTGTGTGCATTTTCGGATGCTTCTTTCGGCCGCAAGGTATTGCAGGCGGCTGTTTAGAGTTGCAACTCCTCCATTGAGGAGCTCTGTTTTTGTTTTGGGGTGAAGTTGTTTTAATGCTGTTCCCACCCCTCATTTTTGACACTGCTTTGGGACGTCCCACTTGTCAATGGGAAGCTGTGTCCATCCATGAACGAAAGAGTAGGATTTTTTACTCATCGTAAAATCCTTTTCTCTGAGTTCATGGACAGACACAGCACCCACCCCTCGTTTTTAGGTTTGTACTGCTTTTTGACGAACTGATCTGCGAGGTGCAGAGAGGGGGCTTATACCCAGAGGGTACACCCCCCCCCCCCCCCTGGGCGGTGCTGTAGAGGGTGTGGTGTGAACATTTTCTACAAGTTTTCTGCCTAGTCACTCCTAAATGAAGGATAATACCCACTTGTCAATAGGAAGCTGTGTCCGTCCGTGAACTCAGAGAAAAGGATTTTACGGTGAGTAAAAAAATCCTATTTTTTCCTTATTTTTGTTCCCCTTCCATTGATTGGAATTCAGTTTTCCTAGCAGCAAAAACACGAGGCAAAGTGCTTCTATAGTGGTTAATGCCTTTCACACGGACTTAACCTTGGATGAGAGCGGAGTGTAAGCAAGCTTTTGCATAACCCTTACAGCACTCTTTGGTTCTAGATTGTAAATGTTACAAATTGATCTTGAAGTGATGCTAAAGGATGTTCCTCTCCAATGAGTTTTCTTACTCTGTTTATCTGACTTGTAACATCCTCAATGAGCTCCCAAACCTTCTTTACCGCCTCACTTCCACTTTGTTTGGAATGAGCAGTGCACATTAGTTGTGGTCATGTGCACTTCTCTATGCACACTACTAATCCCATAATTCATAGTCCATCTCAGGAGCGAGCAAGAGATGGTGGCTAAATTCCTACATCCAGTGGATCCATAGAAAATCAACCGTCCTCTAAAAAGAAGTCTGATCACAACAATAATAGCTACTCTAAAGCCTTGTATGCACGATCGGATTTTCCGACAACAAATGTGTGATGGAAGGGTTTTGTTGGATAATCCGACGGTTTGTATGCTCCATCGTACAATTGTTGTCGGAATTTCCAACAACAAATGTTTTATAGCATGCTTTCAAATTTTCCGACAACAAATATGTGATGTCGGATTATCCGATTGTGTGTACACAAGTCCGTTGGAAAAAAAACCCAAAGTACAAACATGCATGCTCAGAAGCCATGCTAACCATAAGACAACATTAGCAGAAGTTGCCCAAAGGGTGGTGATAAAGAACTGAAAAGCCACGTAGTTTCGTGTATGCTGGCTGAAAAGGTTCTGCTGTCCGTATGCATACCAAGTTCACGACCAACGCCCTTCACACAAAATTTCACAGCTTTTTCTGATGGAAACCCGATCGTGTGTACGAGGCTTTAGACCCCTTTGACGTTTTTCAGGCTTGTTTGGGCTAAAAATAGCACCTGAAAGATGCCTCCCCTGCAGCCCCAGTGTGAGAGCCTGAGTGCTTTCACACTGGGGCGCTGCGCTTGCAGGACGCTGGAAAAAGTCCTGCAAGCAGCATCTTTTGGGGGCGATGGCACTGCCCCTGCCAGTGAAATGAATGGGCAGTGCTGCTTTGTGGGCACTATTCACCCTTTCTTTGGCTGCTAGCTGGGGTTAAAAGCGCACCACTAGCGGCGCTTTACTGCTAACGCGGCAGACAGTCAGTGTGAAAGGTCTCTAAGTCAAGAATACATAGAGAGTTTAGTGTTACTTTAATTGGAATGCTGACTGTCACTTTAAACGAGCTGCTTTCAACAAGTTTCAAGTAGTGCTGAAGAATGTGTGAACAAGGTCTTACAAAATCTCTGGTGTGAGATAGCGCTAAGGGCCCTTGCACAAAGGCAATCGTGTCCCTGAATATCAATGTGTGTCAGTCTTGAAGATCCTCGCTGCATAAAAACCAGTGTCTGCATTTACTCTTCTATGTGTATCTACAACCTACCTACATATTTATTTATGCCATTTTGTTTATCTACATCAGAAATTTGTCTGTGTGCAATGGTCCAAAACGCTATTTTTATTTGCTGTGGTGATTCGGTTGCTGAACTTTTTTGCGCAATATTGACATTTCATCATTCCAGTTTATTTTATTTTTTTTCCTTACAAGAAATGTTACATTTACCAGAGATTAAAGGGATAGTTCACCTTTACCACAAAACTGCCTATGCGTATAAGGGGAGTCTGTAGATCAAAAAAAAATGCAGCTTTGATTAAAGTTGAATAATGCCCTTGCTATAGGTGTAGGCCATTACGTACCTTATGAAGCCTGACTGGAATACTCCCAGGATGTTGCCAAGTAAGTCCTAATCATTACGGCTCACCTTCATCAGCACAGGAGTGAGTTCTCAAATGTTGCGCTCAGAGTGAAAGTTCACTCCTGTGATGGTGGAGGTGAAGACTAGGCCCCAGCTAGCAACAACCTGGGAGTATTCCAGTCAGGCTTCATAGGGTACTGTATGTAAATAGCCTACACCTATAGCAAGACTTTATTCATCTTTAGTCAGAGATGCACAGTTTGTTTTAATCTGCAAACATCCCTTACCTGCATAGGCAGGTTTTTTTGTAAAGGTGAACTATCATTTTAAGGCAGGGAGATGCAGTTAGTGGACCTCCAGCTGTTGCAAAACTACAAGTCCCATCATGCCTCTGGGTTTCATGTTTGTGGCTCAGTCTTGCTATGCCTCATGGGACTTGTAGTTCTGCAGCACCTGAAGGTCCGCTAATTGCATATCCCTATTTTAAGGCTATGTTTATTTTTATCCCTGCACTCAGCGCTAATGACAACAGCCGTTTTTACTCTCTGGTATCCGTCACATTTGGTATCTTTTTTTTTTTAATAATACACTTTTGTGGAAGAAAGAATGAAAGCCATTTCATATCTTGTTTTTTTTGTTACCATTCTTTTCTTTATTTTTTAATAAAGAAACAACTGCGTAAGTTCTTACGCAGGGGCACAGTATTGAACAAGAAATTATACACCAAAACACGTTACAAATGAACATGGAGCAGTGTTCCTCGGCAGGCCACCAGAACCCAACAGCATAGGAACCTGTAACTGACTCTAGTCAAAAGATAGATGGGAAAATCGGAGCACTCAGACTAAAGCCTCGTACATACGATTGGATTTTCCGCAGACAAAGCGTCAGACTTTTGTCCGAAGGGCGTGTGCTTGGATTTTGTCTTGCATATAAATGGCATGCAATTGTCAACCAACAAACACGAACGTAGTGACGTACTACGTGGTTTATCAGCTCTTGAGTGCCACCCTTTGGGCACCTTCCGCTAATGTCGTGTTTGGCGAGCATGCATGTTTGTACTTTGGACTTTTGTCTGGCGGACTTGTACACACGATTTGGAAAATCAGACCGTTGTCTGGAATTTTTTTTAGGCCAACAGTCTGTCAACACACAATTCCCGTTGGAAAATCCGATCGTGTGTATGAGGCTTTACTAAGTATACCGGTGGAAGGGCATATTTGAGCCATGGCTTCCAAATTTTCAAAACTTTGGACTGGGAATCATTGAGAATGCTAGACATCTTTTCGTTGCCCAGCATTCTTTTTATACAATCTTTCACCTATTGAAACTCAACCAAGGGTTTTTTTTTTTTTTTTTTTTTTTTTCCCCCCCCTCCTTCAAAGGGTCTCACTATCACTTGTTTAGCATCCAGAAAAAGATACCCAGCCAGTTTCTGCTGCCTTGGTTGTAGGGCCAGAATTGGGAAATGTAGAAGGACCAGGCGAGCATCTTTGCAAATGAGGTGAAAGAATGTTTGTAGAAGACCAAAAACTCTGAACCAAAAAGCAACTCATTTTGGGCTGGACTGCCATGAATGGACTTTGTCACCCTGCAGCCCACAACCTCGAAAACCTCCTTTTTTTTTTTTTTTTTATTATGGGCTGGATTTACTCGGGCAATCTGGACTGCCACCCATTGTCTTCTTTCAACCAAAAATACATATGGGTCGTATCTGCAGCAACACAACTTCACAGGCCCGGCCCCAGCTCCATATCAATATAGCTCACTTAGAGGTAACAGAAACCGGTTCTAGCACCACTAGCTTAGGATACCCAGCTGGTCTGAAGTCTTCTTTTTTTTTTTTTTTTTTTTCAAATGCCCCTTACAGTTGCATGTGTTTTTTTTTTTGCTGATAGACATTCCACTATACTCATTTATACTAGAAATATAGTCTACAATACTCACTACGTGTATGCATTTGACTCAGCCGAAGATGTATGCTTTAATGAAAAACCACACTTTCATCACGTCTACCATAATCTTCAAAGTTATTTTGGAAAGAATAAGGAGGGAGGACTAGTATGATCCTTTGCCATTCCTGCATTTGGAGTATTACAGGACTTGCTGCCTCATCAGAATTTTATCTAAAATCATATAGTCCATTGCACTAGTAAAGCTGGCCAAGCACAAGTAGATTTTCGAATGAACGCTCAAAAGAACATTCTCAATACATTTGACAGCTTGATAAATGTCATTTGAAAGCACTTCAAAATTTTATTTGCTTTTAACATTCAATTTTGGAAGCTGACTTTACCGACCAAAAATCAGAGGCACTGTTTAGAAATTGAAGAAAAAAATTCTATCCTGCCCCTTCAAGTTTTCTTATCACTGTAGCTATACATGAGCATCGATTTGACCCACTGATGGATTAGAAAATCAGACAAACGTTCTTTAATTTAATTTTTTTTTTTTTTACAAAACTTCTACTAGTGTATAGCCAGCTTTACTGTCACGTGCTCATATTTAGTGGCAGTTTTAAGACAAACACTGGGTAAAGGGGGGATCATTTGCTATTTATTAACCACCTCCCGCCTGCCGAAAGACCGCTACAGCGTGGGCTCACATTGCCGTCATTTTGCCTATGGGAGTCCTCCCATGATCATGTGCCCCCCTGCAGCACGCATTGGCATGGATCTGTGATCGGGGAAAAGAGCCAATCACAGTGGCTCTTTACCATGTGACCAGCTGTGTCCAATCACAGCTGATCAATGTAAACAGGATTTGCCAGTTATCGGCAGTCCTCTCCTCATGTTGACAGTGCGTGAGGAGAGGAGAGCCGATAACCGATAAATCCACACATGGGACATCTACACTGATAATCAGGACAGACCCAACAGTGCCCACAAATGCTGCTAATCTGTGACCATCAGTGCAGCTTCATCAGCGAAGGAGAAAAATTACTTTAGAAAATTTTATAACAAACTAAAACGTAATTTATTTATTTTTAACCACTTCCATACAGGGCACTTAAATTGGTATTTGATCACCTCTGGGATTTTTATTTTCTGCAAAAAAAAATAAAAAAAGACCAAATTTTTTTTTAAAAAAGGGTCTTTTTTGTTTCAGTTACAAAACTTTTTAAATAAGTAAGTTTTCTCCTTCACTGATGGGGCTGCACTGACGGGCACCGATGAGGTGGCACCAATGATCGGCACTGATAGGTGGAACGGATGGGCACGGATAGGCGGCACAGATGGGCACGGATAGGCGGCACGTATGGGCACTGATAGGCGGCACGAATGGGCACTGATAGGCGGCACGGATGGGCACTGATAGGCGGCACGGGTGAGCACTGATAGGCGGCACTGATGTACTGTAATGGATGCCAATCGGTGCCAAACAAATGCCTGCCAATCGGTGATGCCCATTGTGGGCACTGATTGGCATCCATTGTGGGCACTGATTGGCATCCATTAGGGGGCACTAACTGGCATCCCTGGTGGTCTAGGGTGGCATCCCTGGTGGTCCAGTGGGGGCATCCTCGGGGGGGGGGCTGTGCTGATAATCGATCAGCACAAACCCCCCCCCTGTCAGAAGAGCAGCCGATCGGCTCTCCTCTACTCGCGTCTGACAGACGCGAGTGAGGAAAAGCCGATGACTGGCTTTTCCTGTTTACACTGTGATCAGCCGTGATTGGACGCGGCTGATCACGTGGTAAAGAGTCTCCGTCGGAGACTCTTTACCTAGATTGGAGTTGCGGGGTGTCAGACTGACACCCCGCAGCAACGATCGCAGCGATGCGCGCCCCAAAATCCTGAGGACGTCATATGACGTCCTGTCAGGATTTTGCAACCACTTTGCCGACGTCAATCCGCTATAGGGCGGGACGCAAGTGGTTAAACTTTCCGGTCATTTTTCGTTTGTTTAGCAACAAATGGGAAAACAAAGGACAACTAATAGGTCAGTGTGGGTGACTTTTTTTTTTTTTTTTATCCCCAGTTTGTTTTCTCAAATTTTTATAGTTCAATCCTGTACTTTGATTGCAAGCAGCTAGATATGGGTGGTAAATCTGTCATCTTCAGTTTATTTAGCAAAAGTAACTCAACCATTCTTATGAAAATGAAAATTGTATACAGACAAAGGGTGACAAGTAGGCAAAGTTTACCCGATCCAAATGTAATGTTTTATGACACAAATTCTGTACCGATTTACTGATTAACATTAGATGATGAATATGGCAAAAAAAAGGCTTCATAAACAATTGTAAGCATTAGACTATGTTTGATAGTCCACACCTGAAAAGAAATTCACTTTTTGGTCAAGAATATGTGAACTTAAATGATGCGGTTCAAGTGTTTCCTATGAAGGGCACTGGTAATTCTACAGCATAAAAATATTTTTTTTAGGCAATTACCGTGCCTTGAAAAAGTATTCATACCCCTTAAAATTTTCCACATTTTGTCATGTTACAACCAAAATCCTAAATGTGTTTTATTGGGCTTTTATTTGTGAGATGTTCAAAGCTTGGGGATATATATTTTTTTTTAAAAAATAACCTAACCCTGCTTTAAACTACTCCACAACTTTATCCCTGACCTGTCTGGTGTGTTCCTTGGCCTTGATGCTGTTTGTTCACTAAGGTTCTCTAACACACCTCAGAGGGCTTCACAGAACAGATGTATTTATACTGAGATTAAATTACACACAGATGGACTCTGTTTACAAACTAGGTGACTTCCGAAAGTGATTGTTAAGTCAAAGTTTTTTATTTTAATGCATTCTATGCATTAAGATAAAAGGCCTGTGTGCAGCAGCCCCCCCCCCCCAATACTTACCTGAGCCCCATCTTTAACCACCAATGTCCACTAGTGAATTGGCCGTCTTGGGCTCTCCCTCCTGATTGGCTGAGGCACAGCAGTGGCGCCATTGGCTCCCGCTGCTGTCACTCAAACTCAGCCAATCAGGAGAGAGAGAGGGGGGTGGAGCTGAACCACAGCTTCGGGTTTGAATGGATAGACGGAGCTGCAGCTCGGCTCAGGTGCCCCCATAGTAAGCTGCTTTCTCTGGGGGCACTCAGTGGGAGGGAGGGGCCAGGGTCTTCAGCCGGGGACCCAAAAAGATCAGGATCTGGGCTGCTCTGCAAAACCCCTGCACAGAGCAGGTAAGTATAACATGTTTGTGAAGCCGTTTTTTGTTCCATTAAAATAACAATCACTTGAAGGAAATTGGTTCCATTTTAGTTAGTTATTAGAGTAAAGGGGGCTGAATACAAACCCCCGCCACACTTTTCAGATATTTATTTGTAAAAAAAAAAAAAATTACAACCATTTATTTTTCTTCCACTTCACAATTATGTGCCACTTTGTGTTGGTCTATCAAATAAAATCCATTTTTGGTTGTAACATGACAAAATGTGCAAAATTTCAAGGGGTATGAATACTTTTTCAAGGCACTATATATGGTTCCAACCTTGTCATCGCATTGTGGAGAAGGCCACTTTCTCTTCCAGCAGGACTGTGCACAACACCATCCCAGTAAAGACATGATGGTTGGATGGGATTGTTGGTGTCCAAACTTTTGACCTTCCTGGGCCACATTGGAAGAAGAGGTATTGGCTTGGGCCACACATAAAATACACAAAAAATAAGAATAGCTGATGAACATAAAAAGTCAGCTCACCATCGCTGATCTACAGTTAGGTCCATATATATTTGGACACTGGCACAATTTTAGATTTTTTCAGGTATTTACCAAAACATTTTCAAGCTATAGTTCTATAATGGATATGGGCTGAAAGTGCGCACAGCACACTAAGGTTTGAGGGTATGTACATCCAAATTGGAGGCAGGGTTTAGGAATTGCAGCTCTTAATAGCCACCCTCCCCCCCCTTTTCAAGGGACCAAAAGTTAAAAGCTGTTTCATGGCCAGGTGTGCGCTACTCCTTTGTTATTTCTTCATCATTTAAGCAGGTAAAAGGTCTGGAGTTGATTCGAAGTGTGGTATTTGCAATTGGAATATATTGCTGTAAACTTACATCATGTGTTCAAAGGAGTTGTCCATGCAAGTGAAACAGGCCATTGCAAGGCTTCAAAAACAAAACAAAGAGAGATAGCAGCAACATTCGGAGTGGCCAAATAAACAGTTTGGTACCTTCTGAGAAAAGAACGCACTGGTGAGCTCAGCAACATAAAAAGGCCTGGACGTCCATGAAAGACAACAGTGGTGGATGATCGCAGGATCCTCTCTATGGTAAAGAAAAACCCATTCACAACATCCAGACAAGTGAAGGACACTCTCCAGGGAGGTGGACGTATCATTGTCAAAGTCTACAATCAAGAGAAGACCTCACGAGCGCAAATACATAGGGTTTACCACAAGGTGCAAACCATTCATAAGCCTGAAGAATAGAAAAGGCAGATTAGACTTTGCCAAAAAAAAAAAAGCCCTCAAAGCATTCTTTGGACGGATGAAACTAAGATTAATCGGTACCAGAATGACGGGAAGAAAAAGGTGTGGAGAAGGCTTGGAACAGCTCGTGATCCAAAGCACACAACGTCATGTGTAAAACATGGTGGAGGCAGTGTGATGGCATGTGACAAAAGCAGCCAGACTGTGATTGTCAGCCCAGATTCAGCCAAATACAGCAAAGTTGATTGGACGGCGCTTCACAGTACAGATGGACAATGATCCAAAACACACTGCAAAAGCAACCCAGGAGCTTTTGAAGGAAAACAAGTGGAATATTCTGCAATGGTCGAGTCAATCACCTGATCTTACCTAATTGAGCATGCATTTCACTTGCTGAAGGCAAAACCAAAGGCAGAAAGACCTACATACAGAAAAACTGAAGGCAGCTGCAGTTGGTGCCTGGAAAAGCATTAGAAAGGAGTAAACCCAGTCTTTACTAATGTGCATGGGTTCCAGACTTCAGGCAGTCATTGCCAGTAAAAGTTTTTAACAAAATATATATATAAAAAAAAAATGTTTATTTATGATTCTATTTTTTTTTGTCCAATTACATTTGAGCCCCCTGAAAATGGGGGGGACTGTGTATAAAAATGGTTGCAGTTACAGGCGGTCCCCTAGTTGCAAACATCCGACTTACAAACGACTCCTACTTTCAAACGGAGGGAGACAACAGGAAGTGAGAGGAAATCTACCCCTAGGAAGGGAAATTCACTCCTGTGAGAGTTGTTATGGGAGGGGGCGTGGCCTGGCAAGCAATGGAGTAAGACGTGGGTGGAAGGAGCTCCTCTTGCCTACTATCCTGTATACCAGCCTGCACGCGAATCCGTGAATATATTCACCTACAAAGCTGCCTGTGGACTCGGGGACCAGGTCTGCTCATGTCGCCGTCCAAAAAGCCCTCCACAGCGGTGGAGAAACTGGCTAAATACCGCCATGATGGGGAGGATGAACAGGCCAAAGATGGCGCCGCCGCGTGTCCAGGGGAGGACCGCCATGCTGCGGAAACGGCGAAGGTACTCAAGGCCATAGCTGCTCCTTCGGGCACCCTAACTGCTAAAATAGACCAGGTAAAGATCGATATCTCGCTATTGAGACAGGACCTTTCTACAGTGAAGGATAGAGTTACTGAGACTGGGAACCGTATCAGCGCGGCGGAGGACATCTTACACCGTTTGCAGCACACCACTGAGGACCTGCAGCGACAGATCCAACAGCTACACTCCCATCAAGATAACATTGAGAACAGAATCCGCCGCTGCGACCTCCGGTTTATTGGATGGCCAGAGCGGGCTGAAGATAAAGACCCAATACAAAAAAATTCCGCGCCGCCTGGTGGGATAGCAGCTCACACAACCAGTTGAAAATGGTGAGAACAAACAAAACAAAAAAGTGTAGCGCTAAACTAAATGAGGACTGCACTTTGATCAAGTGCAGTATAAAACCGTGATGTGATTAAACAATCAACATGACATCTAACACAGATATGTGAAAACGTTCAGATAATCCACCGTGATGAAAATTAAATCAAACAATCCACCGTGATGGGAATTGTGTACCATTTGAAAATCATCAGAGAAATACATTAAATGACAATATAATAAATGAATATTGAAAATGTGAATGACAGTCAAATAGTGCTCCCAAAAAACTTGACGTGAAGTGACCACCACCAATCGATTTGTAGAAAAGGCTTACCGGAGAGAGTGGACCCCAAAAACATACGTTCAAAGGGTCAACCAGGCAAGGGTAAGCCACTGTGAACAACAATTCAAACGGGAACCACAAGCTTCAATCCAGGATGGAAAAAAGTAATCGCTCCTGTCCGAATGTGCGATGAAACTTACGGACAGTGTCCGATTAGGACCAGGTAGTGTTACCAGATGAGTTGCGAAAAAGTAAAGGAAAGAAAAGGCACATAGCGTAATACTGTATAAAAGGGTAATTTTAATGTAGGTAGGAACACTTACATTTAAAAGAGTATAACAGCGCTTGTCAAATGGTCAAAATTGGCAACAGTAAGGTCTCCCGACGCGTTTCGCATCCTAATGCATCATCATGATGCATTAGGAATGCGAAACGCGTCGGGAGACCTTACTGTTGCCAATTTTGACCATTTGACAAGCGCTGTTATACTCTTTTAAATGTAAGTGTTCCTACCTACATTAAATTACCCTTTTATACAGTATTACGCTATGTGCCTTTTCTTTCTTTTACTTTTTCGCAACTCATCTGGTAACACTACCTGGTCCTAATCGGACACTGTCCGTAAGTTTCATCGCACATTCGGACAGGAGTGATTACTTTTTTCCATCCTGGATTGAAGCTTGTGGTTCCCGTTTGAATTGTTGCTGAGGATTTGCTGTTCACAGTGGCTTACCCTTGCCTGGTTGACCCTTTGAACGTATGTTTTTGGGGTCCACTCTCTCCGGTAAGCCTTTTCTACAATCGATTGGTGGTGGTCACTTCACGTCAAGTTTTTTGGGAGCACTATTAATTTGACTGTCATTCACATTTTCAATATTCATTTATTATATTGTCATTTAATGTATTTCTCTGATGATTTTCAATGGTACACAATTCCCATCACGGTGGATTGTTTGATTTAATTTTCATCACGGTGGATTATCTGAACGTTTTCACATATCTGTGTTAGATGTCATGTTGATTGTTTAATCACATATCACGGTTTTATACTGCACTTGATCAAAGTGCAGTCCTCATTTAGTTTAACGCTACACTTTTTTGTTTTGAAGATAAAGACCCGGCTGAGTACCTGGAGAACCTCCTTATTACCACATATGGCAGGGAGGCCTTCTCAGTTATGTTTGCGGTGGAGAGGGCACACCGTATACCAGCTAAGCCCCTACCTGCAGGAACATTTTATTTATGATTTATTGCCAAATTCCTAAACTTTAGGGACCGGGACAAGATCATGCGGCTCTCTAGAGAGAAGGGCAACATACAAGTGGGTAATGGCCACGTAGCAGTGTTCCCGGATTTCTCTAATGAAGTGCAGAGGAAAATGTCTGTCTGTTTCAAGATATCAAGCGTCGCCTCAGGGTGTTACACCTCAAGTATGCAATGCTTTTTCAGGCCAGGCTCAGAGTGGAGGAAGGTGACCGGGTAAAATTTTGAGACCCCCGCAGCGGCTGTGGCATGGCTGGATCGACGAGGGAGGCCGGATTTACAGTCGCTCTGGATGGTTCTTGTTGTGAGTACCTTGTGATCGATTCCCCCTGTTACATAGGTACATATGTCTTCTCCTCTCCCCTGCCCCCTACCCGGCTTGCAATGCCTCGCTATATACTGTTGACTTATAACTCCTGGAGTTTCTCATAAAATTGGTGCTGCCCCCCCCCCGGAAGGAGAAGGCGCAGACGGGGCCCCCTTTTACTTTGAATATGTGGACCTGCCTGAGGGACATATGTGATCTGGCTGGAACCTCCCCACTGAATTGTTGAGATCCTGAATGCATATACCGGACTTCCCACACTTTGGGTTCCCCTACCGATTCCAGCTATCCTGCAGGGCTATGTGTATACTGTGAACAGTATATTGGAAGGCAGGAGGAGCACAGTACCAGAACTTTTGTGAGTACTGCTCATCCCCCGCTTCTTTACCACGCACTGTTCAGTGAATAATCACCCCCATAGGAATGACATTTACTACAGCAACATGCCAATTACTGGAAATAATATATGTGCCTCCAGCCAGAGTTTAATGTTGGATGTTTGTAGCTTCGTTCATCTTTTTGGGCTATGGATGCTCTCACCATGTTGGAAGTGTAGAGCTGGGTGGGAGGGATGTTGCCCATGTTCAGGGCCACTGTTATGGACCTCATTGTTATACAGACTATTTGTATTGGTTTTGGGATGCAATTTTAGTCATTTATGATTAGTGGTGCAATGGATCGGTGGTGATCCGTGATCCGAATGGGTCACCCTGTTCGGATCGGATCACCACGCGATCCGCGGAGCGCTCCGGAGCCTCGGCCATAGGAAAGGCCGCGGCTTCGGTCTAGCTCCGGAGCGGCGGCCATCTTGGTACACCCAGCGGCGGCCATCTTGGTACACCCAGCGGCGCCGCTGTAATGGCGTTTCGTTGCCGCCATCTTGCTCCACTCACAGTCCTGCACAGTAATGATAGCAAGTGGCCAAGCGGACATCTTGTTACACCCAACGTAGTTTTAAATTTTACAGTTATTTTCAACACAAAATGGAGTTTATATGCTTAAATACATTATTTGTAAATCCAACAGACTGTTTACATGTTACATTTTAAAAGCAGCAGCAAACCTGCTGACCTTACATGGTGGTTAAATGTGAAAATCAGAGGTGTTCTGTCACATTAACTAAATGTTAAAGGGGCTGTAAAGGTTTGTTTTTTATTTTCTAAATAGGTTCCTTTAAGCTAGTGCATTGTTGGTTCACTTACCTTTTCCTTAGATTTCCCTTCTAAATATTTTTTTTCTTTGTTTTCTTCGTCTGAATTTCTCACTTCCTGTTCCTCCTCAGTAAGCTGTTCAGTAAGCTGTTCTGGCTGACTAAACACCACTCGGATGATGGTGTGAAGTTTAGTGAGGAGAAACAGGAAGTGAGAAATTCAGACAAAGAAAAAAAACATTTAGAAGGTAAATCAAAAGAAAAAGGTAAGTGAACCAACAATGCACTAGCTTAAAGGAACCTATTTAGAAAATAAAAAACGAACCTTTACAACCCCTTTAAATGTGAAAATCAGAGGTGCTCTGTCACATAAGCAAGCATGTAAGGTCAGCAGGTTTGCTGCTGCTTTTAAAATTTTACATGTAAACAGTCTTGGATTTACAAATAATGTATTTAAGCATATAAACTCCATTTTGTGTTGAAAATAACTGTGAAATTTAAATCTCCGGTGGGGGTATTAAGATTTGTGTTTGTTTTTTTTTTTTAGACGATCCAAAAATGATCCGATCCGTGAGTTTTTTTGATCCGTTGCACCCCTATTTATGATACATGTGTGTGCTTATAACCATGGTATACGGATGATGCTACTAATAATGTTCTATTATGTAGAGACCCTGTGGTCCGCTCCATTATTTCTAACCTTTTGTTTAAATGGCCACGCTTACATTTTTGACATGGAATGTGCGGGGAGTAAGAGAGAAAATTAAGCGCACTGCGGCCCTTGCCTATCTAAAAATGCAGAAAGCTAATGTGATAGCACTAACCGAAACGCATGTTACAGGCCACTTGCAGTCGGCTCTGAAGCGTCCCTGGATAGGATGGGCATATCATAGTACACATACCAGCTTATATAGGAGAGTTTGGCTACTGATAACTAAAGCCACCCCATTTGAGCTAATTTCTATGGAGTCGGACCAACAGGGAAGGTACTTGTTTTTACATGCCTCTATAGGGGGATTGCTGATTGCCTGTTATGTCCCCCGCCCCCCCCGTACAGCTCGGAGGTCGTCGCGGCCAGTCTGTCATTTATGACCCAGCACCCGACGGTTCCTGCTGTATGGATGGGGGATTTCAATATGACCATGAACCCCTTTATGGACCGCCCTGTACAGCCTACTGCTGTATTTGGTGAGCCTAGACAGACCAGACTGAGTCGAATACTGGCAGAATTTGCCTTGATAGATGTATGAACACACAGGAACCCCACTGCTATGGCATATACTTGCCACTCCACTAGTCATGCAACCATATCCAGAATAGATTGTCTTGGTTTCTAAAACGCTGCTTCCCAGGGTTGCCGGGGCGGGATTTGCACCTAGGGCCCTCTAAGACCATTCCCTGTGTTGGGTTCAGTTATCCCTTTTGAATACGGCCCCCCAGCATGTGTGGAGACTCAATCCATACTGGTTGTCGGCGTTGACCGATCATGATTCTATAGAACGAGAATTGCGATTTTTCTTTCCTGATGGTCAGAGCTCTCTCTCATTTAATTCTCAGTGGGACGCTTTTAAACTTCATGCGAGGAGGGTGTTGGATACTAAGATTAATAGACTTAAAATGTCTTCTAAGGTAATAGTGCGCATGTCAGAGGATACACTACGGGACGTAGAGGAGGCATATAACGTTCTTCCCACCCCTGACAATCTAAATAAAGTTAAGCTACAGACCAGGGTGGTGTCACAGCTCTATCTAGAAAAAGCCAAACAGCGAATGTTCTTCTGTAAAACGCAAATATATGAACATGGGGAGAAGGCAGGGAAGATACTGGCCTACCTAGCGCATCTAGATGACAAGCCGCCGGTGGTGGTGGTTTCACTGACCAAGCCAGATGGTTCGGATGGCACGGACCCCCCGCTAGTAGCCAATAGATTTCTGAGGTTATATGGGGACCTGTATAGCTCCCAGTGCCAACACACGCCCCAAGAGATTCAAGCCTACTTGCATACACTGCAGTTTCCACGTCTGAACTTGGAGCAAATCCAAATGCTGGAGGCTCCTATTACCACACAGGATATCACTACAGCACTCTCTCAGTTGGCCAAATCCAAGTCCCCGGGGTTAGATGGTCTGCAATTTTACAATACATACTCTGAGACACTCATCCCTAAGCTGAAGTCACTCTTTCATTCCATATTTGAACTGGGTACACTTCCCCTTTCTATGCAGGAAGCTTAGATTATAGTCCTTCCCAAACCAGGTAAGGACCCGCACTATCCAGAATCGTACAGACCCATATCCCTGTTGCCAGTGGATATTAAAATACTAGCCAAAATTCTATCCTCTAGGTTAAATACAGTCATACTCAATCTCACCCCGACCAAACCGGGTTTATGCCAGTGAAAAACACGGCAATGAACATTAGAAGGTTGTTTATGAACATCCAAGCCCAACATGACAATGCGGGAACTAGGGTAGTGGTGGCCCTTGATACGGCCAAGGCTTTCGATTCGGTCGAGTGGGTGTATCTGTGGGAGTGCCTGCGATGCTATGGGTTTGGCCCACACTTTATAAAGTGGGTGCAACTTCTTTATCAGACCCCTAAGGCACGGGTGTTTAATGGGTGGCTATCTGACCAGATCTCCCTGGAGAGAGGCACGAGACAGGTTTGCCCCCTGTCACCACTGCTATATGCCCTGGCAGCAGAACCCTTGGCTATTGCCATTAGAATGAGCCCAGACGTGATAGGCCTCAGGCGGGGGGATTTGTGGGAAAAGATAGGCCTATATGCAGATGACACCGTCCTTTACTTAGCTGATCAAGGTCCCTCGTTGCAAGCAGCATTAAATATCATAGAGACGGTGGGTAAATTCTCGGGCCTGAGGATTAATTGGGACAAGTCTCAAATTCTCCCTCTAGACCATTTTCCCCCATCTGCAGTGTTCCCAGAACTTCCCTTACAGAGAATAGCAGAGATTAAATATCTGGGGGTGAAGGTCACCAGAACCCTTCGGGACTATGTTTCTCTTAACATGGAACCCTTGTTTGCTATCCTTAAGTCCAAAACCCAAACCTGGTCGAGACTACCCCTGGGGGTAATGGGTAGAATTAACTTAGTAAAAATGATCTTGTTGCCCAAAATCTTGTATATGATCTGGCATGCCCCTCTGTATATCCCGCTGAAAGTGTTCAAGCAGATGGAAGAAATTTTAAATTCCTTTGTCTGGGGCCCAGGGAGGCATAAATTGGCGTGGCATATCCTCAAAAACCCCACCCTTGAAGGTGGATATTCCCTCCCTGATATACAAGACTACTATGTAGCCTCATAACTCTCGCACCTATATTTTTTTTTAACACCTCTGAGTTTCAGCGATATAGGTCCCTGGTGTGTAACAAACCTGGGAGCCCACTATACACCCCTATTCAGGCAGTTTTCCGAAAAGGCCAGGGCGGTTGCAACTCCTCCCACTTTAATGCAGGCATGCTGTCACACCATCAGAAAATATGGGATATAGCTCTTAGAAAGCAGAACCGCTCGCCTGTACATTCACACACTCCGCTATGGTTCAATGGCCACCTACCTGAGTTGAGTACTGTGCCTGACCCACAGCTCTGGGGCAACATATGGTATACTTTACCTGGCCCAGGTCTTGACGGCGAATGGGCCTAAACCCTTTCAAGCACTCGAAGAATTTTCGCTTCCGAATCACCTGCTATTTCGGTATCTGCAACTCAGGCATGCGGTTAGAGCACATGACATGACTGCTTCCACCGCAATTGCTCTTGACACTCCTCCGGTTCTTGACATTATCTTTGGAGCGGAATCAACCAAGCTCATATCTAACTTATACTATATTCTCTGGCTTCACAGAACACATAGGGTTTCCCAGACAGCTAAACTAATATGGGAACAGGATGTGGGACAGCATCCCCTAAACTCTGACAGGTTGACACAATTGTATATTGTTCATTGCGCGTACCTTACACCCTTGAAACTGGTGAAGTTTCAGCCAACGAGAAGCCCCCTGTGTCCCATGTGCTCATTGGCTCCCGGCACGTTTTACCATATGATATGGAGTTGCCCGAACATACAGACTTATTGGCTGCAAGTGATCCAGTTTCTACATGACAATATGGGTTCTCCAGTGGCCTAGACCCAAAATTGTGTCTCATGGGTTTACTGCCTGACATTGATGTAGATGAATAGCGAGCTATATTCATATGAGACCCTATTTCTTGCACAGAAAGTTGTGGCCAAGGCCTGGATGCAGGTGGTACCCCCAACATTTTGAAGCTGGAAAAAATAAATCGATGATCCACTTCCGTATAGAAATATAATAATATTCCATAGAGGGCGCCCACAGAAATTTTCCAGTGTTTGGGAAGATGGCTGGAGGACAGGGAAACTTGTGCTGTGTGACCCAGCTCCTAGGAGTCTTGGTCACTAAGGAATATATCCTACTTCTATGTGTATGGCAGATTTCCCTGTATCCTAATGTTTATGGATTTCTCTGTGGTTTACTGTTGGAATGTTTCCTGTCTAAATGTATTCCCTGTGTTTCTCACGGGTCAACTAAATGTATGTATACCTTGTTTGCATCTCAATAAACTTGGTTTGTATGGTTAAAAAAAAAAGTTATTATGGGGAAAAAGGTGTCTCCACTGATGCTTTATCACCAAGGCTTGTTTCCACAACAACCCAAAATTTTCAAAATCCAATTGTCATTGGGACAGAAAGTGAGGTGAAATCCTTTGAACAGGGGCACCGATAGCAAATAAAATGTTACAGGGCTGATAACCCTTCCCTATGCTATCCAAAAAGCTTAAAAATAGATTTTTTGGCTGGAGCTACACTTAAAAAATTTACCTGTTCCAACTTACAAACAAATTCGACTTAAGAACAAACCTACAGTCCCCAGTCTTGTTTGTAACCCGGGGACTGCCTGTACTAAAATTTGTACTTGATATTTATGTTCCACCCCTTGAATTAAAGCTGAAAGTCTGCACTTTAAATTAATTTGGATTGTTTCCTTTTAATTTTATTCTGGTGGCATACAGAGCCAAAAGTATGAAAATTGTGCCTGTGTCCAAATATATATGGACCTAACTGTAGATAATATACCCCAAATGAGTAATAAAAATACTTCTAGACTGTAAGCTCTAACGAGCAGGGCTCTCTGATCCCTTTGTATTGAATTGTTTTGTGACTTTACTGTCTTCCCTGATGTTGTAAAGCGCTGCGCAAACTGTTGGCGCTATATAAATTCTTTATAATAATATTTGTTTTGTAATATTTTTTTATTGTAAAAGAGGGCACCCTAAAACTAGCGCAATATTTGACAGTTTTTGATAAATGTACCCATCAATATCTGGTTCGATGGATGTAGTAGCAAGTCTCAAGGTGCTCTTCAGATATTTTGGTTCTAATTTTGCCCTTCGTGTGATTTATCCTTGAAAATAGTTGCTCACAAATATAGGTGCTGCCAAAAACTGATGACCTGAATCAGGCGTGATTGTGAACAGTGGGATATTTTTCTTTGGGAAGATATAAACCTTATAAAAGCCCAGTAAAGAGAGGCTGACAAATTTTGTCTTTTGCAAAGTGTAAACGCATTTTTACGAAAATTCACGTTTTCAACATTTTAAAGTAGTTTAGCATTTTGTATTGGGCTGCATTCATAGCCATATTGGGCTGCAGATTGGACACCGCTATTGTAGAGGAACTTAAGTGTCCTGCACGGAGCCCTGACCTCAACTGTACTTGAACACCTTTGGGCTGAATTGGATTAAGTGGCAGCAAAGTCTTTCTGCCTAACATCGGTACCCAACTTCACAAATGTACTTTGGCTGATTTGGCACAGGTTTTCAGACACACTCCAAAGTCTCGTCAAAAGCCTTCCCAGCAGAGTGGAGATTGCAAATGTGTGCATGTGTGTTTGGGGGGGGCGTAAATGGCTATTGTTTTGGAATAGAACGTCCAAGTTCATAAAGCTGTGGAATCTCCAACCTTTGGCCATGTAGTGAACGTGGGATCTATGAACGGCATTCAGGTTCATTGTGTGCATATACAGAATCTGGAGTATTACTTCGGAAGAGTGGACTTTCCGGAGCTTAAGCTTCTTCTCCTACCTGTGAAAGACAGGACTTTGCCGCATGAAACAATTGCGTTTCACTGGCTGTTGATATGAAGGTAGCATTGAAGACATCTGAGGCTAGCTGAAATTTAACCTGCTGTACAGTATATGTCAACAGAAAATTATTTTAACAGTCTTGCTAGAGTGGATATGTAAGTTAATACTCTTCTTGGAGAAAATTCTGTTCTAGCTTTTGTTCCGCGCTTTCACATGTCTAGAGGCCTAGGCCTTTTGGTCATGTGATCTCTGACTAAATCAATTTGAACTCTGATCTTCCACAAAGGTCACATAAGTGAGTACTTAGGCTTACAGATGTGATCAGCACATATAGAAAACGTGGAGTAAGACTCTTTTTCCTTTTTGTTGAACCTAGTGAGGCTGTTGTATTAGATCTTTGTAAACGTAGGCGTATACATACATACAGGCTTCAGCTAGTATAGGAGCAGTGTGTGCTTACTCTTAATTGAAGATTTCCTAATAGGTTTTAACAGATCTGTTCTGAGCTTGCTCTACACGCTGCTCCTATAAAAGCTGAAGCCTCTATGAACAAGCTTTATAAAACTTTTAAAGGGAGACCATGTTTTGGGTCAATTTTTATTTCGCTATTCAGAAATGTTTTAACATTTTACTCATTTTTTCCCTACAATGTTGATGTACAAATATATTTATTGCATCACATATTCAACGTACTATGGCTGGCTAATAAGAAGACAGTAGACAAAGATTGCTTTAAGGGTCACTTTGACTTGGCACGGAGCCCTCTGATGAGGTACCAGTTATTGCTGCGTTGGACTTCCCTCAGCACTGCATGATTCAAAGGAAGCAAAAGTTTCACCTCCAATCTGGGAAAAATACTGTATAATATTAATATGTAATATTTTGTTTATTGGAATAAATATATATGATTTTGACCATAATAGACAAGCCAAACCACTGTACGTTTCCAAAATGCAGTTTAATGGTTCTATCATCAGTGGTAATCTTATTACCTCTCCTCTAATTTTCTGTTTAAACGCCAACTCCATCCCACTTGCATTGTTTTGGGTGGATAGCAATGAGGTGAAGTAGCTGCTAGATTCTTGTATCTGTGACTCCAGAGGTAATATTCTTCCATAGCAGTCTCTATTTTAGCTTTTTCACACAAGGAAGATGGCACCTTTTGTTGCTGGATTCCATAATTGTGTATTAATTCTGCATTAGCCCAGGTTCACACTGGACTGCGGGAATGAAGCCGTGCAAGTTCAGCTGAACTCGCACGATTTCACTCCCACTAGCATTCCCGATTTCGGACGCAATTACAGAGACATCGGTGCAAGTTTCTGCACAAATGTCAATGTAAATTGCGTGCCGAAATCTCAAAAAGTAGTACAGAAACTACTTTTTGAAATCGCTGCAGAGCTGTCGCACCGAATAGGATGGTGCCATTGCCGGCAAATGCCGCCGATTTGACATGTCAAATTGCATGTCAAAACACAGCAGTGTGAACTAGGGCTTAGAGAGAATCTATAGTGACACCATTTGGCTTTCTGAGCTGTGGAAGAACAGGGAATTCCATAGGGGATATCTTGTCACTGTAAATACTAACAACTATACAAAGTAATTTTGTTCTTTTAAAGGAAATCTGTAGAGAAATAAGAGGGATTTCATTACTGACCTCCTAAAAATATTAGTTGCCTGACTTATGTAGATCCAGTGGCTTTATTATTTACAGTCATTGAGCTACAGCAAGAAAAGTGAGTGTGAAGTCAGAACTGCACATTTGTTTGCAATTCGTGACCCAGAAAGCATTAACGTTGGAGCATCATTATGACAACCAACAGCCATACCTGGGAACTCTGTTAGCCAATCAGGGAAAAGAGCGGGCAGGGCCGGGTCGGGGCTCTGTGTCTGAATGAACACAGAGCTGTGACTCAGTTTGGGTGCCCCTATAACAAGCTGATGACTGTGGGGGAACTCGACAGGAGGGAGGGGCCAGGAGCACCGAAGAGGGACACGAGAAGAGGAGGGTCTGGGTTGCTCTTCGCAAAACCAACTGCACAGAGGAGGTAAGTATAGCCTGAGACTTTACAATCACTTTAAACATAAAGTGTGGACACTTTTTGAAGACCCCTCGTATATCAATATACTCTTTTCACCCCTAGCCAAACAAGCACTTATTTCATGCAGTGTGGGCAATTTTACCAGCAGTTTTTCATATAAGGACACTTATCTGTCCAAGTATCCCATGATGTTGGCACCCTGTGCCGATTCGTTAATCAGATGTGGGTGCAGGCAACAGCATTGTAAATAAGAGAAACCGACAGTGAAGCCTTCAGGCTTTACAGATGGTTTCCTACTGCGCTTGCGTGAGTTGTGTTGCGCTTTCTGAATGGTCCTACCATCTTCTGGGACGTGTGTGTGTCTCCCCCAGAGGGCGGAGGAGGGGCCGGAAATGCACATAGTGAAGTGCAACATTTCGGAGTCACGCAGGACCCCTTCGTCACATGCCTGACGAAGGGGTCCTGCGTGACTTCGAAACGTTGCACTCGCCTTGTGTTGTGATCATGCAATAAATTACCCGTTTGGACGCTATTCATTTTGTTCCATGGTGTGCTGGCAAATATCTTCATCGACTTGAACCAGTATCCAGCTGTTTTTTGCTGCAGCACCCAAATTTGAGAGCTCATCCAGGAATGTGTGCAGTGGGAATATGAAGTAGGAAATGCACATAGATCGCTGATCTTACTTGGAAGTGCGTACCCTCCCCCCCCCCCCCCCCCAGTGCCAATTGTGGCAGTGAAGGGGGGTAGGGTGCGAGCAAGCAGAGCTCTGCTTTAAGCTTTAAATATAATTGGCCATAAAATTATATAACTACCAGTTACCAATAACATCTAGTAGTCGCCTTCCCTAGAATGTCTTAGCTGCAGGGAGCTAATTTGTAGATGGCAACTGTCTGTGGTTTTGGTCACATGCACTGTACCAGAACAGAAAGGCACTTACAAGATTTAAGAAGAACAGTAAGTATTTAAAGCGGAACTTTACCCATAAAAACTTGATAAAAAATAATGTTCAAAGTAGCATGTCAACGTGATTTTAGATGCTTGGCTGTCGAACCATCAAATGGCTGGTGTCGAATCTATAGCCATCCTCGCTACTAACCCGCTGGAAATTGCTCCAACTATACCCCTATGGTTCCTGAGGATCCCCTACCTGCAACCCGGCCTAAACTGTGACTCTGGGCCGGCCGTACGGTACCTGCTAGGTCCGCTCCACACAGACCAGGCCCGACACCATCTTGGGGCCCACGAAGCCTCCAACGCCTCCCGGAGGGTCTCCGGATACCCCACGGACATCCTGCATCTCCATCCAGGCTTGGATGGAGGTGTTTGACCAGTAGGGAACCCCTCTCGGTCTTCTTCCCGGCCCGTGGTCGGCTCCGAAGCCTGGCTGCCATCTTGCGGCCTGCGGGGCCAGCAGCATCCTCCGGCCTAAAGTACCGCGGTCGGCGGGGTGTGCGGCGGGAGGCTCGGCTGCAAGTGTGCCTGCACTGGACTGATCTGTGTACCTGAGGGATCCTGGGACGTTCGGCCTGACACACCCGCGTCGGCCAGCTCTAGGAAAGTCCGCGGCTTCGGCCTACTCCTGGAAGTCGGCGGCCATCTTGCTGCTCCCAATACACCCAGCGCAACATCCAGCACAAAGCACCATCTCACACAGGGGGGGCGGGGCAGTGGCAAAGTAAAAGGCACCGGGGGTAGGCTGCTCTCCCCCCGGCTGGCAGTCAGATAGGAGCACTCGGTGGGAGCCCTGACCCTATAGGCTCGGGGGCGGCCATCTTGCTACACCCGACCATAGGACTGCTGGGTCCCCGTTTGCCGCTTCGCCCTACACATAAAGCCTTACTATTCTGGTATACAGGGCAGGCCTCCACCTCATTCATCCCGCCCTCTCCGCAGTCCTCCAGTCACAGACTAGCAAGAAGTGTAGCGGCCATCTTGCTCCACCTGGACTACGTGCTCCCCCCTGCCACTAGCCTTACTCTACCCCCTCCTCAGCCACCAGTGCTGCCCAGGCTGCCGTACCAATGTCCTGTAACACGAACGCCGGCACTCCCCTATGTCTGCTCCAATAGGACAGTAGCACCACAGCAAGCGCTTATTCCCATATACAGCACGGGTCGCACTCTCTGCTCTTCTGCTCCACCTATGGAACTTCGTGGCTGAGGATGGACGGCTGAAGACATGTACTGCTGAGCCCTGTGCTCTCCCGATGACCGCAGGCTGCGTTCCCAACCAATCACGCCCAATCTGCTGATGGCGGCTTCCAGCTCTACCTCTACTGACTCCGCTGAACTGCAACAAGGTACTATCCAAAGGTACCTGCTACGTACAGCCTCACAAGACTCCCGTACAGGGAAGGACAGGGCTTCGTCAGCCCGAACATCAGGCAAACCAAAACCTCCTCCCCCGTCTGCAGCAGCTTTCTCTGTCGGTGGGACCGGCCCGGGTGTATACCCGGCCCCTACGATGGATCCCGCTACTCCTAGCGTGGACACTGTCTCAGCAGAGATGCTTTCCCCGGGCTCCACATCCACTGCCATACTTTCTGCTTTCCGAGCTGACTTTGATTCCTGGGCTTCCAAAATGGAAACTTCTCTCCATGTTGAACTAAATGCCCTCAAACAACGGGTTTCCGCGTCGGAGGTCGCGGTTTCTGCTATGGTCACCACCCAGGAGGACCACTCAGCCCGCATAACGGCACTTGAAAATGCATCTACGGCTCACCTTTCCCGTCTACGGCAGCACCAGCTCCGTATAGAAGATAGTGAGAACCAGAGCCGCAGGAACAACATCCGGCTACAGGGGGTCATGGAGGCAACATCAGGTACCGATCTCAAACCCACTGTCATCGCTATCCTCAATCAGGTCCTGGGCAGGGAAGTTACATCTCCCATTGAATTGGACAGAGTGCATAGAGTGGGAGGCATGGGGGGGGGGGACCGCAGGGACCGTCCTCTGCCGGGTGCACTACTATACCCTGAAGGAAGAAATCTTGCGCAAGGCCTGGCGCCTGGGGCCACTGGACTTTCACGGATCATCTATACACCTCTACCCGGACCTCTCCCGCAACACGCTGTACATGCGGCGAGTGGTCCGTCCTCTGCTGGAATTGATCCGCCAAGTGGGTGCCACGTACACTTGGGGCCACCCCTTCAGCATCAAAGTGACCCGGGAAGATAACCACAAATTTGTCCTGTCAGACCCGGACCAGCTTCCTGCCTTCTTCCTGTTCCTGGACCGGGACCCTATTGTCGTCCCGAACTGGTTGGACCCCCCAGACGACCGTCAGCGGCTACCGGGCCCTCCTCTACAACGTCGAGGACGCCCACAGTCTAGATCGGTACCTTCCGGTCCTAGAGAACGGCGAGCCACGTCACCAGAAGACTGATCCGGACTTTGCCATCTAAGACCTGAAATGGTTCTTTTTGCTATGTCCTTTTGTCCACCAGGTGGCTACAGTTCCTCTATGAGACTCCGGCCAGGTTTGCCTACTGTTTTCCCTATTTTGTTTTGTGCTCACGGTTTTACTTGTGTTTTCACCTCACTGACTCTTGCTCACTTTGTTATCTAAATGCTGCTAACGGTTTAGTTGTCTCACTTGGCCCGGAGAATATTTCCCTACCCTCAGCTGGTATGGTTGTGCTTGCTGGGGCTCTGGAAAGGCGGTCGGTGATGTTGGTTTGTTCTCTCACGGCATTGGCTTTGCGGGCTGGCTTGGTGTTTCCCGGACATAGCCCTTTGGCTTGTCCGGGGACCTCCGGGTCTTCCCTCGGGCTCTGGGCATTTGTGTCCCTGGAGCTTGGGACTGGCTGGCCTTATCACTGACGCCTTATGTGCGTTTACACAGATATCTGAGCCAAGCCGTGACGACTATCATAGTTACTGCTACTATAAATGTAGTAATTGGTGCTTCCAACCCCCGCATGCTCACGCGGGAATACCTGTGCCTTTATTTTGTCACCAGTTAGTGTACACCTTGTTCTACGTTGATGTTATTTCTCTATGTAATTTTAGATTGTTTATTATACTCAAGCGTACCAATGGCATTAGTCTGACACTCTGCTCTTTAGTGATTAGGCAGTTGAGCATTAGATGCCACGGTCATTGGGTGTGTTACATTTACAGTTATGTTATATATGCCTGCTAGGTTGTCGGGATCACAACTCAGCTGTTCTAACCCCGTTCTCTCCCCCTAAATAGGATTGGCACAGTTCGTGCCTACTACGTGATATTTCACGAAGTGTTACGTTTTTGCGCACACTTTAGTATTTTTGAGCCACCTTCCCCAGGTGCTCTCTATGTTCAATCTCTTCCCCACCTCGCTCTACCTTCTCTCCTCCTCCTCTGCTGTGTTTCCCCTTTTTCTCCCCGCTTTCCTTTTTTTCTTCTCGCTCTCCTTCCCCCCCCCCTCCCCCCCCCATCACTCCATCATGGCCCACACAGTGACCTCCCACCCTAGGCTACAATTCTGTTCCTACAATGTCAATGGGCTCAATATTGCCTCCAAAAGAGGACAAATCCTGTATCAAATGCACAAACGCCAAGTCAATGTGCTTCTTCTCCAAGAGACGCATTTTCACTCCGCCTCCACCCCTTCCTGTTCCAGCAGATACTTCAACAGGTGGTTCCACAGCACTAGCCCAACCCAGAAAGCCAAGGGGGTGTCTGTGGCTTTCCATAAGACGCTCCCTATAGAGGTGCTTGACCATCTCTCGGACCCCCAGGGGAGGTATGTTTTTGTGAAATTCGTGTTGTGGGGTACCAAATTTACGGTAGCTAACATTTACCTTCCTAATGTTAATCAAGTATCGGCCGCGTTACAATACTTGAGGATTCTGTCCGGATTCACGGAGGGTAAGCTCGTATTGGGGGGAGATTTTAACACCCCTCTTGAACCACTTTTAGATTCCTCCACCTCGCAATCGTGTATCTCCTTCCCCAAGCTGAGGGCTCTGAAACTGGCATTTTACGATCTGCGCCTAGTGGACGTTTGGAGGGTGCTGCACCCCGCGGCCCGTAACTATACCCACTTCTCTCATGTTCATCACACCTATAGTCGCATAGACTACCTAATGAGTGACCATAGCTGTCTGGACTGGTCCCCGGAATGCACCATAGACCCAATGGTCTGGTCTGACCATTCTCCTATACACATGACATTTTTGCTCCTCTCCACTCCGGTTAAGGAATGGTCATGGCGCTTGAATGATTCGTTGCTTACGAATCCGGAATGTGTGTCAAGGGTTTCGGATACAATTTCTAACTTTTTTGCGGACCACGCTTTGGATACGACATCGTTGCCCTTTCAATGGGAGGCACTTAAGGCTGTCCTACGTGGTACCTTTATCCAACTGGGTACGCGTCTTAAAAAGGAGCGCTCAGCCGCCATAGAGGCAGCAAATCAAACGCTTAGAAACGTAGAAACTGAGCACAAACGGTCCCCGACAGTGACAACGCTGGCGGACGTTTCTAGGACGCGATCACAACTTAGAGAACTTTATGAAGCCTCTGCACGTACATATGCAGATAAGCTCACTTTCCATCAATATAAGTTTCAAGATAAATGTGGTAGGCCACTGGCTCGCTCCCTGCACCCAAAAGCAACCTCCGCCTTTGTGCCACATATTCGGGGGGCACAGGGAGAATTGATCTCCTCACCCACTAGGATGGCAGAGGAATTCAGGGACTTCTATCAGTCCCTGTATAATATCCCTAAGACTCAAGGGACAGGTTCCCCTTCTTCCGGGGTGGAAGACCAGTTGTCATATGTCTCGGAAACCGCGCTCCCCACATTAGACGATGACGTCATCGCCGATCTGGAAACCTCAATCACAGAAGACGAAGTTGCCAAAGCCATAGCTGGTACGCCGAGTGGGAAGAGCCCGGGCCCAGACGGCTTCACTCCTAAGTTCTACAAACTTTTTGCCGCCCTCCTCACACCCTTCCTAACTAAGATGTTCAACTCTTTGTCGGAGGGCTCAATGTTCCCTCCACAAACACTTGAGGCCCACATATCCCTCATCCCAAAGCCAGGCAAAGACCCTACTCTTTGTGCAAGCTATAGGCCGATCTCTTTGATTGGGGTTGATTTGAAAGTCTTTGCTAAAATCCTAGCCAATAGACTACAACCTTTGTTGCCTGGGATAATACACTTAGACCAGGTCGGCTTTGTGAGTGGCCGTGAGGCTAGGGACAATACCCTGAAGACCCTTCTTCTAACCAACTATGCCTGGTCCCACGATATCCCAGTATGCCTCTTAACAGTCGATGCCGAGAAGGCATTCGACCGAGTAGACTGGCAGTTCCTTCGACTATCCCTGCAACAAATATGCGTGGGAACTAATATGATGGCGAGAATAATGTCCCTTTACTCCTCTCCATATGCTAGGATTAGACTAAATGGCTCGCTATCTCCAGCCTTCTCTGTGTCTAACGGGACGCGACAGGGATGCCCACTGTCCCCCCTCCTCTATGTTCTCACTATGGAACACCTAGCTATTGCTCTACGTAACAATCCCTCTATCCAAGGCATAACAGTCGGGCCCACACATACCAAGCTCGCCCTCTTTGCAGATGATCTGCTCCTGTTTGTGGCACACCCACACACATCCTTGCCCTTGGTATTACAGGAGTTTCAGAAATTTGGAGAAGTTAGCAACTTTAAGGTCAACTACAACAAATCGGAAATCCTCAATATATCTCTGCCTATGTCGGCCCTACGAAGAGTATCATCTTCTTTCCCCTTTAAAACTGGTTCCCCCTCCATAAGGTATCTCGGAATTCAAATACCGGCGGATGCTTCCCAACTTTTTTCCTTGAACTTTGCCCCCCTACTTCTTAGGACCCAGGCAGATTTAATCAACTATGCGTCCAAACAGCTCTCATGGCTAGGTAGAGTGAATGCCCTGAAAATGGATGTTCTCCCTAGGTTCCTGTATTTGTTCCAGACCATCCCTATTCACATACCCAATTCGTACTTCAAGAAAATACGCCAGCTGTTTTCCAAATTTATTTGGAATTCGGCCCGTCCCAGGATACGATATGAAACACTGTCTCTTCCAAAGGCTCGGGGGGGGGGGGCTGGAGCCCCAGATGCCTCCCTTTACCATAAAGCAGCGGTGCTCACCTGCATACTAGATTGGTTCCACCACTCTTCAACCAAGCTATGGGTTCAATTGGAAGGCCACATGAACCCAATTGAACTCTCCGCTCTCCCATGGACCTTACCCACGGTACGGGCCCTCTTAATGATCTTACCCATCAAACGATCCAGATCTGGGATCGCATGTTGTCCAGAAGGGGCTTATCAAACCGCATGGGGCCTATGACTCCCTTCTTTGGGACCCCGGCCTTCCCGCCAGCTATGTCTGTAACAAGATTCGGACCATGGCGAAAAGAGGACCATAGGCGACTTGCCCAGGTCCTTCGTGCAGACCCCACTTTAAGGTCAGATACCTCTACCGGTCCGGCCTCCCATCACCCCACGCAATGGCTTCAGAGGCAACAGGCTACCTCATACATCCGGACTTTCCCATCTAGTACAGACATTCTTGCTGAACCAACGGGATTCGAGGAGCTGCTCATGCGGGTGGAACCTCCAACACATATTGTATCTCAACTTTATTCCCTTCTGCTCAATATCTACTCCCCTGACCTCCCACCGTATACGGTGGCCTGGGAGACAGACCTGCACCACCCAATCTCCCCTATTGACTGGCAAAAATGTTTCATCTTGACACACAAATTGTCCCTAGCCACCAAGACCCAGGAGAAGGGGTTTAAACTGTTAACAAGATGGTACAGATGCCCATCATCTCTTAACCACTTCAATCTGGAGGTGTCAGATACCTGCTGGCGGTGCCTCGGCTCCCGGGGAACCATGCTCCACATCTGGTGGGAGTGCCCTCCTGCGCGGAGGTTCTGGCAGCGGATTTTCACACTTTACTGCAAACTGATGGCGACCTCTATCCACCCTTCACCTGAGGTGGCTCTCTTGTCTATTCTCCCGGGGTCACTCAAGTCCATCAGAAATGATGTATTGCGACACTTTTTGGCGGCGGCCAGGGTAGTGATTCCCCGCCATTGGAGAACGGCAATCGCGCCCTCCCTGGGGGATTGGGCTGTTGAAGTGGACCGCATTAGGGACCTTGAACGCCTGCTGGCGGAGGAAAATGATAAAAGTGAACAGTTCTCCCTCACATGGACTTCGTGGTCCGTGTTCCGGTACTCCTCTGAATTCATCTCTTGGGCGGAGTGTGCCCTGGACGAGACCACCCTCGGACCTTGATGGAGTGACTCTGATTCCTATCCCCTATCTGTGTACCCCTACTATCTGTTCCTGACTCTGACTCTTTTTCTTTTCTCTACACCTAAATACACCTCTAGGAAACCAGTGAGATAACGTACCAGGGCTTTGCTTTACCTACTGTCAATAACCCATTGAGCGACCCTACTTCATATTCTCCAAATAGATTTGTGTATAATCTCATCTGATGTGTTACATATGGGGGACCTATGATCCCCTCCACAGGAATACGGATAAGGGTTGCCTTGCATCATTTTTTTCCCTACAGAGACTGATATCACAAACAACCTCACAGGGGTCCTCTTACGCAGGTGCCCAACCCTTTTATGTGTAACTTAGTCCTGTTCTGTTCTGACATGCATGATGCCTGTTGATGGTGTATCCTATCACTGTTTGTATTGTTTAAGACAAAGTATGTCTTTTTCTGTCTTTTCCTTGCATAAATAAATAAATAAAATAAGATTGAATTAAATGGCTGGTGTCATAATTTATCACCATGTACAGCACCTTGGCAGTTGCAGATCAAACAGAAGCAGCATCCTTGGCTGTAAAAGATAGGAAGGTTGCATTCCGCTTTAAGGCTGTCAGCATATCGGTCTCTACAAACTTGGCAGTGCTTAAAAATGAAAAGCACCTGAGCATGTGCAGAGCAGGGTGAGACAGTGTAATACTAGATTTTACACAGTATAGACACTTGTTTTTAATGTTTTATAATGCTATACCTGCAAGAGGGGCCAGCCTGAAGTCATCTAGCAGGGCTTAATTTTCTGACTAAAGTTCCACTTTATCATCTCATAATCTTTTATGATGCCCGTTGGGGATTATTTTAATCAAATTTCCATACACAAGACTGGTCCACTTTGAAAAGAATGGTAATGATATATTCCATGTAACAGACTGCCTGTAAATGACTGACTGCAAGCTTTGTGTAGAGTACTGGTAGAGGCCTATGAGCAGTGCCGAGACGAGGCCAACCAGTGCCCAGGGCAAATATGCCAAACTGCGCCCCCTTACCTTAGGGTGAAGATCAGGGCACCCACATCCCTGCAACAAAACCATTGCGCCCAGGGCAGCCGTCTCTCCTGCCCACCCTTTGTCCCGGCCCTGGCTGTGAGCCAATATCAAGAATAGGTTGAGATTCTGAAAAAACTGTTACAACAGTTGCAAAGAAGAACGATCTTTATAGAGCACTTGTACTTTTTTTTTTTTTCATAAAAAACCCTGGCATTCTTTTACGAGTCCCATCCAAGACACTATCTGCGTGAAATTTACATGTGCTCAATGTGCTTGCATGGGTTTCTACTGGGTACTCCAGTTTCCTCCCACATACCGAAGACATGCTGGTAGGTTTTTTGTCTTCTATGTACACTATATTGTCAAAAGTATTGGGACTCCTGCCTTTACACACACATGAACTTCAATGGCCTCCCAGTCTTAGTCCATAGGGTTCAATATCGAGTTGGCCCACCCTTTGCAGCTATAACAGCTTCAACTCTTCTGGGAAGGCTGTCCACAAGGTTTAGGAGTGTGTCTATGGGAATGTTTTAACCATTCTTCCAGAAGCGCATTTGTAAGGTCAGGCACTGATGTTGGACGAGAAGGCCTGGCTCACAGTCTCCACTCTAATTCATCCCAAAGGTGTTCTATGGGGTTGAGGTCAGGACTTTGTGCAGGCCAGTCAAGTTCCTCCACCCCAAACTCGCTCATCCATGTTTTTTTGGACCTTTCTTTGTGCACTGGTCCAAATCCTTTGGTGCAGGGGGGATTATGGTGTGGGGTTGTTTTTCAGGGGTTGGGCATGGCCCTTTTAGTTCCAGTGAAGAGAACTCTTAAGGCGTCAGGATACCAAGACATTTTGGACAATTTAATGCTCCCAACTTTGTGGAAACTGGGGATGGCCCCTTCCTGTTCCAACATGACTGCGCACCAGTGCACAAAGCAAGGTCCATAAAGACATGGATGAGCAAGTTTGGAGTGTAGGAACTTGACTGGCCTGCAGAGTCCTGACCCCAACCCGATAGAACACCTTTGGGATGAATTAGAGCGGAGACTGCGAGCCAGACTTCGTCCACATCAGTGCCTGACCTTACAAATGCGATTCTGGAAGAATGGTCAAACATTCCCATAGACACACTTCTAAACCTTGTGGACAACCTTCCCAGAAGAGTTGAAGCTGTTATAGCTGCAAAGGGTGGGCCAACTCAATATTGAACTCTACAGACTAAGACTGGGATGCCATTAAAGTTCCATATGCTTGTAAAGGCAGGCGTCCAATACTTTTGACAATATAGTTTATATTGGCCCTAGTGTATGTGGGTCTAAATATTCAACCTCATAGGCAGACTCGGCTAAGAGTCTTTGAAGTGGCTAATGTGTCTCCTGTTATTTCAAACCTAGAGCCACCGGGAAAAAAAAAGTTGTTGGTGTTAAGGAACTTCATTGTCTTTTGACCCAATGAGACACCTTTTGGGTAAACTGAAATGCCGATTGCAAGCTCTTCATGTCCAACTGATCTGTAATATATTTCTTTGCAGGAGTCAATATAGAATTTATTTTTTATTTGCCATGTCATGCATTCCAAAACCTTTAAATGTTTATAACTTCTTAATTTTTGTTTGCAGAAGACCACCTCCAACCAAGCCACTCTGGTGATGAGATCATCAACATAATCTGTAAATTTGGGTTCCTTCCATGGATTATGACATTATTACACTGTTGATTTCACAATTTGCTGTTAGGTGGCCTGCAGATCCACCCTAAAAGGTCCTTATCGGGCCAGCAACTAATGATATTCTTGAATGACATGAGAAGGATTAAATCTTTCTATCTAAAGATCTTGGTCATCGTACAGGACAGAGATGAACGATAACCTGACCACACATGACAACCTGGATTGCAGACTTTGTTATAATGTTGTATGGATGAGAAACGGTCTTGAGTAGAAAGTTGGGACATTATCTCTCCATTCAGCAAAAGTGCCGAATGCACAGAATACTTGGAATTCGGATCAACGGAATATAATGAAACCTTGTTAGGATGCGGACATGCATTCTGTAATGAACGTTATTCAAGACTGCCTTTATGGTGTAATCAGTACTGGGTTGTGATTGGGGATTTAGCTTACCAAATGGGTCTTTTGAGTGCTTTATGGTTTTTGAAAACGTGTGGTTGGTGCTGGAGATAGCAGTTTGTGAACAAAGACAAGCCCCCCATTGTTTACTTTCTTTGACTTGCACTCAACCACTGGACCACATGAAGAACTGAAGTATTTACAACCAATGCAGTCTGGACTAAAATACAAGTATAGCACCTGTTGTCAAAAACACTTGCGTTTTCAGAGTAGTTTTTCTTTAGCAATTTGCAGCAGATAAGAGAGCGTCAAGTCAACAATTATGTCTACCAAGACATGGCATAAGTCACACCTGGAACATGCATGGGCCATATCCATTCATCCATCTTGAGTTATGTCTTAATGTGTTGCTCCTGAACTATAACTTTGATCATGCAGCCTCAACATTTTATACCATACTACACCAGCAAAAGGAGCCAGTCAGTTATGCTCATGTAATAGTAGGAGAGATCAGAGAGAGAAGCTCATCATTCTGCTGCTTTTCTTTTCACTGTCCAGCCACAGGTTGGGGGTGGGACAAGACCTGTGAGTCTTGCTAAACTGCAGCAGCGAAAAATGAGGTTTCTTCCTTGCCAGATGGGGCTGTGCTGTGTAAATCTAAGGAGTGGATGCACAGAAACACATCCTTTGGCAGGTAAAACAGCTCCTATATATGTAAAGATGGCATTGGGGCTCACCTGAGATGCAGGTGGGAAAAAAAACACAGAGGAAACTGAAGGGAGATAGAGGTAAAGAGGTACCTTATTTATTTATTTTTTTTGTAACTTCACCTGGATTCTTTAGACGTTGCTCTACTCTAAGCAACTAGGGCTGGCAACAGTAAGGCAGGCCATACACGGTTCATAAATTGGCTGGTTCAGCAGGACCAGCTGAGATTCTAACCATTAATGGGGAGACTAAATGTACCAAGTTAATTGTTTGATCAACTTGGATACAACCAGTCTGCCATATTCTCTTGCAATTATCGCTAGCAGCTGCTGTCCGGCAGGGACAGATTCCCCTAACCCCTCATCAGGAGCAGACAATTGCTTGGTAGGAGGGATTCCCCTGTCAGCACTGTCTGTGTTGATGCAAACGGGTTGCAGGAGAGAAATTCGCACCATGTATGGCCAGCCTTAGACTCCATTCACACATGTAAGACTTGTCATGCAACTTTGGAAAACATGAGGAACGACTTGTCATGCAACTCGGATGTCCAATGATAACCATTCATTTATGTGTGACTTAAAGTGGCAGTAACTTCAAAGTAGTTCATGCACTACTTCGGTCCAACTTTAATGACTTCAATGTTGACCCTCAAAAGTTGCATGAAAGTCATACCTGAACGTTATACAATGCAACAGTTGTACGTTATCACTGGTTAAAGTCGTATCCTGGTCACACCCATCCAAAGTTGCACTCCAAGGTTGGTGCATCTTTGGAGTCGTACCAGTGTGAATGGAGCCTCAAGTGTACACAAAACTGGACAGGACTATATAAAACCCCTCCAACACTTTCACCCCATTACTCATGGCATTCTGTTTCTAAGGAAGCTGCTTACCTGGTCTCATCATAGTGACTGCAGAAGTCACAATCTGAGGGCCATAGACATTGAATGACAGCTGCAAATTATTTCTGTTCCCTCCATATAGAGTTTTTCTACATAAATGATCCCATACCTGTATTGTGAAAATCAAGGGTTGCGAAATATTTGTACAGTCTAACAGATTTTATGGTTATAGCTGTAAAAGATGGTTAAAATGTAGGGAGATTCTTTAATCTTAATAAAAAAATCTTTTAACCAGGTTCTGTTTTATGCAGTATTTCGGGCAGCTGAATTCTGCCTCGTCCGATACTTAAAATGCATGTCTAAGCAACGTTAAGGACAAAAACATGCAACTGTGCAATACATACATATTTCCCGTGTTTTGTCTTTTTTTTAAATAATGTATGTACAGAAAAATAGCTGTTGATCCTGCCAATAATCCAGTGAACTCCTAATGTCCAGTAATAAGCTGACTGCTCTACCTCTGCTGCACTAAAATCTCAAACATTATAACCCATCCCCTATGTTATGGATGTAAGTAGAGGGGAGTTGTTCCGTAGTCCTAACATACTTCCTGTCCTTAGGTGACAACACTGCTCCTCTGTAGATACAGTACAGTGTGCAGAGGCGTAACTATAACCTTCAGGGCCCTGGTCCCTGGTCCCCTCCGAGCCCAGTGGCAGAATGCTAGGGCTCAATCGCAAGTGCGACCCTGGTAGTTCCGCCACTGGTGTCAGTTTTTTTTTGTTATTTTATTTTTAAATCATTTTTTACCATTTTATTGTATTTTTTTTTGTTTTATATAAACAGACCTCTGATGTTTCACCTTTTGAGACATCTTTGCAGCCTCAGCAGCACAGAGTGAAGGGGCAGATATAGCTCAGTACAGAGCTTCCTATTCATTCACAAATGGAAGCATAGTAAACACAGCGTAATATGCCTCAGTTATGAATGGACAGTCAGTGATCGATACTAATCACAGATTCTGTCTATTCGGAAAAGGAAGGGACCAGTAAATTACATGTTTACCGACCCCTTCCCAGCTCTCCATCCTGACCGCATCCATTCAGCAGCTGGCAGGAGAGGTGAGAAGGGAAGCCACCAGCGCTGCAGGGAACGAGGGGGCAGGAGAGAGCACAGGGGTTCAGGGCAGCAAAGGATAGCTGGATAGTAGGGGCAGCACCATATAGAGGAACCGATCTCCTCCTTGTTCCTCCTGCAGCTGCTGAGAGGGAGAGGAAAAGCAGGCATTCAGCGGCTGCAGGAGGAACATGGAGAAGATTGGTTCCTTTTATATGCCGCTGCCCTTCCTATCAAGGTGTACAGGGGGGCTGCAAGGGCCCCCTGAAGTATAGGGCTGGGTCGCTATTGCGACCCCTGTACTTGCGCCCCTGAGAGTGAGTTGTTACTCTACAACAGGATAACCAAGTGAAAACAAAGAGGAGAAAGACACAGAGCCACCACATCTAAAGACCGGTAAGCTGAAGTATATAACCTTTTTGTTCTTGGGATTAAAAGATCCATTCAAATGACATTAAAATGGCCAAAGCACAAAGCAAGGTCCACACTAAAGCGCTGGGTGCGTCGGCGGTAAAGTGCCGCTATTTTTAGTGGTTCTTTACCGTAGTCTTTGGTGTGATTTTTGGCTGCTAGCGGTGCGGTTTTAACCCCCGCTAGCGGCCAGAAAAGGGTTGAACCTGCCCGCAAAACGCTGCTGCAGCGGCGCTTTGCAGGCGGTTCGGAGGTGCTGCCCCATTGATTTCAAGATAAAGGAGCTGCTCTTTCAGGACGCTTTGCAGGTGCTATTTTTAGCGCTTGCAAAGCACCTCAATGTGAAAGCAGCCAGACTGTAGAAACTTCACACTGGACTTCAAGCATCTTGCAGTGTGTGCCTCTCCATTCTTCCTCCATACTCTGGGTCCTTGGTTTACAAATGAGATGCAAAATTTGCTCTCATCAGAAAAGAGGATTTTGGACCACTGAGCACCAGACCTGGTGTGCTTTTCTTTAGCCCAGGTAAGACGCTTTTGACATTGTTTGTTGTTTAGGAGTGGCTTGCCAAGAGGAATATGACATTTGAAGCCCATGTCCAGGATCCATCTGTGTGTGGTGGCTCTTGATGCACTGACTCCAGCCTCAGTCCACTCCTTGTGAAAGTCCCCAACACTTTTGAATGCCCTTTTCCCTGACAATCCTCTCCAGGCTGCGATCATCCCTGCTGCTTGTGCACCTATTTCTTCCACGCTTTTCCCTTCCACATAACTTTCTATTAATGTGCTTTGATACAGCATTTTGGGAACATCCAACTTCTTTTGCAATTACATTTTGAGGCTTTCCCTCCATATGTAGGGTGTCAATGATGGTTTTCTGCACAACTGTCAGGTCAGCAGTCTTTCCCATGATTGTGATTCCTACTGAACCAGACTGAGAGACCATTTAAAGGCTCAGGAACCCTTTGCAGGTGTTATGGCTTAATTCGCTGATTAGAGTGGGACACTAGAGGTTTTAGGTACATTAGGACTCCAGAGGTTCTGAACCTTGCTACATATTAAATGCTTGTTTTTGGGTTTAATACCACTTGAATCTACAGATCGTGTTGACTATATCATGAGGAGCTCAAAGCATAAAGAGCAGATTCATTCCACATACACAGTACATATGTTTGAATGCACAGTGAATGTATGTGCATAGGCTGTGACCATGTGTAATCTATGTGTGCTAGCTGGGCTTTTTCCATGTACTGGCAGGGACAAAGAAGCAGTAGGAAAATGTAACATTGCCAAGGAGGGAGTGCAACTTCAAGAACAGGGACAGAGATGGTGCATGCTCTCTTGCGGTGTAAAACTGCAGGGCCCTCTCATACAGCTAAAAGCAAATAGGAGGTGCTGTTTGTTTTTTTTATTACATAATATAGGAGCATAAAGCTAATCTTATTCACGTGCATATCCTATTAAAAAAAAAAAGCCCAATTGTAGTTTAAAGCAGATCGTCACTGCATCTGAGGACCACAAACAAAAAACACTAATTCATTTGTATTATTTAAATCAAACTCCCCCCATCCATCCACATCTCCATGCTTTATTTTATCTGCTAAGAAATCACTTTGAAAAATAGCCAGTGGTTGTCGGGGGGGGGGGGCTTATTGGAATCTGGAAGCCCCCCCTTTAAGAAGGGCCCCCCCCATGTGAATGGGTATCGGGTACGTTGTACCCCTACCCATTCACCAAAAAAAAGCAGTGAAATGTAATGAAAACACGAGACGGTTTTTGACAATTCCTTTATTAATAAAAGCTCTGTCTTCTCTAGCCATCTTCTCCTTTCCCGCCATCTTTCAGCGGGAAGAGACAGCTCGAGGAGAAGACGAGCGGAAGAGATGGCTAGAGCTATTAATAAAGGAATTGTCAAAAACCCGGCTCTTGTGGTTCTATTACATTTCACTGCTTTTTTGGTGAATGGGTAGGGGTACAATGTCATTCACATGGGGGGCCCGGGATCTGTGGGCCCCCTTATTAAATGGGGGGCTTCCAGATTCCAATAAGCCCCCCTGCCCACAGACCCCAACAACCGCCGGCTAGTGTTGTCGGGAAGAGGCCCCATCAACATGGGGGCAAGGTGCTTTGGGGTGGGGGGGGGTGCAGAGCCCCCCCCTGCCCCAAAGCACCCACCCTCCACCATGTTGAGGGCATGCGGCCTGGTATGGTTCAGATGGGGGGGGGGGGGCGGCTCGTTTGTCCCCTCCCTTTCCAGACCTGCCGGGCGGCATGCTCGGATAAACCTCTGGTATGGATTTTGGGGGGGACCCTACGCCATTTATTTATTTTTAGCAAGGGGGTCCCCTCCAAATCCATACTAGACCCGAAGGGCCTGGTATGGACCTGGGGGAACCCCACTCTTTTTTTTTTTTTGCCTGCAAGTTTATTTTTTTACATTCAGCTTTCAGTGGGGGACCCCCGACAGCTGATGACTCGTCGGTTGCTAAGGACACGGCCCCCCCGCTTAGCAACCAGCTATATACAGTGGTAAAATAAGAACCGCAAAACATATCAAGAAAATCGCATCAAAAATGCACCACTTGTGTTTCTGGTGTAGCTCCATTTTAGTCTATTAGCCATAAATCACAGGAAAAAAGTTCCAGACCCTTTCCAAAAACGCACCAGCTGCAAAACGCATAGATGTAAACTAGTACCATAGGAAATCATGTTAAATGGACTGTAGTGCGTTCCTGCAAACTGGATAAGCTCTAAAAATGTGGGTCCCGCAGCAACAACCAGCTGGATACTGGTTCAAGTCACATCATCACATGCCTGACGAAGGGGTCCTGCGTGACTCCGAAACGTTGCACTCTTGTGTTGTGATCATGCAAAAAACTATCCGTTTGGACGCTACTTTGTGTCGATCCATGGTGTGCTGGCAAATATCTACTTTCTGCAAAACGCACAAAAAAATGCATAGGTGTGAACGTAGGGTGATATGTGCTTAGTAAACCTTTGTGTGTACATACAGCCGTGGCCAAAAATTTTGAGAATGACACAAATATTAAATTTTCACAAAATCTTTTTGTCAGATGTTACTATGTATACTGAAGTATAATTACAAGCATTTCATAAGTGTCAAAGGCTTTTATTGACAATGATATTAAGTTTATGCAGAGTCAATATTTGCAGTGTTGACCCTTTTTTATTCAAGACCTCTGCAATTCGCCTTGGCATGCTGTCAATCAACTTCTGGGCCACATCCTAATGGCAGCCCATTCTTGCATAATTAATGCTTGGAGTTTGTCAGTTTGTGGGGTTTTTTTTTGTTCACCCGCCTCTTGAGTATTGACCACAAGTTCTCAATAGGATTAAGGTCTGAGGATTTTACTGGCAATGGAACCAAAATGTCAATCTTTTGTTACCCATGTCACTTAGTTATCCCTTTGGCCTTATGGCAAGGTGCTCCATAATGCTGGAAAAGGCATTGTTCCTCACCAAACTGTTCTTGGATTGTTGGGAAAACTTGCTCTCTGAGGAGGTTTTTGTACCATTCTTTATTTGTGGCTGTGTTCTTAGGTAAAATTGGCTGAGAGGCAACCCCACACATGAATGGTCCCAGGATGCTTTACTATGACACAGGACTGATGGTAGCGTTCACTTTTTCTTCTCTGGACAAGGTTTTTTACGGATGCCCCAAACAATCGGAAAGGGGATTCATCAGAGAAAATGACTTTACCCAGTCCTCAGCAGTCCAATCCCTGTACCTTTTGCAGAATATCAGTCTGTCCCTGATGTTTTTCCTGGAGAGAAGTGGCTTCTTTGCTGCCCTTCTTGACACCAGGCCATCCTCCAAAAGTCTTCTCCTCACTGTGCATGGAGATGCCCTCACACCTGCCTGCTGCCATTCCTGAGCAAGCTCTGCACTGGTGGTGCCCCGATCCCGCAGCTGAATCAACTGTAGGAGACACTCCTGGCGCTTGCTGGACTTTCTTGGGTGCCCTAAGTGCTGGTTCACACTTGTGCGAGTTGATACCGAATGCGATGCGTTAAACACAAACTAGAGATTCGCATGTCATCCAAAAAGTAATTGTTTTCAATGATGGTGGTTCACATCTATGTGTTGCGATTCCTCTCCGAATGCGATGCAATGAAAAAAAGGGTCTTGTGCGAGTTTAGAGCATTGCGAATTTAGTCTCCATAGACATTACTGTAAATCGTTCTGGAATCGCATTTGATGGTTCACATATGTGCGAATTCCACCACACTATTTTCCACAAAAAACAGGAAGTTAACACCTTTTTTTTTTTTTTTTACATTATGATTCCATTGGCTAGAACATTAATCGCAGCTATGTCCCACTCCTGAAATTTGCATTCAAATCGCGGTAAAAAACATGGTAAATTCACACCTCAGAATGGACTGAAAAAACGGAACAAGTTCACAGCGCAGCAGCATGAACCGGCCCTAAAGCCTTCTTTACAGATGCAGTGGAAATGTTTTTAATGGGATTAAGTTCATTTTCATGGCAAAGAGGGACTTTGCATTCATCTGATCACTCTTCATAAAATTCTGGAATTGGCATCATAAAAACTGAGGCAGCAGACTTTGTGAAAATTAATATTTGTGTCATTCTCAAAGCTTTTGGCCAGCTGTAGACAGCTCTCCAGTTACCTCTGTAGTACAGAGCCGTACCTGCCTAATACAGAGGAGGAGCCAAGCTTCACTGACTTATAATAATACTATTACTACCTATGCATCCAGTTATATCAACCATCACCTCCGCCAGCTGTGGTCCACTTTGGATATTGTTTCTCTCCTAACCACATGTACAATAACAAAAATTTATTGAAAATATCATATTTGTACCACTTGTTCATCATCAGATTTGTGTGTTTGCTCTTTTCCAAACACGATCACAAAACATTACAAAGAAACATCAAGAAAGGGCACTGAAATGTAAGTAAACAAAACGGAATTGTCTTTTGCAAATCCCATGCTTTGAACGGATGGGAATACAGGCACTGAGGAATTCCTAGAAAAATACAAAATCTCTTCGTAGCAGCAATGTGGATGACGGGGTGTTCTGACATAGCGGGGATCGGGGCATGATCAGCAACACAGAGACACCGTTATGCCTTCAATATGGTAAATATCAACAGCTCAAAGTGCACCTGTCCTTTTCTAGAAGGGTACTGCAAAATAGGGTAGGTAAGGTACAAACTGACCATTTGTGACAGGTTCATGTTCAGTCAGGTGGACACTTTTCAGCAAGCAGAAATAAACACTTCCAATGTTGTAATTATTGCAATATAAAAGGCCTAACCCCATCCAAGCATGGTCCTTACCATTAAGCTGGGGGGAGGGATGACCACTATAACAGGCAGTCACCACATCCTAAAAATGTAAGCATGCTGGCAACGCTTTCCCAACCCACCTACATTATTTCCTTCTACAATGAGACAGGAGCACTTAAAGCAGTTGTAAATCGCTGCAGTAATATTATAATTTAAAAAAAAAAAAAGTTCCCCTATAAGACAATGCATAATGTGCTAGTATGCATTACATACTAGCACATTATGAAATACTTACCTTAGAACAAAGCCCTCCAGTGGTGCGCTTTCACCGCTGAGCTGGCTTCCATCTTCCCCCGGTCTTCCTTAAGGGTTTGCGGACTCTGGCTGTGTAAGTGGCTGGAGGCGCGATGACGTCACTCTCGAGTCCAGCACAGTATGTCGCACCTCCTTCAGAGCACAGGCATCGGTGACGTCACCAACTGTGATTATCTCCTTAATAGTGCCCTTTAGGAGATATTCATTTTACCTATAGGTAAGCCTCATTATAGACTTACCTGAAGGTAAAAAAAAATTAAAAATATAAATCACAAAAGCGGGCTTTACTACCGCTTTAAAAAAATTCTAAGCATGGTATATTTTCACATAGTTACATTTGCCCCGCTTGGACTATGTAACATATCTATCATACCTGATCAATGCCCCAGGAAGATGAAATATCACTGAGGTAGACATTGCTAGTAGAGTGATCTCCACTTTCTTTGACTGCAAAGTGTTCTCTGATTGGATGTGGTGCAGAGGTGGGGTAGTGACATCACTCTCCACCTTGTCCAATCAGAAGATACTTTGAATTCATTGAGAAAATGTAACACATCATCTGAATGGCAACCACGCTGAGTGGCCAACCTCCTGTGCTCACAATGCATCAGGCCAGTCACTCGGCACAGGACCCAGAAGTAAGTGGAGATCTCTGGAGTAAGGATGTCTACTTAAGCGATTTCCAGTTTCTAGGGGTATGGCCAGGTATAGTATTTAGAGAATTACACTGGACCAATATAACTATACCAGGCCTGGAATTCCTCTTTAAAAGCGATCCTGCCATGCACACAAAACATGTGATAAAACACCAACCTCCACTATGTCTAAATAAGATATATTTCACAGATCCCCTTCCTGCCCCCCCCCCCCCAAAAATAAAATGTGCACTAAAAATAAAGGGTGATCTGAGATAATAAAGCGACAATGCCAAATCAGGCATTACGTACTGCATCAAATATACTGTAGGAGAATAAAAATACACATCTCAAAAATTACACAGAATTTTAAAAAAATTGCTTAAAAATATTAATGGCAAATTCCACCTTTTAAACAATCCTCAGATGATTTGGACCCCTCCACATGGTGAGATGTCGATTCTTGCAGGAGCCGTTATGAAAGAATTCAGCTGCAATGGCACCTGCTGAGGACAATCTGTACCGCCTCCCATGATGACACTCTATGAGAGCTATTATGTGTATATATATATATATATATTCTGCTAGTAGCAGCTTCCCTTCCAAGTAAGTGGGTAGGCGGTCCAAATCATCTGCGAGAAGCTTGTAGTCCTCATCTTCTTTAGTTCCTTGTTAAAGCTTCCAAACATCTGAAAGGCATGAGTCCTGCTGGTGACAAGTAATGGTAGAAGCTTCACATTTTGAGGAGAGCAACGTGGAGGATTCCTATGAGGGATACTGTACATTTCATTCATTATTGCACATGATTCAAAGTGGACATATTGCTTGTATATTGCATGTCACCCACTAAAAACACAACTTTTTTTTTTGTTAAAGATGGATTTCCAGTTTTAACAGAAGCCCGACTACCTGCCCAACACAGATATCCCGCCTCCTGCAACCTTCATCATACAGCAGTGGAAGCTGCTTGCAATGTGTAGCCGAGTGATGGCCTACTGCTCAGGCTTCTAGGAAAAGTTGGAGCAAAAATGAACTTCTCCTTTAAAAGTATGTTACATGTTCCCCCCATATAATCTCATGTAATATGTTCCAAAATCTGCAGCCTTCCCTGTGACAGCAGGCCAGGGGTCTTCTTTTACCGCTGTTACGATTTGAAAACCATGCAGCCGTGCGGAGCTCCGCCCACGCAGCTGTCGTTCATTTCCTGTGAATGAATGCCTACAAGTACCATCAGACATTGTAGCTGATGGCTTGTAGTTTTCAATGAGCTGTGAGCGCACTGGTGAGTGTCCTTGTGGTTCATAGATTCTTCCTGCCTGTACGAGGCATGGGAAGACATCGATGTTGAGAACCTGCAGGAGCTGAACAAACATTGCTGATCGTCGGTGCAATGCTCTGCAGGCGCCTTAGAAAAAATAAATTACTAAATTAACCTTTTTTTTACCTGCAAAAGATGTGCATTTATTATAAAAAAATAAAAAAAAAAGGTGATCTTAACTTTTGGGCCCTTTCACACTGCCACGACTTAAAAGTTGCGTAATTTTGCTGCCGCAATTTCAAGGAATGCCTGTGTAAACGTGAGGTCTATGGCCCTCAACTTGCATGAAAGTTGGACCAAAGTAGTACAGGGACTACCTTGAAGTCGCAGATATTAATGGTTATCATTAGGAAACGACTTGTAATGCGACTTTGCAGGACAAGTCGCACAAGTGTGAAAGGGGCCCTACTCATGTACATCCAAGGCTTTGAAAGGAGGCTCTCGACACCTTCCAGACCTCATACCCCCCAGGATTTAAACGGGAGCTCTCATTGCACCTTCCCAGCCTTGTTCACCTGGGAGATTTGAAAAGGGGCTCCTGACACACCATCTCAGTCTTGCTCATCTGTAATTTATTAGGGGCCCCTCAACACACCTTCCCAGCCTTGTTAACCTGTTATGTTTTAGGTAGGAGGGGGGGGGGGCCTCTACACACCTTGTTCACCTGTGATTAGAGGGCTCTCACCACACCTTGCAGCCTTGTTCTCCTGTGATTTAGTAGGGGACTCTCTACACACCTTCTCCACCTTGTTCACCCAGGCATTGAAAGAGCTCTGAATGCACCCTCTATTAACCCTCCATTTCCAAAGTAGAAAGCAGGAGGAGTAGAGTGGCTCAGTACAGGTCTGCATTTGGTAAAGCCTTCAGTTTATGCAGCAGTATTCCAAAATCAGCAGCATTTAAAGTACTTTGATGCTGCCGGACCATTCATTAAAGGGGTGTTCCAGGCAAAAAAAAAAAAAAATGATTAAAAGCCAGCAGCTACACATACTGCAGCTGCTGGCTTTTAATAAATGGAGACTTACCTGTCCTGGCGTCCCTCGATGTCGGCACCGCAGTGTTTCACATCAGCTGTTGGGTGCTGCCATTGCGGGTAAGGGAAACCGGCAGTGAAGCCTTTCGGCTTCACGCCGGGAACCCTACTGCGCATGCGCGAGGCCCCGCTCCTCTCTCCTATTAGCCCGGCGGCCAGGGGAGGAGGAGGGAGCCCCGCAGTGACGTCACCGCCGCGGCCGGACTCCAGGAAGTGGGAGAGGATACCTGTCTTTGACAGGTATCCTGTCCCCCCTCCCCCCCGAAAGGTGCCAATTGTGGCACCGGAGGTGGAACTCCTCTTTAACCCAGCAGAAGTGCATCCCTGTGGCAAGGAGAGCACAGCTTGGAGTCACACAAGCATTAGATCCACGAACATATCCAGTGCACACCTGTAATATGTCTTATGGTAGTGTTGTTCCAGAGGCTGGGATACTTCTACATAAATAGGCAAATAGAACATTTCTGTTGAAAGTGGAAATCCTCTTAACTAGGCCCATCTTGCAGCTCATCATTTACAAATACTAAAAGATAAAGAGAGAAATGTTCCATTACCCATAACAACCAGTCAGGTGTGATCTTTCACTTTTTCAAAGGCTGCAACATAATTGGGGTGGACAAAATCTGGACCAGCCCACCCAGATATGATCAATATCAGCGGTTTCCAACCAGTAACTTAGGCAAGTGTTCAGTCTGTCTTAACATCTGATGCAGTATTGCCCTTGCCCTCTGCTCTAAGAAAGTTGGGTGCTTTTAGTGATCGCAATTTAAAAAGTTGATGTTTTAAGGAACATCTTAGAAGTGTGAGCTCTGTACTGCAGCCACGTCCAATACAGGACTGCAGAGCATAACGCTAAAATCCATAAAAAAAATAAAAAAAAAAAAAAGCATTTCTCACATGCCTCAGATATGCTCCAAAACACTACATTTAGTGATTTCTTTGGCTTGCAATCCATCAGCACATTGTGAATAAGTAACATCATAAGTACAATGTAAACCTGAAGTAACCACAATGTATTATGGCACGTTATATATAATGTGCCTACTTTACATCAAATTAACATGGGAACAGATGTAACAACAACTGCTACATTTGAAAGAAACCTACTCTTTAACACTAAACTGATTACCTGCAAGGAGGGGGGTCTTCAAAAGCATCAGCTATGGAAAATATATGATACCGAAGTTCGTTGTTCTTTTGCAGGTGCACGCAAAATTAAAGCGCGATACGTTGGTTACTAATATTTTTTGGTAAAATGTAAATGGGTAACGTATTGCCTTTGCATGCTCTAAAATTAACTTGAGTGGACTTTTTTTAATGAAATTTTGTGCTTGATAAACTATTGCACAAAATATTGTGTGACATGGAACTACCATTATTTTATTCTCCAGGGTCTCTGCTTTTTATATTATATATTAATATTTTATATTATATATAAAATATGTTAGGGGATTGTATCCAACCTTTAGGCCTAAAATGTTTTTTTTTTTTTTTTAAACATGCAAAAACAGCTCTGGCAGCTAAGGGGGTTAAACACCATATTTCAGTTATGACGACGTAAGACGAATTATCACCTTTCTGAAAGTGGTTTGAATGCTTAGCTTATAGCTGCTTGTCCTATGAACGGGGGTGACACAGAGTTGAACAGCTTTGATCAGGTTCTATGCTTCATGTACAAAAATGTCTAAATGATGACTGATTGGGGTGACCCGCATCAACCAGTAAGGTATTCCCTTTCAGACTGTCCCTGCGGGTTAGAAACTGAAAGAGGGCAGCTGACTGGTTGTTTTAGGAAGCTCTCATTTCACACACAAAGGAAGCACGATATCCCTTATTTTTGCTAGAAGCACCAAACTGCATAAACTGGGGGCCAGTCCATATTTTCCTGCGTTCTTTGCATCAAGAGGTGGCTAATCTTACTAAAAGGATCTTGCAGAGATGACAGTTCAGGTACATGAGCCTACAAGGGTACAGTTCCCTGCATGCTGCCCCACACCTTTGTGCTTTGTTTTTGAAGTCTGAACAGAGATTTCTTTAAAGTGACAACCATAGCAGGCTGAATGTGCTGATTCTACATCCTTGGTTCTGGTGGAAGACTGTATAGATTTCAAACATCAGATTCTCCTTCTACTACGTCCTGGTCTTGCGCTTGTCATCAAAGAGGCTCTTCAGCATGTAGACCTGGAGGAAGGCCACCATCACCAGCACTCCGACATTGACAGCTGACCAAAAGTTGACTCTGTCTATATTGCTCTCCTGTAGGTTACGGTCTCTTGCTTCAAAGGCTCGCAGGACTGTCTGCATCTGCATGCTGCGCTCCAGTCTGGCCCTCATACTTTCTATGGACTCCTGCCAAGAGAAGACAGGACAAACATAAATAAACAGCAAAAGATTTCCCATGGAGATAAACAACCTTCTATAATATTTCGCTGAGGAAGTCCTTACCCACGGACGATATGCGTGCGAGGGGCTATGTGACGTCATGACAGCCATCTACCTGGTTGCATTCATATGTTACATGACTAGTATCCAAGCACATGGACTCTGTGCCGCGCTTGTGAGTAACCTTTTTATCCAATAAATCAAGTATTTTATATACAGAGAGCACTATGTATTTCTTTTGAAATTTTTTGCATGTATAAACGCAAGTCAAAGAGTTCGTTTTGGGATTGCCGAGTGAATGAGGATTCTGGCTGAAGGACCATATGAAGACAGCCCTCTCATCTTTACCATTACCCTTGTACTGCAGGGACTGCATGCATGACCTTTCTGGTAAAACAGAGGTCCATGCTTTGAGGTGAGCGGCCTGTATTTCTGGTGGCGGATAAACACGGAAGTTGTTGCACAAGTGATTGTTTTCAAGCACCCCGTTTCACAGCTAAAGGATCTCTCCATCTCCCTGTTGGTGTGCCAGTTGACATTTTCTGGTTCCTGAACTTTACACTTATGGACTCTGTGTGTTGTATGTGATTTCGATTTTTGAGCGCTGCACTGCTTTCTACACACATTTTACTTAAGGATTTTTTTATATATTGACCTTCAGTGTTCAGCTGCATCTTGGTAGGATTGGGTTTTGCGCGGTCTGTTTTTTTTTCTACCGTTTTACTCAGAATGCCCTACATCCAGAAACCCATCCCTCTAGCACAGCAGTGGTAAGAATTTGCCCCGATCTAGGGGGGTACTGGGGTGGACTCCCCCCCTTCCAAGCCCTCCACCACCCCTGACGCTTGCCGGCAGTGTCCAATCTTGAGCACAGCACTAAGAGCTCCTCCTCTATCCCATTCCCTTTCAGCTACCTTGTGCACAGTATATAGCTAGCTACTGCTACCAATTGCCTTTCCTACCATGGATATTCAAAGACCGGAACTGCAACCAGTAGCTAGCTATACCACTGTGCGCATTGTAGCTGTAAGGGAATGGGATTTTAGCTCCAGTGTGTGCTGAGCAGGAGCTCTGCCTGTGTACAATGCAGGGATGGGAGACAAAGCTCTGCCAGTGACCCCTGTACTGTGCCCTCTTAACCCCACTGCCCCCCGTACTGTGCCTCCTGCCAGCCCTTTACTGTGTCCCCCCTCCCTCCACAAACTGTCACCTCTGCTCCCATGTCTCCCAATGACCCAGCTTTAGAGGGGACTGGTCATACAGGTTGCAAGGAAGCCTGCGGAAAGTGGAATAAGGCAAATACAGTGGGTATAGAAAAGAATCACCCCCTTTAAAATTATCACATTTTGTTGCTTTGCATTCTGAAACTAAGACAGACAATTTTTGTTTTATCCAGCTGTATTTATGTATGGCATCCAAGTGAATATAACACCAACAGATCAGAAAATAAAATAAAAATACAGAATCACTGAGTTAGAAAAAAGGATCCCCCCCCCGAAGAGAGCTGCCAGTTTGAGACCCTTGGACTAAAGGCTGTAATTAAAGAATAAAGGTGGTTCAACAAAATACTGACATGAGGGGGTGATCCTTTTTCCAACTCAGTAATTGGTTTAATTTTTTTTCCCTGACATGTTGGTGTTATATCTTTCATATTATAAAGTTGCGCTGGGTAAATACAGATGGATAAAACAAGAACTGTGTCGGCCTTCAGTTCAGGCTGCAAAACAACAAAATGTGAGATTCTTTTCTATATCCACAAAACATGCATTTAGTCCTTACAGTGCAGGGGAAGCTCCTCAGCAAGAGGGGGCAGCAAGGGAGACTCCGCCCATTCTGTAGAATCAGATTGTATAGTATATGGCTAGCTTACAACTGCCCCACTATATGCTGAGAGTTTTGACAAATGTGAATGGAATAACAAATATAATATGAGAATCCCCCTAGATGTACCTTGATGTCCTCCATCTTTATGTCCAGAAGCTCGTCAGGTTCCACGATATCGGCCCAGCTGTCCGGCTCGTCGTCACCCTGCTGACTGTCAAATATGATCTCAAAAAACACCAGCTTCTCAGAAATGGTGCTGAACGAGTTGTCGAAGCAGATCATGTAATCTCCGGCTTCTGTGGGCTCCACGCTGCTCCCAACAAGAGAGACGGAGAGAAATCAGTTCAGGCCAAAAGGTCAGTGACACGGAGTGCACAGGGATACTAAAGGGCAGCACAGAGGATCATCTACTCACGTGTGGACCCCGTCTGATCTCCTATGCTCCATGATCAGCAAGATCCCTGAAGGGGTGGTGACTGAGAAGTCCACATCTAACCCGGCTCCACCGATAACCTGCGGGGGCAGCAAGGAGACAATGAAATCATCAATTATAGATGGAGCATAAATACTACACACTGTGCTAACAGGGACCATCATAGCGGAAATATGGGGAGCTGCCATTGCTTTATTTTCAAGTGGTTATCCTCATCCTGCAGCTTCAACTTCACTGACAACCAACATGCATGCTGGATGTTCAAACCTCACTAGCTACATACCCAAGATGGCCATACATTGATTGAACATTCCATCCACGTACGGCCATTCCTGTTCATCAAAAATGTATTTTCTTAAATCAGCTTCTCATTAACCGGCTTGCTAGAAATGTTTGCTTCGATCAGCTTGTGATCCAAAGATGAGCCAATGGGCTGAGCCAGCGTGAGCCAATGGGCTGCAGCGCTGATCTGTGTAATCTAACAGCAGGGGAGTCCTGCGGTCAGAATACAACAACAAAGCAGGGAGGATTCCCCCATCCACAGTTCAGCTATAAAAAAAAAAAAAACTTCCCTGTACTGAAGGATGTCCCACAATGTGCAGTCTGGGGGATTCCGCAGAAATCTTCACAGCAGGGCTGCCCTGTCCTCTTCCTGATGCTGAACTTTCGGCAGGAAGAACAGCTGTACAGATAGTCCAATGGAGACATGCACCCCAAAACCCCTCCATTGCCAAAAGTTTCTTCACTGATTACCTATAACATGATATGCGAATGGGGGGAAGAGTCCGATTAGTCACTGGATACTCTACCCCCATCAACAGATCTGTGTTATAGGTGGTGGAATCAGTGAAATACGTTTTTTTTCTTTGGAGCAGAGAGGGGAGTGTCCCTGTCGTAAAATATTTAGTGCAGCCGAGTTTAGAGACCCGAAGCACCCCCCACGTCAGATGTCAACGTGGGGTCCTAGCTGAAGGGGCGCACAGACGTGACAATCATTGGCAGATCTACCTATGACTCCATTAGCACATACAATGAAGCTGGGCAGGGCTCGGAAATCAGGAATGAGCAAATTATTACAGGACTTAGAAGACAACCGGCCTAATATGGGAAGCAAAAGAGACACCAACTCCAGGTAGGACAAGGAGTAATCCCTTCAACCAACAGGTGCCCCCTTTCAACCAAAGGCCATGAGCTTCGACCAAGAGGGGGCCTCTTTCAACAAAGGGCGCCCCCTTACTTCAAACGAGAGTAACGGCCGCCCCCCCCAAACCTTCAAACGAGGGTCACGGCTGGCCGCCCCCCCAAACGAGGGTCACAGCCTCCACCCAAAACTTCAAACGAGGGTCACGGCTGCCCCCCCAAAAACTTCAGAGGGTCACGGCCGCCCTCCCCAAAAATTTCAAACAAGGTTCACGGCCCCCCCAAAACTTCAAGCGAAAGTCACAGCTGGCCGCCCCCCCAACTTCAAACGAGGGTCACAGCCGCCCCCCAAAATTTTAAACGAGGGTCACGATCGCCCACCCCCCCAAAACTTTAAACGAGGGTCACGGCTGGCCGCCCCCCAACTGAGGGTCACAGCCTCCACCCAAAACTTAAAAAAAAAAAAAAAAAGAAGGGTTACCGGATGCCCCCCAACTTCAAACGAGGGTCACGACTGCCCCAAAACTTCAAACAAGGTTCACAGCCCCCCCCCAAAAAAACTTCAAACGAGGTTCACAGCCGCCGCCCCCCCCCAAAACGTCAAACGAGGTTCACAGCCACCGCCCCCCCCCCCCCAAAAACGTCAAACGATGTTCACGGCCCCCCCCCCCCCAAAAGGTTGCCCCCCTCCAACTTCAATCAGGAACTCCCTTTGAACAAGAAAGTGTGGGTCCCCCCCTCCCTTCGTCACTGACCCTCCACCTCAGACCTGAGTCCCCAAGGTACGCCCTGCCCCGGGTGTATTCTCCCGGTCGCGGTCTCTGGACGGCTCTCACTCACCTGGTACTCCACCTCCATGCTGCCATTGTACAGCGCCGTCTGATAGAAGCACTCCTGTCTCCCGGCCGGCAGAAGGAAGGTCAGCTCCGAGTCCTGGGGTTGTCCCAGCCCGGCCACTAACACCGGCAATAACAGCCAAAGCACACCGCGGAAAGGAGCCATAGAAGCGGCTAAGACAGCGCTCACACACCGAGGCCGCTTCCGTAACACCCAACTTCCCCTACTACTGGCTCCACCAACTGTCAGTCACCTCACCACGGAGCCTCATTGGCGAGCGTCTCTACAGTAAGCAGGCGTTCATTGGAAGACGCGTACAAATCACCGCCCCATCCTCATTTTCCCTGTAAGGGCAAGAAGCTGATCTGGACCAATCAGATGTCTGCGTCGAGGGGCCAGTAATACCTAGAGACCCTGACCCGTGTACACGCCGCACCTGAACACAGCGACGTCTCTGTCTGTAAGGGGGGCGGGGACTAAAGGGTAGAGGAATATAGGCTACGACAAGATGGCGGCTGGAGACAGCTTCCATATTAGTGTATTATTTTTTATTTTTTACTGTACTAATCTAAAAGAGTAATTACAATTACTGATTCTTTAGCAATTATTGAGTATATCTCTCTTCAAATGTATATTTATTTTTGGATAAGGAAGTGTTATAATCACTGTTCCCCCTCCCATCCTTTATGATTGCCATAACACACAGCCATAGAAAATCCAACATGTTATGTAAATATATTTCTTGTGAATCTGTTGCAAAGTGTTTTACATGGAGATCCTGCCAGTAAAAGCACTTCCTGTTGCGGGCTGACAACGCAAAGCCACTGCTTCACAATTACCAATCAGCCTGCCATACGCATTTTGTTTGTCATCAAGGGGGGGGGGTTCTTATCAGTGGGATCAGATTAGCAGCCCAAAAAAGCCAGCTGAAGGCGCATGCATGGCAGGCTGACAACGCTGCTGGTAATTGTGAGGTAGTGGCTTAGGGGTCAATTCGCTAACGTTTACCGCATGCGCTAACATGGTCACGTGACTCATTTGCGTAAATTATTGTATGCGGTAATTAGGTCCAATTCATAAAGAAATTAAATAACGATTAAATCTAAACTTCAGCTTTTCGGATTCCTCCCCCCTCTGGTGTCACATTTGGCACCTTTCAGGGGGGATGGGGGAGCAGATACCTGTGTAATCCAGGTATTTGCTCCCACTTCCGGGCATAGATAGCCGCAGTATCCGCGGATATCTATGCCATGTCCGGCCCCTCCTCTGTCCCCCCCCACTGTCTTCTGGGAGACACACAGGTCCCAGAAGACAGCAGGGACCAGTGAGCTCACGCAGCGCGAGTCGCTCATGCACAGTAGGGAACCAGGAAGTGAAGCCCACGTTGTTTTTTGAAAAATAGCTGGTTGCCCCGCTGACAGCTGAATGTAAAAAAAACATGCCGACAATTAAAAAAGTTGAAAAAAAAACAGAGTGGGGTCCCCCCCCCCAGTCCATACAAGGCCCTTCGCCAAAATGTAAAAAAGCATGGGACACCCCCCCCCCCAAAAAAAACCCTACCTGACCCTTATTTGGGCATGCAGCCCGGCAGGTCAGGAAGCCTGAACCATACCAGGCCACATGCCCTCAACATGGAGGGGTGGGTGCTTTGGGACAGGGGGGACTCTGCCCTCCCCACCCTCAAAACACCTTGTCCCCATGTCGATGGGGACAAGGGCCTCATCCCCACAACCCTGGCCGGTGGTTGTGGGGGTCTACAGCAGGGGGCTTATTGGAATATGGAATCCCCAGATCCCGCCCCCCCCCCCCTATGTGAGTGAGTATCGGGTACATTGTATCCCTACCCATTGTTGTGGAATTTTAGGCTGCTGTTTGCAGAGCACACAGCCTATAATTCCTGTGCTATCTAAGCACACATCAGATTTAATCTTTTTGAAGTAATGCTATCGTTAAATTAAGTTTGCTAAAGTCCACTCACCGTTCATCCCCATTTATTCAAGGAAACCACCAACACAGGTCTTCTTATCAGGCCATTCCAGCAAAGACTCTCCTAAGCCGACGCCTACTCATAGGCTTTTATTAAACTCAAAAGATCTCAAGACAGGAGGTGATTGGCTGCAGCAACCAATCCCCTCCCCATGGGCGGGAACCTCATAGGATGTTCCCTCACATGAAAATGACAACACTTGGACATTCCTTCCAACAGGATATGTCATACATGAATATAATAACGTATGATGGCTTAAGTTACCGTTGATAGGAATTCCTATTCTGCGCTATTCCATAGAATAACGCATAATAAGATTATACTATTATTGAATGGGGGAGGGAGGCTATCTGCAGACGCACTTTACGAATTCCAACCAATGTTGATCAGGCACAGCCGAGACAAGAGCGCGCATTTGCCCATAACCAATGATGTCATTGCAGAGTGAGGATACCCCTCCTCAACGATCGTCCATGCTAATGCACAGAGGGCCCCCGTTGGCGGACATATCCGCACCCTGCAAACATCACACTCCAACCTCAAAACGTTTTCCCCTATCAGACGGGATTCAACCAGCCTCAGACTACCCCAATCAGCTCTTTTAGAGCGGGTTGCGGAAGTACTAACACTGGGTGACACTATGACAATACATATTAAATACATCTCCATAAAAATCTCCACAACAGTCCTCCCTTTTTTGTCATATGCACCCCATGTCCATCAATGAAATTTGATATGCTTCTTATACCCGGAAATTAATCAGTTCTTAGTCCATAAAAAGGAAAACACGGCTTGACATGTAGACTCTACTCTTCAGGGGCATGACTTATAAAAGGAGGACACGACATGGTGAGCTGTAGTAATCGCCGATCCGTCTGTGATTCTCTGTCTTGTATGTGGGTCCGGCTTCGGGGCGTCTCATCAAGGAAACTCTGGTCACGCGTCAAATCAGGCAACAGGAGCCTCTCGTCACGACATAGAAAGAATAGAAATAAAACTACATGAGTATATATATTCCCACTTCCTTTAACCACGATCCGCTGTAAAATAAAAAATTAGATCCCCAAAGATTCCCAGACCCTTAAAAAGGACTCCCAACCTTCACTTAGCTACAGCTCTGGCTTCAACAATTACATGAAGAACCCTATCCTTAACGGATGAGAATTGTTCAATTGTATCCCAAGCCCGAGCCGCCCCCACCTTGTACATGCAGGACCCCATGCCCAGACCTGGTCGGGATTGGTGAACAAATCCCTACTAGCTGTCCCTGCCATTCTTAATTTCCTGCGCCATCAGATCCTCGCGATCGGCCGCGACCTAAAATGTTGGGACAGCTTCACCATCGCGCATGAACCTCTTGCTTTGGGGGAATTACCTTTATAAGCTGCAGATCCACATAAACACCAAACTAAAGTTCAAACACACTTGTGGGCTGCCTAGATACCCAAACCGACAAGAGACAGAGCCATTAAAACTAAAACCAATTTTACCCTCTAAAAATACATCGTTAGATTCCATTGACAAGTGTCTGTCTGGAGTCTTCACTAGTTTGTCAAAAACTCCTCATACCCATAATAACATCATAAATGTCATGTACCGCTGTCATCGCTGGGGACTAAAACTCCTCATACCCATAATAACATCATAAATGTCATGTACCTCTGTCATCGCTGGGGACTAAAACTCGGTGAAGACTCAGAACAGACCATCGGTCCTGTTCGCTTTCTGAGCTAGTCAGGACATACACTTTACATAATAACTTGGGATGCTTTTCACCGTTACCCTCGCTAAAATTTACTAAACAACAAAAATATAAATAAACAAAGATACTCCTCATTCTTTGGTGTGGTTGAGCCGCTTCTTGCAGTGGCTGGCGTGGTCTCATCCCTCAAGCTTCTTTACAACGACCCAGTCACCTGGTTGGAAAGAATGTAAACTGATTACTGAGTCAGGGTCCAGGAGGGAATCGTGAAAACCTTTTGGTGGACATTTTGAAGTTCATGTCACAACGATCGCACCCACCCCATCAGCCGAGAATATAAGTGACAGCTAATGAGGAGAGTACGACCCTGATTTTGATTGACCTCCAAACAACCCTCATATGACAATAACCCAGACATCGGGACTGTGGTCACTGCATAACCTGTGCGTGGCTTACAATACCTGGAGCCACTGACAAGGTTCTTAGCCTCTGGGATGGGAACCTACTTCACCAGACTGCTGCTTGCCGATTCAAATTCTATCAAAGAAAGACAGTCTTGGCACAAACTTGGTTAGAATTACAGAGGTTATTATTAGTTTGACAGAAAAAAAACTGTCACTCTTACATTTATCACTTCTCCCCCCTTTTCTTCCTCATTACAGACTGAAGGAAGAAATGTGTGGTGCAGGAAAAAAAGAAACAATGAAATAGCCTATGATACTTTTACCGCCTTAGACTCATATTTATCCATATGTACCGCTGTCTACATACACCTGTTCTCTGTGTACAAACTCCTTGGACCTGAAAAATACTTATAAGCAAAATCATTACTCTATCCTTCATATTTAACCTGCAAAGAATGGAAAACAATAATGACATTCCTGTACATTGGTAAATTGTCAATGACATTCTTTCAAAACTGATTCAAACAAAACCCTCTGTAACCCTTACTTTTCCCGTTCCTACAAAAATACAACAGCCGCGACGCATCGAAGGATCGCCGCGGTAAGTTCGAACATATTCACGTTACTACATACAAACATTCCGATACAAACGTGGGGGAAATACTTCCCAGTTTCCAAAACCACAAATGAAAAAAAACAAAAACAGCCAGGATTCTACCTTCACTCTTTCAGCAATAGGAAAAAAAATACAATGGGAATATGAGAGCAACTCGAGAAGCTTGCATGGACCAGCCATACAAGGTTCAAACAAACGGGCATGAGCCACCGTTCCTCATCATTACAGATTTCTGAAGCCGCAGCTCAACTACATCCATTCCAGAGGGATACCCAAAATAGTATCCTTGGACCACCTATGTTAATCTTTTTGGGGTTCAAAGGCCTTTGCCCCAAAACTAGGCTTCGTGCACTGTGTGACCGTCTGACTATGGGAAGCCTCCATTCCTTCCCTTTGCACAGACCTCCTTGTGTCCATGGCGATTCGAATCGGCTTATCGTCTTAAACCTGCGTCCAGGTTAAACCGTTGCACCCATTTTCGGAGATCACCGCCCGGTGTCTTCTTATACGGTGAATTGCAGAACTACAACCACTATATGGTCAAGTCCTCCAACTAGAAACCCTAACCGAGGCGTCAACACTATGGCTTGTTGTCCCAACACTTTTGGAACTACAGCAACAACCACAGATCAACCCCCGAATTAGGCCTCTACCCCTCACAGTGTATGCATACACAAGCGTTTTCCGCTATACACCCATACACTGCGTTGTCAGACTAAACCACACAGAACAATTACGCCAGTTTACCACCTGCAGAACAATGTGGCTTTTCTCTGTATCTAGATGATAAAATAATGGTGCTACCCCCTGTTTTTCTCTCTACCCAAAACTGTATTACACAGTACAAAACTTCACAAAACTGGAACAAAATATAAAACACTTTTAAACGCCAAAATGCTTTCCATTTTCCTTCTAAGCACAAATCTCATTGCTCACCTTTAAAAACCCCAAGCTCCTCCCACTAACTTTCTGCTGATATATAAATGCTGAAAAGAAACTTCCGGTTATGCTCAGCTACTTAAAAAAACCAAACTGGTTTATTTACATATCAATTGTTCAGGAAGAGGGAGGGGGAGGGGGGAGCCCAGCCACATTGCTGTGTCTATCAAGACTCCAAAAAAATCCATGGCTACACATTATATATTTCAACAATTTAAAACCTTGTCAAGAAGATGGTGGAATAAAACCCCCCTTTGCAAATGGGAGGGTCCTGACCCAAACATCCCCTGCAAGCAAAACCACAAGTTGACTCAAATACAAAACTCCTGCAAAAAGATGGCTCTAGGGGTTTCGACCAAAACCCCCACTCCTCCTCTACAGGCTATACAATACAAGCTTCAAAACATATGAATTGCCTTCTGGGAAGGAAATATTTAAACATAAAAACACATCATTGTACAAAAACTCTGTTAGTCTTACAATCCATCAAAATTCAGTGTAAAGTGAAGTTTTTCTTAAAACCAAAATCCAATGCAAAAAAACCGCCGCGCATATACTGCAAAGTCAGCTGACCCTGCAATAGCTTACATTCACTTAAATGAAAACAGAGAAATCCCCAACCTAACATCATGTGCATGGAGTTTGCATGTCCTCCCTGTGTCTGCGTTGGCCTCCTCCCACACTCCAACTGCTGGTAGGCCAGCCAGATCCCATCCATAAATAGGCCCCAGCATGTGCGTGTGTCCGCAAGCACGTTGTGGCCCCTCAGGGTAAGACCGCGCTATTTTAAGATACCACTCAACTCAAAAGGCGATGCTTAGAAAAGCAATTTAAACCAGCAAATTCATTAAACAAAAACCAGTCTCTCAGTATGTCCCCCTGGTGTCTCACTACTCTCCCCAGCAGTGCACAGGTCAAACTGCAAACGCACAAAACAGAATAAAACTGCGCCAATCAACAAATGCCAATACAGCATATTCAGGGGCCGTGTTTGCCAAACTGGAACTTCCTATCTCAAACTGTAAACGTCTCTCAAAATGGCCGACAAGCCAGGACTACAAAATGGTGGATGACCCACCACAGCACCTCATGGACAACAAAAATTGCGCCATTGACGCATGCAATTTTTCCCGCCAAAACCAGCATCTCTTTGAAAGAAAATCAAAAATGTTTTTCTCCACAAAGACTGACTACACCATTGAAACTTTTCTAAATTATCATCAAAATCCACTGAAAAAGGTGTCAGCTACACTCTACAAGGACCACATGTACACTTACAAACTTTGCCTCCCTTTGGCCAACTAAACAGCACATTCAATAAATGTGAGTTACATGACAATATTAAAAACATATTCATTTCTCTAAGTTCATATACTCTGAGATATTCACCACGTCTCTACCTAAAGTTCACACACAGTGGCCTCAGCCTGGCCACTTGGCAGGAACTTTCAACTCAAAAACCAAACACTTAATATTTTTACACTTATGGGGACATGTGTCTTTGTCCCCTATAAAGGCAAAAATCACAATCTATTCATTTCTATTTTTCATAGAAATCACAAACACTACACACATACAGTATATTGTTGCTTGTAACATTTGCTTAGAGTGTCTTTCCCTCAGGGCACAGCCATTGCAACACAAAACAGTGGGCAAGCCCTTCCCCCATTCAAGCACATGGCAGCCAAGCAATCTACTTTACAAACTTCTCAGTGCACTAAATACCACATCTATACCTTAATTTTATACACAATATACAGTCTATATTTCTCGCTTAGTTACACTCTTACAGCCCACAGTTTCCATCAGATCATCTCTCAGGGCCCTCCCACTACAAAACTCCTGCATGCTATTTACAGAAAGTCACCAACTTTTACCATTGTAACTGAGATGCATCCTGCCCCACCCCCACTAAACCTCATGGCTCAAGGACCAGAACAATGCAGCAGCCATTGCTGGCAGCCAACTGCTCAATAGATCGCACGATCTAATCACACAGACACATGCAGGCATACCCACACACAATCAAATTCACAGGCATACGATCCATGACAAAATCACACACACACACATACGATTCGCAGACATACACACGCTGCAAACTTGAAACATTATTTCAAAAAGACAAATTTTTTTTTTTTTGTTCGTATCAAAGTACAGCCTCTTTACACATCACATCGCAGGTCCACTCTCCCCCCTCTGCTGATCTGATGCTCAAAAGAGGCCGCAATTGGTCCCAACCGTGCGTCGCCATTACTGTTGTGGAATTTTAGGCTGCTGTTTGCAGAGCACACAGCCTATAATTCCTGTGCTATCTAAGCACACATCAGATTTAATCTTTTTGAAGTAATGCTATCGTTAAATTAAGTTTGCTAAAGTCCACTCACCGTTCATCCCCATTCATTCAAGGAAACCACCAACACAGGTCTTCTTATCAGGCAATTCCAGCAAAGACTCTCCTAAGCCGACGCCTACTCATAGGCTTTTATTAAACTCAAAAGATCTCAAGACAGGAGGTGATTGGCTGCAGCAACCAATCCCCTCCCCATGGGCGGGAACCTCATAGGATGTTCCCTCACATGAAAATGACAACACTTGGACATTCCTTCCAACAGGATATGTCATACATGAATATAATAACGTATGATGGCTTAAGTTACCGTTGATAGGAATTCCTATTCTGCGCTATTCCATAGAATAACGCATAATAAGATTATACTATTATTGAATGGGGGAGGGAGGCTATCTGCAGACGCACGTTACGAATTCCAACCAATGTTGATCAGGCACAGCCGAGACAAGAGCGCGCATTTGCCCATAACCAATGATGTCATTGCAGAGTGAGGATACCCCTCCTCAACGATCGTCCATGCTAATGCACAGAGGGCCCCCGTTGGCGGACATATCCGCACCCTGCAAACATCACACTCCAACCTCAAAACGTTTTCCCCTATCAGACGGGATTCAACCAGCCTCAGACTACCCCAATCAGCTCTTTTAGAGCGGGTTGCGGAAGTACTAACACTGGGTGACACTATGACAATACATATTAAATACATCTCCATAAAAATCTCCACAACACCATTCACCAAAAAAAGTGGCAAAAAGCAATAAAAACAGAGACAGTTTTTTAAAATTCCTTTATGTAAAAATAAACCTATCGTCAATCACGCCGCCCGCCACACTCAAAAAAGAAAACAAAAACCTTCCCATCATCCATGAAACCTGGCTGCCTACAGCAGGCTCCGCCGTTTGACAGTTCTTAAAAAGGAAAGGGGCGGGGCCACCTGGCGATGTCACTGGTGGCACCTCCTCCTTGTGATGTCACAGACCGCTGCATGCTGCTGTAATTACCACTAAATCAAACAAATACTGCATTCAGTATTTAACGCAAAATTCTTAATGAATAGGTCAGCGCGGTCTCGGTCAGCACTTGCTATTGCAAGCATTATGATGGATTCTCGCTCCAGAACTGTGTATTGCGGTGTGCAATGTGTGGACCACTACATGGAGAAGGGCATCACAGCCGGTGTGCAGAACGGCAACCCGGTCAGTTGGTTCACTTTTCCAATTTTCATGAAAAATAAACTTTAGACACGTGTAATTCGTTTTGTTATGAATCGAAATTGGGGCAACATATTCGTCATTCAGAGATTCAGATATATTCAAATTTCCAAATAACAATAGTAACGAATTTCAACAAATCTGAAATAAATTATACCAAAATTACTTATCCGAATTAAAATTAGAAAATGAATCCGACAACAATTGTCCAATGGAGCATACAAAAGATTGGATTTTCTGACAAAACCCTGCCATCACACATTTGCTGTCGGAAAATCCGATCGTGTGTACAGGCCTTAAGAGTGAGGCACTGAGGGTGGTAGGGGGCCGGAAACTAGACACAACTCATGAAGTTGATCTGCATGAAAAAGCAGGGGGGTTTCAGGGCTCTCTGCAAGGCATCCGGTTGCACCTTTAGGTTAAGGTGACCAGATTTTTAAAATGAAATCCGGGGACATATTTTTTTTTATACTAGTAATGGCGGCAATCAGCGACTCTCTGCCCGTCGCCGCCGCCGCCCGCCTCACACCCTGTCAACTCTCACTCTCCGGGCCCCGGCTACTACTGGCTGGGGAGCGGAATAGGGTTGCCACCTGTCCGGGATTCACCCGGACAGTTCGGGTTTGGAATCATGCGTTCGGGTTTCAGACCACCTGTAACCTGGACACATTATTCAGACCAGGCTATGGCTCCCCAGCAGGGTTGCTGGCTGCAGTTATGTAAGCCGAGAGTGTCTGTTACACTCTCTTTGACACTGCCCAAAGCCAGCATTAACAATTACGCCACACAGGTGGGAGAGGAAAGAGGGCTTGATCTGCTCCTCTTCCTCCCGCCCCTACCATTCTGTGTCTGCCCACACTTCAATCCCTGGAGCTGTGCCTCAGAAAAGGAAAGTGGGGGCCAGAAATTTGAAGTCCAGCAGCCTCAGCTACATCTGGATGAGAGGTGCTGACTGCCAAGGGGTGAGTGAGCTCACCATCCATCCCTGCATGTGACTGAAGTCTCCCCCCTTCTCTCTCCTGCCTCTGAGTGAGTACACTAAGGTAAATCAGGGTTCTCAAAACACCCCTTACATCAGAGTTCCCCTTTACACCAGAGGCCACAGTGTCCCCCCTTATATCAGAGTCCTCTCTGTACATCAGAGTTCTAAGTGTTCCCCTTAAATCAGGGTTCCCAGAGCATTCCTTATGTCAAAGTCTGCAGGGATCCCCCCTTACAGTGTAAGGGAACTCTGTGAGTTCAGATGTAAAAGGAGAACTCTGTGGACTCTGATGTAAAGGGGGACTCTTGTGATTAACTTCATTTGATTATAAATGTTATTTAATTGCAAAATATATGTATAGTTTATACTATAAAAATAGATTGCTGTGCGTTGCTAAAGTGTTCGGGTTTGACTTGAAGAAAAGGTGGCAACCCTAGAGCGGAGGAAGATCACTCTGCCAGGGAAGGCAAGGAGATAAACAAACAGGCAGGCGGCTGGCCGGGACTTGAGCCAAGGCAGAAGAACATGGGAGCGGAGCTGGAAGGGCATGCATCCGAAACTGAAGAAATATTCCCTCCGCTCCGACCAGCACATGATCATCAAAAAGGGGCACAGATAATGGAAAAAATTCACTCCCCTAAGCTAGTAGGAGCAGGAGTGTGTAATTCCCCATTTTTGTTTTTTAATTCTGCACTGACTGTCTTTGAAATTGCTCCAGCCCCTGTTCAAATCCAATCCAAGGACAAAACCGGGGACAGACTTGGTCTGGGGACAGTGTCCTCAATCCAGGGACTGTCCCCAGAAACTGGGGACATCTGATCACCCTACTTTAGGTGCCCAATGTTTTAGGATTAGATCACTTCCAACACACTGGTGGCTCCCAAGTTAGGAGTAATTGTACCAATTGGAGAGGGCCTGGCTTCTCTACCTTTTGGCTAAGATCAAGTGTATTATCTGTTCTTATCTGTTGCCAGAGGAGGCGCTATGCTAATCCTAAATGGGGAGGGCAGATGCAAATCCAAAGGTGTCATTGCACCCGGAAGGGCGGTTTCGGTAGGGATTCATGCCTGTTGCGCTCTGACAGATGTTGGGGGCCAGCCATGGTCGAGTCTAAGCCATCCGGAAGGGTGCTCCTGTGAGGATGGGTGCTGCCTCGGGTCTGGCCTTTTGGCTGGGTGTTTTTCTAGCCTTCTGGCTGGTGTTGGTGTGGGTGCTGTTCCTGTCGGCGTCTGGTGTAGGAGGAGCTGGGTGGTGCCATGCAAATCCGCCGGATTGATGGGGGCCTGGAAGGGCTAGTATCGGTGGAGGCTGTTATTGCTGGGGCAGCTCTCCTTGAGAAAACCTTGAAGGGCTCTCTGTCTGGCAGGGACGGAGGGCTGCACTGATCCGGTCGGGGGGTCGGATAGGGAACAAAAAGCCTATGGTGTATGTGCTCCTGGAGTGGCAGTCCAGGGATGCCATATAGTCACTGTGAGTGAGGGTCACTCTGATTTATGGCACCACGGTTACTTCACCATATTACACGCTTTTTATTTTCACCTGCCTCCTGGGCGGGGCCTTTTGGCTGGGACCGGAGGAAGTTTTTTATTCCTGGCCGGAGGGCCTGGCCATTGTATTGCACAATTTTCACTCTCCTCTACTTCCTTCTCCCCCACTTTCTATTATTTATTCCCCTTTGTTTGTCATGTTTTTGTATTTTTGTGTTTGTACACGTTTTTTTGCACGTGTGACTGGTAGGGTGTAGGTCCTCGGGCCTGCCCTGAAAGTCTTGGGAGGGGGTGGACATGGCCTTCTGGCATAGTTCGCCCTCTCTCATGGGGTCTCTCTTCGGGGGAGCCCCACCTAGTACTTGGGTGTGTCTGTTACAGCAGACCCTCCAGAGAAAGGGGTCCGTCTGGTTTCGTCTAGATGGACCAAGAGTAAAGTACCCTTGTCCCCATCTGGAGACTAACGCCCTGGGGGATTCAGGGCAAGGCCCGTTGCACGTTTTTGTGTCACCTCTTTATGTGTGAGCACATTTTTTGGGCACCGGGTGAAGTTTTTGAGTGTGTTTCACATGCCATGGGCTGACAATAAAAAAAATATTAAAAAATTGGAGATGGAGATGCAGTCACTGTAAATTAAAGTACAACTCAAGGCAAAACTTTTTTGTTAGTTTTGGAGTGGAGAGGGATTAGAACACTTTTTCATTGCTGTCTTTGTCCCTGTTAGGGAGATTCGCCTTTCTATTTGTCCTGCTTACCATTATCTTTGAAAGCGAAAGTAAAAGAAAATCCCAAATTTTGGGTTGTTTCCAGAAAAGTAATAGAGGGGAAATCTTCCAATAGGGACACTACTTCTGGGGATCTGGGGGTCCCCAAGGAATTCCCTTAATTTACAAAGATTTCCTCTCACTTCCTGTGGGGTGGGGAGTGAAGGGAAATCTCCCCAATGAGATGCAGATGGTGAAAAAAAAAAAAAGTTTTGCCTATAGGTCTACTTTAAGATCAGGAGCATGCCCCGTAAGTTATAACAACTTCAAAGGATGGGCACTGCATTTGAAAACCAAACTGTGTCTGCTTCTTGCAGGACTGCTCACTGGGCAGCCACAACGGTCACATACACGATGTTTCAATGTGACCAACGTAACGATTTCTTAAAGTTGTGGTTTCCTGGCAAGTAGTTCATCTTCAGTTCCTTATTCCTGGGTGTGGTGACTCTGAGCACAAAGAAACATCTCCCCGAGAGAGTGGCATGGAGCTGTTGTTTGTTCTAGGTAAGAATTTTTTACGTTCTCGTTACTATATAAGACCCCCATTCTCAGGTCTGGCATGCTGGGCCCAGTCACAGAACCAGTGGGCTCAGTTTCATCAACTGAAGTCTATATATTTTCATGAAGAAGGACTGTTTAATAAATGAAGAATATAGCCCAAGGGTAATCATTTTAAACACATGCAATATATGCTTTGTGAGGGTTTACCAGGTTCTTAACAAGAACTTGCCATGGTTGATGGTGTCCGAGTGAGAAGCACTTTAGGTCTCCAGCAGCTCTAACTGCCATTTGTCCTTCACCAAGCTGGATATTAGTTCTGCTCCAGTAACATCACTCACAGTGAAGCTCAATGGGATCAGCTTCACTGTCCAGGATTTTGCTTGCATTAGAGGTTTAGGGAAGGAAGATCATTATTCAGACATGGGCTCTAAAAAAAACATTTTTCGACCCTGAATGCTCATCTACCGTGTTTCCCCGAAAAGAAGACCTACCCCGAAAATAAGACCTAGCGTTATTTTCCAGGAGCATATAAAAGAAAAATCTTCTCCTTATTGGAACTACAAGAAATGAATCCCAGCAGGAGAAGTATAGGGGCTACTATTGGTAAATAATAGGCAATATTAAATAAATAGTTATGAAAAAATAATTTATTAATTATCAAAAATATATTAGTCACATACTAATGTTGAATGTAAAACGCTCCTTATGGGGGCAAAATAAAGAGCAGTACAGTATATTAACAAGCATGATATTCCACCTATGGTGGGGGTAATGATAGATACAATATAAGCCCTACCCCGAAAATAAGCCCTAGTTGAAAATGCTTGCAAAATCCTATAATCCACTCTATTACAGTAGTATAAAATGTACAATGCGTGTGTTTCTGTAATATAATTGCGGGGGAAGAGAGCTCCAGGGGGTCACAGAAGCGCAGAGCGGCGCTATAACTAAGGTATTTGGCACAATTATATTACAGAAACACACACATTGTACATTATTTACTACTGTAATAGAGTGAATTATAGGATTTTACAAGCATTTTAACTCAGTTCACACTGGGGATTCCTGTCAGACAGGGAGAGAGTGGGGGAGAGAAAACAGCACATTACATGGTAAGACCTACCCTGAAAATAAGCCCTACTGTGTTTTTTGTTGCCAAAATTAATATAAGACCCGGGCTTATTTTCGGGGAAACACGGTATGTGGACTTTTGTTTGCATTTAAACTGGCCAACTACCACATACTAGTCAATGTAAATGTATATATGGCTTGAAGCAGCTTAAAGTCATTTCTCGAGCAACTCCCCAATAAAATATATATTTGTAGGAAATGTATGTACGTAATATATATTTATATGGGATTATTATAATATGTGGGATAGATCATAACTAGTCAAAAGTATGTATACAACTCAGGGGGTGATGAGCTGTTTATTTTTTATAAATCTTTTTTATTGCATTTTCGAACAAAAAAACAACAGAGACATAAACAACATATTGTTTATTTACAAGACTGTCTCCTGTCTCTCAAAAGACAAAAGCTTCTGCTTGGTGCCTTTAATAGCCAATTTTATGCACCGTAATTAAAGTGTTACTAAACCCAGGACCTTACATTCACTATATCTGGTCTCCCACTATACACAGGACATGGAAATGTAATTATTTTAGTAAATATAAACTGCTAAATACCTTTTCTCATCAGCAGTATATAGCAGTCTTGTGACTTCTATCAGTGTCTGGTTAAAGCTTGTAGGAGGAGTTTTCAATCTACTTTGACTGTCTTATGAGGCTGCAGGACCCCTGACCCTCTGTCTGGACATTCCCAAGGAAAAAAAACCTCTCTAGCAATTCACACCAAACTGAGCATGTGCAGAGTCATCCCAAGGCTTTGTTCTATCAGATGGATTGGGGACTGTGGAAGAAGGGGTGGATCAGAGAAGACATGATCAAACAGCCTTTTTACACAATGCAGAGGATTAACCCCTGAGCATCCACAGTGAGACTAACAAGCATGCTTTACTGCATATACAGACTGATTTTACTGTTGTGGGTTTAGTAACACTTTAAGCCCGGCCAAAGACGGAGCTAATTACTTTCCTGCAACCACAGGTTGCAGGAAAGAAATTCACAAAAAGTCCCCACCAACACAGACAGTGTTGACAGGGGAACCCCTCTCATGGAGCCATTGTGTTCTCCTGGTGGGGGGGCGACCCTGCCAGGAGAGAACAGTAATTATTGCTAGCGGCTGAACGCATGTAAAATCTGTCAGGCTGGTTGTACCCAAAGTTGCTAGATCGATCAATCATCTTGGGTACATTCAGCCTGCCTATACTTGCTTCGAAGTGTCTTTGGCTGGCTTAAGTTTCTAAACAAAATTTTGCCACGCTGATAGTAATACAAACACAATAAAGTAGAATTATAGACAAAACTTTTATTTTTATTTTGGATAGCGTAAGGGAGGGATGTAACCCCTGTCAGAGTTTTTTTTCGCCATCTGTGTTCCATTGCAGAGATTTCTCTTCACTTCCTGTACTATAGCCAAACAGGAAGTGAGAGGAAATTCCTGCAAATTAAGGGAATTCCTTGGGGACCCCCAGATCACCAGAACTAGTGTCTCCATTGGAAGATTTCCCCTCTTCTGAGGACAACCCAAAATTTGTGGTTTTCTTTTACTTTCACTTTTAATGATAATGGTAAACAGGACAAATAGAGAGAGGGAGTGTCCTTAACATGGATACAGAGAGCAATAAAAGCTGACAGGTGTTCTAATCCCTCTGCACTCCATTCAAAACTAAAAAAAAAAAAGTTTTGCCTTCAGTTATACTTTAATAGAGTGAAAAACTAATGTGAAAAAGTATATAAAATATAAGTCCCTTAACCACTTCCATACTGGGCACTTATACACCTTCCTGCCCAGACCAATTTTCAGCTTTCTGCGCTGTTGCACTTTGAATGACAATTGCGCGGTCATGCTACACTGTACCCAAACTAAATTTTTATCATTTTGTTCCCACAAATAGAGCTTTCTTTTAGTGGTATTTGATCACCTCTGCGATTTTTATTTTCTGCAAAAAAAAAGACCGAAAATTTTGAAAAAAAAAAAGTTTTTTTTGTTTCAGTTACAAAACTTTGTAAATAAGTTAGTTTTCTCCTTCACTGATGGGCACTGATGGGGCTGCAATGACGGGCACGGATAAGGCAGCACGGATGGGCACCGATGAGGCGGCACGGATGGGCACAGATAGGCGGCACGGGTGGGCACAGATAGGCGGCACGGGTGGGCACAGATAGGCAGCACGGGTGGGCACAGATAGGCGGCACAGATGGGCACAGATGGGCATGGATAGGCGGCATGGATGGGCACTGATAGGTGGCATGGATGGGCACTGATAGGTGGCACTGTACTGTACTAATGGATGCCAATCAGTGCCAAACAATAATGCCTGCCAATCAGTGGTGCCCATTGTGGGCACTGATTGGCATCCATTGTGGGAACTGATTGGCATCCATTTAGTATATAATTAGCATCCCTGGTGGTCTAGTGTGCAATACCTATAGGTGGGCTTCCCTGGTGGTCTAGTGGCATCCCTGGTGGTCCAGTGGGCATCCTCGGGGGGGCTGCGCTGATAATGGATCAGCACAAACCCCCCCCCTGTCAGAGGAGCAGCCGATCGGCTCTCCTCTACTCGCGTCTGACAGACGCGAGTGAGGAAAAGCCGATGACCGGCTTTTCCTGTTTACATCGTGATCAGCCGTGATTGGACACGGCTGATCACGTGGTAAAGAGTCTTCGTCGGAGACTCTTTACCTAGATCGGTGTTGCGGGGTGTCAGACTGACATCCTGCAGCAACGATCGCCGCGATGCGCGCCCCCGGGGGCGCGCAGCGGCTCAAAATCCTGAGGATGTCAAATGACGTCCAGTCAGGATTTTGAAACCACTTTGCCGCCGTCAATCTGTTATAGGGCGGGTGGCAAGTGGTTAAAATGCGCATAGATGAAAACAGTCCCAATCAAAAATGACCTCCACCGCTGTGTAATGAGGAGTGTCATAAAGCTTCTATATTCACCACGTGGGCTATCACCAGTAGTTAGATGGACACTTACCAGAATCTAGGGACTCTATTACAGAGTCATATAGGCCTGTAAACAATATCCTAGTTTCGGTGATGAGACCCAGGTGGTTACATCTGATCCTCCTGATACCTCCAGTTCCCCAGGATTATAATGGATATACAGTGGGTACGGAAAGTATTCAGACCCCCCCTTAAATTTGTAATTCTTTGTTATATTGCAGCCATTTGCTAAAATCATTTAAGTTAATTTTTTTCCTCATTAATGTACACACAGCGCCCCATATTGACAGAAAAACACAGAATTAATGACATTTTTGCAGATTTATTAAAAAAGAAAAACTGAAATATCACATGGTCCCAAGTATTCAGACCCTTTGCTCAGTATTTAGTATTTGCACCTGTAGCGGGTGTCAAATTTAGAGGGGCGTATCTGGGATATAGATGGCCCAGATACAATGATTTTTTTGGAATTTATGGACACTTTGGAGTGTGGGAGGTATGAATGGTATCATGTTCCCTGCGGTCCCTAGGTGGCGCTGTCACCTGGGACTGGGATTGAACTGCCATTCTAGTGCCGTGCCCTTTGTGTCCTCTCGCAGCAGTAGTACAGCGGGGCGGGGAACCCGCTGTGCCTGCTGGGAGAGGATATAAAGATGGCGGACATCTTGCGCACGAGGTCCATTCCCCAGACACCTTCGGCCTGGGGGCTGCTACGGTTCGTCTGTGCCCAGGCGCCCTTGGCCTGGGTGCGTGGAGTCGAGTTCCATACCAGGCACCTTCAGCCTGGGGTGAGGTACTTTACCAGGAGGCCTGGGGCCCAGTACCTTCGACTGGGTCCCGCAAGGGAGAAGCATTCCTAAGGTGCCCCCGGTATTGGGTGTCTGAATCCAGGGCGTAAGGGACCGGAGATGTGACCTCCCCGTAGAGCCGGTGCAGCATTTGGCTGGTGCCAGTGTGGGCCTCTGGTGACCGTCCGGATGGATGTCTTCCTCTGACAGGGGTAGTTTGTCCTAACGGAGGTATTTCATGTTCTTATGGTCTGTGGCAGAGACCCATCTTCATCAGGTCAGTGGCAGGCCTCATCCAAGGCCAGTGGCAGAGGCCTCAACGTTCACCCAGGTCAGTGGCAGTGACCAAATTCACAGTCGGTGGCAGCGACTGTGCGCCAAGCCTGTTTGCACTAAACAGAACAGGAGAGACTTTAATCATTGAGTGTGCCTGGACCTACTCCTTCCCACACCCTGTCTGTTCTTTTAAAGTTCAACCAGCCTACCTATTGATCAAAGCAAATAAAACAGTGTTGGACTTTTTATGGTGTGGAACTCGTGTTACTGGAAGCTAAGTGTCCCTGTCTTTGACAGTGGCAATCATCCTCCACAGGAGAAGCTGAGGCTCCGGCCTAAAACGCAGACCCGAAGGTAAACGGTTTAGCTCATATCTCTGCATCCTACATCAGAGTGCCGAGCTGGTGGTATGCATCTTTCCCCCTTCTCCCAGATACCTCTAGACGAGTCATACAGCCATAAAGAGAGGGGAGAAGGCGGGGGGAGGGCGCTACACACACTTTTGATCTAATACAGCCATGAGTCTTTTTGGGAAAGATGTAACAAGTTTTTCACACCTGGATTTGGGGATCCTCTGCCATTCCTCCTTGCAGATCCTCTCCAGTTCTGTCAGGTTGGATGGTAAACGATGGTGGACGGCCATTTTTAGGTCTCTTCAGAGATGCTCAATTGGGTTTAAGTCAGGGCTCTGACTGGGCCATTCAAGAACAGTCACGGAGTTGTTGTGAAGCCACTCCTTCGTTATTTTAGCTGTGTGCTTAGGGTCATTGTCTTGTTGGAAGGTAAACCTTCGGCCCAGTCTGAGGTCCTGAGCACTCTGAAGAAGGTTTTCGTCCAGGATATCCCTGTACTTGGCCGCATTCATCTTTCCCTCGATTGTAACCAGTCGTCTCCTGTCCCTGCAGCTGAAAAACACCCCCACAGCATGATGCTGCCACCACCATGCTTCACTGTTGGGACTGTATTGGACAGGTGATGAGCAGTGCCTGGTTTTCTCCACACATACCGCTTAGACTTAAGGCCAAAAAGTTCTATCTTGGTCTCATCAGACCAGAGAATCTTATTTCTCACCATCTTGGAGTCCTTCAGGTGTTTTTTTTAGCAAACTCCATGCAGGCTTTCATGTGTCTTGCACTGAGGAGAGGCTTCCATCGGGCCACTCTGCCATAAAGCCCCGACTGGTGGAGGGCTGCAGTGATGGTTGACTTTCTACAACTTTCTCCCATCTCCTGACTGCATCTCTGGAGCTCAGCCACAGTGATCTTTGAGTTCTTCTTTACCTCTCTCACCAAGGCTCTTCTCCCCGATAGCTCAGTTTGGCCGGACGGCCAGCTCTAGGAAGGGTTCTGGTCGTTCCAAACGTCTTCCATTTAAGGATTATGGAGGCCACTGTGCTCTTAGGAACCTTAAGTGCAGCAGAAATTTTTTTTTGTAACCTTGGCCAGATCTGTGCCTTGCCACAATTCTGTCTCTGAGCTCTTCAGGCAGTTCCTTTGACCTCATGATTCTCATTTGCTCTGACATGCACTGTGAGCTGTAAGGTGTGTGGCTTTCCTAATCAAGTCCAATCAGTATAATCAAACACAGCTGGACTCAAATGAAGGTGTAGAACAGGGATATGCAATTAGCGGACCTCCAGCTGTTGCCAAACTACAAGTCCCATGAGGCATAGCGAGACTCTGACAGCATCAAGCATGACACCCAAAGGCAGAGGCCTGATGGGACTTGTAGTTTGGCAACAGCTGGAGGTTCGCTAATTGCATATGCCTGGTGTTGAACCATCTCAAGGATCATCAGAAGAAATGGGCAGCACCTGAGTTAAATATATGAGTGTCGCAGCAAAGGGTCTGAATACTTAGGACCATGTGATATTTCAGTTTTTCTTTTTTAATAAATCTGCAAAAATGTCAACAATTCTGTGTTTTTCTGTCAATATGGGGTGCTGTGTGTACATTAATGAGGAAAAAAATGAACTTAAATGAATTTAGCAAATGGCTGCAATATAACAAAGAGTGGAAAATTTAAGGGGGTCTGAATACTTTCCGTACCCACTGTATATGGTACAAGATTCCTCATAGAATCAGAACAGATATGCCCACATAGTGGGAATCTATAAAACACCTTTAGATCATAAAAACAGTGCTGTGTATACGAAACATAGTAGTAATCGAATCCAGATATTCCAGAGTTTGGATGCAAGTGTGGCAACGTTATGTGCGTTAGCGCAATCCAATGCATTTTGTCATAATTGACATCATCAGGGGCAGTAAAGAGGAACCGCAGTCTGCTCACATTATTTGTAATAAAAACATCTTTGCCATTCTGAAGCTTCCCTCCAACCACTTTGCATGTTATTTTATATATACTATGAATCTGTACTTGACAAATATGCTGCAGAAATCTCCCTCCACTAAGTCTGGCTGCATCCATTTTAACTGTGGGCAGCTGAAGCTGCTGCCTGTTCACTTCCTGGATTTACACAGACACACAGAGGCACACCTAAAGCTTTATAGCCCTGCAGCTCTCATTATGACTCATCCCCCCTCCCTTCCTGGCAAACTCTCAGGAGAGTGAGAAAGAGCTGTGCATGATGTCATACGCCTAGGCTAATGACCAGACAAGAAACAGGAAGGTGGCTGTATAAGGTATTTACTAGCAGAAAAAAATGTTTTGCTATCCAAAGTTAAAACAAGGGCAGAAGATTTAATAGATGGGAAGATTACAAAATTACTGAAGGTCCGCTTTAAAGTGGATGTAAACCTTCACATATACCGGGTGAAGTGAACAGCCTCATATGATACACAGAGATTAAACAAATCCTCCAACATACATTTTACATGTACTGTATATCTAAGGTCTTCAGCTTTAATATTGTTTAGAAAGTGCACGTCCTGTTAGAATTTTCTTTTCCTGATTCACCTGTGGGTGTGGATTCCTGCTATACACTGTGAGACAGCTGATTGGAGGAAAGACACACCCCCTCTCCACATAGGCAAAGACTTGCAGAGCTGTGCTGTGAATAGACCAGCCCTTCGCAAATCTTTTTATAGCACCCGCCCTGACACAAAATTCTGGCTGGTTTTATCACAGTTGACAGAGAACTTGTCATAAGTTATCATGCTGATAACAGGTGAACGGAGCAGGAGAAAGCCACGGGACATAGGGCTTTGAAGAGAGATAAGAAAACACTACAGATTTATGTGCCCAGCTTAAATTTCATGAATCGTGTTTTCATCCACTCTAAGCTTAAGTTCACCCTTTGTCTTTTTTGTCTTTAGAGGGTTGTTGAACATAGGTGCTGTCCCTTTTCCAGACTCCTCAGCACCATAGGCTCTGTGGCTTTGGGATGAAAAGTTGGCTAACTGTTTATGTCAGCAGATAGAGTAACGAACTTGTAGATTTAAAAAACCTGCCACAGACACCACGACTCTAACAATATTGGTTGAGCTTCATAGCAAAGTACGACTTGAGTTCCATTCAATCGCTTTTTTTTTAGAAAGATTTGATTGTGCAGTTTAGACCAATCCAAAGATTTCTCATTGATGGCGAATGGAGGGGACTAGTATAAGAATAGTCAGATTGGACATTGAGGGGAGAGAGACTTGAGGGGAGGCTTGACTACAGATTTGATTGGGAAGACATGTCTGGAGGAGTGGACCTGACACGTGGACAGAGAAAGAACTTATACACTTAAGTGAGGCCCGAGGGACAGGATCTGAGAGAGACTTGAACCCTTGCCTCATCCCCTGTGATCAGTAATATTTTATATACTTGTAGCGGTTATATACTTTTAAAAAAATGGTGAAGACACCAGTGATGCATAGTTCCCTGCGGCCCAGCAGGTGGCGCTGTCACTTTGGGCCGGGGTTGAACCATCGCTGCAGTGCCGTACCTTTGTGACCTCTCGCAGCGGTTGTACGGCGGGGAACCCGCCGTGCTTGCTGGGAGAGGGTATAAAGGGGGCGGACATCTTTGCCACGAGGTTCGAGTCCCAGGCACCTTCAGCCTAAGGGCTGCTGTTCGCGGTCAGTGTCCAGGCGGCCTAGACCTGGGCACCTGGAGTTCGTGTTCCATCCCAGACACCTTCAGTCTGGGGTGAGGTACTCGGTTGGAGGCCTGGGGCCCAGTACCTTTCGCTGGGTCCCGCGAGGGAGGGATTGTCCTAGGGGGCCCCGGGAGTGGGGCACCCAAATCCAGAGGCGTAAGGGACCGGAGGAGGGACTCATCCGAAGACCTGGTGCAGCAGATTGCCAGTGCCGGGTGAACCTCTGGAGACCGCCCGGAGGGATATCTTTCCTGAACAGGGGCCAAGTTCAAAGAGGAAGGTGGTTCATGTTCAATAACCGGTGGCAGTGGTCCAACTATTCAACTCAGGTCAGTGGCAGAGACCTGCTATTAGGCCTGTGGCAGGGGCCTCAACGGTTCATCCGGTCGGTGGCAGCGACCAAAACTCACGGTCGGTGGCAGAGACCGTGCGCCAGGCCTATTCGCTAGCAAAGGAATAGGAGAGCTCAGTTGTGCCTGGGCCTACTCGTACCCACACCCCTGTCTGTCTGTTACTGAAGGTTCAACTGATTGTGTTCACCCTGAAAGTAGAGAAATAAAGGAGTGTTGGACTTTCGATTGGTGTGGGGCTCTATGTTATTGGCAGACACATCTCCATGGGACAGCCGGAGGCTTCGTATGCAGTGAACAGACCCAGAGGTAATTCAAGTGACTCTGCTCAACCCCCATACACATACGAGGGGAGAGCTTGGCATAGTGTTCCTGCACTCTCCTCTCCCAGGTACCCCTAGACACAAGCCAATCAAACGAGAAAACCCGAGAGGGAGAGTGAGGCTCCGCTACACGTGGGGGCTCTGGTCCGGGATGTGTTCGTGCTACAATGGAGCTGAAGTTGTCGGCGTTTGAACGTGTCTGCCCGAAAGAGTTCCGAGTAGGTCGGCCATATTGGCCACTGCGCCACGAGGCACACCCTCCCTGCTCAGTTCGTGGGCGTGACCCAGGGAAGGAGAAAGCCCGCGAACTGGAGTGCAAGAGGGGAGGAGTCCAATCATGTGAAGGACTACACGTGGGGACTTTGGCGCCAACAAGGCAGTGCGCAATGGATCAGCAGAGAGTCGCCATGTTCACCAATGCATCGTGGATTCCTATTCATCCTACTACCACGAGTCTGACTACTGCTGCTCCGATAACGGATACGGGGATTCGGCTAAAGCCTGTGGCAGGGGCCTCAACGGTTCATCCGGTCGGTGGCAGCTACCAAAACTCACGGTCGGTGGCAGAGACCGTGCGCCAGGCCTATTCGCTAGCAAAGGAATAGGAGAGCTCAGTTGTGCCTGGGCCTACTCGTACCCCGTACTCGTACCCACACCCCTGTCTGTCTGTTACTGAAGGTTCAACTGATTGTGTTCACCCTGAAAGTAGAGAAATAAAGGAGTGTTGGACTTTCGATTGGTGTGGGGCTCTATGTTATTGGCAGACACATCTCCATGGGACAGCCGGAGGCTTCGTATGCAGTGAACAGACCCAGAGGTAATTCAAGTGACTCTGCTCAACCCTCATACACATACGAGGGGAGAGCTTGGCGTAGTGTTCCTGCACTCTCCTCTCCCAGGTACCCCTAGACACAAGCCAATCAAACGAGAAAACCTGAGAGGGAGAGTGAGGCTCCGCTACACGTGGGGGCTCTGGTCCGGGATGTGTTCGTGCTACAATGGAGCTGAAGTTGTCAGAGTTTGAACGTGTCTGCCCGAAAGAGTTCCGAGTAGGTCGGCCATATTGGCCACTGCGCCACGAGGCACACCCTCCCTGCTCAGTTCGTGGGCATGACCCAGGGAAGGAGAAAGCCCGCGAACTGGAGTGCAAGAGGGGAGGAGTCCAATCGTGTGAAGGACTACACGTGGGGACTTTGGCGCCAACAAGGCAGTGCGCAATGGATCAGCAGAGAGTCGTCATGTTCACCAATGCATCGTGGATTCCTATTCATCCTACTACCATGAGTCTGACTACTGCTGCTCCGATAACGGATACAGGGATTCGGCTAAAGCCTGTGGCAGGGGCCTCAACGGGTCATCCGGTCGGTGGCAGCTACCAAAACTCACGGTCAGTGTCAGAGACCGTGCGCCAGGCCTATTCGCTAGCAAAGGAATAGGAGAGCTCAGTTGTGCCTGGGCCTACTCGTACCCTGTACCCACACCCCTGTCTGTCTGTTACTGAAGGTTCAACTGATTGTGTTCACCCTGAAAGTAGAGAAATAAAGGGGTATGGACTTTCGATTGGTGTGGGGCTCTATGTTATTGGCAGACACATCTCCATGGGACAGCCGGAGGCTTCGTATGCAGTGAACAGACCCGGAGGTAATTCAAGTGACTCTGCTCAACCCTCATACACATACAAGGGGAGAGCTTGGCGTAGTGTCCATGCACTCTCCTCTCCCAGGTACCCCTAGACACAACCGATCGTGTGAAGGACTACACGTGGGGACTTTGGCGCCAACAAGGCAGTGCGCAATGGATCAGCAGAGAGTCCCCATGTTCAACAATGTATCGTGGATTCCTATTCATCCTACTACCACGAGTCTGACTACTGCTGCTCCGATAACGGATACGGGGATTCGGCTAAAGCCCCGGGGACGATTCCCCCTGTACTCATGCATGGACGTTGAGGCCCTGGGTTTGATTTGTCCCTGCTGTTCGGGACTGGTGTGTCAGCTGAAGCCATTCGGGCGCTGCGAGGCCTGCGGAGAGTTCCTATTTGAGGTGGAACCACCTATTGAGAAACCCAGAACCATTCACCTCAACCGCGCAACAGGCCACACCACTCAAGAAGGAGGAATCGCTGCTTTTACAGCCATCCCTGTGCGCACTGCAGCGACCACAGGGGAGGTCGCAATCACTGAGGTACGGGAGAAATCCGAGGATGCTGACTTGGTCACCACTGTTTTCCAGCGTCCACCGCCAAAGAGGAAGACCGGCTTGGTTGCCCCGTCCAGCGGTTGCGGTGGATCACCCTGCTCGCCTACGCCCGCCCCGGATGGATCCGGTCGGAAGAGTCCCGGACATCCCTTCTCTACTTTGGGCCGAGGTAAGCTGGGCGGAGGGACTTGGTGTTGGGGCGGAGGTGTCGGGGATTCACGGCCCTGTGTGCCCGCGGGGGGTAGCAATTCGGCCTCTACTACAGGCTACCAGCCCGCGGAGGAGTGTGACACCTCCGACCTAGAGTCGCTCTCCAATCCGGGAGACAACGTCATCATAGATTAACTTTTCGCAAAGAAGGGCTGGGACAAGATGCCTCTCTCCTCGTCCCGCAGAGTCAGGGATCCACCCATGTCTACAGGGGATAGTACACCCCGGTTGGAGGCACCAGCACCTGAGGAGGGATCCCGTCCCCAGTCTGCCCTTCTACCTCCGGTGCCTCCTGCATCTGGCACCAGGGAAAAGAGACTGTTGCTGCGGGCGCCTATGCCCAGAATGGAGGTAATCAAGGCACCTCGTCACCCGGACGCCATTGTCCTACCGGGTGAGGGAGACCGGGCCACTATGCCTCCGCTGGCGAGGTTACAGCGCCTCTTTGGCCAAAAGGTTGCTAACGAGTAAGGGTGGGAGTACCCGTACTTACCTAAGGAGCTTCTATATGAAGTGGAAGTCTGCCGGGAACGCTGGTACAACGATTTTGTGTGGACGCACCTTCAGGTCCCACATGCCCGCAGGTACCTCGCGTGTTCCCCTAAAGCATGGATATGCAATTAGCGGACCTCCAGCTGTTGCAAAACTACAAGTCCCATCATGCCTCTGCCTCTTGGGTGTCATGCTTGCTGCTGTCAGAGTCTCGCTATGCCTCATGGGACTTGTAGTTTGACAACAGCTGGAGGTCCGCTAATTGCATATCCCTGCCCTAAAGCCTCTCAACGGTTCAAGGACTGCAAGTCAGAATGGATGCTGGGTCGGCACATCCACGCAGACAAGGTGTTAATTCGGCGCAAAGAGGGGGAGGATGTCGAATACCATGTAGAGACAATGGACCAGCACTTGAAACCCCTTGTCTTGCCGCACCCTAAGTTCTATTTGTAGGAGTAAAAAAAAAAGGACTCTGTTCTTGCTTTGCCTTGTTGCTGCTGAACTTTCCAGGGCTGTTTCCCGGAAACACCCAGTGACTGTGCCCGTGTTGATGGGTGTTTGTGCTCTCTGGAGGAATTGAAGGACTGTTGCCGTTGTTTGTTCTTCATTCTTCCATTCCACAAAGTGATTATGGACTTTGGGGTAGTTAGAGCCGCAAGAAAAAAGAGAGAGAGAAGATCTTCAACCAGTGCAGTTACCGCGGCACTGTCACCAGGTGGCAGTGTTGTGCACCGATATTCACTGTTCACTCACACACTTATAGGAGGAAAGGGGTTCTCTGCGGAGAGGCTCTTTCGTTCTTACACAAACATATGTGTCAGGGATATGTGTGTTTAACGTTTCTTTTCCCCTCTGCAGGAGAACATCTCATCAAGACCACTGAGAATGCGGTGGGTCTTAGTCAGGATGGGTGGGAAGGAATGTTAATGTGAACATGTGTTTCAAATAATGTTGTTATGTGTTGTTTGTTTTCCTTCCCTCCCGTTTCATGTCAGGTTCAGGCACAACTGTTTGGTTAGTTTTCAAAACTTTTGTATTTTTTTTTAAATTGTTAGTCGGTTTCTGGATCAGGCTATGATGGCCTCTTTGGGCATGGGTTGCTCCAGACACTGGGGACCAGTGTCAAATAACCGGGGGGAGAGTGTAGCGAGTATATACTTTTAAAAAACTGGTGAAGACACCAGTGATGCATAGTTCCCTGCGGCCCAGCAGGTGGCGCTGTCACTTTGGGCCGGGGTTGAACCATCGCTGCAGTGCCGTACCCTTTGTGACCTCTCGGAGCGGTTGTACGGCGGGGCGGGGAATCCGCCGTGCTTGCTGGGAGAGGGTATAAAGGGGGCGGACATCTTTGCCACGAGGTTCGAGTCCCAGGCACCTTCAGCCTGAGGGCTGCTGTTCGCGGTCAGTGTCCAGGCGGCCTAGGCCTGGGCACCTGGAGTTCATGTTCCATCCCAGACACCTTCAGTCTGGGGTGAGGTACTCGGTTGGAAGCCTGGGGCACAGTACCTTCCGCTGGGTTCCGCGAGGGAGGGATTGTCCTAGGGGGCCCCGGGAGTGGGGCACCCGAATCCAGAGGCGTAAGGGACCGGAGGAGGAACTCATCCGAAGACCTGGTGCAGCAGATTGCCAGTGCCGGGTGAACCTCTGAAGACCGCCCGGAGGGATATCTTTCCTGAACAGGGGCCAAGTTCAAAGAGGAAGGTGGTTCATGTTCAATGACCGGTGGCAGCTGTCCAACTATTCAACTCAGGTCAGTGGCAGAGAAATTATTGAAATACTCAAGCAACAAGTGGGCAATGCTGAGAATATGCAGGCAACACATGGGCAATCCTGAGAATATGCAGGCAACACATGGACAATCCTGAGAATATGCAGGCAACACATGGACAATCCTGAGAATATGCAGGGAACACATGGGCAATCCTGAGAATACGCAGGCAACACATGGGCAATCCTGAGAATATGCAGGCAACACATGGACAATCCTGAGAATATGCAGGCAACACATGGGCAATCCTGAGAATATGCAGGCAACACATGGGCAATCCTGAGAATACGCAGGCAACACATGGGCAATCCTGTAAATATGCAGGCAACACATGGGCAATCCTAAGAATATGCAGGCAACACATGGACAATCCTGAGAATATGCAGGCAACACATGGGCAATCCTGAGAATATGCAGGCAACACATGGGCAATCCTGAAAATATGCAGGCAACACATGGTCAATCCTGAGAATACACAGGCAACAAACAGGCAATTATATGCAGGCAACAAATGAGCTGGTTCTGGCCAACTCAGTAGATTGCTTTAAAAAAGGCATGGATTCTTTCCTAAATGTACATAATATAACTGGGTACTAACATTAATAGGTAAAGTTGATCCGGGGAATATCCGATTACCTCTCGGGGATCAGGAAGGAATTTTTTCTCCTGCTGGAGCAAACTTGATCATGCTTTGCTGGGGTTTTTGCCTTGCTTTGGATCAACTGTGGGTGAAGGATTGTGTATATACAGTATTTATTTCTTTGTTTTTTTTTGTGTACTGAGCATACCCAATATGAAATAGTTTATTCACATATTATTTTATTTCAGGATTATTTGGAGCGGAAATTATTACGGTCATCTCAGGTAAGTGATGAACGGGGGCGATGGACTTGTTCAGTGTAGTTGGGGGGTGCATTAGATGCAAATTCAATGTAAATGACAACTGTGATTCATAACTTCACATATTATTTGTTGAATCAATTGTATTACTAATAATAAATTAGAGAGGTGGTGTTTATGCCTTCCTACCTGAGCTTTTCCCATAGTTTGGAGATTATCCATGGCCTGGAGTAAAAATTCAGAGCTGTAGCTAAAACCTGAATTCTGAAGTCAAAAGTTAAGATCTTTGCAACCGAGGGGCGTTTCAGGACAAGATAGGCAGATGGCTATATCCCCATAGGTCCATGCAAACAGATGAACAGTTAACATGGTCTATAAGATTGTAAGTAGCATTGAGTTAATCCTGCTCCATTCTATCCAAAACTAGAAAAAATGATTGGGCTTTAGTTAAAGTTTAATTAACACCTTGGAAGTTCAGTTGGAGTAGACTGTTATTTGTATGTTTTGCAATAAAATCCGCCAGAAGTTCTACTTTTCCTTATTCTCTTAGACCCCTTTCATACGGATGGACCGATCGGGTCTGCCTGTGATTTTTTTTTATCCAACAGCACATAGAGGAGAGCAGGTTGTGTCCGGGTCTGCTCTGCATCAGCAGAGTGGACACGGACCTGTCATCCGCCTGCTTAGCGGTGATCAGCAGGGAGATCTCCTGCTGAGCTAAGTGGATCCACTGGCGGTCTCCACCAATGTGAATGGGGCTTTATATTGTAAAAAAAATCAACTTTAATGGTAAGTTCTAAAATACAGTGACATTGGAAACTATAATTAATTTACAACTGTTGAACATATTACTGATCCACTATTACTACTAATACAAGAGCATTACTGAACATTTTGATATACTTGAGTCTTCTGCCATTTCAATACTTGTTCCTTTTTTGGAGGCTCCTGAACCTATTGATTCCCCACAGTCATTATTTGGGTTATAACAAGCATATGTGATCATCACAATTGGTAATTATGGCTTTTTGGTACAATAATTTCTATTGTAAAAAATAAAAAGGAAGCTGAACAGTAAATCAACCGTTCACCCACGCAGGAGTACAAGGTATCAGACATAACATCAAGGCATGGGCAAGAAAACATATGAGCAGTTAACTTTTGAGGAATGATTGCCCACTGAGCGACCTAGGGGTGCAAGCCGCATGTCTACATGTGTCGCTTGTGCCTGAGGGCCGATGAGGAGAGCTCATGTGTCAGGTGCATTTGTTTGCGTCAAGGGTTAAGGTACGCATAGCACTACTGGACACCCCCCAACGGGGGTAATTATGGCTTTCAAAACTTTTCAATTCATGTGCCATTCTCTGTGGTCATTATTGAATCATCCATTTTCCTTTATGTAATACAAATGAACCCTTTGCTGCATATGGGCTCAATGTTTACCGAGTCCAGTTGTAAAGGTAATGGTCAGATGTCCCGTCTCTCTTTCTGGTAATAAGAAAACTCTCAACCTTTGGTCTGCTTTATAAAGATACTTACTCTTCCCCCAGGATAAGGGCACCATAAGGTGTTAGATGGTACCTTTGCATCACAGGTCCTCCTATCATAGCAACTGTAAGGAAGCCAGGTCAGGTTCACTCCAGTATAAGGAAACTAGTGTGCACCTTGTGCATTAGAGTGTATGATTGGCACTGGTGTTGGCCCCCAGTGAGCTATATAAACTGGAGCACGGCAGAGAGAAGTTGCTGAGTGGTCTTCAACTTATTATTGATGACCTTTGACCTGACCAACCATATCTGCCTTTCTGTGTATGACCCGACTTGCCTTCTGACCTGTCTTTGGACCTTTTCCTTCTTGTTGTGACCTCAGTCTGCCTTTTGGACTCTGTTTGTGGCCCGCTGACTTGTACTTCATCTGTTACTGACCTCAACTTGTTTCCTGGACTCCTGCTTACCCTCAGCTAGTGCTTGCACTTGGTTCCTGATCTGTGGTCCACATTCTTCTGCTCAGCACATATGGCAGCCACATGGATCCAGTACTGCCAGCAGCTCCAGCACTTATGCCACTGAGCACCCTGCCACTTCTTGTCACCACCTTTAGGTGCGTTGGGCAGGAGATGCAAGACGAGCCCCTTCACCCTTCATCTATTCGGTCTCTACCAGGTACATGATAGTAATGCCCTCTACCAGGTACATGATAGTAATGCCCTCTACCAGGTACATGATAGTATTTCTGTCAACTGCAATAGAGTCTTTGACAACACCAACATTCCAAAGCTTACCATTTAAATATGCTTAGTCCCCCCTATGCCAGTCCCCTAAGCACATCTGACAGCACTGGGCTTGGTGACTGCTTGTTTGGATACCCTGTGCTGGAACCAGTTGAGGGTGTGCTTATGCTACCTAAACCCCAGATGTTTTGAACTTTCTATGAGTATGGAGATACTATAGTGAACGTGAACTTTCTATTAGTATGGAGACTTACATGGTATCTACACACTGGAGTTGGTGGATGATGGAGAGAAGGGTTAGTTAATTATTTTTAATAAGTCTAAGACCCCTTTCACATTCCGTTGGGAGTCTGCCTGCTTAGTGGAGAATCTGTCCGCTGATCCCCGCTGAGCAGGCGGATGGCTGGTTTGTTTCCAATCCGCTTATGCATAGCGGACGCAGACACAGTCGCTCTCCTCTATGGGCAGTCGGATGTAAACAGACCGCCTGTCCATTTATACCCAACTGCCACCTGATTCGATCTGCCAAACGGATGGGGAATGGAACCCAATTCGTCTGTTTTTAGCGAGCAGATAAGATGTTGACAGGTGTCAACGTGTCCTTTTACAGCCAGCGCTCCATAGACAAGACTGAAGGGTCTGCTAGTATGAAAGGGGCCTAAAGGTTTGCTGTCAATTAAAATTTACTTTGAAATTACTGTTCAGCGTACTTCAATGTAACCTTTTCAATGCCAGGAGCCATTAATTAGGATTCCTGTGCACTCCTTTATCACCACGAAGCACATGTATCCACTGAATATACAAAGCAGATGCTACAGTCTCTCTATTAACTAAGCCCCACTCATCCTTGACCTTGTGTGATCTCAGGCAAACAGTTATGGAAGGCAGAATTTCCATCTCAAGGAATCCCTATTACATGCCTTTTTGCAGACATCCTACTGCCCTGAATGCACATGCACTGCAGACAGACAAATGAAAACAAAGCCATGTTTACACTGCATGCTCTCGGAGCACAAGGAAATAAAAGGCACAACTGATGCCTAGTACACACGACGGGGTTTTTCCGACAGATAAAAATCCAATGGTTTTCCCGACAGAATTCCTCTCAGCTTGCCTTGCATACACACGCTCAGACAAAAGTCCGCCCGTCCAAAGCGCGGTGACGTACAACACGTACGATGGCACTATAAAGGGGAAGTTCCATTCCAATGGCGCCACCCTTTGGGCTGCTTTTGCTGATCCTCGTGTTAGTAAAAGTTTGGTGATAGCCGATTCGCGCTTTTCAGCCTCGTGCTTTTCAGTCCGTTACAGCGTGACGAATGTGCTATCTCCATTACGAACGCTAGTTTTACCAGAACGAGCGCTCCCATCTCATACTTGATTCTGAGCATGCGCGGTTTTCTGCCCGTCGGAAAACCATACAAATGAACGGATTTCCCCTCAGATTTTTGCCCTGACGGGGAAAAAAGAGATCCTGATCTTTCTTTGTCCGGCAGTTTTCCCGTCTGAAAAACTGCGATGGAGCATACACACGGCCGGGATTCCCGACGAAAAGCTCTCATAGCAGTTTTCCCGTCAGGAAAAAACGGTCGTGTGTACGAGGCATAAGAGATTATATTTGCAAGACTGTGACATCAGTGAACACAAATGGACAGATGTCACCATAAACAAGTGGTGCAAGATAAATACAGCATTGCTGGAATCACGAGCTGCAGGCTTTCTATCCTAGTGGACGGATATGGCACTGTTAAAGGTTTTCTTCCTCTTTCTCAATCGAAGAGGAAATAATGGTCATCTGCTGTGTCAAGGTTTTCCATCACAACAGCACATCGGTGCCTGCCTTGAAATACTTGTCATTGCTTTGTTAATAAAGCCGGAATTCCAGGTTACCCAATGATGATTCCAAGCAAAACAAAAATGAAGAGCTACCACTTTGAGACATATCTTTTATTTAGAATGTAAAGCTGTAAGTGAATACAAGATCAATAACATATTGTAAAAACATATGTAGCACACAGATCCTTTTCCCCCTCTTACCTTCTCAAGCAGGGGGATAAGACACACCATGCCACATGCTGTGTCCTCTAGATTATAAAGGTCAGGCGGTGTTACATACTTGGGTCCCGCAGCGAGTTGCTTCCTTCTTCTGGTTCTCCCCTCTATGTTTATAGAGACGAGTCTTTATCTTTCCCAAATTAGGTCAATGTCCACACAACATAGGGCCAAGTCAAGGAAATCCCTCCTGAACTTTCAACACTCCGCCGAGGCAATCTGCGAAGCGAGGAATCCTTCCCTCTGACAGGTCACCAGGCCTTTCCCGAGTCAGCAATACTTTATTACTCGCCCACTTGTCATGGGATCGATCCTCCCCTGGTTTCCTCCATGTCAGAGCGGTTACCCTCACGCGGGTTCCCTGGGACTCCTCTTCGATTGTAGACCCAGCTAAAAGTACTGGGCCTACCTGGAACTCTGTAGCCTTGGACTGAATGTCCCGAGACTCCTTGATCAAGATGGGGCGAACCCCCCTCTGAGGGGCAGTGGGCCCCCGGGAATTGGCTTCGGGCATGGGCCCCGGGAATTGGCCTCCCGTGTAATGGCGTCTGCCCCTTATATATCCTCTCCCGGTATGCACAGCAGGCCAGAACCGCCCACCAACGGCAGCTGAGAGAGGACATCCAATACCTACTCCATCACCTGTGGTTCAACCCCGGGTATTAGTGACAGCACCACCTATACGCCCAAAGGGGAACTGCATGCCAGGTGACACAGCAGTAAGGCAGAGTCCAAATAATTAAGAGACCCGAGCCAACTATTGCTCTGGTCACCCCTAAATTTAGGTATTGCGGGGTTAAATTTGGGGACCCCGCTACACATAATTGGGAGCTCAAAATTTGATTTCAGAGCCACAAGTGGAGCCAAGCTACTGTACCGTAGGTTGCACATACGGGTATGAAGTATATGTGCAAATTATTGTAGCACCCCCCCCCGAAGGAACCGCTGGTGATAGCTGATTTCCTTCCCTGAATTAAGTGCAAACCCAGCAAGGCACACAGCATTTCCTCTTTCTCTCTGGCTCAATAACAGTTGAGAGAATGTATTTTATGTGTCAGGAGAATCTAGCGCTCCTGCTCCTTATTTTAGCCTCAGGGTTTTGGCTATGGCACTCTCCTTGTCTGTCTGTCCACCTGCAAGGTGATTAATGTGATCAGTCAATGGGTGCAAACCAAACCTGTTATAAGCCAGCCAAACCCTCACTTGCATGCTTGTGATAGAGAGTGATACGTGTTATTCCTGATCAAGCCCCCTGTCTGTCTGTCCTGCTCTGAATTTCCCTGTGTATGACCCTGGAACAAGTTTTTGGAGTATTCCCTGAACTCAGCCTGCCCTTTACCTGAACTGTCATAGAACCTCGCTTCCTGTCTGTTAACCGCAAGCACCTGTTTGCTTTGCTCAGTTTGCACCTGCCCTGGCGTGGTGGCTGGGCACTATAGCATTGTGTATAAGAACTGGGGGCAACCAAGTAACGGTAGGCCTGCTTGCCTTATGGGAAAGGGGGCTGCTATAGGTGAAGAACAGAGTAGCCAGCTATAGTATCTGATCACCTGTGTTGAGGTAGACGCTTCTGTTGCAGATTAAACTTGGATGGGTTAAAGGGGGCATAGGATACCCAAACTAGTTGAGGTCACATCTCCTATGCTGATCTAGTACTGATTCACAGGTGGAACAAGTAGATGATGTAGAGTTTCCAAGAGAATCACCACTGGCTGAATAATGACTAGTGCCGTTTTGAAAAAGAGGGAGCTGCATACAGTCACTAAGGCTCTGAGTTTAGGTCAGTACTCACAAGGCCACAGGATCATCAGTTGCCTCATTCCAATATCCTCCGAGCACTCTTCAGTGAGGGAGAATGAAAACTTTACAATATCACAGGACAGTCAGACACCCTCCTCCAACTTTCACCGGCAGGGCCACTGATAAGAGGGGAGGCACCTGCCCTCCTGTACAGGGCCCAGGCCCCATAGGTTCAACAGGGGGTCCAAAATAGGAGGAGTGGGTGCAATTGCTGGAACCAATCCCCTTGTGGCCCTCCCTGTGTATACAATGTACAGTTTATGAATGAAAAGGGAACCTCTGTTCTGAGTGCTTCCTGTTCACTCATTCTGCAGCTACAGAGAAAGAATTGAGGAATCTGTGATGTTGGGTGTCTGTTTAGACCCCTGACATTTCACCAATCCCCACGGGGCTGTTAAAAAAAATGGAAAAATAAAAAAACTAAAATTGTAAAAAATAAAAAAAAAACATAAATAATGTCTCATTCTCACAGGTATTTTAGTGCATGGATGAGTGGTTTGTTAATGCGGCTGGAACCGCCTGTTAGGCTTGGTTCACTGTTCCCGCCAGTAAGGCCCCTTTCACATGGGCGGATAGAATTCAGCTTTTAGCTGCGGATAGAAGAAGTTATCTACCGCAGCTAAACTCAGACAATGCTTTCCTATGGCCCCATTCACACACTGCATTTAGCAACGGTTTTGTTACATGGGGTTTGGTGCGGTTAGAAAAAATAAATTTGACTGCGTCCAGGACCGATTTTTTTGCAACTATCTGCAGCTATCTGCACATAACTGCAGGTAATCGCAGTGTACTATTTCTCCTGCAGATAGCAGCGGCAACAAGGAAAGAAAAACAACAGGAAGCACATCAGAAATGGCAAGAATGTTCTATCGCAGCTAAACGCAGCCGCATGTAAACACAAGTAAACGCAGCTAATCGCAATGTACAAATGCAAGTGATCGCTGTGCTTGGAGTCTTGGAATTTCAAAATAACAAAACATGCTTTTAACAGCGGCAGAACAGCCGCCCATGTGAAAGGGGCCTTAGGCTTTACGGGCCTCATGATTTCTAACAGCAGCCCTCTTTCACCGGGTACTCTTCAGCAAACTCTCTAAACCGAAATTCTCAGACCAGACTTTGAACTAGGCCCCCCCCCCCCTCAGACTAGGGACTCCGCTCTCACAGGACTGGACCTAGGATCCACACACCATTGCCCCAGGCCTCAGATTTTTTATGGGCTCTCCAACCACCTACTGGACACACCTTCCCAGGGATTGGCTAGACCTCCATAAATATTCAGACTGTTCTTATTTCTTTCTCCCCACTGTGATTTGAGAACTCTCAGCTCTCAACGCAAGGGTATGTAGCGGGGTGCCGATTTGTAGTGTGTTATAAAGGACTATGGTTATCTTGAGAATATCCTCAGCTCCCTCCGGAGTCTCCTTAAGGTATTGCAGCAACTGTTGTTTAGCCTTATCGAACAATGCATTGTGGAACTTATGGTACAGGGAGAAAGGGACTCCATTGCCATGGGTATCTAATAAACTATGGTACCCACAGTGCAGCTGTACTCCCAAAGTGCATTGCATTCTCACACAGCTTTCTGGGGGAGGTTACTTAAAGGAAGGGAGGAGCTATGCTCGGTCTCTCTGGACTTCACCCTCAATCAAGCAGGAAGTCTGTGTGAGGCCTGCTGCCGGAGCGTCTAGGCCAAAAGCCTGGGCCTACAGCTTTTGTGGCGGATCACTCAGCTAAAAGGACGGATCCTCTTCCGTGTGACCAGCTCACGCTTCTCAGAGACCGGAGTCATTCATCAACCGACATCCACTGCGGCTGTGAGAGGAACCGGAGACTGCAAGTTGCGGAGAGGCCGCGGATCGAGGTACCGACAGCGGGATGTACCGGAGGGACGAGGCCTACTTTGGTGAGAGGGCACCTGCCCGGACTTCATTAACTGTTTGTGTAGGCCTGTGACTTTGTTAAGGCCCACCATTATTAGTAGTGCGCCACACGCCAGGACATAGAGCATCTCACGGAGGCCGCATGGTTTAAAGTTGGCGTTTGCACCGCCATAGAGTTTTCATTCACAAACATTGTGGAAGTTTAGTTTGCTTTCCTTTAATACCCCTGTGGATTACAAATGCTATGTGCACCAACGTTTGCTAGCGAAGACTCCTACCACTGAAGGAACTGGACACTGAACCTAGTCAGGCCTGACTAGAATTGATAGTGATGGGACACAGCACAGTATTGCCCATTAGGGGGAGCTTGCGAGCATAAGTCTTTTACTCATTTAGAAAGTGCGCATTTAGATTGTGTTATAATATTGTCATATATCATTGACTCTGTAGGGCCCTGCACAAGTCAACTGTACAGCTGTTTAACTCTGCTATTTTTACCACTAAGTAAACGTGATTCTTGGTTAAGCAGAATACTGTGTGGAGTTCTCTATATTACCCTGCCGGACCAGTGGCTATACAAGGTAACAATTTTATGTACCATTTTACTGTTGCGTAGTATTATTGTGTATTCCATTGCCAGTGGGTTCCACAATCTCTTGCAGACCAGTTGTGCCAAAGGAGGGTTTGAGCCAGATTCTTGGGGTTGATAGCTAGGGTACAGACCCAAAACAAACCAGCAGCTCTCTTAACTGGGGGTAGTGCTACAGGTAAATAGCCAGATAAGCAGCTTGTGAAACACTGAGCAGACTAAAGTAATCAACAGGTGCTCCACTGGCCACTGAGCTTTACTAAATTTACACAACATCCTATATCTAAACTACGAGGGTGCTAAACCATGACAATATGAGGAGTACATTGAAAGTTGAGAACTTTTTCCTTTCACATTATACAGATGATCTACCTGCACCACAGCTGTCCTCACAAGCGTCTTCTGTCTACAAGGATCAGTCGGTGGTTCTGCATTGCACAGCACCCAGCAGTTACCCAGAAGGCATCTTCGACCTTTATTCTGAAAGTAGTAAGGACTGGATAGATCGAAAGTCAGCGCCAGAGACCATGAACAGTGTCACATTCACTCTACAGCCTCTGGCAACTGATGGCACGATATCATATTCCTGTGTGTACCGTTGGTGGGAGCAGGACATGGAAAGGATATCCCAGCGTAGCAATGTGGTCAACGTGACCGTTCTAGGTGAGTGTTATTCCCTGTGACTGCTAACATTTAAATCTGGCCCTCACATATACAGTTTTCATGCTAATTAGCTACATAGTTAATATGATCACTGTAAAGTAGGCACCATGGGGTTGATTTACAAAAATTGGAAAGCGCAAAATCTGTACATGGTAGCCAATCAGCTTTTAACTTCAGCTTGTTCAATTCAGCTTTGACAAAAAAATGGTAGCTGATTGGCTACCATGCACATCTGCATTAGATTTTGTACTCTCCAGTTTTAGTAAATCAATTCCATAGTCTGCTTATACTTTTTTTTTTATATGTTACCTCTGTGCACCCGAGGTGTCCCCAAAACCCCAGGATTTTTTTTCCTTTAGCCCTCGTTCACATTGGAGTGATTTGTCATGCGATTTGACAGGTTAAATCACAAGACAAGTTGCAGCCCATTGCCAGCAATGACAAAGTTCCAATCAGTGCAACACCTACATATTCATTGTACATTCACATCAGTCCCTGCCCTTAAAGTAGTTGTAAACCCTGAAATAAAAAAAAAAAAAAAAAAAAACACCTGCAAGACAAAGCTATAATAAGCTACTATGACTAGCATACTAGCACATTATGCATTACTTACCTTAGATTGAAGCCCCCGAAGCCGTCCTCGTCTCCCCCTCCAGCCGCAGCCATCTTCTCCACAGATACCTGGAAGGTTACTTCCGAGTATTGCCGCTCCGTCCAATCACAGTGTCGCTCTGGCGCTGTGATTGGCCGGAGCGGCGAAGACGTCACTCCGCGCATGCGCGCGGGAGCCGTCAAATCTGGCAAAGCCGGATTTGTGAATGGGGATTCTGACTGTGAATGCACCGTTGTCTACGGTGCGCATGCGCGGTAGACAACGGTGTATACCTTTTGGCAAATATCTCCTAAACCGTGTAGGTTTAGAAGATATTGCAAACACCTACAGGTAAGCCTTAATCTAGGCTTACCTGTAGGTGCAAGTTGCATAAGTGGGTTTACAACCACTTTAAGAAGCTTACAATCTAAGGTCCCTAACTCACATTAATATATACACATATTAGGGCCAATTTCGACAGGAGCCAAGTAATTTACCAGAACTTTATTTAGATTTATAATTCAACTATTCTACACTATCAGACTGCATATTTTTATCAGTTCCCTAATAAATATAGATATTTTTTCAACACTAATAATATGTAACTTCTCTTACAGGCGAGCCTGCACCTACAGATTCATCAATTGCCTTACAGGCTGCGCTACCTGGTAATAAAGCAATTGTCTCTATTCTGGTTTATTGTTCTTATAGAACACAGCAAATACAATGGTAGAACGTATAGAGGCGATTTTTCAGGTTCATAGGCTTTTAAACCAATTTATATATATATTTTACGATTGATATTACATTTTTATCAAAAAAAATAAACTTTAATAAACTTTACTGCACCTATGATGCTGTCATTAGGCTATATGGGCTATAGGCAACAGCACAGCAGAAGCTGTTTGTCTTGGTACTCTCTGTTTGACTTTTAAAACTAAACAGATTTGCATGTTATTTCTGTAACATACTTGTCAAATCGCAATGTGGTTGATTTACTAAATGCAAAGTGCAGTTGCTACAGAGATTAGTAAATGAGGTAAAGGCTCACTTTGCAAAGAATACCCAATCATGTGCAAGGAAAATAAAAAACAGCATTTTTGTTTGCACATGATTGGATGATGGAAGTCAGCAGAGCTTCTGCTCATTTACTAAGCACTGGAGCAACTGCACTTTCAGAGTGGAACTGCACTTTGCAAAGTGCACAGTCTATTTGCCTTTAGTAAATCAACCCCTATGTACAATGTTTATATTGAGTGTGTACTCTAACATTTTTTTGAAAATGCAATACATTTTTTGTATAATAAAAAACAACTTTGCAGAACAGGGAGAGAGAGGATGGAGTCATATATTTGCTATATTTAATTGCGTAAATTTCAGACGGAGCTATTGAGCTCTGCATTTTTTTTAAATAATGCAGTTAAAATGCTGTACAACCACTTTTACTTACAGGTAAGCCTATATTAATGCTTACCTGTAGGTGCTGGAAATATCTCCTAAACCTGCACGGTTAAGGAGATATTTACAATATACGCTTGCGCCGACATCATCAGCGCATGCGCACTTTAGAAAGGGCACGATCGTGCCCTCTCTAAATGGATCATGCCGTGACTGGCATTTCCCGCACACATGCGCGGGAGTGGCGTCACGTGACTCCGGCCAGTCACAGAGCCGGAGTCGGCGGCCCCAGAAGGAAGAGGGCTGAAGATGGACGCTTCCAGCGGGGACATTGCAGGTTTTGTTTTCAGGTAAGTGACACATAATGGGCTACTATGCGATGCATAGTAGCCCATTATGCTTAACCTTTGCAGGGAAATAAAGAGGAGGTAGAACCCGTCAGGGTTTACTTCCTCTTTAAGGAAAGACAGGTAAACATAAGAAAAGGAGGCTAGGGTTCCCCCTGCTGGCTGGAATAATAAACATGAAATATTCTTATGCAATATTTTATTTCATATTTACTAGACACAAAAAAACATTTTTTTTTTTTTTAAATAAAATACATACCAAACCTTAGTCATTCATTTAAATGGTCTGTCCATCCACAACTGATATAGCTGGATGAGGAAAGAAAGTTAAACCTGCTAACAGTTTCTTGTATCTCTCTGGGATTCTGGTGATGAGATCTCTACATTTGAGTTCTTGGGTCTACACATTTACAGTAGCCACTATGAGGTGGTCCCACTCTTCCTGCAGGAATTTTAACTTAACTTGTTTTCTGGGGCATGCACCAAAATGGAGTGGGAATATCCCAATGTTGACAGGAAACCCAAAGCTTTTAGGTAAGGAGTGAACAGAGTCTGAATTGGGGCAGGTGGACCCTGAAGTCAAGCCAGAGGAATGCTACACCGGCCACTCTAACTGAATAATTTAAGTGGGCTAAGTTTTTAAACAGGTCATAGACAATGGATTTCATCGGGATGGATTGTGTCTGATTTCTGATTGGTGTTTAGACATCCACTTTTGTATGGCATGAGTCTGAACACTCAGCAAGGCACTCCCTATGCAACAAATATAGATGGCCTGGAATGTCAAACCTGGCTGATTTCATACACTTTGCAGGCATATTGTTCTGTTGTCGTGATCAGAAAACCCGCCCTGATATTAGCCATGCAACTATCCCTTAAGAGCATGTAGACAGTAAAGTGGCTGCAAAGAAGCTGCAGGAGATCAGTAGCACTGAGATTTAAAGCGGAGCTCCACCCTAAAGTGGAACTTCCGCTCATCGGAACCCTGCCCCCCTCCGGTGTCACAATTGACACCTTTCAGGGGGAGGGGGGTGAAGATACCTGTCTAAGACAGGTATTTTCACCCACTTCCGGGGAGCCTCTCTGCGGAAAATCTGCGGGAAGCACGTCACTTCCCGCAGAGTACCCGTTGTGTTCTGGGAGACACTCGGCTTCCAGAACTAGGGTTGTCCCGATACCGATACTAGTATCGGTATCGGTACCGATACAAAGCATTTGCGCGAGTACTTGTACTCGCGCAAATGCTCCCGATGCCCAGTCCGATACTTTTTTTTTCTCAGAGCGGGGGGCGGAGAGTGGGATGGAGAGTGTGCGGCGGGGGGCGGATACCAGGGCGGAGAGCGTGGCGGGGGCGGAGACCAGGGCCGAGAGCAGGACGGAAAGTGTGCGGCGGGGGGCGGAGACCAAGGCGGAGAGCGTGGCAGAGACCAGAGCGAGTCTTCAGGCAGGTAAGTAAACTGAATCTGATCCAATTGCCTGCTCAAATGCTCCCAGGGCTGTTCCCCCTTCACCTCCATGCCGCTGTGCCCCGTCACCTCCATGCCGCTGTGCCCTCGTCACCTCCATGCCGCTGTGCCCCCTTCACCTCCGTGCCGCTGTGCCCCCTTCACCTCCGTGCCGCTGTGCCCCCTTCACCTCCGTGCCCCCTTCACCTCAATGCCGCCGTGCCCCTCCTCCACCCCCTCGGTATCTCAGGATGGAGAGCGGAGGTAGGAGCCAGTAAATCCGGCTCCTTACTTGTCGGAATGTACAGAGTCATCACTGACTCTGTCCATTCACATAACTGAAACATCGTAAACTGTGTTTACAATGTTTCAGTTTATGAATGGAGAGGAGCCGCTGTCTTCTCTCCATTCATTTTCAGCGCAGCTGAGGCTGCTGAGAGAGGGACTGGGGAATCTGTGTCCCTAGACCCTTTCCCTGTCTCAAAGGGGAGATGTCAGAGGTCTGTTAAGACACCTGATATCTCACCAAAGCCCCCCAACAGGGCTGATAAAAAAAAAAGAATAAAATAAAATAAAAATTTATTGTAAAAAAAATAAAAAATAAAAACACACACACTAACACTGACCCCCCCCCCCCCCCCCTTAAAAAATCAAAGCATTGTAAAAAATAAATAAATAAAATAAATTGTAAAAAAATAAAAATAAAAAAATAAAAATGTAAAAAATAAAAAACTGACACATGAGATTAAAAAAAAGTATCGGTATTCGGTATCGGCGAGTACTTGAAAAAAAGTATCGGTACTTGTACTCGGTCTTAAAAAAGTGGTATCGGGACAACCCTACCCAGAACACAGGAGGACCAGTCAGAATGGCGCAGCGAGACTCGCGCATGCGCCGTAGGGAACCGGGCGGTGAAGCCGCAAGTCTTCACTTCCTAGTTCCCTCACCGAGGATGGCGGTGGGGGCAGCAGAGTGACGAGCGATTGCTCGCCCTCTGCTGCGGGACGTCGCTGGACTCCAGGACAGGTAAGTGTCCTAATATTAAAATTCAGCAGCTGCTGTAGCTGTAGCTGCTGGCTTTTAATATTTTTTTTTTCCGGCGGAGCTCCGCTTTAACAAACAATTAAAAAAAGGTCAAGACAAATATGTTATAAAAATAAATGGCAGTTGTTTTTAGACATGTACAATTCGTTTAGTTCCGAATTAGTTTTTTAAAGAATTTTGACAAATTAGTTAATTCCAAAATTTCCGAATTTTAAATTTTCTGAATTTTTGGATTTCTGAAATTTCGAATTTCCGAAATTTCGAATTTCCGAATTTCCAAATTCGGAAATTGGAAATTTCTAAATTCGAAAATTCGAAATTGCAAAATTCGAAAATCTAAAATTCGAAAATGGGTAATTTGGAAAGTTGAATTTCCGAATTTCTGAATTCCGAATTTTTAGAATTTTCGAAATTCCAAAATTCCCAAATTCCGAATTTCGGAATTCAGAATTTTCGAATTTCCCAAATTTCCGAAAAAAACTAATTAAACGAAAACGATAAAAACTAATTTTTCGGCAGTGCACATGTCTAGTTGTTTTTGATACACAATGCTTTAGCATTAAAGGGGTTGCTCCACTGGAAAAAAATAAATAAAAGCCAGCAGCTACAGCTACAGCAGCTGCTGGCTTTTAATATTTGGACACTTACCTGTCCTGGAGTCCAGCGACGTCCGCAGCAGAGGACGAGCGACCGCTCGTCGCTCTGCTGCTCCCTCCGCCATCCTCGCTGAGGGAACCAGGAAGTGAAGCCCTGCGGCTTCATGCCCGGTTCCCTACGGCGCATGCGCGAGTCGCGCTGCGCCGTTCTGATTGGTGCTCCTGTGTTCTGGGAGCCGAGTGTCTCCCAGAACACCAAGGGAAGTCTGCGGGAAGTGACGTCACTCCCGCAGATTCCCGGAGAGAGGACTCCCGGATGTGGGTGAAAATACCTGTCTTAGACAGGTATCTTCACCCCCCTCCCCCCTGAAAGGTGTCAATTGTGACACCGGAGGGGGGGAGGGTTCCAAATAGCAAAAGTTGCTATTTAGGGTGGAGCTCCACTTTAAGTTGGGGTGTAAATCTAGTTTAATACTACTACTGAAAAAGGGGAGTGTTTTTGCGCTGAAAGCCAGCAGTTAAACTACATAAAGTGCAGAAAGCCAAATGCTACTATTAAATAAGGTGCTAGAATATTTGGGTCTATATTAATAGTCCTTAATCCAATAATGAATAAAGTGCACAAATATAAAAGTGCAATACTTATATATAGATAAGTGAATAGTGGTATAAAAACATAAATAATAAAGTGCACCAGTGCTATCTATATATATATGAACCACGACAATGCTATATATACATTTAAATAAATTAATAGTGAAAAATAAAAATAAAAATAAAAATGAAAAGTAAAAAATAGTCCGTGTTCAAAAGTCCTTAAACGTGAATGTTCAAACAAAATGAACTGATGTGAGATATAAATCCTCTGCTGAATAGAAGGATAGAAATATCTCTAATATGTCCATGCAGTGGTCTCACAAATCTCTCACCTCCATTAGAACATAACATGTATGTTTAATTAGTATATCTCCTTAATGGTGGTTCTTCTGATCTATGTTGTTGCTACTCCCAACCGAGTCTCCTCTGTTTGTGATGTTATTGCACTCCCCTTCCCCCTCTTTCTCTCCTTAGGAACTGCAATAACATCACAAACAGAGGAGACTAGGTTGGGAGTAGCAACAACATAGATCAGAAGAACCACCATTAAGGAGATATACTGCTTATACATACATGTTATGTTCTAATGGAGGTGAGAGTTTTGTGAGACCACTGCATGGACATATTAGAGATATTTCTATCCTTCTATTCAGCAGAGGATTTATATCTCACATCAGTTCATTTTGTTTGAACATTCACGTTTAAGGACTTTTGAACACGGACTATTTTTTACTTTTCATTTTTATTTTTATTTTTCACTATTAATTTATTTAAATGTATATATAGCATTGTCGTGGTTCATATATATATAGATAGCACTGGTGCACTTTATTATTTATGTTTTTATACCACTATTCACTTATCTATATATAAGTATTGCACTTTTATATTTGTGCACTTTATTCATTATTGGATTAAGGACTATTAATATAGACCCAAATATTCTAGCACCTTATTTAATAGTAGCATTTGGCTTTCTGCACTTTATGTAGTTTAACTGCTGGCTTTCAGCGCAAAAACACTCCCCTTTTTCATTTCTATTAGTGTGTACAGTGAACACAATTAGTTTTTGCAGCTTTTAGCACGATACACTTCACCTGCTTTTCATTTACTCTTTAGTAGCGCGAAAGACCATTATTGTTTAATACTACTACTACTTCCAGTATTAATAATAATAATTGACTTCTACATCTACTACTGTCACTTTTGCTTATATTTTTATATTTTCCTTTTGCTGTTTACTGTAGTTCCTTTGTGGGTGATCCTCCTGGTATGTGGGCTCATTGGTTTTGTGATCTTAGTGGCTTCTGTAGCTCTGATTGTTTGCCTAATCCAAAGAAGTAAGTATCCTTGGTAAGTATTGATTTTATACATTTCATCATTTGTCCTCCCAGTATATAATCTGATTTATTTCTTAATTGCTAGGTAAACAGAAGAAGCAGGAACAGAGGTAAGCGCAGGTGACAAAGGTACTTCTTGTCATCTTCTATGCTATTGTATTGTTTTTCGAAATCAGTAAACAGTACTTTTCATTAAATAGAAAGATTGTTTTCTTGTGTGTGTGGAGGGGGAGCTCCCATCCTTCTGTGATGGATCTCTCCATTCATGTATTGGGTAGGCAGTGGCCTGGTTAGAGCACTGTGCACAGCCAGCACTCTAAAAAGTTTTTGCAACCATCAAGAAGCCTACTTGGAACTCTTAAAGCTGCTTTACATGGGTGGCTACGAGGCAGTAAAAGCTGTCAGTTGAGATTGCCCAACCAAAGCAGGGCATGCAGCCGGTCAGGGCTCTACACACGCTGTGGCCAAGTCAAAAATGAAACAGCATATTGCATTGGGCGATGAGTGAGACCTATGTAAGCTTATGAGGCCAAACTGCAACTGTGGTTGCAGAAAACCAGTGCGACATTTACACCGTGGATCGCTTTTCTGAGGGAAAGGTCTGCCACACATACCTGTATGTGGGTATATTTCAACTCCAGTCTGAGAGTGTTAAACATAGATCTTAGGCTGCATTCACATCTAAATGTCATACGAATGGGAGTTTTTAAAAACTTTTTTGGGTCGTTTTCGCACTACATGCATAGGGCAGCCTATTTATTTAAATCTGCTGCCCTGTGTGCGACAACGAAGCTTCTGCACCTTTTTGGCTGTTTTTTACCAAGAGCTTTCCAGTGTTTGTCAATGTCAAAAAATGTGCATCTGCTGGCCACATTTGGGGTGCCATTAACAATGAATGGCAACACAAGCGTATTCACAGAATACTTAGATGTGAATGGAGCCTAAATGTTTTAAAACTTAAAAAAAAAGGATTTTCTGCAATGACAAAGGTCATTACTGTGCTGCAGATCTCTATTGTCTTCTAGTGCTATACTGGCTTTTGCATTGGACATCCTTCCTAATGTGGCACATAGCTGGTCCTCCACTGTGCCCTGTGGTTCCTTCTGCTGACCGCTATGTCATTATTGTGTTCTGTGGTGATGTAGGGACTGGAAGAAGAAACCACAGTGCGCAAAGTGGAATCAGCCAATCCGACAGTCCCAGAAGTGTCGGATGTTGAAGGCAGGGTAGCATTGAAGATCTGTGGCATCGGTGGCAGTATGTAGAAGTATTTAGCCTGTTATTCATTAAGTATTTAGTCTTTAAAGTTGGCTGAAAATATTGTAGATGCCCTGTGAATGCTTTGCTATACATATTTTCTTCCATTAACAAAAGCTGATAATTTGAACAAGGTCAAAAATGCTTCTGGAGAGTGTTGGTTGCCAGTTTATCAGTTTATGAAATTTGGCTGTGGATCTACACCCAGTCAGATGTTGGTTGCAGAACTGGATGGAAGGGAGCTTGTGTGTTTGCAAAGGGGGTGAGAGTAAGATGTTATTGTTTTAGATTTCATATCATTGGGAAGGATACCGGTATATGTTTGTCCATTCTATAGATCTGTCACCTGTTACATATAACTGCTGTTTCCAATCTACAGGGATAAAGAATCCATCTGGATTAATCAAGATATGGCAAAAGGTTGTTTTTATTTTCCTCCTTCACTTACATTATGCTTCTTTCCTTTACTTCTTCTTGCTAAGCCTTCAGTGTATTTCAATGTATTTCCTCATTACTCAATTCAGTTCGTACATCATCCTCATTCTTGGTTCATTCCTTATCCTCACTTGCAATTCATGCTTATGTAGCAATACCCCCTAGAGGGCCGCTGGTTAGTTTTGGGTTTTGCACGTGTAGCAATACCCCCACCTAAGAGAGCCGCTGGTATGATGTTTCGGGCCTGTAACACACCGCTGTCAACCCCCAGTAATTGGCTCTACCCTCCCTTGGCACAGCTAGTGAGGGATGATAGGATTGTGAGACCTGTAACTTTAGGTCACACAATCCGGCAACAAAGGCACACAGTGATATTTGTATAACTGACACTAACAGTTTCCTCGGCAAAGTAATCACACCAACAACTTGTCTGCTTAATCCTGGTACTTTTACTGAACTAAATGTTTAAGCAGATAAACTGTATACATTAGCATATGCAGAGCCCTGCAATAAAAGGTATTCAGCAAATAAACAGATATACAATCCTGTACACATACAACTAACGGACCCCGCTTACAGCTCCCCTCCCTCGTGGGCAAGATGGCGCCCAGCAATGTCTAAACTTAGAAGTCAGGCCTGACTGTTCTATGTGTAAGTTCCGTGGAGATAGATCTTCGCTAGAAAATGGTGGTGCACTTTTGGAGACAGATTGTAATCCACAGGAATAGGAACATGTAAACTTGATGAATAAAATAAAGTCACTAATGATACTCAATGCACTGTCCCTCCGGCGTGCAGATGCAAACTCTAAATGGTGGGTCCCGAACAACAAACACTGGGCTTAGAGATCCTGTACTAATCTCTGAGCAGGTGCTCTCTCACCCAACTGGACCAGTCCGCATCCGTATCTTCCGTATCTTCCGTAGCTGTGTCTCGGTACACAGGTTCCACGACATTCGGTCCTCCTGGAAGTAGTAGACAGGTAGCAGGATGAGACGTCCCTCAGGCTCCTCAGTGGAAACGGAAGGCTCTTTGGAAACACAAGGCCTAAACTTCAGGCCCTGTCAGGAACAACAGATTCAGCACAGAGTTCCACTTGCTGGGCGGGCGATGTCCAAAGAGACCGATCTACGACCCGCCCTTCAGTTAAATAGCCCACCCCAGCAGTCCTTGTGCGGGGCAATGCACCCTGGGTATGGTAGTCTCTGGGTTCTTAAAGCAACACCCCACTACACACTCCCCCCACTTAAAATCTTTGGTCCCCAAAGATAATATTAGCATTATTTACAAACAATACAATTCATGGCTGCAAAGGAGCTTGGCAAGGGAACCTCCCACCAAACTTGGTAAGGGAGATTGTCTTGCCTACAGGTCATATTGGTGGAAGTGACCTGCCTAACTGTGCCAGAGAGTGAGCTGGGGTTGCCCTCCACCAAATGCACAGTGGAGGGGCCAGGTTTCTCTATTGTCCTTCTCGCAGTCGCCACAGTGTCTTCCGAGCATTCTCCCATCTGAGTGTAAGTTAGTTTTCGGGGAGGACGGATAGTTCTCTTTACCCTTTGTTTCCTGGGGGCTATGGTGTCAGACACTATGGGTTCTTCCATTGGGACAGGTGTAGTGGATCCTGCTGCTTCAAGGGCATCCAAATCAGGTGCAGGGAGGTACAAGGAGTCCCTTGGGTCTTCAGCTGGGACTGACTCTAAGGCATCTTCCCATTCTTCAGCCTGAGTACCAGACGGAATGGACTCGGCAGCTTCAGCACTTAAGGTGCCATTGATGGGGAATTTAGAGGATGAAGGATCCGTAGTCATGGGTTCAGGTGCCTGAGACGGCCACAGCCAGTTAAGTTCCAGTTCCTCATCCTCACTTTGGTCTGTGACACCCATCTCTCCTGACAGGGTTGCTTGAGACCTGGTATTGGGTCTAGGGGTATTTGAGGTTGAAGGTAGATCAGGGGACTCCGGAGTAGAAGGCATCCGGACTGCCTCAGAGAGGGGCAGCAGATGGTTTCTGTGCCAGGTTTTTAACGGCCCCACTTTCCCTTCCGGTTTCAACTGGTACACTGGTAAGCCAGGTAACTTTCTACAAATTACATACGGTTCTGATTTCCATCTGTCTGCCAGCTTATGCTTTCCTGGGACACCCAAATTCTGCAACAACACTCTGTCTCCTGGTTGCAGGTCATGGATCCGGACTTTAAGATCAAAATTCCGCTTATTCCAGGCTCCTCTCTGGTCAGAAGTCGCTTGGGCCTTCTCATAGGCCAGTCTCAAGCTCCGCCGCAGTCTGTCCACGTATCCCTTGTGTGAGACAGCTGATGTGTGGTCTATCAAAGTGCCAAAGGCCAGGTCCACAGGTAGTCGTGCTTCCCGACCAAACATTAGTCTATAAAGGGGAATATCTGGTGGCGTCACTAGTTGTGCTATTGTAAGCATGCACTATGGCAGCTATATGCTTGCCCCGATGTTGTTTTTCCTCGCTGCTAAGGGCCCCAGCATATTCAACAAAGTTCTGTTAAACCTTTCTGGTTGGGCATCTCCTTGTGGGTGATAAGGGGTTGTGCGAGTCTTCTTTATGCCTAAGGAATCCAATAACTTCCGGATCAGTCAACTTTCGAAGTCCCTCCCTTGATCTGAGTGAAGGCGTTGAGGTAGTCCGTAATGTACGAAATACTTCTCTACGAGTATATTGGCCACAGTGGAGGCCTTCTGGTCTTTAGTTGGAAAGGCCTGGGCGTATCGAGTGAAATGATCGGTTATCACCAGAACATTTCCATGTCCACTCAAATCAGGTTCCAGACAAAGAAAATCAATGCATACTAAGTCCAAGGGCCCTTGGCTTTTCAGGTGGCCCATTGGGGCAGCTTGATGGGGCAATGTTTTTCTTTGTATACAGCGAGCACATGAGTGACAGTACTCCTCCACTTCAGCCCGCATACAGGGCCAATAGAATCTGCTCCTTATGAGCTGAAAGGTTCTCTCTGCCCCTAGGTGGCCATGGTTGTCATGTAGGGCAACCATAAGTCTTTGGGTGTTTTTCCGGCAGGAATAGTTGCCACTTGTCTTCCAGGTCATCAGAGGGGCCCCTTCAGTAGACCACCCCTTGATGCACCTGCAACCTGTCCCATTCCTTGCGCAGTAAGCGGGCCTCCTTTGAGGGATCATGCAAGAATCTGTCCGGATCCTGGTCTTCTAGGGCTTCCAAAGCCAATCTCCCCAATGGGTCTTCCAGCTGGTCCCGTCTTATATCCTTCTTTGATAGTTTAGGCAAGTCCTCTTCACCAATCTGGGTTACATCACAGTAATATTTGGGCACTCCAACAACTGAGACTCCAATTTCTTCCGCTCTGGATCCACCAGACACAAGGCCCGTACCCCCTCTGGGGTCACCTGGGTCCAGTCTTCGGCAATGCAAGTGGGAGCATGAGATCTTCTGGACAAGGCATCAGCATCTCGGTTTCCAGCCCCCGGCCTGTATTTTAGGCTGAAATTGAACCCTGAGAGGGCTGCGAACCAACAGTGTCCGGTGGCATCCAGTTTGGCTGTGGTTAGAAGGTAAGTGAGTGGGTTATTGTCTGTTTTAACCACAAAGTCAGCTCCATATCAGTAGTCCTTCAGTTTGTCCACCACAGCCCACTTCAAGGCCAAAAATTCCAACTTGTGGGTGGGGTAATTCTTTTCAGCTGGGGTTAAACTCCTACTCACATAAGCAACGGGTCTTAGCTGCTCTTCATACTCCTGATACAATACTCCTCCTAAACCATTATGACTGGCATCCACGTGTAATTCATAGGGCTTCTTGGTATCTGCATAGGCCAAGACAGGGGCAGTGGTCAAACTCTCCTTCAACCTAGTGAAAGCCTCTTCACACTTCTCAGTCCACTGGTCTTCCACCGACTCCCCCGGTTTCCTCTCCTCTCCCTCTGTCTTCAACAGCTCGTTCAGAGGCTTGGCAATTCTTGCAAACCCCTCTACAAACCTGCGATAGTAGGAGCAGAACCCCAGAAATGACCTAAGCTCAGTCACTGTGGTGGACCAGGGCCAGGAGGTGACTGCCTCCAATTTGTCGGGATCTGTAGATACTCCTTCAGACACTATGTGTCCCAGGTAATGGACTGAAGACTGGTAGAACTGACACTTCTCCCGGGAGAGCTTGATTCCCTCATCACTGAGTCTCTTTAAGACCTTCTCTAGCCTCTCCTCATGCTCCTCCAGAGTTTTCCCAAAGACGATGATGTCATCTAGGTACACTAGGACTTCGATGAGGTTCATGTCTCCCACCGTCTTCTCCATCAGCCGCTGGAAAGTGGCAGGAGCTCCCGACAGACCTTGAGGCATACGGTCGAATTCATAGAACCCCACTGGGGTAATGAAGGCTGTCTTCTCTTTGTCTTCTGGGTGCATTGGGATTTGGTAATACCCGCTCTTCAGGTCCATTACACTGAACCATTTGGCTCCAGACAGGCTCTGCAGAGCATCCTCTATTCTTGGGGTGGTGTATTGGTCAGGTATTGTGCTCCTGTTGAGGGTCCTGTAGTCAATACAGAGTCTCAATGACCCATTCTTCTTCCTGACTACCACAATTGGAGAGGCATATGGGCTCCTGGATTCCCGGATAACACCAGTTCTCTTGAGCTCTGTGAGTTGCTCACGCAGATCTTCCAAATCAGCCAGGGGGACTCGCCAGACTCTCTCCCTAAAAGGTTTGTCTTCTTGTAGACGGATCTTGTGGGTGGCACTTTTCGCACATCCTACATCAAACTCATCCTTTGAGAAGATCTTCCGCCACTTGGCCAACTAAGCCCTGGCCCTCTCCTTCCATGTCGGAGGTAAGGCCGGGTTCTCCAAAGTGGGTTCCCCTCCTTCTTCCTTCTCTAAATCGGGCAAGGCAACTGGGGTAGCGGGATTCACTTGGCCCAACAGCATCCAGGCTGGAATCTTCACAGGTGAGTCAGTGGTGTTTCTGATGCTCACTGGCACCCTGCCGTTTGCTTTCTTCAGGGCTCTCAGCGGGACTACTTCAGGGATTACCTCCAGTCCTGGGTGGGTACCCAGAGGGTCTGGTTCCAGGACTACAAAGGGGCCAGGTTGTTCCCAGGTGAGCTTCACAGTGGCCCTCAGACAGACTACTTCACCAGGCTGCAACACTCTCTCTTTCTTCTCCAGTCTCCAAACTTTCCCTACCCCCTCTTCTGGGGCCTTCTGTTCCAAGACCAATCGCTGATAGGCCAACTGCAACATAGGGTGGATTCTGGCTGTTGAGGTGCCCTGCTCTTGTGTTAGAGGGGCCAGTAGCCTCCTGACCAGGTCAGTGTTTGTTCCTATTATTAGGGAACTTTTGTTGGCCCCTGGTGGGCGAGGACAGACTACTGCCAGGGTGTCAAAGACCTCTTCCTCTCCTGCTACTGAGGGGTCGAAAGCCAATCTAATCAGGAGGTAACCGTCATATGGAAAGCTCTGGGTGCCAATTCCCCAAATTTCCAAGTCTTCTAGCTTCTGCAAGGGCAAATGTCTCAGATGCTTTTGGTAGAAATCCCGATACAGGAGGGTTACTTGGGGCCCCTGTATCCAGAATGGCCTTCGTGTAGACTCCCTCCACTTGAATGGGGACTACTGGGGAGGGTCCCACTAACTTGGCTGGAAACTTCTTCGGTGAGGCCTCTTTCCCTGGGCCCATGGGTTTGGCCTTTGGCGTTTTTTTCTTTTTCCATCTTTTCCTGGATCTTAATCCCTGTTGGGCCTGCTATGCATTGATTTCTTGCAATTTTTGGGGTTTTACCTTCAGGTGAGGGGTATTACGTGCTTTTGATGGGGAATTGTTCCCCCTCACTTCTTGGCTTCTATTGCTTTCTGATTCCAATGGAACTTGCTGGAAATGATGAGCACCCGGTTGACTCCTTCACCGGGGCCCTCTGGAGTTTTCCGCCGGCTGGCGGTAGGTGCCTCGGGTCTTCCTCGGACTGGGGCACACTCGCCCAAAATGGCAAACTTCTCCACAGTTAAAGCAAACAGCTTCTCCTCTATCCCGCGGTGAGACTGGTGTTGAAACACTCTGGTACAGCTCCTTCCTGACTTCTTTTTTTTCTCCAGCTACTGAGTTCTTGGCCATTAAAGAGGTCAGCATTTCTAATACATGGGTCATCTGTGACTTTAGGACAGCCACCTCCGAGTCCCGTTCATTGGCCATGGCGGATCTGACCCCAACTGAGGGGGGAAGAGTGGGTTTCTCGGTCGCCTGTTGGTCTTTCAGCAGAGCCTCTTCGTCCCTTATTATTCGCACAAGGTCTGGATAGTTCAGGGACATGACTCCTCCAGAGGTTTTTAGATGGAGCCAGACCAGATCAGAACGTAATGCTCCCCTTAAAATCTGCTTCATCCCAGCTGCATCTATGGCTTGTGGCACCATCCCCTTCTTAAAGGGGTTGTAAAGGTTTGTTTTTTATTTTCTAAATAGGTTCCTTTAAGCTAGTGCATTGTTGGTTCACTTACCTTTCCCTTAGATTTCCCTTCTAAATATTTTTTTTCTTTGTTTTCTTTGTCTGAATTTCTCACTTCCTGTTCCTCCTCAGTAAGCTGTTCAGTAAGCTGTTCTGGCTGACTCCACACCACTCGGATGATGGTGTGAAGTTTAGTGAGGAGAAACAGGAAGTGAGAAATACAGACAAAGAAAAAAAACATTTAGAAGGTAAATCAAAGGAAAAGGTAAGTGAACCAACAATGCGCTAGCTTAAAGGAACCTATTTAGAAAATAAAAAACGAACCTTTACAACCCCTTTAAGGACAATTTGGCAAAGCATCTTGTTTAATCTGCAAACATATTCAGACAGTCTTTCTCCTGGCTGTTGAAGGGTATGCTCAAACTGGTAGACTAAATTGACCACTTTTTCCAATTGGCTGAATTCTTCCTGCAACATAGTCAAATAGTCATAGGCAGTACAAGCAGCATTGCTGAACCTAAGGTTCTTCACGGCTTCAGCAGCAGCACCCTTTAAACTTTCACTTATGCGCTGCTTCTTTTGGACTTCCGGTATTTCCCATCCTTCCACAGCCTGCATCGCTTGTTCAATCCAGGTGTCGAAATCCTCTTCCCCGAGTGGTACAGGTTGTTTTCCTGAAAAGATCCTGAGCTTCCGGTACCTGGCCTCTACATGTACCATACTATTCTTCTGGCACTTTGTGACAAGGTCCCCTAAAGCATTTAAAAGTTCAGGGCCTATAGTGGTTAGAGGTGTCCCCGGGGCTATCATCTCTTTGGGACTCTTTGGAATTTTGGGTGATTGCAGAGTTTCCTTCTTTATAACCTTTGCGTGCGCCAAGCGGTATGTCTTATTGCCTATTGACTGCACTCTCTGACCTCTGAATTCTTCCGGCACTTCATCCCTCCACTCAATCAGCGCGAAGGTGCTGGAATTCTCTTTGTCTGGCCTAAGGTCAATTAACCATCCTTTATGGTCTGGGGACAGAAGCTCCATGAGCCGTTCTATGTCACTCCCCGACCAATCCTTTCCGGGGAGATCAATCACTGCAGCCATGTCCAGGGAGACATCAGTGGATAAGCACCACTGGGTCATTGTCAGGGATAAGCTGAACACCCCCCTGTTCGGTTCGCACCAGAACCTGCGAACAGACAAAATGTTCGTGTGAACTTTAGAACCCTATTAAATACAATGGACTCGAACGTTCGAAATCTAAAGTGCTAATTATAAAGGCTTATATGCAAGTTATTGTCCTAAAAAGCGTTTGGGGACCCGGGTCCTGCCCCAGGGGACATGTATCAATGCAAAAAAAAGTTTTAAAAACTGCAGTTTTTTCGGGAGCAGTGATTTTAATAATGGTTAAAATGAAAAAATAAAAGTGAAATATTCCTTTAAATTTCGTACCTGGGGGGTGTGTGTATGATATGCATGTAAAGTGGCGCATGTTTCCCGTGCTTAGAACTGTCCCTGCAAAAAATGTCATTTTTGAAAGAAAAAAAGTCATTTAAAACTCACTCGCGGCTATTAATGAATTGTCGGCTCCCGGCAATACATACAAAAGTCATTGATAAAAAAAAAAAAAAAAAGCGTGGGGTTCCCCAGAATTCAATTACCAGGCCCTTCAGGTCTGGAATGGATATTAAGGGGAACCCCGCCGCAAATTTAAAAAAAAATGACGTGGGATTCCCCCAAATATCTATTCCAGGCCCTTCAGATCTGGCATGGATTTTAAGGGGAACTCCACCCCAAATTTAAAAAAAAATGGCGTGGAGTCCCCCTAAAAATCCATACCAGACCCCTTATCCGAGCACGCAACCTGGCCGGCCGCAGGGGAAGAGGGGGGGACGAGAGAGCGGCCCCCCTCCCTCCTGAACCGTACCAGGCCACATGCCCTCAACATGGGGAGGATGTCCCCATGTTGATGGGGACAAGGGCCTCATCCCCACAACCCTTGCCCGGTGGTTGTGGGGGTCTGCGGGCAGGGGGCTTATCGGAATCTGGAAGACCCCTTTAACAAAGGGGACCCCCAGATCCCGCCCCCCCCCCTCTATGTGAATTGGTAAGGGGTACATTGTACCCCTACCATTTCACGAAGAAAGCGTAAAAAAAATGTTTAAAAAAACACACAAACACCTTGAAAAAGTCCTTTATTAAAAAAAAAAAAAAAAACATTCCAGCGGTGAAATCCAGTGTCCCGCGGTGATCCCGATGTCCAGCGCTGTCCATCATTGGTTGTGCCTGAGCGGACCTGATGGGGAACTCCCTCTCAGTGTTTTAAATGTATAGACCCGCCCCTTCTAAAGTTCCCCATCAGGTCCGCTCAGCGGACCAGATGCGGAACATGAGAAGGGGCGGGTCTATACATGTATTACCAAAGTGAGAGAAGTTCCCCATCAGGTCCGCCCCCTCGGTATGTCGGACCCGCCTACGTCATTGGCCTGAGCGGGGAACTTCCTTCACTGTGTAATTTAAATTTACACAGTGAAGGAAGTTTCCCCGCTCAGGCCAATGACGTAGGCGGGTCCGACATACCGAGGGGGCGGACCTGATGGGGAACTTCTCTCACTTTGGTAATACATGTATAGACCCGCCCCTTCTCATGTTCCGCATCTGGTCCGCTGAGCGGACCTGATGGGGAACTTTAGAAGGGGCGGGTCTATACATTTAAAACACTGAGAGGGAGTTCCCCATCAGGTCCGCTCAGGCACAACCAATGAAGGACAGCGCTGGACAACGGGATCGCCGCGGGACACTGGATTTCACCGCTGGAATGTTTTTTTTTGTTTTTTTTAATAAAGGACTTTTTCAAGGTGTTTGTGTGTTTTTTTAAAAAAAAAATTACGCTTTCTTCGTGAAATGGTACCCCTTACCAATTCACATAGGTGGGGGGGCCGGGATCTGGGGGTCCCCTTTGTTAAAGGGGTCTTCCAGATTCTGATAAGCCCCCCGCCCGCAGACCCCCACAACCACCGGGCAAGGGTTGTGGGGATGAGGCCCTTGTCCCCATCAACATGGGGACATCCTCCCCATGTTGAGGGCATGTGGCCTGGTACGGTTCAGGAGGGAGGGGGGGCCGCTCTCTCGTCCCCCCCTCTTCCCCTGCGGCCGGCCAGGTTGCGTGCTCGGATAAGGGGTCTGGTATGGATTTTTAGGAGGACTCCACGCCATTTTTTTTAAAATTTGGGGTGGAGTTCCCCTTAAAATCCATGCCAGATCTGAAGGGCCTGGAATAGATATTTGGGGGAATCCCACGTCATTTTTTTTTAAATTTGCGGCGGGGTTCCCCTTAATATCCATTCCAGACCTGAAGGGCCTGGTAATTGAATTCTGGGGAACCCCCACGCTTTTTTTTTTTTTTTTTTTATCAATGACTTTTGTATGTATTGCCGGGAGCCGACAATTCATTAATAGCCGCGAGTGAGTTTTAAATGACTTTTTTTCTTTCAAAAATGACTTTTTTTGCAGGGACAGTTCTAAGCACGGGAAACATGCGCCACTTTACATGCATATCTTACACACCCCCCAGGTACGAAATTTAAAGGAATATTTCACTTTTATTGTTTCACTTTAAGTATTAATAAAATCACTGCTCCCGAAAAAACGGCCGTTTTTAAAACTTTTTTTTGCATTGATACATGTCCCCTGGGGCAGGACCCGGGTCCCCAAACACTTTTTTAGGACAATAACTTGCATATAAGCCTTTATAATTAGCACTTTAGATTTCTCCCATAGATTTTTCGAATTTGCCGCGAACACCCCAATTTCTTCGCTGTTCGGCGAACGGGCGAACAGGCAATGTTCGAGTCGAACATGAGTTCGACTCGAACTCGAAGCTCATCCCTAGTCACCGTTAACGGATCCATGCCGGTATTTCAGGCGGGCTTTATTGCAGCGTACAGGTATCCCAGACTCTGAGCCCCCACGTGTAGCGATACCCCCAGCTAAGAGAGCCGCTGGTATATGTTTCGGGCCTGTAACACACCGCTGTCAACCCCCAGTAATTGGCTCTACCCTCCCTTGGCACAGCTAGTAGGGGATGATAGGATTGTGAGACCTGTAACATTAGGTCACACAATCCGGCAACAAAGGCACACAGTGATATTGTAAAACTGACACTAACCGTTTCCTCTGCAAAGTAATCACACCAACAACTTGTCTGCTTAATCCTGGTACTTTTACTGAACGAAATGTTTAAGCAGATAAACTGTATACATTAGCATATGCAGAGCCCTGCAATAAAAGGTATTCAGCAAATAAACAGATATACAATCCTGTACACACACAACTAACGGACCCCGCTTGCAGCTCCCCTCCCTCGTGGGCAAGATAGCGCCCAGAATGTCTAAACTTAGAAGTCAGGCCTGACAGTTCTATGTGTAAGTTCCGTGGAGATGGATCTTCGCTAGCAAATGGTGGTGCACTTTTGGAGACAAATTGTAATCCACAGGAATAGGTACTTGTAAACTTGATGAATAAATTAAAGTCACTAATGCTACTCAATGCACTGTCCCTCCGGCGTGCAGATGCAAACTCTAAATGTTGGGTCCCGAATAACAAACACTGGGCCTAGAGATCCTGTACTAATCTCTGAGCAGGTGCTCTCTCACCCAACTGGACCAGTCCGCGTCCGTATCTTCCGTAGCTGTGTCTCGGTACACAGGTTCCACGACACCCGGGTCTTCGGTCCTCAGGCTCCTCAGTGGAAACGGAAGGCTCTTTGGAAACACAAGGCCTAAACTTCAGGCCCTGTCAGGAACAACAGATTCAGCACAGAGTTCCACTTGCTGGGCGGGTGATGTCCAAAGAGACCGATCTACGACCCGCCCTTTAGTTAAATAGCCCACCCCAGCAATCCTTGCGCGGGGCAATGCACACTGGGTATGGTAGTCTCTGGGTTCTTAAAGCAACACCCCGCTACACACGTTACCTCTTCAGCTTTGTTGTCCGGGTGGGAAAGTCTGTAGTAATGCAATGTCCACGCAGATGTAAAACCTCAAACAGTTAGGCTTTATTTTCTTATGCAATCAACGTTGAGAAAGTAGAAGGTATAGAAGAGTAGGGGAAGGTTCAGGCACTCAGTAATACTAGCCAAAAAAATATCAGCTCACAGTCACTTACCACTCAGTGTTTAGAGTGGGTATTGGTCACCCTGAAAGTCCCCTCTAATATGGCCTAGCAGGTGGGATGACACACGAATCAGCAACGGGCAGTCTCTGCCACAGACTGCCCAAGATGAAATGGGTTTCTGCCACAGACCTCTGGCACAGAATTTCAATGTCCCAAACTTCCAGCCTGACAGTTAAAGAGCCTTTAAGCCAATCCGGCGAACTGCAGGGCTTGTAGTATAGTGGATCTCTCCTCAATAAAGTTGCCAGGCCTCGTCCGAGACAGCAGCACTTTGCCGGTCTCCTCCAGGGCAGGTCCTCCCGTGGTCTCCTTCATCAAGACAGCTTCCTCCCATTTGGATGGACAGCTTGGAATCCCCTCTCAGTATGCAGGCCCCAGCCAGACTAGCTGGGCCTACTGGATAGCGATGCAGCCTCGGGCCAAGGAGACCAGGATCACATACACACACCTCGCGTCCGGAGGGATGGACCCTAATCAATGGCATCTGCCCCTTAAGTATCCCCTCCCAGCAGGCACAGCGGGTCGACTACTCCCACTGCACCGCTGCTGAGAAGGGCCACTCAATGCACCATGGTTTACCAGTGTTCCAACAGGTGCCTGAGGTGGTAATGCCATCTACAGGCAATGAGGGAAAATGCTATCGGGCAAACCACAGCTAGAACAGAGGTAAATTTCAATGTAATTCAACCGTCTGAGCCCAACTACTGGCTCAGACATCCCTCTATATTTTAAATAGCGTCCCAACCTTTTGGGGAGGGCACTACACTTACTTACCTCACTATTCGGTCTTCTCTCCTTCCATTCTTATGATCATTTCCTCTCTCACTGGTCTTCCTCCTATTGTCTTACTTCCTGTCTGCTGTCCATGGTACTAAGTCCCTTTCTTACTTTTATAAGAGCCTATCTTTATTTCTTCTCTACTTCTTACAGATTGGACTCTGAGCCGTAATAACAAGGTCTTTCCCATGGTGAGCTCTCAGGTATGTCTATTGCATGGTTATTTCTACCCATATATTATGGATTGGACTTGGGACCTTTAATACTGTGTTCAGCATTTGGAAAGCCTTTCAAACTTTGAGGAATAACTTTTGTATGGAAGAGTCAATGCACCTAAAAGGGGAATGTGCAGATCGGCTAGGAGAGAAGATGGCCGACAAGTTGGAGGGGCTTTTTAACTAGGCGACAGGGGGGTTCAGATGTAAAGATCCAGAGAGCCAGCATGGAACAAATTTCAGAGGATAGTATTGGGGGCATTAGTAGTAGGTTGACTAAAGCACCTAAACCCGAGTTAAGTATAGTAACAAGTCATATTTGCAACCTCAGAACACCCAACAAAACTACATGGCTTTCTCACTAATGCCAGGAGTCTGGCGGACAAGATGGGAGAACTAGAGCTGCTATTGTACGAGGAAAACTTTGATTTTGTGGGAATTTCAGAAACTTGGTTCAACAGCATTAATGATTGGCTGGCAACCATTCAAGGGTATTTCCTATATCACAGAGATAGGAGGGGGTAAAAAAGGGGGAGGGGTATGCCTGTATATAAAAAATGATGTACAAGTGAATGCGAGGGACGACATCACAAATGGAGCAAGGGAGGAGGTGGAATCCTTATGGGTAGAGCTACAAAGGGGGTAAACTAAGGGGAAAGTAATACTGGGAGTATGCTATAGGCCCCCTAACCAGAGAGAGGAGGGGGAGGCGGACCTCCTATCACAGTTTGGAATGGCAGCAAGTATGGGAAGTGTCATTATAATGGGGGATTTTAATTATCCAGACATAGACTGGGATAAAGGAACCGCACATTCGTCTAAGGCTCGCCATTTCCTAAATGTCTTGCAGGACAATTTAATGGGTCAGATGGTAAATGCACCAACAAGAAACGAAACGTTACTAGACCTACTGATTACTAACAATACAGACCTGATCACAGATGTGGAAATATGGGGCGATTTAGGAAACAGCGATCACAAGTCAATTAGTTTCAGTATAAATTACACAAATAGGAAACAAAAGTGGAATACAAAGACACTGAATTTGAAGAGCCAACTTCCGTAAACTACGCTCCTTGCTAGAAGATATTAAATGGGATAAAATCCTAGGACCAATGAACACGGAGGAAAAATTGGTTTGCTTTAAGAGCATATTAAATAAGGGTATTAGCCAGTGCATCCCAATGGGAAATACATTTAAAAGAGCCAATAAAAGTCCTGGGTGGCTTAACTTCAACGCAAAAACGCACATAAAAGCAAAGGAGAAGGCCTTCAAACAAATACAAGGCTGAGAGGTCATCATCATCAGCATTCCAACTTTACAAAGTATGAAATAGGAAATCTAAGGGTGCAATCAGAGTGGCTAAGATAGAACCCGAAAGGCACATAGTGGAGGAGAGTAAAAAAAAATCCAAGAAATTCATTAAGTATATAAATAGTAAGAGAGGGAGGTCAGATCATATTGGCCCCATAAAGAATGATGAAGGGAATCTGGTTACAAAGGATGGAGAGATGGCGAAGGTTTTAAATGTATTCTTCTCCATCTTCACAAGGGAAACGGAGGGCTTCAGTAACCAAAACTGCAATGTTTATCCTCATGACACATCACAGGAAGCACCCTCATAGCTAACAGAGGATAGAATTAGGAATAGACTTGAAAAACTTAACATTAATAAGTCACCGGGACCAGATGGCTTGAACCTGAGGGTCCTTAACCACCTCCCACCCGGCCACTGCACAGAAACAGCCGGGTGGTCCTTTCCTCATTTTAAACGTCCTCAGAAGTGCTCGCAGCACGGCCCTGAGGAAGGATGTGCTGGAACTGGAGAGAGTCCAGAGAAGGGCAACAAAGCTAATAAAGGGACTGGAGGACCTTAGTTATGAGAAAAGAGTACGAGCACTGAACTTGTTCTCTCTGTAAAAGAGTTGCTTGAGAGGGGATATGATTTCAATGTACAAATACCATACTGGTGACCCCATAATAGGGATAAAACTTTTCAGCGCAAGGGAACTTAAAAAGACACGTGGCCATTCACAAAAATTTGAAGAAAAGCGGTTTAACCTTAAACTACGTAGAGGGTTCTTTACTATAAGAGCTGTAAGGATGTGGAATTCTCTTCCACAAGCAGTGGTTTCAGCAGGGAGCATAGATAATTTCAAAAAACTATTAGATAGGCACATAAACTACCACAACATACAGGGATATACAATGTAATATTGACATAAAAGCGCACACACAGGTTGGACTTGATGGACTTGTGTCTTTTTCAACCTTACCTGTTGTGTTACACTATGTGATTATTCTTGCTCTGTGTCTTTAAGATCTGTCCCCTTCTTTCTAGCTGAACTCTCTCTCTCTCACCGTAGTTCTTTATATATCTTCTCCACTTCCTGATTCTGGTCATTACTCCTGTATATCTTCCATGCTAAACATCTTACATGTGGCTTACAACTGCAACGTTTTTCTACCTATGAATATCCATCATTAAACGGAACATTCAAAAGGATTCATCGTCTGTCGTCCTAACTGTGAGTTTATTCATTGATTTAAACTGCCTGTATCGATGCAAGGGATGAATATCAAACCAGCTTGAGTAAGGCCTACTTAAACCTGGAGATGAACTTTATCGCTTTGTAGTTGAGACAGAACAGTAGAAAAACGGAGTTTCACAGCCTAATTACAAGATTTCTGCATGTCAGTACTGAAACAGACAAGATTTACTGCCCTCATAGCAAGACAGAAGGGACAGAGCAGCACATGGCAGCCTTATAGTCTGAGACAATCTGCACAGTGTCATATTTCAGCACACAGATCCTGCCTGCTTTCACAGTCAGTCTGCTATCATGAGTGACCAAGCTTCTGCATGTGAACTCACATCTCCTTCCTCACAAGTTCCTGAAGAAACTGAGTTACCCAAACGCTCAGTTAAACCCACTTGGAAAGTAATGGAGAATTATGAAGCTTCAAGGACTGAATTGTCAAATAGCTTGGAACTAGTCTGGGAGAAAATCCTTGCTGAAGCCAATACAGTGTCTGTTGAACGTGAACTACTGACACTAGAGGGCGCCATTAAACAACTTTCTGCCTCATATGAGCTTTATCAGCTTACCAGCATCAAATTAACTAATGTCTTACAAAACATGAAGTCAGAAAATGCGATGATGCAATTAAAGCGCGCCAATGCTCTCAATATTGAAAGAGACAGTTTTATCCAGCAAACCAGATTAAAGGCAGAAGCAAAAATAAAGCTGTTACAGGACACTGCATCTCACAGATCTGTTTCCACCAGACGTTCTAAAAACTCGTCAAGATCCCATAGTTCAAGATACTCAACACTCAGTGAGCGACTTATTAATGCCCGCGCTGAAGTGGAAGCCAGCAAAGTGCAGGTGGCATATGCAGAAAAAAGAGCAGAGTTGGAAGCGCTGTCAGCACGTCAAAGAGCAGAGTTGGAAGCGCAGTCAGCACGTCAAAGAGCAGAGTCGGAAGCGCAGTCAGCACGTCAAAGAGCAGAGTCGGAAGCTCAGTCAGCCCGTCAAAGAGCAACAATGGAAACCTTAAATGAACAGTGTAAACATGACGCAGCTATGGCAAAGCTAAGGGTCCTACAGCAAGCTATCAGTGCAGACGAAGGTGCAAGTGAGAAAGACAGCATTAACCTAAACATAGCAGATATGGAAGACCCCCTCAAAACACACTAAAGACTATGTCCTAAGCCACTGCAGTGCACACTCCATTGTCTCCAATGCTCCCGACTACATAGAGACTCCTTCACAGCTTCAAGTTAAAGAGGTTCCAGCAACTTCCTGCACTCAAAATCACTCCACTGCATTTCCTACCTGCCTACCTTGCCTGCCTTCATACGTCACAGAGCATCAGCGCAAGCTTCAAGCAAGTCATCAATCTCCAGTCATTGGTACAGCCTTGAATCAACGTACCATTGGAACAACTGACTTCAAGCAAGCAACTCACCTGGATGCATCTGCTGCACTATATTTCCCTGTGTCCTTTAACAACAATGTCAAAGATAACGCAATCAGCACCATACAGCCAACAGCATCTCACATAAAGGCGAAGACAACTGAGACAGAAGAGTTTGTGAGGTACATGCTTCGCAGAGAGCTCACAAAGACTGGTCTTACAAGTTTTGATGACCAACCTGAGAACTACAGAAGTTGGAAATGTGCCTTCAGAAATACAATCAGCAATATTGGCATTACAGCTGATCAAGAATTGAATCTGCTGATCAAATGGCTTGGTCCTCTATCTGCTGCACGTGTTAAGCCATTAAGATCGGTTTTCATGGACAATCCTACTGCAGGCCTCACAGCTGCATGGGAGCGACTAGAGCAAAGTTATGGCAGTCCAGAAGCTATAGAAAATGCTTTGTTCATGCGTCTGGAAACTTTCCCAAAGATATCCGGTAAGGACAACAAGGAGTTCCAGAGACTGAGTGACCTTCTCCTTGAGCTTCAGCTAGCCAAGACAGACCCAAAACTACCTGGACTCAGTTACCTTGACACTCCAAGAGGGGTAAACCCAATTGTCTCCAAGCTCCCGTATGGTTTGCAAGATAAATGGACTGCACTAGGGTCATCATACAAAAGAGAGAACAAGGTTTCCTTCCCTCCATTCTCTTTCTTCTGTGAATTAATCAGGAAAATTGCAGAGACCAAGAACGATCCAAGTTTTTCCTACGGTGAGTACAGCCTCTTCTCACCCCTTCCTAAGAGTACCGCCTCTTCTCACCCCTTCCTAAGAGTACCAGTCTTCAGGGCAACTATAGAAACCATAGAGGCCCAGTGTCCGTGAAAAAGACTGACATCCTTCCCACTCCTACCACAGTTCTGGCCACGAACAAACAGAGTAGGAAGATTGAAAACCCTAACAGAGAGTGTCCCATACACAAGAAGCCACACCCCCTCAATAAATGTATCAGCTTTAGGAAAAAGCCTCTGGAAGAGCGCAAGGAGCTTTTAAAGACATTTAGGGTATGTTTCAGGTGCTGTGCTTCTACAGAACATTTTGCAAGGGACTGTAATGTGTCCATCAAGTGCATAGAGTGTGGCTCTGAAGAACATGTGCAAGCCCTCCATCCTCTTGAGCCCAGCTCTGCACAACCTGCCAACACTCCTCCCAGGTTAACGCATGGCGGGGAGAATACAGACCAAGTGCCTAATTCTACCATCATTTCTTCATCCTGCACTGAAGTTTGTGGAGAAGACCGCTGTGGTAAGTCCTGTGCTAAGATATGCTTGGTGAACATATACCACAAGGATCAACCAGAAAAGTCTCTAAAGGCATATGCTATCTTAGACGATCAGAGCAATCGATCACTTGCAAAATCGGAATTGTTCAATCTATTTGAAATAAAAGGCGAAACTCATCCTTACACCTTGGGTACCTGTAGTGGAACTATAGAGGTTTCTGGAAGAAGGGCTCATGGACTCATGGTATCTTCTCTCAAAGGTAACTTGCAATTACCCTTACCTACACTTGTTGAGTGCAATCAGATACCTGCTAACAGGGAAGAAATCCCTACTCCAGCTGCTGCTTTCCATCACCCTCACCTCAAGGTAATAGCAAATGAGATACCACCTCTTGACAAAGATGCTCAGATCCTTCTTCTGTTAGGAAGAGACATTCTAAGAGTTCACAAGGTACACAGACAAGTCAGTGGACCCCCAGATACCCCATTTGCCCAGCGCACGGATCTAGGCTGGGTCATCATAGGCAATGTCTGCATAGGCAAAATGAAAAGACCTACCAACATTTCGTCATTCAAGACAAATGTTCTGCCAAATGGCCGAAACACTTACTTTGAGCCATGCCCACATCACTACTGGGTGAAAGAGAAGATAGCCAGCCACGAATGGCAACATGGTATCTCAGGTGACACAAGCCCTTTCTCCTGCCATGATGGTGACTTCGGCTCTACAGTGTTTAATGCAACCAGTGAAGATGACATACTGGCTCCTTCAATGGAAGACAAAGAATTCATCAAGGTAATGGACAATGAGTTCTTTCAAGATGACTCCAATAACTGGGTAGCACCCCTACCCTTTCATCTCCCAAGAGAGAGATTGCCCAACAACTTACAGCAGGCCATCAGTAGATTCTCCTCCTCAAAGCGAAACTTAAGCAGGAAACCAGAGATGCAAAAGCACTTTGTGGACTTTATGCAAAATGTATTTGACAGAGATCATGCAGAGCCTGCTCCCCCACTAAAGGAGGGAGAAGAATGCTGGTACCTTCCATCCTTTGGCGTGTATCACCCACGCAAACCAGACCAAATCAGAGTTGTCTTTGATTCCAGTGCTCAGCACGAAGGTGTTTCTCTTAACAACATGCTCCTTACTGGACCCAACTTGAACAACAGTCTAATAGGAGTCTTGATTCGTTTCAGACAAGAGCCTGTAGCAGTAATGGCCGACATTCAACAGATGTTTCACTGCTTCATCGTCAGAGAAGACAACAGAAACTACCTCAGGTTTCTATGGCACAAGGACAATGACCTCAACAAGGAAGTTATAGATTATCGCATGAAGGTACATGTCTTCGGTAACAGTCCTTCCCCAGCAGTGGCAACTTATGGGCTAAGGAGAACAGCTCAGACTGGAGAAGTTGAATATGGATCTGATGCCCGTCAATTTGTTGAAAGAAACTTCTACGTTGACGACGCACTTAAGTCCTTTCCAACTGCTAAAGAAGCAATTGATCTTCTCGCCAGAACAAAGGAGATGCTGTCTGTAGCAAACCTTAGACTGCACAAGATTATATCCAACAGCCAGGAACTTATGAATGCCTTTCACTCTGAGGACTATGCCACTAGTCTAAAAAACCTTGACTTAGGTACAGATGTGCCTCCTGTACAGCGAAGTCTGGGTTTGTTGTGGAACATCAAGCAAGACAAATTCACCTTCCAAGTGTCAACTTGTGACAAACCCTTCACTAAGAGAGGAGTCCTGTCCGTGGTGAATAGCATCTATGACCCACTGGGGTTCCTTGCTCCAGTTACCATTCAAGGAAAGATTTTACTAAGACAGTTGTCTACTGAGAACATAGACTGGGATACTCCCTTGCCTAGTGAGAATCAACACAAGTGGGAAAGGTGGAGATATTCTTTGAAGTCACTAGAAAAACTTCAGATTCTCCGTTGCTATGTTCCAGGATCCACTTCAACTGCTAACCGGAGAGAGATTCATATTTTCTCTGATGCATCAATTGAAGCTATTGCTGCAGTAGCCTATTTGAAGACCTCTGAACTGAATAGAGAATCACACTGTAGTTTTGTCCTAGGCAAGGCAAAACTCACACCCAAGCCTGCACATACCATACCAAGACTTGAACTTTGTGCAGCCGTGCTAGCAGTAGAAATTGCCGAGGTCATACGAAGTGAAATGGACACCAGAATTGATTCTTTCACCTTCTATACAGACAGTAAGGTAGTACTTGGTTACATAAACAACCAAACAAAACAATTTTATGTGTACGTCAGCAACAGGGTTGAACGTATCAAGAGATTCTCTCTACCAAGTCAATGGCATCACGTTCCCACTGAACTCAACCCAGCTGACTGTGGGACCAGAGCCGTGTCACCTGCCGCTCTTCAGGACAGCTTATGGCTGTCACCTTCAAGGTTTCTGTGTGAGGACTCTTACTTACTCCCTATTGACACCACCTATAGGCTAGTAAACCCTGAAGATGATAAGGAAATAAGAACTGTGAACATCTCACTACACACTTCTGTAAGTACAAAACAGAAGCTGCGGTCACACCATTACAAGCATCAATGGAAGCAGGTGCAGCATCTAGCCAATGTGTTCTGGCATCGCTGGAAGAAAAAGTATCTTCACCACCTTCAAGGTCGTAACAAATGGCAAGCATCTAAGCCGAATCTTAAGGTTGGAGACCTCATCCTTCTAAAAGACAAGGAAGTTTGTCGGAATGAGTGGCCTATGGGTCTTATTACTAAAGTTATGCCCAGCGACGATAACAAAGTCCGGAAGGTAGAAGTCAAGGTAACCAAGGGAGGATCGTCACGAACCTTTAGTCGACCAATTACAGAGTTAGTACTCCTTTTGCCAGGTGAGTGACTTGTGCAAGGACTAGCCATGCTGTCGGCACGGCGGGGAGTACATTGCTGCCATCTACAGGTTCTACTCAGAACTTTGAAATTCTTTGAAGACATCATACTGTGACTTTATGTTCTTCATCCTGTTGAACTTACGTTTGTTATTTGCTTGTTGCACGTTTTTCATTACAGGTTCCAGGACATTCGTCAGTATTGGACTTTTGAAAATATAAATTTTAGTTTGAGGTTATGAAATCTAAAGATTTCAGACGGGGAGTGTTGTGTTACACTATGTGATTATTCTTGCTCTGTGTCTTTAAGATCTGTCCCCTTCTTTCTAGCTGAACTCTCTCTCTCACCGTAGTTCTTTATATATCTCCTCCACTTCCTGATTCTGGTCATTACTCCTGTATATCTTCCATGCTAAACATCTTACATGTGGCTTACAACTGCAACGTTTTTCTACCTATGAATATCCATCATTAAATGGAACATTCGAAAGGATTCATCGTCTGTCGTCCTAACTGTGAGTTTATTCATTGAGTTAAACTGCCTGTATCGATGCAAGGGATGAATATCAAACCAGCTTGAGTAAGGCCTACTTAAACCTGGAGATGAACTTTATCGCTTTGTAGTTGAGACAGAACATTACCAACTATGTAACTATGTAAAAAATGCTTGATGTCTGCTTTGGTCAAAAGTGATAATCACTGAATGCTTATCTAGTGTTCACTGACCTGTGTAGTCATATATAATCTTTGTCCGTTTTGAGGATTTTCATGAAGGTCATTAGGGAGATAATGGTAGAAGTGAATGAACTGCATTCCCTTTTCTGATAACCAGCTTCCTCTGGCCAAAGTGTGGGCAGGCGTTCTGTTGCATACAGTTGTCATAGAGTTTGGTGGACCAAGGGGTGACAGCTAACTAACAGATGCCAAAGTAATGTAAGTCGTCGGTCAGATGGTCAGAGCAGACAGCAGACAGTGGCAGAGTCAGCAGGCTGAAGGTAATATTGGCTATGGACTGACAATATCAGAGGTGACAAGCCAATGAAAAGGACAAGCATAAACAAGTATTCAAACACAAATGAAGTCTGAACAATCACAGGAGTATCCCAGTGCGTGAACAGTCAGGCAGAAGTCAGAATCAGACCGACCTCTATCTAGTTATGAGCAGACAGATTACCCTGTTAATGAGGCACAAGCTGAATGTCCAACAGTCTCATAAACACTGCTAATTAGGGCAGGAGTGCAATGCAGAGAACTGAGCTGCAATACTGACTAATGAGCAGCAGATGGCGAAGGCTAAAAGCTGATTGTTACACCAATAGTTTTCATTACTGAATCTCTTCATCCAAACCTTTTATTAGGAATCGCAGCACTGGATTGTGGGTGGGACTTTGCAATAATTTGGCTATGGACTACATACAAGGGTAGCAAAGGATTTATTCAGTGTATAGTCTGCTGTTAAACACTTGTTGAATACGTGCCATGTTTTTAAATGCTTTTCACCACCAAGCTACATTCCACCTAGAAAATCCAGGTCTCAGGAGCATTGTTTCTACAATAGGACTATTGTTACTTTCTCTGGCTCCAATCCCTTTTAAAAAGGGCAAACAGCCTCTAACGAGGACGATTTTGTAATTCCTGTAAATGCCATGCCGTGTGCCTAGATTTGTCCTCTTTGTACAAATTTGTCCATAAGGGCACTTTTCATAAGTCATTATAAATAACATTAAAATGAAAATAAATACTGTACTTGTTTTTTACTAGTATAACATTTTTTGAAAAGTGGATTAAATTCCATGCTACAGTTTTAAGGAATAAAGCAAGAAGGAAAAATCAAATGTAATGCCAATGTTTTTTAAGTACATAAACAGTTAAAAAAAGTACAATGTTGCAATTTTTTTTTTACTGGGGGTGTGGGTTAAAAGCAGGTAAAAATACAGAGATGGAAACCCCTTTGTGGTACTATAGCTGTGTTCTGATGTCCAGTTTCATTCTTGGTGATTGCAGAGACAGGACATTTTCGGTAGTCAGTATGGTTTTAACGAATGCGGTATACAGTGGAACCTCAGGTTGCGAGAAGCGCGGTTTACGAGTGCTTTGCAATAGGAGCTATTTAAAAGAAAATCCTGACTCACTTTGCGAACATTGTCCTGCAAGATGAGCAGGATTTAAGCCTCTGGGTTTTGCAGTACCGTATTTGGCCAGAGGTGCGGGGGTGCCGGTGACGCTCGGAGATGCTCGGAGACACTTGGTAACACTCAGACCCGAGTGTCTCCGAGCGTCTGAATGTTTCTGAGTGTCTCCGGCGCCCCTGCACCTCTGGCCACATGCGGTACTGCATGGATAAGCAATGGCTGTGAAACGGATTATCTGAGTGTACATTATTTCCTATGGGGAAACTTGCTTTGATATACAAGTGCTTTGGATTACAAGCATTCTTCTGGAACTAATTATGCTCGTAATCCAAGGTATTACTGTAATTGAGGGATTTCATGATTTTCTATTTTACTTTTTTGTTTTTTTTTAACAAGAGAATTCTATTTTACTTTTTAGAGCATGCAAAAAAGAAATAAAGATTTTAAAAAATTGGGAAAAAATTACAATTTGAAAAATGAAAAAGGTAAAAAAGCGATCAATAGTTAAGGGGGTTGTAAAGGCAGAAGGTTTTTTTTTTTTTATCTTAATGCATTCTATGCATTAAGATAAAAAGCCTTCTGTATGCAGCAGCCCCCCTAACATTTACCTGAGCCCCATCTCTGTCCAGCGATGTCCACGAGTCCCTCGGTCGTCCTAGAATCTCCTTCCTGATTGGCTGAGACACAGCAGCGGCGTCATTAGCTCCCGCTGCTGTCAAAGACAGCTAACCAATCAGGGAAGAGAGGGGGCGGGGCCAGGGGTCCGTGTCTGAATGGACACAGGGAGCTTTGACTCGGATGCCCCCTGTAGCGGAACTCCAACGTCCACTGGGAAATCCTTCAAGCTGAGGAAGTACTGACTTATCCAAGGCAACCTGTTACCCCCCCAGTAACTGGACGACACACAGTTCTGGGAGTAAATCAACACTTTATTTTGCCACAGCTGGCTTTTTTATATCATTCTCCATGCAAGGGGTTTCTTAACTCATTTTCCAGGGGCATTCCCTTCAACAAGTAACAGATGACAGTGATTTAATTACCTGGAACTATTTCTAACACATTTGGTATGCGTGAGACGTTTGTCTCCCCATGAACAGAGCTCCACATATTTACCCATAACAATGAAACCGTGCCAGACACATTACTAGGAGTGTAATTACATCGCGTAGCAGATAATAGGTGGCCATTAACACACTGACAATAGATGAATGGAACGCTACCTCAGACCCCCAATTAACCCAATTTGCTTATTCAGACATCAGTAGACATTCTGTCTCTACATTTCCTGGAATGAATCTTTGCTGTCACCGTTGAAGTGATCCGAACCATTTCTCAGTTTCAGTATTTTGCTACACTTCTCCCCCTTACCCACAAGCCGGCATACACAGTCTGATCCTTAACGGATCGGCTTGGGGATGTCCGGAGAGTACTCACGGATCACTTTTCCAGTTCAGTTGCCGCGATAATCCGTCAGCATTGCCGTTCTGTTTCCCGGGTCAGTAGCCGATGGTGAGGTTGTAAGGTTGCCGGGCGAATAATGGAATTCAGTTCTGGAACAGTCACTTGCTTTGCTCTCTCAATGGCTCCCAAAACTTGCTGCTGATGCTCTTGGGAGAGGTAAGGCAAAACCTGGGCACAAATCCCATCTAACCTTTTGACAATTTCAGCCTGTTTGTGCATTTCAATGTTCAAGCCATGTGACATTTCATAATACATGACGTAGTGTCGTTGCATCTCCGATTTCTCACTGGCCAACTTGTCACATTCCAATTCTAGACTGTGATATTGTGCCTGATCTACGGTACCTGTCGGGGAAGATAGTCTTACCCGGGTCTCAGCAGCACGCGGGTCGGTTCCAGCAGCACGGGTCTGTGCACAGGTAGTCACGGGGTTGGCTTCAGCGGGGCCCATCGGGGCGTAAGCAGAAACGAGGGGGGCCAAATCATTCCCCAGTAGTACATCTGCTGGCAAATCCTTCATCACCCCCACATTCACGTGTCCCGAACCAACCCCCCAATCCAGGTGAACACGGGCAATGGGTAGCCGGAAGATGGTGCCTCCCGCTACTCTTACGGCTACAGTGTCTCCGGTGTGTTGGCTCTCTGGGATGAGGTTCTTCTGTAGTAGGGTCATGGTGGTGCCAGTATCACGTAGGCCATTAGCTACCTTTCCATTGACCCAGACAGTCTGCCTGTGTTGCTGCCGGTTGTCCCGGTTAGCTGCTTGTATTGGATCAGCCTCGTGCAGGACGCCCCATTGTTCCTCCAATTCTTCAGCTCTGCGGTTGTCTGGGGCCGCTTCCGTGTGATAGCAATGAGCGGCAGCCCGTGCTGGAGGGGGTGGCCCTGGTTGAATCCATGCCACTTGGTCCTGGTTCTGAGTGCAGTCTCTCTGATAGTGCCCAAATTGCTTGTACGAATGGCACTGCACTCCCTTGCGCCCGAAGTATCGATTTGTAGGGGGGGTAGGGATTAGCCCGGGTCGTTGTGTAGCTGGTGGCCCTGGGTTATTGTTCAGTGGTCTGGTGTTATGTCTGAAGCTAGTCTGTGATGGCCTGCGGGCATCTTGATATTCATCAGCTTGCCTGGCCGCTTCCGAGAGAGTGGTAGGTTTGCGGTCCCTTACCCACTCCTGTACCTCTGGGTTTAGTCCATTAAAGAATTGCTCCAGTAAAATCAGCTGGGTGATCACATCTGCTGTGGTTGCCTGACGGGCTTGCAGCCAAGCTAGGGCTGCCCTCTGCATTCGGCAAGCCCATTCGGTGTGGGAGTCCTTCTCCTGTTTCTTTGTGTCCCGGAAGCGACTCCTGTATGCTTCTGGGGTGATGGCATACCTTGCCAAAATAACTTCCTTTACCCGGCTATAGCTTGCGATTTCCTCCTCTGGCACGGCTCTGTAGGCTTCTGCTGCACGGCCTGACAGCTTACCAGCTAAGATCCGTACCCAGTCTGTCTGGGGTACTTGGTACAGCTTGCATTGCTGTTCAAAATCTTGCAGAAAGCTATCGATCTCTTCTTCTGCTTCCACAAACTTTTTAAAGGCATCATGGGGTACTTTTAGTTTTGTCTCTGGTGCCGTTGTAGTCGTTAGCAGTCTCTCAGAGGCACGCTGTTCCGCCAGCCGGAGTTGGGTCTCCCGTTCTTCTCTGGCCATGATAAAGGCATCCACTTGGGCTAACGTTGCCTGTACCAGCTCGGTGGAGGGGTTTTCTCCATAAAACGCTAGCCTGCGTTTCACTTCTTGGTCAAACTCAGTCTCCATGGCTTCTGTAGCCATACTGTGTGCCCGATCTCCCTCGGTCAGTTCTGCAATCAGCTCGGCTTTGGTTTTATTGCTGGCGCTCTTCCCTCTTGCTTCCAGCAAATCCTTTAACGTCGCTCGTTTTAATCCAGCATAGTTTGTCTCCATTCACACTTCCATTCGTGTAACCGAATTTGCATGAACGCTGCTTCCTCTTGCTGCAAGGCTTTAATCCCACCGCTGCCAACCAGTGTAGCGGAACTCCAACGTCCGCTGGGAAATCCTTCAAGATGAGGAAGTACTGACTTATCCAAGGCAACCTGTTACCCCCCCAGTAACTGGACGACACACAGTTCTGGGAGTAAATCAACACTTTTGCCACAGCTGGCTTTTTTATATCATTCTCTATGCAAGGGGTTTCTTAACTCATTTTCCAGGGGCATTCCCTTCAACAAGTAACAGATGACAGTGATTTAATTACCTGGAACTATTTCTAACACATTTGGTATGCGTGAGACGTTTGTCTCCCCATGAACAGAGCTCCACATATTTACCCATAACAATGAAACCGTGCCAGACACATTACTAGGAGTGTAATTACATCCCGTAGCAGATAATAGGTGGTCATTAACACACTGACAATAGATGAATGGAACGCTACCTCAGACCCCCAATTAACCCAATTTGCTTATTCAGACATCAGTAGACATTCTGTCTCTACATTTCCTGGAATGAATCTTTGCTGTCACCGTTGAAGTGATCCAAACCATTTCTCAGTTTCAGTATTTTGCTACACCCCCATAGCAAGCTGCTTGCTGTGGGGGCACTGATCAGGAGGGAGGGGCCAGGAGAGCAGAAGAGGGACCCAAGAAGAGGAGGATCCGGGCTTCTCTGTGCAATTACACTGCACAGAGCAGGTAAGTATAACATGTTTATTATTTTTATGGAAAACAAAACAAGCCTTTACAATCACTTTAAAACTCAAACCACCATAAAAGCTGATCGTTTAGCACAGTTTAAATATGTACAGTATGATGTTGATTTACTAAAGTCAAATAGACTTTACACTTTTATTGATCATAAGAACAGGATAAAACACTCCATCAACACTGGGAACTATAACCTTTGGCAATCGGTATCATGAAAATGTATCACTCCAGCATATACTGAGATTAGGGATGAGCTTCGTGTTCGAGTCGAACATACGTTCGACTCGAACATCGGCTGTTCGATCGTTCGACGAAGATCGAACGATTTGGGCCGTTCGCGCCAAATTCGAGTGACGCGAACGGCCCACAATGCACTACGCCATCGCAGTGTCATCCAGGCGCTGTGATTGGCCAAGCATGCACTGTGACCCCGCATGCTTGGCCAATCACAGCGCCGGCAGCGAGGAGAGCAATGATTGGCCACAGGCAGGATGCCTGTGGCCAATTATTGCTGAGGGTGTTTAGTACACGTCCCACACTATAAAAGGCCGCCAGCACGGCGGCCTAGTGTAGTGTGTTCCGGAGCAGGGAAAGAGAAGCATAGGCAGGGACAGTGACATTTATTTTTTTCTTGCTTAACCTGGATTCCTTTAGTTTAGGGAAAGAGAAGGATAGGTAGGGAGAGTGTCAGTGTGTTTTACTGTGCGAATCCTTGTTTCTAGGGACAGGGAAGGACAGTGAGGGAATTCTCCTTGTGCTATAGTGTGCTTTAAAAAAACATTTTTTCTAGGGACAGAAAACTATAGGTAGGGAGAGTGTCAGTGTGTTTTACTGTGCGAATCCTTGTTTCTAGGGACAGGGAAGGACAGTGAGGGAATTCTCCTTGTGCTATAGTGTGCTTTAAAAAAACATTTTTTCTAGGGACAGAAAACTATAGGTAGGAAGAGTGTCAGTTTCTTTCACTGTGATAATCCTTGTTTCTAGGGACAAAGAAGGAAAGTGAGGGAAATTCTCCTTGTGCTATAGTGTGCTTTAAAAAAACATTTTTTCTAGGGACAGAAAACTATAGGTAGGGAGAGTGTCAGTGTGTTTTACTGTGCGAATCCTTGTTTCTAGGGACAGGGAAGGACAGTGAGGGAATTCTCCTTGTGCTATAGTGTGCTTTAAAAAAACATTTTTTCTAGGGACAGAAAACTATAGGTAGGAAGAGTGTCAGTTTCTTGCACTGTGATAATCCTTGTTTCTAGGGACAAAGAAGGAAAGTGAGGGACATTCTCCTTGTGCTATAGTGTGCTTTAAAAAAAATTTTTTCTAGGGACAGAAAACTATAGGTAGGGAGAGTGTCAGTGTGTTTTACTGTGCGAATCCTTGTTTCTAGGGACAGGAAAGGACAGTGAGGGAATTCTCCTTGTGCTATAGTGTGCTTTAAAAAAACATTTTTTCTAGGGACAGAAAACTATAGGTAGGAAGAGTGTCAGTTTCTTTCACTGTGATAATCCTTGTTTCTAGGGACAAAGAAGGAAAGTGAGGGAAATTCTCCTTGTGCTATAGTGTGCTTTAAAAAAACATTTTTTCTAGGGACAGAAAACTATAGGTAGGGAGAGTGTCAGTGTCTTTTACTGTGCGAATCCTTGTTTCTAGGGACAGGGAAGGACAGTGAGGGAATTCTCCTTGTGCTATAGTGTGCTTTAACCACTTAACGACCGCCCACCGCCGATTTACGTCGGCAGAATGGCACGGACAGGCAGAATCACGTAGATCTACGTGATCGCCTTTGTGCAGTTGGGGGGTCCATCCGGACCCCCCTTCACTGCAGTGAGCGGCCGTTAAGTGTTCGGGAGCGATCAGGCATGAGGGGGCGGCCGCTCGATTCCGCCCCCCCCCCTCGCGATCGCTCCCGGCCAATGAAAATGCTTCCTCCGCCATGTGATGTAAACAAGGCTGGAGGAAGTGATGTCATCTCCCTCGCTGCGGTCTTTTCGTTCCCGGCGCCGAGCAGAGAAGAAGCAGGTTAGTGCACCAACAGTCCACTGACACGTAGGTACACATAGGCACACAAATCACCCCCCAGTCACCCCCAGATCACCCCCCAGGTCACCCCAAAGCCCCCAATCACAGTGTCACTGATTGCAGTGATCATTTATTTTACTGATCACTGCATTTAGTGTCATCTGTGATTGTAAAAAGTTGCAGGGCAGTTAGGATTAGGCCCCTTTAGGTCCAGGGTAGCCCCCTAACCCCCCCCTAATAAAGGTTTAACCCCTTGATCACCCCCCAGGTAACCCTTTCACCCCCTAACTTCAGCGTCACTAAGCGATTGTTTTTCCGATCGCTGTATTTGTGTCGCTGGTGTTTTAGATTATTAGTTATTTTTTTTTAGGTTCGCCGCAGGTTTTTATTAGTGTCAGGTACCCCCATATATTATTTTAACCCCCTGATTGCCCCTAGAGTTAACCCTTTCACCAGTGATCGCCGTATAAGCGTCACTGGTGTCACTGGTTAGCCAGTAAGTTATTTAGTTATTTAGGTTACCCGTCAGGTTTTTATATAGTGTCAGGTACCCCCATATTTAACCTAATAAAGGTTTTAACCCCCTGATTGCCCCTAGTTAACCCTTTCACCAGTGATCACCATATAAAGGTTACGGGTGACGCTGGTTGATTAGTTTGCTTTTTATAGCATCAGGGCACCCGCCGTATATAACCCAATAAAGGTTTAACCCCCCTGATCGCCCGGCGGGTGAGATCAATTAGGTTTTAGCGCCAGAGAGGGTCTGCGTCGCCCCAGGCAGTGTTAGGTTAGTGCCAGTAACGCTAACACCCACGCGCAAAGCATACACCCCCCTTAGTGGTATAGTATCTGATCAGATCTATACTAGCATCCCCAGCGGTTTAGGGTTCCCAAAAACGCAGTGTTAGCGGGATCAGCCCAGATACCTGCTAGCGCCTGCGTTTAGCCCCTCCGCCCAGCCCAGCCCACCCAAGTGCAGTATCGATCGATCACTGTCACTTACCAAACACAACACACATAACTGCAGCGTTCGCAGAGACAGGCCTGATCCATATCAACCAGTCCATAGCAAACGTCCATAGCAACCAGTCCATAGCAACCGTCCATAGCAACCATCCATAGCAACCAGTCTATAGCAACTGTCCATAGCAACCATCCATTGCAACCAGTCCATAGCAACCGTCCATAGCAACTGTCCATAGCAACCATCCATAGCAACTATCCATAGCATCCAGTCCATAGCAACTGTCCATGGCAACCAATCCATAGCAACCGTCCATAACAACCAATCCGTAGCAACCGTCCATAGCAACTGTCCATAGCAACCGTCCATAGCAACCAGTCCATAGCAACCATCAATATCAACCAGTCCAAGGTGAATGTTTTGAACGCTACCACTCAAAAGTGAAGTTTTAGCGTAGGGTACAGCATTTCACAGACAAGGACACACTTACACAGGGTCTCCCAAGATGCCATTACATTTTGAGAGACCCGAACCATTACAGTTGTAAAGTTACAAAAAAAGTGTAAAAAAGAAAAAAAAAACGTAAAAAACAAAACACAAAAAAAATATAAAATAAAAAAAACCAAAAATAGTTGTCGTTTTATTGTTCTCTCTCTCTCTATTTTCTCTCTATTGTTCTGCTCTTTTTTACTGTATTCTATTCTGCAATGTTTTATCATGCTTGCTTTTCAGGTATGTAATTTTTTGTTTTCAGGTGCGCCATTCAACTGCAGCGCGGAATTATTTATCTTGACAGCAACAGCGTTTGCTCCCACGATACATAAAGCCGTGACACCACAGTTAAAAAAAAGAGCATATATGCCGAAGCATGGGGGCAGCAGGGGCGGAGGAGCGATTTTGCTCCTAATGCCGCGTACATACGGTCGAAATTCCGACGGAGGCCTGCCCGTGGAAAATTCCGACCGTGTGTACGCGGCATAACTTTTTTGCGGGAGGATGCCCCCATGCTTCGGCATATATATATTTTAGGCACAGGTTGCGTTAAAACATTTTTTTATTTTTTACTAGGTTTTGTTTTGGTATTTGCTTTGCAGGTATGGCATGGTAAGGTCTTACTGTTGTACTGTAATGTTACTTTGTTTTAATGTTAACCACCATTTGCTTAGCAGGTACGCCATTCAGTTGCAGCGCGGATCTATTTATCTTGACAGCCGTGACTCCAACGCTGTAGGAGGTGATTTCACCACCACAGTTAAAAAAAAGAGCATATATGCCGAAGCATGGGGGCAGCAGGGGCGGAGGAGCGATTTTGCTCCTAATGCCGCGTATATACGGTCGAAATTCCAACGGAGGCTTGCCCGTGGAAAAGTCCGACCGTGTGTACGCGGCATAACCTTTTATGCCGCGTACATACGGTCGAAATTCCGACGAAGGCTTGACCGTGTGTACGCGGCATAACTTTTTTGCGGGAGGATGCCCCCATGCTTCGGCATATATGCCCATCATTAGAAGTGGGTGGATGAAGGGAGGTATTCTAATGGTGGGCATACCCACCAATCAATCTCTTTTTTTCGTTCAGCCAATAGGCTGTATGAAAAAAAAGATTACAATACATGTCCAACAAGGACCAGCAACGTACTGGTATGTTGCTGGACTTTGAATGTTTATACCAGAATGATGCCTGCGGGTTTAGGTATCATCTTGGTATCATTCTTTTCAGCCAGCAGCCGGCTTTCATGTAAAAGCAATTCTAGCAGATAATTAGCCTCTAGACTGCTTTTACAAGCAGTGGGAGGGAATGTCCCCCCCCCCCGGATATAAAAAGCGCCATTGGGAAATTGGGAAAGCATTTTATCACACCGATCTTGGTGTGGTCAGATGCTTTGAGGGCAGAGGAAAGATCTAGGGTCTAACCCCCCAATTTTTTTCAAAAAAAGAGTACCTGTCACTACTTATTGCTATCATAGGGGATATTTACATTCCCTGAGATAACGATAAAAATGGTAAAAAAATAAAATATGGAAGGCACAGTTTAAAAATAAAATAAAAAAGCCAAATAAATAAAATAAAAAAAAAAAAAAAGCACCGCTGTCCCCCCCTGCTCTTGCGCAAAGGCGAACGCAAGCGTCGGTCTAGCGTCATATGTAAACAGCAATTGCATCATGCATGTGAGGTATCACCGCGAAGGTCAGATCGAGGGCAGTCATTTTAACAGTAGACCTCCTCTGTAAATCTAACGTGGTAACCTGTAAAGGCTTTTAAATGCTTTTAAAAATGAATGTAGTTTGTCGCCGCTGCGCGTTTGTGCGCAATTTTAAAGCATGTTGTGTTTGGTATCCATGTACTCGGCCTATGATCATCTTTTTTATTTCATCAAACATTTGGGCAATATAGTGTTTTTTAGTGCATTAAAAATAAAAAAAGTGTGTTTTTCCCCCAAAAAATGTGTTTGAAAAATCGCTGCGCAAATACTGTGTGGAAAAAAAAAATGCAACACCCACTATTTTAATCTGTAGGGCCTTTGCTTTAAAAAAATATATAATGTTTGGGTGTTCAACATAATTTTCTTGCAAAAAAAATTTTTTTTTCATGTAAACAAAAAGTGTCAGAAAGGGCTTTGTCTTCAAGTGGTTAGAAGAGTGGATGATGTGTGACATAAGCTTCCTAATGTTGTGCATAAAATGCCAGGACAGTTCAAAACCCCCCCCCCCAAATGACCCCATTTTGTAAAGTAGACACCTCAAGCTATTTGCTGAGAGGCATGTTGAGCCCATTGAATATTTTTTTTTGTCCCAAGTGATTGAATAATGACCAAAAAAAAAAAAAATGTACAAAAAGTTGTCACTAAATTATATATTGCTCAAACATGCCATGGTTATATGTGGAATTACACCCCAAAATACATTCTGTTGCTTCTCCTGAGTACGGGGATACCACATGTGTGGGACTTTTTGGGAGCCTAGTCGCGTACGGGACCCCAAAAACCAAGCACCGCCTTCAGGATTTCTATGGGTGTAAATTTTTGATTTCACTCCTCACTGCCTATCACAGTTTCGGAGGCCATGGAATGCCCAGATGGCACAAACCCCCCCAAATGACCCCATTTTGGAAAGTAGACACCCCAAGCTATTTGCTGAGAGGTATGTTGAGTATTTTGCAGATCTCACTTTTTGTCACAAAGTTTTGAAAATGTAAAAAAAGAAAGAAAAAAAGAAAAAAAAATGTCTTTCTTAATTTTCAAAAACAAATGAGAGCTGTAAAATACTCACCATGCCTCTCAGCAAGTAGCTTGGGGTGTCTACTTTCCAAAATGGGGTCATTTGTGGGGGTTTTGGGCTATTTTGACATTTTATGGCCTTCAAAACTGTGATAGGTAGTGAGGAGTGAAATCAAAAATTTATGCCCTTAGAAACCTTGAAGGCGGTGCTTGGTTTTTGGGGTCCCGTACGCGGCTAGGCTCCCAAAAAGTCCCACACATGTGGTATCCCCGTACTCAGGAGAAGCAGCAGAATGTATTTTGGGGTGTAATTTCACATATAACCATGGCATGTGTGAGCAATATATCATTTAGTGACAACTTTTTGTACATTTTTTTTTTTCTTTTTGTCATTATTCAATCATTTGGGACAAAAAAAAAAATATTCAATGGGCTCAACATGCCTCTCAGCAAATAGCTTGGGGTGTCTACTTTCCAAAATGGGGTCATTTGGGGGGATTTTGTGCCATCTTGGCATTTTATGGCCTTCAAAACTGTGATAGGTAGTGAGGAGCGAAATCAAAAATTTATGCCCTTAGAAACCTTGAAGGCGGTGCTTGGTTTTTGGGGTCCCGTACGCGGCTAGGCTCCCAAAAAGTCCCACACATGTGGTATCCCCGTACTCAGGAGAAGCAGCAGAATGTATTTTGGGGTGTAATTTCACATATGCCCATGGCATGTGTGAGCAATATATCATTTAGTGACAACTTTGTGCAAAAAAAAAAAAGTTTGTCATATTCCCGCAACCTGTGGCAAAATATAAAATATTCCATGGACTCAACATGCCTCTCAGCAAATAGCTTGGGGTGTCTACTTTCCAAAATGGGGTCATTTGGGGGGGTTTTGTGCTATTTTGGCATTTTATGGCCTTCGAAACTGTGATAGGTAGTGAGGAGTGAAATCAAAAATTTGCGCCCTTAGAAATCCTGAAGGCGGTGCTTGGTTTCCGGGGTCCCGTACGTGGCTAGGCTCCTAAAAAGTCCCACACATGTGGTATCCCCGTACTCAGGAGAAGCAGCAGAATGTATTTTGGGGTGCAATTCCACATATAACCATGGCATGTGTGAGCAATATATCATTTAGTGACAACTTTTTGTAATTTTTTTTTTTTTTTGTCATTATTCAATCACTTGGGACAAAAAAAAAAAAATATTCAATGGGCTCAACATGCCTCTCAGCAATTTCCTTCGGGTGTCTACTTTCCAAAATGGGGTCATTTGGGGGGGGGGGGTTTGTACTGCCCTGCCATTTTAGCACCTCAAGAAATGAGATAGGCAGTCATAAATTTAAAGCTGTGTAAATTTCAGAAAATGTACCCTAGTTTGTAAACGCTAGAACTTTTGCGCAAACCAATAAATATACGCTTATTGACATTTTTTTTACTAAAGACATGTGGCTGAATACATTTTGGCCTAAATGTATGACTAAAATTGAGTTTATTCGATTTTTCTTATAACAAAAAGTAGAAAATATCATTTTTTTTCAAAATTTTCGGTCTTTTTCTGTTTATATCGCAAAAAATAAAAATCGCAGAGGCAATCAAATACCATTAAAAGAAAGCTCTATTTGTGGGAAGAAAAGGACGCAAATTTCATTTGGGTACAACATTGCATGTCCGCACAATTTACAGTTAAAGCAGCGCAGTGCCGAATCCCAAAAACAGGCCTGGTCCTAATGGCCCGAAATGGTCCGGGGCTTAAGTGGTTAAAAAAACATTTTTTCTAGGGACAGAAAACTATAGGAAGGAAGAGTGTCAGTTTCTTTCACTGTGATAATCCTTGTTTCTAGGGACAAAGAAGGAAAGTGAGGGAAATTCTCCTTGTGCTATAGTGTGCTTTAAAAAAACATTTTTTCTAGGGACAGAAAACTATAGGAAGGAAGAGTGTCAGTTTCTTTCACTGTGATAATCCTTGTTTCTAGGGACAAAGAAGGAAAGTGAGGGAAATTCTCCTTGTGCTATAGTGTGCTTTAAAAAAACATTTTTTCTAGGGACAGAAAACTATAGGTAGGGAGAGTGTCAGTGTGTTTTACTGTGCGAATCCTTGTTTCTAGGGACAGGGAAGGACAGTGAGGGAATTCTCCTTGTGCTATAGTGTGCTTTAAAAAAACATTTTTTCTAGGGACAGAAAACTATAGGTAGGAAGAGTGTCAGTTTCTTTCACTGTGATAATCCTTGTTTCTAGGGACAGGGAAGGAAAGTGAGGGAAATTCTCCTTGTGCTATAGTGTGCTTTAAAAAAACATTTTTTCTAGGGACAGAAAACTATAGGTAGGGAGAGTGTCAGTGTGTTTTACTGTGCGAATCCTTGTTTCTAGGGACAGGGAAGGACAGTGAGGGAATTCTCCTTGTGCTATAGTGTGCTTTAAAAAAACATTTTTTCTAGGGACAGAAAACTATAGGTAGGAAGAGTGTCAGTTTCTTTCACTGTGATAATCCTTGTTTCTAGGGACAGGGAAGGAAAGTGAGGGAAATTCTCCTTGTGCTATAGTGTGCTTTAAAAAAACATTTTTTCTAGGGACAGAAAACTATAGGTAGGGAGAGTGTCAGTGTGTTTTACTGTGCGAATCCTTGTTTCTAGGGACAGGAAAGGACAGTGAGGGAATTCTCCTTGTGCTATAGTGTGCTTTAAAAAAACATTTTTTCAAGGGACAGAAAACTATAGGTAGGAAGAGTGTCAGTTTCTTTCACTGTGATAATCCTTGTTTCTAGGGACAGGGAAGGACAGTGAGGGAAATTCTCCTTGTGCTATAGTGTGCTAAAGCATTCCTCATCAACCATCTTTGAAATCCTTGTTTTTTTGGACAGTCAGGGAAATTGTCGTTGTGCTATTCTGTGCAAAAGCAATCATCCTCAACCATATTTAGAAATCCTTAAGTAAAGGGACAGAGAAGGACACCTGAAGGTAGCCCTTATTGCTTTTTTCCCATCTCCCTGCAGGCCATCTATTAGAATGTCTGGAAGGCAAACAAGGAGAGGCAGACAGTCAGGAGGCAATAAAAGAGGGCAAGCAGGCTCTGTGTCTGGGGGCAACAGTGCTGGTCGTGGACGCGGTGCATTGTCATCAGCACATGGCCATGGGACACGCTTGTCCTTCTTTTCGGCAGCTGGACATGTTGAGCCACATCATGCCGAAGACTTGGTAGAGTGGATGACCAAGCCCTCCTCCTCCTCCTCATCCTCTCTCACCCAGGCTCAGGGTACTGGAAAAGCAGCTGCCAAAGCGTCCTCTTCCCTGGTATCAATGTCAGACTCATCATCAGTCACTCCTTCCCTAGACCCACCATGTCCTCCTCCTGAGGAGTCCCCCGAACTGTTTGAGCACAGTGTTGGGTACATGCTCCAGGAGGATGCCCAGTGTTTCGAAGGGTCTGATGATGAAACCCAGCTACAGGAAGGCAGTAGCGTGAGAGCAGACAGAGGGGATGCTCAAGAAGGACACCAATCTGGCAGTCATGTTCCAGCAGCTGCAGCATACTGCCAGATTGGCTCCAGTGATGAGGAGGGAGGGGATGATGAGGTCACTGACTCCACGTGGGTGCCTAATAGGAGAGAGGAGGAGGAGGATGAGGAGGAGGCACATCTCCAACGAGGCAGGATGCCCTTTGGTGGCCAGCGTAAGGGCAGTACACCGACGGAATCACACCGCAGAGCTCCGCCTGTGCAGGGCGCTGCCTCTGCCCGTCATTTAAAAAGTTCTTTGGTGTGGGCCTTTTTTGAGGCTAGTACATCAGATCGCACAGCTGCTGTTTGCAACATATGTCTCAAGCGTATATCGCGTGGCCAAAACATCAGCCGCTTGGGTACCACATGCCTGACCAGACATATGTTGACCTGCCATGCAGCTCGTTGGCAAGCCTACCTCAAAGACCCACACCAAAGAACAAAGCGGACCTCTCCTTGCACCGCATCAGCTGGGATCTCCAACCCCACTATAACTTCAGTCCTCTCTGAAACATGCACTGAGAGGAATGAAGGTGTAGAATTAGGTGTGTCACAGCCAAGTACTTGCGGCCACTCTGCTAGCAGTACACCGACGTCCGATTCTAGCAGGCAAATTTCCCTGCCCCAGCTGCTGGACCGTCGAAAGAAGTTCACTCCCAGCCATCCACATGCCCAGCGGTTGAATGCTAGCTTGGCTAAATTGCTAGCGCTTCAACTGCTGCCTTTTCAGTTGGTAGACTCGGCCCCCTTCCGTGAGTTTGTGCAATGTGCGGTTCCTCAGTGGCAGGTTCCCAAACGCCACTTTTTCTCACGGAAGGCTATTCCGGCTCTCTACCGGCATGTGGAAGGCAATGTCTTGGCCTCGCTGGACAGGGCGGTCAGCGGTAAGGTGCATATTACCGCTGACTCATGGTCCAGCAGGCATGGACAGGGACGTTACCTTTCTTTCACGGCCCATTGGGTCACTCTTTTGGCAGCTGGGAAGGATGCAGGACAAGGTGCAGTAGTGTTGGAGGTTGTTCCACCGCCACGCCTCCAAAATGCTACTACTGGTTGTGACACACCTCTCTCCTCCACCCCCTCCTCTTCTTCTTCCTCCATGGCCTCTTCCTGTGGTTTGTCCTCGGAACCAGCGGTGCTCCGTAGGCGTTCAAGGGGCTACGCAAGTACGCAGGCAAAAAGATGCCATGCCGTGCTTGCGCTGGTGTGTTTGGGGGACAGAAGCCACACTGGGGCAGAGGTCCTGTCTGCTCTGCAGGGCCAGGCCGAGAGGTGGTTGACGCCACGCCAGCTTAAGCCAGGAATGGTGGTTTGCGACAATGGCACCAACCTCCTCTCCGCCCTCCGACAGGGACAACTGACCCATGTGCCCTGTGTGGCTCACGTCCTTAACCTGGTGGTGCAGCGGTTCTTGGGCAGGTACCCGGGCTTACAGGATGTCCTGAGGCAGGCCAGGAAAGTCTGTGTGCATTTCCGCAGATCTTATAATGCCAGTGCTCGCCTGGCTGAGCTGCAAAAGGAGTTGAACCTGCCCAAGAACCGCCTTATATGTGACATGCCCACCAGGTGGAACTCAACGTTGGCCATGCTGCAGCGGCTGCACACGCAGCAGAGGGCCATCAATGAGTACCTGTGCGACTACGGCACCAGGACAGGGTCAGGGGAGCTTGTTTTTTTTTCTCCACGCCAGTGGGGCATGATCAGGGATGCATGCACTGTCCTGGCACCATTTGAGGAGGCCACGAGGATGGTGAGCAGTGACAGTGCATGCATCAGTGACACTGTACCTCTTGTCCACCTGTTGGAGCACACGCTGCATGGAATAATGGACAGGGCACTTGAGGCAGAACAGAGGCAGGAAGAGGAGGACTTCCTTGCCTCTCAAGGCCCCCTTTACCCAGACAGTGTTCCTTCTGTCCCACCCATCGCACAGGAAGAGGAGGAGGAGGAGGAGGAGGAGGATTGTGTCGGCATGGAGGTGGAGGCTGGCACTCAGCATCATCAGCAGCAGTCTTTTAGGGATGATTTACAGTCCCAAGAAACCAGTGGACTTGTACGTGGCTGGGAGGAGGTGGCTGCGGATCATGTCGTCCTTAGTGACCCAGAGGACTCCGGAGCGAATGCCTCAGCAAACCTACGCTGCATGGCCTCCCTGATCCTGCAAAGTCTGCGGAAGGATCCTCGTATTCTTCGGATCAAGGAGAGGGACCATTACTGGCTGGCCACTCTCCTTGATCCACGGTACAAGGGTAAGGCTGCGGACCTTATGTTACCGTCGCAGAGGGAGCAGAGGATGAGACAACTCCGGGAGGCCTTGCAGAAAGGTCTGTGCAACGCGTTCCCAGAGACTGGGAGGTTACAAACTCCTGGTCCTGGACAACGAGTTGCTGAGGCTTCGGCCAGTCAAAGAAGGAGCGGTGGGGAAGGTGGCCGTCTGACCGATGCGTTCAGACAATTCTTTAGTCCGCAGCCCCAAAGTATGATCGGTTCCAGCAACCATCGCCAGCGTCTGATAAACATGGTGCAGGAATATCTAGGGGCAAGGTCAGACTTGGACACCTTCCCCACCGAAAATCCTCTGGCTTACTGGGTCTTGAGGATGGATCACTGGCCAGAGCTTGCACAGTATGCAATTGAGCTACTGGCCTGTCCTGCATCCAGCGTTCTTTCGGAACGCACATTCAGTGCTGCTGGAGGATTTGTCACGGATCACAGGGTGCGCCTGTCCACCGACTCGGTTGATCGACTGACTTTCATCAAGATGAACCAGTCTTGGATCACCACCAGCTACCACACACCTGATGCTGATATAACAGAGTAATTGATTTTAACATGTCACATCCCTTCAAGACTGATGCTGAGTGCCTGTGCTGTTATGTTGACTGGCTATCCTCCTCCTCCGAGTCCTCAATGATACGATTGATGATGATAGCTTGGAAGATCATTTTTGTTTATGGGTGCCGCCACCAGTGGCTAAGGCCCAATTTTTCAGCCCCTGTTTTACAGGGGCGTGTAATTACAATTTTTTTAGCAATAATTTGCCATAGGGCTCATTGCTGTGCTCCAAGTACAGTATCTGTGAGGGGTTGTAGTGTTGTGCCACCAGTGCCTAAGGCCCAATTTTTCAGCCCCTGTTCAACAGGGGCATGCAATTACAATTCTTGATCTAATAATTCACAGCAGGGCCCATTGCTGCACCCACCAAGAGTAACTCTGAGGGCTTACAGTGTTGTGGCAACACCACCACCACCACCACGAAAGGCCCAATTTTTCAGCCCCTGTTCAACAGGGGCATGCAATTACAATTCTTGATCTAATAATTCACAGCAGGGCCCATTGCTGCACCCACCAAGAGTAACTCTGAGGGCTTACAGTGTTGTGGCAACGCCACCACCACCACCACCACGAATGGCCCAATTTTTCAGCCCCTGTTCAAAAGGGGCATGTAATTACAATTCTTGATCTAATAATTCACAGCAGGGCCCATTGCTGCACCCACCAAGAGTAACTCTGAGGGCTTACAGTGTTGTGGCAACACCACCACCACCACCACCACCACGAAAGGCCCAATTTTTCAGCCCCTGTTCAACAGGGGCATGCAATTACAATTCTTGATCTAATAATTCACAGCAGGGCCCATTGCTGCACCCACCAAGAGTAACTCTGAGGGCTTACAGTGTTATGGCAACACCACCACCACCACCACCACCACGAAAGGCCCAATTTTTCAGCCCCTGTTCAACAGGGGCATGCAATTACAATTCTTGATCTAATAATTCACAGCAGGGCCCATTGCTGCACCCACCAAGAGTAACTCTGAGGGCTTACAGTGTTGTGGCAACGCCACCACCACCACCACCACGAAAGGCCCAATTTTTCAGCCCCTGTTCAAAAGGGGCATGTAATTACAATTCTTGATCTAATAATTCACAGCAGGGCCCATTGCTGCACCCACCAAGAGTAACTCTGAGGGCTTACAGTGTTGTGGCAACACCACCACCACCACCACCACCACGAAAGGCCCAATTTTTCAGCCCCTGTTCAACAGGGGCATGCAATTACAATTCTTGATCTAATAATTCACAGCAGGGCCCATTGCTGCACCCACCAAGAGTAACTCTGAGGGCTTACAGTGTTGTGGCAACGCCACCACCACCACCACCACCACGAAAGGCCCAATTTTTCAGCCCCTGTTCAAAAGGGGCATGTAATTACAATTCTTGATCTAATAATTCACAGCAGGGCCCATTGCTGCACCCACCAAGAGTAACTGTCAGGGCTTACAGTGTTGTGGCACCAGCACCACCATCAAAGGCCCAATTTTTACTACCACTGTTCAACAATTATATGTAATTAAAATTCCTGATATAATAGTTGACAGCAGGGCGTTCCAGCACCAACCAAGAGTAACTGTGAGTGCTTACAGTGTTGTGCCAACACCAACAACTAAGGGGCCTATTTCTGCAGAGTATATACGGCAGGTCCCTACTTTCAAACATCCAACTTACAAACGACTCCTACTTGCAAACGCAAGAAGACAACAGGAAGTGAGAGGAAATCTACCACTAGGAAGGAAAATTCTCTCCTGTAAGAATAAATATGGGAGAAAGGTGTCTCCTCTGTACTGATGCTTTATCAACAATCCTTGTTTCAAGAAAAACACCACATTTCAAAAACAGTTGTCATTGGGACGGAAAGTGAGGTGAAATGTTCTGAACAGGGGCACAGACAGCAAAACAAATGTTACAGGGGTGATAACCCTTACCTATGTTTTCCAAAAAGTTTAAAAATAGATTTTTGGGCTGGAGCTACACTTCAACAATGTACCTGTTCAAAATTACAAACAGATTCTACATAAGAACAAACCTACAGTCCCTGTCTTGTATGCACCGCCTGTATACGGCTGTTCAGAGTATATAGGGCCTTTTTTATTTTATGTGCGGGGTTCCCCTTAATATCCATACAAGACCCAAAGGGGCTGGTAATGGGCTGGGGTAGGGGGGGGGGTCATGGGGTAGCTATGCCATTTTTCTTAAAGATTTTCATCCATATTACCGGGACCAGACATTACATTAAAGCCGCAAGCAGTTTTAAATGGCTTTTTTTTCCTTTAGAAGTGTCATTTTGTGCAGGGACAGTTCTAAACACGGGAAACACGTGGCACTTCACAGGCATACTTTAGACACCCCCCAGGTACGATATTTAAAGGAATATTTGACTTTTTTTTTTTCACTTTATGCATCATTAAAATGACTGCTCCCGAAAAACGACCGTTTTTAAAACTTCTTTTTGCATTGATACATGTCCCCTGGTGCACAACCCGGGTTCCCAAACCCTTTTTAGGACAATAACATGCATAATAGTTGTTATAATTAGCACTTTAGAATTCGAACGTTCGCATCCATTGTATTTAATAGGGTTCTAATGTTCGTACGAACTTTCGGTCCGTTCGCGGGTTCTGGTGCGAACCGAACCCGGGGGTGTTCGGCTCATCACTAACTGAGATGCTTGATATGAGATTATACCCAAATAACCATTACCACTGAATATTATAGTACAAACCATTGCTTATGTGTAGCTCATACCTCCCAACTTTTGAACTTCCCAATGAGGGACACTTGAGTCAATGGACAACCTGCAGCGCGCGCCGTGGCAAAATGTGGGTGTGTAATGTACAGAGCGCAGGGGTCGGGAGGGTGTAGTGCACAGAACGCAGGGGTCAGGAGGGTGTAATGCACAGAATGCAGGGGTCAGGAGTGTTTGGAGTCTGCATTTTTTTACTACATGTACTGAGTGCAGGGTTGCGGGGTGTGCTACGTACAGCGTGCAGGGTTACGGGGTGCACTACGTACAGAGTGCAGGGTTGCGGGGTACGCAACGTACAGTGTGCAGGGTTGCGGGGTCTGCTAAGTACAGAGTGCAGGGTTGCGGGGTACGCAACGTACAGTGTGCAGGGTTGCGGGGTCTGCTAAGTACAGAGTGCAGGGTTGCGGGGTACGCAACGTACAGTGTGCAGGGTTGCGGGGTCTGCTAAGTACAGAGTGCAGGGTTGCGGGGTGCGCTACGTACAGAGTGCAGGGTTGTGGGGTGCACTACGTACAGAATGCAGTGTTGCGGGGTGCGCTACATACTGAGTGCAGGGTTGTGGGGTGCGCTATGTACTGAGTGCAGGGTTGGGGGGGGAGAAGGAGGGGGGAGAAGGAAAGAGGGGGAGAAGGAAGGGGGGAGGAAGGAAGGGGGGAGGAAGGAGGGGGGGAGGAAGGAGGGGGGGAGAAGGAAGTGGCAGGGGGAGAGGGGGTGGAGAAGGAAGGGGGAGGGGGAGAGGGAATAGGGAGTGGGGAGGGGGAGAGGAGGGAAGTGAGAGAGATCCTAGCCCTGTCTGCAGTCCCTCCTGCGGGAAGGTTTGTGTGTCAGTACCTTCCATGCAGTGAGTGCGCAGAGCCCCTTCTCATAGCACGGTGGTAACTGAGCTGCTCCATCCAGCAGATCTCCTGCTGTCTTTGGCTGCCTACACCTTCTGCCTGCCCGTCCTAATCTCCGGTCAGCCTGTCCAGATCGGTCCTGGGCTGGGAGGTCTTCAGTGTTCTTCTCCCTACTCCAGGGACCAGGCAATCGGTTCTGGCCGCCCTCGCGTCTCTTCATCCCCGCCGCCTCCTGGAGCCCTCGACCGGGTGCTGCCACTCTCAGTCTTCATGTTCGCCCAGGGCAGCACCTGATTGGTCAGGCTGCCCCTGGGTCCACAGAGTGCCGGAGGGGGGGGGGTGGAGTCAGCAGTGCTGACATGGAGATCACCATGCAGGGAGACGTAAGCAGCGCCGGCTGAAAAAAAAGCCCCGTGCCAGCGCGCCCCTGCCAATAATTTCAATGGGGCCAAGTGCTGGAACTTGTTCCGACAATTGGCTCTGCTCCAAGACATTACTATGATTATCCGGGACCCTGGGACATAGATCCATTTCCGGGACGGTCCCGGCCAATCCGGAGCGGTTGGGAGGTATGATGTAGCTTACTACAGCACCAAATATACATAAATCCATTACACGCCTTAACTTTTATGAATGTTTCCACCCATTGAATTCACCTTGAAAATGTTTTTTTTTCATATTTGTATGTATTTCATCCAGTGTACTGTACACCTTTTCCTGATGAAGTGGCCACTAAAGAGCCAAGAAACGCATTGATGGTGTGCTTTAACTTGTTCTTATAAACACAAAATTCAGACCTTTCTGACAAATCCACTTGGAAACATCTTTTTTATTTAATGGGTGCCCCTGCTGACCACACATTGGTTCAATTTTGGGCCCTTGTCCCCTTTATCATTGTTCAACAGCCTAGCACAGTGTAGAAATCTCTGGAAAACCCAAAGGAGCATCGAGTACGACCACAGTCATATTCTCCACAAGTGCTCAAACAGGTTGCTTGACCCGAGGATGGGTATCCAGCAACCAAATGAATATGAGTACACGCTTACTACACTTTTTGCTAAATGTTACATAAATGTACAACTGATTGCTATTCCTAGAAGGATCTCTCTTGCTGCTTTTTATCCCTGTTTTTGTCTCTGCTCACCTGGAGCACCATTGACACATAACAATGCCTGAGACCATCCTTTTGCTTCCCTGAGCTGTAAGCTAGTTTGCAGTGTCATGCAAAGGATTATGCCGCGTACACACGATCGTTTTTCCCGTCGGGAAAAATTACATTTTTTTTTTCGCCGAGAAAAACGATCGTCTGTGGGCTTTATGACGTTTTTCTCGTTCAGAAAAACGGCAGGAAAAACGACGAGAAAAATTAGAACATGTTCTAAATTTTCTCATCGTTTTTTCCATCATTTTTTTCCGCGGCAGTTTTCCCATAGGGAGACACTGCCGCGGAGCCCACAGACGGTCGTTTTTCTCGTCAAAGAAAAAAATGACGGGAAAAACGGTCGTGTGTGGGGGAACATGCCGTTCCCTCGTTTTTCATTTTTTTTCATGCCGTGATTCACGGCGGTGTTTTCACCGCCGTGAATCACGATCGTGTGTACGCGGCATTAGACATGTGCAATTCGGTTTGTTACGAATCAAAATTCGGACAAAACTTTTGTTCGGAGATTCAGATGTATCGTAATGCAATGTAACGAATTTCAAATAATTCAAAATAAAATATAACAAAACAAATTATCCGTATTCTAAAATTAATTTGAAATGGAAACATATTGCAATAAATGCAATAAAGTGAAATAAGATGATGATTTCTACTTAGGTTGCCTAATAGAATCAAATCAAAAATAATAAAATAGAATAGGATAAAATCTAATGGAATAAAATAAAATTGAAATCAAATAAAAAATGTTTTTAATTGGATAGAATAACATCAAATAGAATAAAATAAAAATTAAATCAAATGGAATAAAATAGAATAGAATAAAATGGAATAGAATAGAATAGAAAAGAATAGAAAATAATAGAAAAAGTATAGAATAGAAAAAAAATTGAATAGAATAAAATAGACTAGATATGAAAAAAAGAATACCATAGACAAAACGAAAAAGTTAACCTACCGAACAAATCCAAAACGAACCAAAACACATTTTTTCGGTTGTGCACATCTCTACAAAGGATGGTCATGGAGATAGATTCAAGTAGTTATATTCGCTACATTTAAAATGTGTTCGATGATATTAATCAATGCATAACGTAGTAAAAGTTTCTTTACATTTGCCTAGAGAATAGGCAAGAATAGACTAAAATAGATTAGAATAAAATAGAATAGAAAAAATAGAATAGAAAAAAAATTGAATAAAACAGAATAGAATAGAAAATAAAAGAATAGAACAGAAACGAATATACAATAATAGAATAGAATAGAAAATAAAGGAATAGAATAGCGTAGAATAGAAAAACATAGAACAAATAAGGCCGTCTTTCAAAATGTGAATTACAAATCGATTTGAAAATAATGAATATACGAGACGAATCCGAATATACAAAATAAATGTAAAAAAAAATCATTCTAACATAACAAGTAAGACAAAATGAAAAGGTTAAGTTAACAAACAAATCCGACATGAAACAAAACACATTTTTTGGGGGTTTTGCACATCTCTACAAAGGATGTTCATGGAGATAGGTTCAAGTATTTATATTTGCTGCATTTAAAATGTGTTTGATGATTTTAATCCATGCACAACGTAGTAAAAGTTTCTTCACATTTGCCTAGAGAATAGGCAAGAATAGACTAAAATAAAATAGAATAGAAAAAAAGAAATAGGATTTTTTTTTAAAATAAAACAGTATAGAACAGAATAGAAAATAATTGAATAGAATATACAATAATAGAAAATAGAGGAATAGAATAGCGTAGAATAGAAAAAAATAAAACAAATAAGGCCGTCTTTCAAAATGTGAATTTCAAATCAATTTGAAAATAATGAATATACGAGACAAATCCAAATATACAAAATGAATTTAAAAAACGAATCATTCTAACATAACAAGTAAGACAAAATGAAAAGGTTAACGAACAAATCTGAAATGGGTTGTGCACAGCTCTACAAAAGATGTTTATGGAGATAGATTAAAGTATTTAAATTTGCTGCATTTAAAATGTGTTTGATGATTTTAATCAATACATAACGTAGTAAAAGTTTCTTCACATTTGCCTAGAGAATAGGCAAAAATTGACTAAAATAGAATAGAATAAAATAGAATAGAAAAAATAGAAAAGAAAATAATAGAATAAAACAGAATAGAATATAAAATAAAAGAATAGAACAGAACAGGAAATAATTGAATAGACTATAAAATAATAGAATAGAATAGAAAATAAAGGAATAGAATAGAAAATAATAGATTGGAAAATAAAAAAAATAGAACAAATAAGGCCGTCTTTCAAAATGTGAATTTCAAATTGATTTGAAAATGAATATAAGAGACAAATCCGAAAATACAAAATTAATTTAAAAAAGGAATCATTCTAACATAACAAATAAGAAAAAACGAAAAGGTTAAGTTAACAAACAAATCCGAAATGAAACAAAGCACATTTTTTGGGGTTTTGCACATCTCTACAAAGGATGTTCATGGAGATAGGTTCAAGTATTTATATTTGCTGCATTTAAAATGTGTTTGATGATTTTAATCCATGCATAACGTAGTAAAAGTTTCTTCACATTTGCCTAGAGAACTGCTATAATCCATGTAATTGAATAATCAGCTTATTCCTTTCCCTTGAACCAGGAATCCACCACAGAGACTGAGATGTCCCATCCATACTTGACCTATAAAAACTCCTATACACACAATAGATCTGCACAACCTTTCAGCAGCTTCAGAACATGACAGACTGCGATATTCCATTTCCAAATCAGGAGTGTGACCTCTTCTAACCAGAGTGCAGACTGTGATCCACGGACAATACCTCTATTTTGTGTCCTTGTTTGCCTTTGTTCTTATTCGAATGTTAGTTAAGGAACATTCATTGATGTTCAAAGCCTGAAGACCTAAACGAAACATATCCTGGGCCTTGATGTGACATTACCAGTATGTAAGGGATTACATACATTATAACAGGATACATTTATTTAATTCTTAAAAAATACGTCTTTTTAATACATTGTTTTGATCCAAAAAAGACAAAAAAAAATCAAGAATGATCCAATTTTCCTTACAAGAGAAGAAAAAGCCTCCCTGGCCCCTTTAGGGCCCATTTAGTTCTGTGTGTGTGTGCAGAGGTGTGTTTTTTTGGGCAGGTCCGTTGTCATGCACCAATGTGCGTCTCCTTTATGTTTTTACTGTGCATTTTTAATGCATTTTTGAATTTGGAGTGGATAGGGTAATAGCCAGGGGTGTTGCTAGGTCTACAGAAGATCTGGGGCTAGAGCCCATAGCAGCGAAGTAAAGAAAGTCATACGCTTGGGCGGGCATACACATGTATATAATATATATATATATATATATATGTGTGTATATATGTATATATATATATACACACACACACACAGATGGAGCCCAGAGCCAACCCTAGGTAAGAGACTCAGGGCTATGGGCCCCAGATTCGGGGCTATAGCCCCAGTAGCCACCCCCTAGTGATGCCACTGGTAACAGCCATTGACCAGGGCTTGTTACTACCTGTTGCCAGGGCATCAAAAGGTATGTTATATGTGTTTTGATGCATTGCCATTGACTTCCATGGGCCTACCATGGCATTTGACTGAGTTGGCTAACAGAAAGGAAGAAAGGGGAGATATGAAGAATATGGTAAAGGAAGGCGGGCATGTGAAAGAAGGTGAGGAGCACACTAAGGCAACAAGGAACCAATAGACAACAAGCATCAAGGAAGATTGTCCCACCATCCCTTACCCTTTTTTAGTAGGTTAGAACTTGTTAGGCTTTGGGTTTTCTGTATCAGTGGTTGGTTATTGGGATCAGGTTTTAGTGACAGCTGTGACGGGTCCTTGACAGTGTCCAAAAGGAATGAAACTCATTTGGATGGTTATATTTTGTGTCATGGGTTGTTGTATGCAACGATCACAGAAACTATCCTACGTTTCATGGGAGTTGAAGAATGGACTCCTATGCTATGGTAAGGTTTTTAAATTTGGCAGCGTGGTGTGAACCCACCAAGCTGGTGTACAATGGCTAGTGGCTGCTATTGTTGACCAACTGTCTTAACCACTTCAGCCCCGGAGGATTTGGCTGCCCAATGACCGGGCCATTTTTTGCGATTCGGCACTGCGTCGCTTTAACTGACAATTGCGCGGTCGTGCAACGTGGCTCCCAAACTAAATTGACGTACTTTTTTCCCCACAAATAGAGCTTTCTTTTGGTGATATTTGATCACCTCTGCGTTTTTTTGTCTGCGATATAAATAAAAAAAGAGTGACAATTTTGAAAAAAACGCTATATTTTTTTACTTTTTGCTATAATAAATATCCCCAAAAAATATATAAAAAAACACATTTCTTTCTCAGTTTAGGCTGATATGTATTTGTAGCGCACCAACCCCAGACTTTTACCTGCTTTTCTTCTGCTTGGCTCCTCCGCAGGAAAAGAATGAGGCACACCGCACCACAAGCCCGTACCCTCCTGAATAGGGAGGTTGAGCGGTGTTAGTTTCTCGGGCCTGCTTGCAGCCAGTGTCAAAAAGCCTCCAGTGCTGACCTCGTTTCTGCAGTAGTCAGAAACAAGTCTTTAATTCTCCCCAGTAAGCAACTGTCCACACCAACTGAAAGGTCCAACACTTATTTATTCCTTCTTGAACAATAAACAGTCTCTTTGAGAGCAGACAGGTTGGGACAAGACACAGGTCAGATAAGGTGGGAGGAGGTCCAGGCAAAAACTTGAATTTGGGTTTCTCCTGCTCTGATTAGCACGAACAGGCTTGGCGCGCGGTCTCTGCCACAGACCATGAGATTGGTCACTGCCACTGACCGGGTGAAAAAATATGAAAGCCACTGCTACTGACCTTGGGTGCGTAGTATCACTGCCACTGTGATTTAAAGAACACGCACTTCCTTCCGTTAGTGAACTAGACAAGAACATCCCTCCGGAGAGTTACCAGAGGCCCCATCTGTCACCAAGACTCTGCGCTGGGTCTTCAGAAAGGGTCACCTCCCTGGCCTCCTCGTCCTGGATACGGGTCCCCTCGCAAGGCAGATCCCTGGGAGTCTCGGTTCCCTGCGGATCCCAGCCGAAGGCTGCTGGGCACCGGGCCTTTCTCCAAAGTACCTCACCCCAGACTGAAGGCATCTGAGATGGAACAGCAGCTCCGTCTCTGGGCCTAGGGCACCCAGAGACAACCCGACCAGGCCTCCGGGCCTAGGGCACCCGGAAGCGACACACACGCACCCAGGCTTAAGGTGCCTGAGCGCGGAACCGACGACCCCTCTGGAAGATGGCCGCCCCCTTTTATATCCTCTCCCGACGGGCACAGCAGGTTCCCCGCCCTGCCGTACTGCTGCTGAGAGGGGACAAAAAGGACACAACCTTGTACTGCCGTTCAACCCGGGCCCATGGCAACAGCGCCACCCATAGGCCCCAGTGAACCTACACACCAGTACTACCTCCCAGGGATAGAAATGATCCATGAGACCTAACAATTAGTGCATCTGAGCCTAGTTACCACTCAGATGCTTCCCCCTAAATGTAACCACCTGCTACATATTATTCTATATATTTTTGGTAAAAAAAATCACAATAAGCGTATATATTGATTGGTTTGCGCAAAAGTTATAGCGTCTACAAAATAGGGGATAGATTTATGACATTTTTATTAATATTTTTTTTTTTTTTTACTAGTAATGGCGGCGATCTGCAATTTTTATCATGACTGCGACTTTATGGCGGACACATCGGACACTTTTGACGCTATTTTGGGGCCATTGCCATTTATACAGCAATCAGTGCTATAAAAATGCACTGATTAGTGTGTAAATGACACTGGCAGGGAAGGGGTTAACCACTAGGGGGTGAGGAAGGGGATAAGTGTGTCCTAGGGAGTGATTCTAAATGTGTGGGGGCTGGGCTACCAGTGACATGACATTTATCACTGCTCCCGATGACAGGAAGCAGTAGATCACTGTCCTGTCACAAGGCAGAACAGGGAAATGCCTTGTTTACACTGGCATCTCCCTGTTCTGCAGCTCCGTGACACGATCGCGGGACACCGGCAGACATCGAGTCCGCTGGTCACGTGGGCACGGTCACTGTGCTTTCGGCAGGGGATTCAATTCAACGTACCTGTACGTTGCTTTGTGCAGCTGTGCCATTCTGCCGACGTACAGTATATGTGCAGGAGGCGGTAGGCAAGCAGTTAATTTGTGGGGCATAAAAAGAGAAAAAGAGGGCGCACCGACCTTGTGCATTACCAAAGATAACATTTATTAAAATTCTATAACAGCAATAGTCATACTCACAAACAAACAAGATAAAAAGGCTTGCCAGTACATCAGTAAGTGGGACCGTGCCTCTAGACACCTGCAACCTGGACCAGATATTAAGGGGGACCAGATGGCATCGCAACCGGCTTACGCATTACGAGGGAGGACCCTCTTCCTCAGAGCCAAAGCGGTGAATTACTGGCCTCCTCCAGTTACCTCTATATATGTCCACACATCCAAGTCCAAGCAGACACCCACCGGATCGTGCTCCGCCCTTCAGCTAGGGTGCTGGATAATATCTTTGCTTTTATGGTGTTTTTTATCTGTGTGATGTTAATGTCATTATGTTATTATTGGATCATGTCAACCTAAATTTTCATATTAAAGCTTTGGCCAAAAAATATTCCAAAGTAAAATCCGTGTTTGTGCTTATTTATGGAATATTGTGGGGGAGGTTGTAATCTTTTGTGAGTGCGTGAACTCCCTGCAGCCTAAGCTACTATAAGTAGACATGTGCACACTGAAATATTTCATTTCGGAATTTCATTTTCGTCCGAAAAATAAATTTATTTAGTTACTCCCGAAATTCGTTTTTATTTATTTCGTTTTTCGTTAGAAATTGCATTAGTTCGAAAATCTGAATTAATTAAGGTCGAATCTGTCATTGAAGGCTTATGGTGTCTGTCGAATGTTCAAAGAAGATTCGACGGAGCAGCGAAACTGTACGACGCTGCAATCATACATTTCCGGTCGAATGTTCCGCCCACAAGCTATAGAAGAATTCTAATGTTGTATGACTAGTAATAATTATATTTATTCATTACTATTACTAGTCAACCAACATTAGAATTCTTCTATAGCCTATGGGCGGATGCATTTGACCGGAAATGTATGATTGCAGCGTCGTACAGTTTAGCTGCACCGTCAAATCTTCTTTGAACATTCGACAGACACCATAAGCCTTCAATGACAGATTCGACGTTTGTATGTTTTTCGATGCTTTGTCGAATCTTCATCATTCTAGCTATTTTACTGCTCCTCCTCTTTGGTTACAATCAGCCAATAACATTCATCATCATTATTATTTTTATTTTACTTCCCCCACCCAATTTCAGTAGTGATCTTTCCTCTCTATGTCGAATCTTTTCTCTCTATAATGTCGAATCTTTTCTCTCTATAATGTCGAATCTTTTCTCTCCTATGTCGAATCTTTTCTCTCCTATGTCGAATCTTTTCTCTCCTATGTCGAATCTTTTCTCTCCTATGTCGAATCTTTCCTCTCCTATGTCGAATCTTTCCTCTCCTATGTCGAATCTTTTCTCTCCTATGTCGAATCTTTTCTCTCCTATGTCGAATCTTTTCTCTCCTATGTCGAATCTTTTCTCTCCTATGTCGAATCTTTTCTCTCCTATGTCGAATCTTTTCTCTCTATAATGTCGAATCTTTTCTCTCCTATGTCGAATCTTTTCTCTCCTATGTCGAATCTTTTCTCTCTATAATGTCGAATCTTTTCTCTCCTATGTCAAATCTTTTCTCTCCTATGTCGAATCTTTTCTCTCTATAATGTCGAATCTTTTCTCTCTATAATGTTGAATCTTTTCTCTATGTAGAATAATCTTGGACTAATAGAGTTAAGGTTAGGCACATTCGACCACAGGTTCGATAGACACAGATTGTTATTGTCAGCGTCATGTCGAATCTCCTATCTATATCGAACTGTTGTAGCAACGAAAACGAAAATAAAGCATTTGTTTATGTCGGATCTTTCGGTTTTCGGATTCTGTGCTTTCGTTTTCGTTTGTTAAAACGATAACGAAAATAGCTGAAATTCGGACGAAAATGCATTCGGACGAAAACGAATGCACATGTCTAACTGTAACTGTAAGTAGTCGTAGAGTATTGTACAGTGTTATCCATATATTAATCTAGAAAGTTTGGACTTAAAAGCAGAAATTAAAGTGGTTGTAAATCCTCACATATACCCAGTGAAGTGAACAGCCTTAAGTGGTACACAGAGATGAAACAAATCTTCTTACTGTGACAGCAGGAAGGTAAAGTCACCTGGTTGCATCCAGGGGGGTAGATATATTTCGCCCAGATTCAGGCTTTACGCCGACTTATACAACTAGGTGGAGAGTTGTATAAGGCTAGTGGGCTCATGGATGACTCATACCTCTAGGGAGAGTGAACCCCTGTGCGGTGAGGCAAAGCCTGTGTGGCTATTTGTTTGGACTTTTACTAAACCAGGGACTTAGGGACTAGGACAGCACTAGGCTGATCCCAGTTGTTAGTTAGGAAACCTGTATGTTTAGTCAGAGGTCAACTTGACCAGGATTTATTTTGGTTATGTTTCTTTTGCTTTGCTGTGTTTTGTCACTGTAAATAGAAAATAAACCGCACCTTTTTTTGATTTTGAAAACCACAACCTCCGTTTGCTGGGCCTGTTTTGTGTGGGGAGCCCATCCCGGGGGTCACACACACCCGCTGCCGAGCTAACCCCCTCACAGTTGGTGGAGAATGCGGGCAGTTTTTTTTTAAGCCAGCATGGAGGAGATACTGAAGCAGCTGGCTCTAGCAAATGCCAATCAACAGCAGACAAATGCAGGTTTGCAAAGGAGCCTTGCAGCCCAGCAGCAGACAAACGCAACTTTGCAACAGAGTCTGGAGGCTCAGCAACGAGCCCAGCAGCAATCTGAGGCCCGCTTCATAGACCTGTTGCAGAAGCAAGAGCAGAGACTACAACAACAGATGGAAGCAGTAATGCAGCAACGTCCGCAGACCAGTGAGGAAAGCCGTCCCACTAATACCGCGTCCTTTGGGGTGAGTCGTTTATTGACAAAAATGACTGGAGAGGATGATCCAGAGGTATTTTTGACCACATTTGAAAGGACCGCTGAAAGAGAAAAGTGGCCTGAGGAGCAGTGGGCTGGACTGGTGGCTCCTCTGTTAACTGGTGAATCGCAGAAAGCTTACTATGACCTAGAGCCTAACCAAGCAAAAGACTATGTGATGCTAAAAGCTGAAATATTGGCAAGGCTGGGTGTCACCCAGGCTGTCCGGGCTCAGCGTGTGCATAACTGGACTTTCCAGCTTGGAAAACCCCCCAGGTCTCAAATGTATGATCTCATTCACCTGAGCAGAAAGTGGCTACAGCCAGAGACTTTGTCCGCACCAAAGATTGTGGAACGTGTTGTAATGGATCGGTTTTTGAGAGCTCTTCCTACTGCCATCCAAAAGTGGGTAAGCCATGGAGACCCAGAGACGGCCGATGGTCTTGTGGATCGTGTGGAGAAATACTTGGCTACAGAGAACCTGACGGCCTCTTCCAGAGACACTCGGACTTTCCACCCTAAGACCAGACCATCCCCAGGGGCGGATAAGAGGATTCCACGGGGTGAGGGTGGAGAGAGTGAGAGGGTGGGAGCTCTACCCCAAGTTTGGCGAGAACAGCCTGGGAAATCAGCGGCTCAAGAGGCGGCAAGAAGGATCGTTTGCTACCGCTGCCGGCAAGCGGGACATATTGCAGCCAATTGCCCGGTTGTGGAGGAACCCATGCAGTGTGACTTTCTGACGGGCAGACGTCAGTCGCTGTGTGCGACAGTCGCATGCACTGCCTTTCGAGGAACTGAGAAACATTTATGCAAAATGTGTGTTAATGGTAGAAATGTTGTGGTATTGCTGGATTCAGGTAGCCTTGTGACCCTGATAAAGGCTGAGTTAGTTAAAACAGAGGTCTCTGGGAATAGCAAGGTAGCTGTTATTTGTGTGCATGGGGACACCCGAGAGTATCCAGTGACTACAGTGTGTTTCGAGACCCCCAAAGGTACCCTCTCTCATCCAGTGGGCTTAGTATCTCAGTTACCGCATGACGCCATTGTGGGAAGGGATTTTCCGAAGTTCTGGGAACTGTGGGATGATCCTGAGCCCCTCACTGGTGCCCCTATGTACCAGGAATGTGATAGCCCGAACTCCCCTGAGAGTGGTGAGGACTCTCCGGAATTTCCCTTATCAGTATTGGCAGGGGAGACTCAAGAAACTGGAGAGGAGCCCACCTCCTCAGACGAAAACCTACCGTCTGTGGAGTTTTCTGATCTTGAGGTTCACAGGGAAAACTTTGCCACAGAACAGTTGAAAGACCCCGCCCTAATAAAGGCACGGGAAAACGTAGTGAAAATAGATGGCGAGTTAGTGAACCCAGATAATACCTGCACTTACCCATACTTCAGCGTAGAGAAGGACCTACTGTATCGGGTGGCAAAAAGGGCAGAAGAAACCGTTGAGCAGCTTGTGGTGCCCAAACCTTACAGGAAGTTGGTGTTGGAGTTGGCCCATGGGCACATTCTTGGAGGTCATCTGGGGACAGAGAAAACCCGAGAGAGGGTATTACAGAGATTCTATTGGCCGGGGGTGATGAAGGACGTAGAAAATTATTGTTCCTCCTGCCCTGTGTGTCAGAGGTTGGCCCCGATGCCACATTTCCGTAGCCCGCTGGTCCCTCTACCCATCATTGAGGTCCCGTTTGAGAGGATCGCCATGGATTTGGTAGGTCCTATAATCAAGTCCGCTAGGGGGCACCAGTACATATTAGTTATAATGGACTATGCCACCCGTTATCCAGAAGCGATCCCTCTCCGAAATACCTCGGCCAAAACCATAGCCAAAGAGCTATCTCTTGTTTTTAGCCGGGTGGGTATTTGTAAAGAACTGCTTACGGACCAAGGTACACCCTTTATGTCCCGGGTTATGAAAGAGCTGTGTAAATTGTTCAAAGTGACGCAATTGCGTACGTCTGTGTATCACCCCCAAACCGATGGGCTGGTTGAAAGATTCAACAAAACCCTAAAACAAATGTTGAAGAAAGTGGTGGATAGAGATGGAAAGGATTGGGACTGTTTACTTCCTTATTTGATGTTTGCTATTAGGGAGGTGCCCCAATCCTCTACGGGATTCTCCCCCTTTGAGTTACTGTATGGGAGACACCCAAGAGGGCTGTTGGATATTGCCAAGGAAACTTGGGAAAGTGAGAGTTCTCCCCACAGGAGTGTGATTGAGCATGTCGCCCTGATGCAAGATCGAATTGCACAGGTAATGCCCATCGTGAAGGAACATTTGGCCCAAGCGCAGTTGGCACAGCAGAGAGTGTACAACCGTGGAGCCAAGACCCGTACCTTTTCCCCGGGGGATAGGATATTGGTACTTGTCCCTACGGTTGAAAGTAAATTCCTTGCCAAATGGCAAGGCCCCTACGAGATAATGGAAAAAGTGAGCGAAGTGAATTACAAGGTCAGACAACCAGGAAGGCGAAAGCCCGAACAGATCTATCACGTTAATCTGTTGAAAGCCTGGAGGGATAGAGAGTCCCTAGTCGCAGACACTTGGTCACCAGCTCAAACTGGTTGCGTGATTCCTGAGGTTGGAATAGCAGCCACCTTGTCACAACCCCAACAACAGGAGGTTAAGGAGTTTGTGCTTCGCAACAAGGAGGTATTCTCTGAGCTGCCGGGACAAACATCTGGGGTAGAGCATGACATCATTACCCCGCCCGGTGAAAGGGTGAAGTTAAAACCCTATCGGATCCCAGAGGCTCGACGGGAGGCAATACGGGAGGAAGTACAGAAAATGCTGAACTTAGGGGTGATAGAGGAGTCCCAAAGTGATTGGTCTAGTCCCATCGTGTTGGTGCCTAAACCGGATGGGAGCTGGCGATTTTGTAACGATTTTCGTCAGTTGAACAAAGTTACAAAATTTGACACCTACCCCATGCCACGTATAGATGAGTTGATCGACCGGCTGGGAACAGCCCGATACATGACGACTCTTGACCTCACAAAAGGGTATTGGCAAATCCCCCTGGCCAAGTCGGCCAAAGAGAAAACCGCATTTGTAACCCCAGACGGGGCGTTCCAATATAAAAGAATGCCGTTCGGGTTACAGAATGCGCCGGCCACATTCCAGCGGAAAATGGACCAGATGCTGAGGCCCCATCGGAAGTATGCTGCGGCTTACCTGGATGACATAATTGTCCATAGCACAGATTGGGCCTCACATCTGCCAAAAGTGCAAGCAGTCCTGGACTCTGTTCGGGAAGCGGGGTTTACGGCTAACCCCAAGAAGTGTACCATTGGGCAGGAGGAGGCCAAATATCTTGGGTACACCATTGGGAGGGGAGTAATAAAACCCCAACTCAACAAAGTCGAGGCCATCCAGAGTTGGCCACGTCCCAACAGCAAGAAGCAGGTACGAGCCTTTCTGGGAATCGCTGGGTATTATCGGCGATTCATTCCCCACTTTGCTTCTAAGGCTGTGCCCCTAACCAACCTGACGAAGGGGAAAGGGTCGGTCATGATTAAATGGACCCCCGAGGCTGAGGCAGCATTCCAATTCTTGAAACAAGCCTTATGTAGCCAGCCAGTGTTGTACTCACCCGACTTCTCTAAAGACTTTGTCGTACAAAGTGATGCGTCAGATGTGGGGTTAGGAGCAGTATTGTCCCAGGTCTGGAACGGGGAAGAGCACCCAGTCATTTACCTCAGCAGGAAGTTGAAGTCCCATGAGGTAAATTACGCCACCGTTGAAAAGGAGTGTTTAGCGGTGAAGTGGGCTCTAGATTCCCTTCGGTACTACCTGCTAGGTAGGCACTTTGACATGGTTACGGATCACGCTCCGTTAAAGTGGATGGCTCAAAACAAGGAAACAAATAGAAGAGTGAATAGGTGGTTCCTGGCCCTCCAGGAATTCAACTTCACAGTAAAGCATCGCCCTGGCGTTCAAATGGGGAATGTGGATGCTTTGTCTCGAGTACATGAATGCCTGATTGCTGGTGTTCCAACCCCGAGGTTAAAACAAGAGGGGGGGGTATGTGACAGCAGGAAGGTAAAGTCACCTGGTTGCATCCAGGGGGGTAGATATATTTCGCCCAGATTCAGGCTTTACGCCGACTTATACAACTAGGTGGAGAGTTGTATAAGGCTAGTGGGCTCATGGATGACTCATACCTCTAGGGAGAGTGTGGGGCGTCGTGCAGACAGAGATGAGGAGACCAGCTGAACCTTGTCAGCTCATTTAGGCCTCTATAAGAACTCCCAGCTTCATTAGATGTTAGCTCATGCCTGGAACCAGACCTGTGTGGACTGTCTAGGGAGAGTGAACCCCTGTGCGGTGAGGCAAAGCCTGTGTGGCTATTTGTTTGGACTTTTACTAAACCAGGGACTTAGGGACTAGGACAGCACTAGGCTGATCCCAGTTGTTAGTTAGGAAACCTGTATGTTTAGTCAGAGGTCAACTTGACCAGGATTTATTTTGGTTATGTTTCTTTTGCTTTGCTGTGTTTTGTCACTGTAAATAGAAAATAAACCGCACCTTTTTTTGATTTTGAAAACCACAACCTCCGTTTGCTGGGCCTGTTTTGTGTGGGGAGCCCATCCCGGGGGTCACACACACCCGCTGCCGAGCTAACCCCCTCACATTACATAAGCTGTACCTGTTTATCTGCAGTCTTCTCTACAGCCGTACAAAGACCAGAATTTATAAGGCTTTCTGAGAGTTCTGAAAAAAGGGGGGTGAAGAACAGAAATTACATTCTGCAGAGCTCAGCGAGGAGGGTTCTGAGAGCTGATTGGAAGGAAGAGACACACCCCCTTCACACAGCTCACATGAACAGAGCTGAGGCTGTCAATCAGCTGGAGCTCTCTCCCCTGTCACCATTTTTCTCTTGGTGTCATTAAAACGTTTCAGAAGTGACTCATGCTCATAGCAGAGGAAGGAAGCAGCAGGCAGCAATGACGCTTATGCTGCGTACACACGGCCGGACTTTTGACCAGGCAAAACTCCGTCGGAATTCCCGACATAAAAATAGAGAACCTGTTCTCTATCTAAGTCCATCGGAAATTCCGACGGGAAAAGTCAGATGGAGCATACACACGGTCATAAAATCAAATAAAAAGCTCCCATATGACTTTTTCCATCGGAAATTCCGACCATGTGTACGCGGCATTAGGCTGGGGTCACACCTATGCGAATTGGAAGCAGGTTTCCCTGCATCCAATTTGCATAGCAGGAGAATGGGACTGACTCTCTATGGAGTTGGTTCACATATCCCCGCAGCAGGTCCGGTGCCATTTGCTGGAAAAACGTGTGCCTTTTTTGGTCTGTTTCAGGTCCGGACCTGAAACGGAGAACCAGCACACACCGGACGCCTGCAGTGCGACGGATGCCGCGATAGTGTAAACCGAGCCTTAGTGCTCTGAATTGAGACAAGTAAAGACTATAGAGGGATATGCTTTGTTCATATTTCATGTCTGAGATTTACAACTACTTTAAAGGGGTAGTAAACAAAGTTTTTAATGTTGTATCTAGGCTTACCTGTAGGTACAATGAATATCTCCTTAACTGCTAAACAGCCATTGTTGGCGATTGTTGGCGATCTCTCCATTTCACTGAAGCCGGTCGCTGGAGAGATCATGCTCCACTACTTAGTTAGAATAGGCTTAGAATGGGGTTAGGAGTAGGTTTAAGTATAGTTAGGTTTTGCCTGGACTTCCACTTTAAAGTGGAACTTCCCTGCCACAATAAATCCCCTCTGCCTCACCACCATCTTCCAAAATCCTGTGCATGCACAGATGCCCTGTAGTTTAAAATAAAATTCTAATCAAGTATGTATTTGTAGCGCCCTGTTCCTATTGAATAAGGGCTATGTGGTCAATTTAATGTTATCTGAGCTGTAAATAGCTCAGAGTGATTGTGTAAAGTGATTTGCTTCTGTTCCAGTTTGGCTGTGTTGTGCGCATTTCTCACTGTTGCCAGTAGGTGTCACTGTCACCACAGGCTAGTGTGAGAAATACAGCAGGCTAAGTGCATTGACTTCTTTCCCAGAAACAGCCCAGTGGGAGTGTTCTACTGCTGTGCATTCTGGGAGAGGATATTTAAGGGACAGACGCCATGACTATTTCTCTCTGACCTCATGGCCCTCCTGGCCTAAGGTATGTGACAAATGTTCTGCTCTACCTCGAGGCCTGCTGGCTCAAGGCAGTGTTGGTACAGGTAGGCCCAGAAGTCTGTCTGGGGCCTACTTAACTGAAGGTGGTCCTGTGCTGTCTTGCCTGCGTGGAAGAAGCCACTCAAACTGAGAAGATTCCAGGGGGAAACCCTTGCTGGAGAGAACTGAGCTGAAGGCTGGTTTCTCAGGAAGGGCCTGGTGACTCGTTTGGAGGATACACCCAAGTTAAACTACCTCACAGTACTGCCGGATGGCTTAAAGGTTCTGGTACTGTGCAGCTGACCTACAACTAACTGACTGCTGGTTACACAATCCTGTGGCAGAGGATTATCCAGGAGTTTCACGTATCGCTAAGTCTGTGGCAGAGACTTGTCCGTGCTTCATACCGGCTGCTAGGTCGGTGTGAGAGGCCTATCCGGTTGTCGCAAGATCCAGAGACAGAAAGCTGTTTGTCCTCTGGATCCAAGAACCTCATCAGTGATTTGCATTAAGGTATCTGAACTTCCCTTAACCCTCTATCCTTTTACTGCTGCAAGTTGTTTAATAAAGCATTGGAAAAAGACTGAAGTGACAGGCGCTCACATCTGTTTGAAACTTGCTAACATAGACTCTTAGTTCTGGGACAGTGAAAGGTGGGGTAACGGCAGGACCCAAATTTAATCCAGCAGCCCTCTAGGGGGTGTCGCTACATATTATTATCTTAAAGCAGTGGTGGCCCGTAATGCAGGGCACAGGGGCGCAGGACGCATGAATTCCAATGGGTTTTTTTTGGGGGCACGTGATTAGAGCCTGAGGCTCTAATAGGCTTCAAAAAAGGGTGGACTCGGGGCAACCCAAACAACTGGGGGTGCATTGTTTGCGGCCCTCTCCCCCCCCAAAAAAAACACCAGCCGTCACTGCAAACAAGCCCCATCTATTGTTCTCAGCCTCCTCCAATCTCCTTTTTTTTTAAATGTTGTTGCTGGGATCCAACTTCTTATTAGAGGGTGGCTATGGTCGTTCTTCATCATCCCACTGTATCTAGGAACACCCAAACACAGTAAGAAGTTATTTAATTAAAAATAGATTACAGGGCCATAAAAGTGGTTGTAAACCCTTTTTTTCTACTTCGACCTATAGGTAAGCCTAGAATAAGGCTTACCTATAGGTAGTGGAAATATCTCCTAAACGTGCGCCGTTTTAGGAGATGTTTCACTTGTAGTCCGCCGAAAATGTTAACGGCGCATGCGCGGGGAAGAAACTAAACGAAGTGCCGTTTCTCCCCTAGCCTGTGCCGTTAATGGCGGCTCCCGCGCGCACGCGCAGGAGTGATGTCACGCGGCTCCGTCGAATCACAGAGCTGGAGTCCGTGGTCTGGAAGGAAGAGGGGCCAGAAGATGGACGCTGCCTACACATTGGACATCGCTGGATTCTTTTGCAGGTAAGTGGCACATAATGGCCTAGTATGCGATGCATACTAGCCCATTATGCTTTTCATTTGCAGGCTTTGCAGCGAGCAAAAGAGGAAGTAAAACTCATCAGGGTTTACTTCCTCTTTAAGTAGAGAATGTGTATGGATGATTTTTGGAGAAGAATATTGTTTAGTGCCCCTCCACAGACCAGCGCTCTAGTAAGCGTAGGGGGGGCAGAGCAGAGAGCCGGTTACGGACTCTCTGCTCAGGGAGCTGTGAGAACTGAGCGATCAGTGGTGTTTGATCGCTCCATTCTCAGTCTTAGAGCCGGCAGGGGACAGATGCAGCATCCACCTAGGTAAGTATGATTCCAAAATAAAAATGAATCCCATACATCTCTTTTAACCAAATATAGTGACCAAAGGGGGTTGTGCACATTGCTCTGCTCTGTGGCAACAATGATACCCTCTGTTGAGAGCAGTACTGCCTCCAAATGCAACCCGTTTAAAAAAATAGGGCCGCACAGCAACCCTGGTTGCAGCACGGTCAGTGGTGCAGGCTTTTCTGGCTTAAAATAGGTGTTGGGGGGACATATCATCTCCAAGCTACCTGTCAATGACCCTCTTATGGGGGATTCATCATAGATGGCTTTTTAGAGCTGAGCAAGGGCCGCTGCCTGTGTAAACGAGCCCTAAACTCACAGTTAGTGAAGATACAGAAAACTTTGTTATGTTGCCCTTAGCAACTACTCATCTTTTCATTTTCCAGGCTAGGAACTGAAACAGTGATAGTAATTGGTTGTCATAGCAATAGATACATGAACTACAAACAGATGAGAAGCCAACAAGAGCTGCAGGACATGAATAAGAAGGGCATACTTTGTTGCAGGAAACATAACCTTACAGCCGTGATATTGCAGCTTCTGTGGTTAATATCAGGATTTTGTAGTTTCCTGGCATCATGCAGCTATTAGGCAATTTGTTATCTGGAAGGAGGAACATCATCCTACAGTCATAATATGCACCTAAAATGTTAGCTCAGCACTTTTTTATTTTCCTGTAACTTCTTTTGGGCTTATAATGTGGATATAAACATTATGAAATAAAGTTTATTTTAAAATAGCAGAGATTCGGTGGAAACTTTTGGTAATTAAGTACAATTTAAAAATAAGAATGGGTTCAAAACTTGTTCAGGACTGTATTACACACAGGGTTCAGGAGTGTGTTACACACAGGGTACAGGATTCAGGAGTATACTACACACAGAGTGCAGAGTGCAGGTGCATTGTTAAATAAAATCATGAGTGCATAACACACAGAGTAGTAGGATTCAAGAATGCATTATCCACAGGGCACAGGGTTCAGGAGAGTGCTACACACAGAGTGCAACGTTCAGGACTGTGTTACACATAGGATAAAGGGTTCAGGAGTGGACTACACATAGTGCAAGGTACAGGGGTGTGTTACACACAGAGTACAGGGCTCTGGAGTGTGTTACGCACAGAGTACATGGTTCAGAAGTACATATTTTACAGACCAGTTTACAAGCAAAAATGAACTCCCCCGAGTTCTCTCCAACCTCCCAGTACAAATCTCTTCCTCTAAAATCCCCCACCACAAAATTTTAACTGCTGTATTACATACTCATAAAGTGATGCTAAAGCTTTGATTAGATTTTTTAATTAAAATAATAAACATGTTTTACTTATCTTCTCTGTGCAGTGGTATTGCACAGAGCAGCCCTTATCCTGCTCTTCTTGGGTCTCCTACTGGCACTCCTGGCTCCAACTCTTCAGCGAGTGCCCCCATTGAAATCTGATTTCTATAGGGGCACTCTCCTGTCTGTCTATATAGACTAGGGTGAACACGTGTCCCGGATTGCCCGGGACTGTCCCGCTTTTTGTAGGTCTGTCCCGGGCACATTCATTCCAGGACAATACAGTGTCCCGGAATGAAACTGACACAGCCACCCCCCGGGCCAATCTGATGCCCCCCAAAAAGGTTGCCACATCACCACTTTACTCACTGACAGTACTTGTCCTGGGCGGGAATGCCTGGAGGAGCACAATCCCGCCCCCTGCTTGTGATTGGAGAAATCATAAATCCCGCCTCTTGTGTCCAATCACTGTGCTGTGATTCGTTACAGCACAAGCTGATTTTTGGGAAGTCAGGGTGTCCCTGAATGGTAGTTTGGAAATGTGGTCATCCTAATATAGACACAGACAAGGCGGCTCGGCCCTGCCCCCGCTTCCTTGTCACAGAATTTAATTGACAGCTGCTATCAATCTGCCCAGTGACAAGGGAGACAGCCAAGAGAAGTGCTGCACATCGCTGGATCAAGATTGGGCTAGGGTGACCACGTGTCCCGGATTGCCCGGGACAGTCCCGCATTTTGCAGGTCTGCCCCGGGCACCTTCATTCCAGGACAATACAGTGTCCCAGAATGAAACTGACACAGCCACCCCCCCCCCCCGGGACAATCTGATGCCCCCAAAAAAGTCTGCCACATCACCACTTTACTCACTGACAGTACTTGTCCTGGCCGGAAATGCCTGAAGGACCACAATCCCCGCCCCCTGTTTGTGATTGGAGAAATTATAAATCCCTCCTCTTGAGTCCAATCACTGTGCTGTGATTCGTTACAGCACAAGCTGATTTTTGGGAAGGGGGGTGTCCCTGAATTGTAGTTTGGAAATGTGGCCACCCTAGATTGGGCTCAAGTAAGTATAACGGAGCTGGAGAAATCTTATGGCACAGAAGGATTTTTACCTCAAAGTAGAACTATAGGCAAAACTATTTTTTTCACTTTGGATACAGTAAGGGACCTCCCGTCAGTTTATTTTTAGCCATCTGTGTCCCATTAGGGAGTTTACCTTCACTTCCTGTCCCATAGCCAAAACAGGAAGTGAGAGAAAATCCCTGATCCCTGAGGAATTCCTCTGAGATCCCCAGGCCACCAGAACTAATTTCCCTTCTATTACTTTTCTGGGGACAACCCAAAATTTGTTTTTGTTTTTTACTCTCACTTTCGAAGATAACAGTAAACAGGATAAATAGAGAGCGTGAATCTTCTTAACAGGGCCACAGACAGCAATAAAAACTGACATGGGTTCTAATCTCTCTCCACTCTATCCAAAACAAAAATTAAAAAAAAAGAAAAAGTTTTGCCTTTAGTTATACTTTAACTACTTGCCGACCAGCTGCCGTCATTATACAGTGGCAGGTTGGCTCCCCTGCGTGTGCAAATCGCCGTAGCTGTACGGCGGCTGCTTTAAGGGCTATAGGAGGCACGTGCATGACGCCGCAGCCGATGCATGTGGCCGACAGCCGCGATGTCCGCCGGCCACCCGCGATTGCTCCTCAGAGAGCCAGAACGGGGATCTGTCAATGTAAACAGACAGAGCCCCGTTTTGTCAGGGAAGTAGAGAGAGATCTGCTGTTCCTAGTGATCAGGAACAGCGATCTCTCTACTCGCAGTCAGTACACTCCCCCCACAGTTAGAACCTCCTCCTTAGGGAACACTTAACCTCCTAGTGTTAAACCCTTCCCTGCAAGGGACATTTATACATTAATCAGTGGGTATTTTTAGCTCTGATCGCTGTATAAATGTCACTGGTCCCAAAAAAGTGTCAAAAGTGTCCGATCTGTCCGCTGCAATGTCGCAGTCCCGCTAAAAATCGCTGATCACCGCCATTACTAGTAAAAAAAAAAATATTAATAAAAATGGCATAAATATATCCCCTATTTTGTAGATGCTATAACTTTTGCGCAAACCAATCACTATACGCTTATTGCATATTTTTTTTACCAAAAATATGTAGAAGAATACGTATTGGCCTAAACTGATGAATAAATTTGTTTTTTGGATATTTATTATAGCAAGAAGTAAAAAACATTTTTTTTTTGTCAAAATTTTTGCTTTTTTTTGTTTATAGCGCAAAAAATAAAAATCTGCAGAGGTGATCAAATACCACTAAAAGAAATCTCTATTTGTGGGGAAAAAAGGACGTCAATTTTGTTTGGGCACAGCGTCGCCACGACCGCAATTGTCAGCTAAAGCGACACAGTTCCGTATTGCAAAAAATGGCCTGGTCATTAAAGCGGGGGTTCCGCCAAAATTTTTTTTTAAAAGCCAGCAGCTACAAACACTGCAGCTGCTGACTTTTAAAATATGGACACTTACCTGTCCAGTGCGCCCACGATGGGGACCAGCAATCGCCCGTTCCTCCGCTGTACCCGCCTCCATCCTCGGTGAGGGAATCGGGAAGTGAAGCGTTGCGGCTTCACAGCCCGGTTTCCTACTGCGAATGCGCGCCGTCACTGATTCCCCGCTCTCTCCTGGGAACAGTGTGTTTCCCAGAAGACAGCGAGGGTCTGGGTAGGGGCGTGACCCCTGCACGAGTCTGTTCCCGGAAGTGGGTGCAAATACCTGTCTTAGACAGGTATCTGCACCCCCCTGAAAGGTGCCAAATGTGACACCGGAGGGGGGGAGGGGGTTCCGAAAAGCGGAAGTTCAATTTTTGGGTGGAACTCCGCTTTAAAGCGGAGTTCCGTCTGGGAATTTTTTTTTAAAGTCAGCAGCCACAAATAATGTAGCTTCTGACTTTCAATATGAGGACACTTACCTGTCCAGGGAGCCCACAATGTGGGCACCCAAAGCCGATCTTCGGATCGACTCACGGTTGCTGCCGTCGCCATTCCTGGTAAAGGAACCAGGCAGTGAAGACTTTCGGCTTCACTCCTGGTTCCCTACTGCGCATGCGTGAGTCAGGCTGCGTGTTATTATTGGTCCCTGCTGTCTTCTGGGACCTGTGTGTCTCCCAGAAGACAGCGGGGGGTAAGGGGGAGGGGCCGGACATAGCGTAGTTCGCCGCACAATGTGCGGCGCTCTTTCGCCGGAAGTGGGAGCAAATACCTGGGTTTGACAGTATCTGCTCCCCCCTGAAAGGTGCCAAATATGACACCGGAGGAGAGGAATCCGATCAGCGGAAGTTCCATTTCTGGGTGGAACTCTGCTTTAAAGGGGGAAAATCTTCTGGTCCTCACGTGGTTAATGCATAGAATTCATTAGGGCAAAATCTTCAGTCTTTACAGCCACATTAACTACTGGTCTTTTTATGCTGTGCTGTCCCTCCCCATCAACTAAGAATCTCCCCAAGTAACCTCCCCCCCCCCAAAAAAAAAAAGCAACACACATCACCTCTGTACCCCCTGTCCACAGCTCATCTCTGTAGCCCTTTTGGTTATTGGTGTTATTAGGTTGTTTTGTTGCTTTCCAATTACTCTTTGGGGCAAAAAAAGTGTGTTGCGTAAACATGTGTAAAAACGTACCTGAGGGCGATTACCAGATGCTCACATAGAGGTAGTGAATTCCAGAAATTCGTAATCTGTTGCTGCAACGCTGGGGTAAACATTTTGAGTAGCCAATCAAATCTGAAAAAAAAAATGTGTGTATTTAACCGCTTGCTGTCCAACGTATATACAGTATGTATATATACTGTGTATATATATATATATATATATATATATATACGGCCTCGGCAACATGCGCTTATACCAGGATCATGGCAGCTGCTGCCATGATCCTGGTACTGATTTTTAGAGCTGACGATCGTATTTCAAGTAAAATTGCTTTTACAGCTGGCCGATTACTTTTACAGTGCTCAGAAAAGCCCTTCCCCTCCCCCCCCTCCCACAGCCACCTGCTGCCATTCCTGGGCTCTCCAATGCCACTGGGGAGCCCAGGACTGTTGTAAGTGGTGGGGTTGACTGCCCACAGATAAGATGGAGGAACATCCATTCCCGTATCTCCTCTGTGTCAAATGAACTCAGTGCTGTCATTCCCTGGCCAGTACAGTACAGTACAGTGACCAGACGTCCCCGGTTTCCTGGGACAGTCCCCGGCCTAAGAACACTGTCCCCGGAACAAGTTTGTCTTTGGTTTTGTCCCTGGATTAAAGGGGCGGCGCCAGGTGCAGGACCGGTCCTGGGCAGGTGCTGGGGCAGATGGGGGCGGTCCACCCTGGCTGCCACACACTGGTGAGGCTGCATAGATGGGCACAGGTGAGGTTGCATTGATGGGCACAGCTAAGCCCTGCATTCTTTATGTAGCGCACTCCTGAGTCCTGCACTCTGTTTTTTTTCTTATCTTCTTATCTCAAAAAATTCTAAGAAGTACCTTTTTTTTCTCGTGGACAAAAATGTTGGAAATAACGTATATATCATACAATCATTCCATAAACACATACCACATACACTGCCTATATCATTTGATTAAAATAGTTTACCGTTTGCCAATAAATAAAAAAATGTCCCCGGATTTCATTTTAAAAATCTGTTCACCTTACAGTACAGCAAAGGATTCATCTGATCAAACACAGGTTGGCTGCCCACAGAGGAGTTGGAGGAACATCTGTTCCCCCATCTCCTCCTTCATGGATGAAGACAATAGTGGTATGGACTTTGTCACTTCTGGTTCCGGTGCTGTATATGGACCAGCCAGAGAAGCATCTGACCAACTGCTTTGAAGGGTAGGGAAGACATACTGTAGACCCCTGATGTCTCCATAAAGAGCACCGGTTACTGCCCAGCGCTATCATTGGCCAAAGCTATCACAAGGGACTTTGTGATAATAATAAAGTTAAATAAAAGAAAAAAAAATGAAAAGCAATTTTAGGTAGTTTGTCGCCATTTCACAGGCTTGCACAATTTTAAATCTTGACATGTTTGGAATCAATTTACTTGATGCAACATTATCTTTTATATTTTACCAAACAATGTGGGTATTATATTGTGTTTGTGTGCCCTAAAAATTCATTGAACTGTAATTTTTCATGAAAATATGTTTCATAAATGGCTGTGCAAATATTCTGTGATATAAAAGTTGAAACTGTTATCTATCTCTTAAGGCCCGTACACACGATCGGATATTCCGACAACAATTGTGTGATGGATGTGTTTTGTCGGATAATCCAACCATCTGTATGCTCCATTGGACAATCATTGTCGCAATTTCCGACAACAAATGTGGGATAGCATGCTCTCAAATTGTCCAACAACAAATGTGTTCCGTCGGATTATCCGATTGTGTGTACGCAAGTCCGTCGGACTAAAATCCAAAGTACAAACACGCATGCTCCGAACCAATGCTAACCATCAGACAACATTAGCAGAAGTTGCTCAAAGGGTGGCGCTAAAGAGCTTAAAAACCACGTAGTTTGGTGTATGTTGGCTGAAAATGTTCTGCCGTCTGTATGCAGAACAAGTTCACGGACAACGCCCTTCGTACAAAGATCCACGGATTTGTCCGATGGAAGTCCGATCGTGTGTATGAGGCTTTACTCTCGTTCTCTCTCTATATATGTTCTGGGGGATTAGGTAATTTTTTGGCCAAAAATGCAGATTTTTGCAAAAAAAAAAAAAAATTGCTCTAGTGCTGAATTGGTTAAAAATCAGAGTAGTAAACCAGGAGCTGATTCCCAGAAATATCTTGTTGTTGTTGATAATGAGATGAGGAAACTTACATCGGAATAGTCATCTGGGTGTAACTGGTGAACTTGTATGGATCTGCTCTGAGCACTCTAAGGCTCCATTCACACCTATTCACACCTAAAGCATTTTTAGTGCTTTTTGTATTTTGCAGATTTGCTAAATAAAGTTTAGTGCAAATCTGCAAAATGCAAAAAGCACTAAAAATAAATAGGTGTGAATCAGGCCGAAGGCTCCATTCAAGTGGCTGTAAAGGTTCGATTTTTTTCTTTAACCATTAGGGGCCCACGCTATAGTCAAATGACGGCTACAGCGCGGACCCCAATTGCCGGGAGGACGTCAATAGACGTCCTCCCCTTTGCACGCGCCCCGCGCGCCCCCTGCAGGGCGCGCCCGCTGTGATCACTGAGTCCAGGGCTTTTTTTCTCAGACAATAGGTGCAGGAACTCCCCCGTTCCGAGTTACCCCTTTTCTCCGACCCTACCCACCTCCCAGTACTGTCCCTTTTAGACAATATAGGACCACGTATCATTTTGTGGTGCTAAGTAATTTGTATGGAATTTGGTAATGCTATCAAGAAAAGCAGTAAAATAGATCCCCTGCAGCCAGCAACAATAGATCCTCCTAACAACAATGGACCACCCACAACAAAATTTCCCCACCAACAACAATAGACTCCCGGCAGCATCAACAGATCTCCGCACAGCCAGCATTAATAGACTCTCTGGCTGCCATCAACAATAGATCCCTCCCCAACAGTAGATCTCTTTCAGCAACAACTGACCCCCCAGCAACATAAGACCCCCCCCAGCAACAATAGGTCCCCCACCAGCAACAATAGACCTCCCCAGCAACAATAGACCCCTCCTGCAAAAATAGATCCCCAGCAGTGAGCATCAATACCCTGCAGCACACCCCAGCACCCCTTGTCATTACATACAGTCAGTCCAGGAGGTGCCGGAACTGTGTTCCCCCGCGTTCCAACTGAAAAAAAGCCCTGACTGAGTCACTGAGACTCGGGTGATCACAGATCACAGGTCCCGGCCCCTTACCACGTGATCAGCTGTCAGCCAATGACAGCTGATCATGTGATGAAAACAAGGTTCGGTAATCTTTTTTTTTTTCTCCTCGCGCTGACAGCGTGAGGAGAAAAAAAAGCTGATCACTGGCTCCTATGTGCAGGACATCAGTCCCCAGTGGAAGAGGCACATCAGGCTCGTTAGTTCACACCAGTGCCCCCTGCCAGTGCCACCTGCCAGTGCCCACAGTGACCACGAGTGCCACCTGTCAGTGCCAATCAGTACCAACTATCAGTGCCCATCACTGCCACCTATCAATGCCCACCACTGGTGCCAGTCAGTGCCTCATCAGTGTCACCTAGCAGTGTTGCCTTTTAGTCTCACCTATCAGTGCCCATTATTTCCACCCATCAGTGCCCATCACTGCCACCTATAAGTGCCTATCACTGCCACCTATCAGTGCCCATCACTGCCAGCTATCAGTGCCACCTACCAATGACACCTATTAGTGACAATTCTCAGTTCCCACCAGTGCCACCTATCAATGCCCTTCAGTGCCACCCATCAGTGCCACCTCTGTGTCACCTCTCAGTGCCCACCAATCCCGCCTCTCAGTGCCCACCAGTGCCGCCTATCAGTGCCCACCAGTGCCGCCTATCAGGGCCCACCAGTGCTGCCTTATCGGTGCCCACCAGTGCCACCTTATCATTGCCCATCAGTGCAGCCCATCAGTGCCCATCAGTGAAGCCTATCGGTGCCCATCAATGCAGACTCATCAGTGCACATCAATGAAAGAATAAAATTACCTGTTTGCAAAATTTTATAACAAAATATAAAACGGTTTTGTATTTTTTTTTTTTATTCTGTCTTTTTTATTTTTTTTAAACAAAAAATAAAAACCGCAGAGGTGATCAAATACCACCAATAGAAAGTTCTATTTGTGGGAAAAAAATGATAAAACTTTAATTTGGGTACAGTGTTGTATGACCGCGCAATTGTCATTCAAAGAGTGACAGCGCTGAAAGCTGAAAATTGGTCTGGGCAGGAGGGGGGTTTAAGTGCCCAGTAAGCAAGTGGTTAAATATCAAACATGTCATACTTACTTCCACTGTGCAGATCGTTTTGCGATCAGAGAAGGCCGTCTTCTGGGGGCCCTCGGCGGCTCTTGCGGCTCCTCCCCACATCAGATAACCCCCTAGGAGAAGAACAGAAATGCATTATGAACGTGTTCCACAGGTACCCATGTTAAAAATAATGTTCTGCGTGTTCTGCGTTTCGGCAAAAAGCATGAAAAAACACATTGGTGTGAACTGAGCCGTTCACACTTGAGTTTTTTTTTTTCAGATCAAAGTTTGATGCTCAGAAACGCTCAACAAGCAAAATCCCATTTATTTCAATGGCCCCTGTTCACCATTGAGCGCTTTTGTCCACTGCAGAAAAACGCCTGTCGCTCAAAAAAGGTACAGGGGCTACTTTTCAGGCAGATTTTAGTGTTTTTGTCCCCATAGACTTCAATGGAAATGCCTTGAAAAACACGTCATAAGCGTTGTTTTAAGCGTTTTGCCGGGTGATTTTCTGCTCAAACAGCAGCTCTCCGCCCCAAAAACACCAAAAAAAAAGCTTGAAAATGCTCAGCGTAAAGCAAAAGCAAAATCGCCGTCTGGACTCTCGCAACCATAGAATCTCCAGTATCGCCTGCGACAACGCAGCATACCCTTCCAAGTGATCATAGCCAGGATTACGAGCAGAAAGGTGGAATCCATGCTATGATCTGAGCAAACACCTCTCTTTAACCTGTTATGGACCGCCCCACACAGATATACTGCGGCAGGGCAGCCCTCCTACGAGAAATCACGTACCTGTAGGTGATTTCGTGCACTGGTTCTGGGGCGCGCACACGCAGCTGGCAACCCGCTCTTGCTGTGATTGGACACAGTGGGAGTCAATCAGCCAGTTTGGCAGACGCGATGTCCGCCAGGACACGCCGATCGTTCTCAGGAGAGCAGATGGCTCTTTTTTTGTTTATAGCGCAAAAAATAAAAACCGCAGAGGTGATCAAATACCACCAAAAGAAAGCTCTATATGTGGGGAAAAAGGGACGTCAATTTTGGCCTGGTCATTAAGGGGGTAAAACTGGAGAAGGGAATTGATGATATATATATATAGCCAAAACGCATGCATAACGGTTGTATAACGCACTAGTATACATTCATACCTCCCAACTTTTTGAGATGGGAACGAGTGACACCTATTATGAAAAGTATGTAGACATAGGACACACCCCCTGCCAGGAGAATTATACAAAAGGACCCTGGACCAGCGCTAAGAAGGGCCGCGAGGCCGGCCTTCGCGGACTAGGCCGAAGCCGCAGCCTCGCATAAAAACTCCTGCCTTCAGCTCCTCAGGACCGGCGCGGTGGGCCGGGAGGCCGGACGCCGCGGACTAGGCCGAAGCCGCGGCCTCGCCTAAAAACTCCTGCCCGCAGCTGCTCAGGAGCGGCGCGGTGGGCCGCGAGGCCAGACGCCACGGACTAGGCCGAAGCCGCGGCCTCGCCTAAAAACTCTTGCCCGCAGCTCCTCAGGATCGGCGTGGGGTGGGCTGCGAGGCCGGAAACCGTGGACTAGGCCGAAGCCGCGGCCTCGCCTAAAATCTCCTGCCCGCAGCTCCTCAGGACCGGTCCATCAAAAAAAAAAAAAAACTTGATTCGAATCGTAAATCGATTTTTTTATTGGAAAAAAACGCCCAGCTCTAGGTTAAACCCATGTGTTTTTCTTTACCACTATTCCTTTATATTAGCTTTTTGAAATATCCAAATGCAGCAATTTAGAACTTGTTGCACTTTTTAGCACTGGGAAACACCTTTTTGAAAGATAAAAAGTGCATTTCATATACAACTATATAGATCAGACCAAAATGAGAGACAGATGAGGATTAAAGAGGGACAGAGGGACTTTGCTCCAAATCAGGGACGATTGGGAGTTATGTGCATTGCGTTGATTTTATAACTGTAACGTGTAATACCCAGCCCTCGCCTCACGGTGTCCTCAGCGCTCGCTTTTCTGAGACAGCGCCAGTACGGTTCACCTCCAAGAAGTAATACACTGAAACGTCCACAAGATGTCACCCTTTTGGCGCCCCGCCCCCTTCGTCTTCTTCTTTCCTTCTCCCTCTGCCCATTGTCTGCTGACCCCGCCTTCCCAGCCGCTGCGTGTCGCTGTGCTCGGGCACTGTTGTGCGCGTCCCCTCCTCCTCCTACCCATAGTTCTCAGCGCCGAGCGCTATGCCCGCCTCTGGAAAGATGGCGGCGGTGTCGGTGTTTCCCGGCGTGCGGCTCCTCAGTATCGGGGACGCGAACGGGGAGATCCAGAGACACGCTGAGCAGAGGGAGCTGAGGCTGGAGGCCCGGGGAGGGGACATCGCCCTCTATAACGGTAAGTGGACGGAGGGGAGAGTGCTGTGTAATGCCGGGGAGAGGGGGGCTCTGCTGTCTGATTATATATGGAGGAGGCCACAACCCCTCCCCCATGTGTGTCACCCCTTCTCCCCCCATTGTCCCCAAATCTGACCCTGAACCCCTCCCCCCATGTGTGTCACCCCTTCCCCTCCCTCCATTGTCCCCAAATCTGACCCTCTTCCCCCTCCCCCAGTGTCACCCCCCCATTGTCCCCAAATCTGACCCTCAACCCCTCCCCCATGTGTCACCCCTTCCCCTCCCCCATTGTCCCCAAATCTGACCCCTTCCTCTCCCCCTCATGTGTCACCCCATTGTCCCCAAATCTGGACCTGAACCCTTGGATTTGTTTCCTCCACAGTCCCAAAATCTGCAATTGTACCCCTCTCTGTCACCCTTTCTTCATTATTCCTGAACCCCTAAGTGTCACCATTGTTGCAATCTGAACCCCTCTGTCACCCCTCCCCCACTGTCACCAATATCTGGGCCTGCAGGCCCTGCACCCTTCTCTCACTCCTCCCCTTCTTGTTCCTGAACCCCTCTGTGTCACCATGCAACCATTGTCTTTTTTAATCTGAACCCCCTCTGTCACCTCCCCTCCTCCCATTGTTCTGGAACCCCCCCTCTGTCTTCATGCCACCATTGTGCCCAAGTTTGAGCCTTAACCCCTATGTTGCCCCCCCCCCCCAAAATCTGGGCCGGTGCCCCCTCTGTCACTATTTTTCCTGAACCCCTCCCCCATTGGCCCTTAACCCCTTTGCCCCTCCCCCATTTCTGACCCCCCTCCCCCTCTCTGTCACCATACAGCTGTTGTACTGAAATCTGAACCCCCATGTGTCACCCCCCCTCCCCAATTGACCAAAATCAGGACCTGAATTCCTATGTCACTCCTCCAAAGTCCTCAATTTGTCCCATACCCGTGTGTCACCCCCTCCCCTATTGACCCAAAATTTAGACCTGAACCCTGCTGGCACCCCTCCCTCCATTGTCCTGAAATCTGGACCCCTACTTGTCCCCCCCTCCCCCATAGTCCCCAAATATTTTCCCATACACCTGCGTTCCCCCTTACCCATCGTCCTGAAAACTTGACCTGAACCCCTACATTTCACCACTTCCCCTAATGACCCAAAATTTAGACCTGAACCCCGCTGGCACCCCCCTCCCCCATTGTCCTTAAATTTGGACCCCTACTTGTCATCCCTCCCCCATAAGGGATTGGGACAAGATTTGGACGGGGTGACAGAGGGATTAAAGCCCAGCTTAAGGGACAATGGGGGAGGGGGTGATAGTAGGGTTCAGGCCTAAATTTTGGATTGGGTGGGGGCAACATTTAGGTCCCGATTTTGGTCAATGTGGGAGGGACGACACATAGGGGTTCAGGTACGAATGATGGGGGAGGGGGTGACACATGGGGGTTCAGGTGTAGATTATACGACAATGGAAGAGGGGTGACACATGGGGGTATGGGACAAGATTTGGGGACCATGTGTCACCCCTTTTCCATTGTCCTATAATCTACACCTGAACCCCCATGTGTCACCCTCTCCCCCATCATTCGTACCTGAACCCCTATGTGTCGTCCCTCCCACATTGACCAAAATCTGGACCTAAATGTTGCGCCCCCCCCCATCCAAAATTTAGGCCTGAACCCTACTGTCACCCCCTCCCCCATTGTCCCTTAAACTGGGCTTTAATCCCTCGGTCACCCCTCCCCCATAGTCCCCAAATCTTGTCCCATACACCTGTGTTCCCCCTTACCCATTGTCCTGAAAACTTGACCTGAACCCCTACATGACACCCCTTCCACCTCCCCCTATTGATCCAAAATTTAGACCTGAACCCAACTGTCACCCCTCCCCCATTGACCAAAATCTGGACCTAAATGTCCCCAAATCTTGTCCCATACCCGTGTCACCCGTTTTACATTGTCCTATGATCTACACCTGAACCCCCTATGTGACGCCCCCTCCCACATTGACCAAACGCTGGACCTAAATGTCACCCCCTTCCCATAATCTGGACCTGAACCCCTGTGTGTCGTGCCCCCCCCCATATTAACCCAAAATTTAGGCCTGAACCCTGCTGTCACCCCCCTCCCCCATTGTCCCTTAAGATGGTAAGCTGGGCCTTAATCCCTCTGTCACCCCCCCCCCCCATTGTTCCCGTCTCTGGTTGTCTTGTGTACAAGACAAGAAACATATATAAATATCTCAGCAGTGATGAGTGAAACCTTCTGATGGATCCCGGCTGATATAGAAATAATTCTGTTAGACAATATGGGGGGGGGGGGGGTGATTTACTAAAGACAAATGGACTGTTCCTTCTGCAGGTTCTCCAGAGATTAGGAAATGAGGTAAGGCTTCATTTTACAAAAAATACCCAATCGCATGCAAGGAAAATAAAAAAACAGAATTTGCGCTTGCACATGATTGGATGATGGAAGTCAGCAGAGCTTCTCCTACTAAGCTCTAAAAAAAAAAAGACTAATAAATGCGCCAGCATTCAAACCCACCAATGACATTGGAGCGGGCAGAGCGTTGGAGGTGCTATCCGTGTGTTGTGGGTGCAATGGGCGGGCTCCTGCAGACTCCTCCCCCAGCCCCGGGTCCATACAGAGGTGGGTACCATCTTCTATGGGGCTGGAGGAATTAAATGACTGAGTCTCATGCCGGTGGTCTGTCAAAATAGCCAATTCATCAAGATCTCCAATCACGTCACTTCTGGTTACTGTAAACCACCAGTAATTGGAGATTTAAACGACTTGCTGTTTTGACACAGCGCCGGCAACCGTATACTATCCGGTACACAGTATTATGAGCGCATATTGCTCATCCGCTCCAATACTAACCAACAAATTGGCCGCCTCCGCCCACTTTTTTTCTCATTACCCGATGTTGTGTCAAAGCAGCAAAGTCTTTGTGTACCGGAGCGTACACGCTTGCCGTTGTTGTGTCCAAACAAAGTCATCGAAATCTCCAATTAACGATGGTTTACAGTAACCGGAAGTGATTGGAGATCTTGTTGAATTGGCTATTTTGACAGAACACCGGCACAATCTGTAAGTCTCTTTGCTGTGAGTGAATGACTTGGCTGTGCCGGCAGAGCCACACTAAATTCCAACAGCAACACTGCTGGGGGAGGATGGAAATGTGTGTGTATATATAATATTTTACATTGGTCCAGCCTGGCTCGATGGAACTATCCATATCTGATATCCAGAGGGCCTCTGGGGAAGGCGGTGCTACTACAGTGAAGGTCCCGTGCCTGCTGACCATGGAGGGAGGTGCTCACTTGGCACTTTTAAATCTTTCACTGGCTAATGCCGGTGTTCTGACGATCTGGTTCCTCCTATCGATATGGTTCCCCACTTGACTGCGCAGGCGCAATCCGAGGCGACAGGAATCTCTGAGGTTTAACAGCTGTTCGGCAGCGCCTGCGTAGTGAAGGGGGGAACCATATTGATGGGGGAACCATATTGATGGGGGAACCATATTGATGGGGGAACCAGCTCGTCAAGACACCGGCCATACACGGTTCGAATTTCGAAAGATATTTTTCTTTTGAAAATAGTATCAAAGAATTTTTGTACGAATTTCGCACCATTAGTGGGCTGCAGCAACAGCCGATTTTTGTGTGACAATCAAATTTGAGGAATCGGACATGTTGGAAATTTTTGGAAAAACTAACGATTTTCTAATTAATTATGGGAGAATCGTGCGAGAAATGTAATAGAAAAAAAAATGCGCATGTGCCAAGAAAAGGAAAATTCCCGGAAAGGAAAGAATATTCCTGGCCACAAATTATTTTCTGTAGCAACATGAAGGTTTGGTCGGCCGAATTTCGAAAATCAATGGTGGCATCATCGGATCACAAAAAAACTTTCTGATTTTGAAAAGAAAATTTGTTCGAAATTCGACCGTGTATGGCCTGCTTTACAGTAAAAACCAGACACGGGCTCTAATCCTACATATATGTCCAAAACTAGAAAAATAAAATTTTGGCTACATATACATTTTCAAGTTGTAGGTTCCTTTCCAGAAAAAAAAAAGTTGAACGAACACCCTACAGCAGTGATGGTGAACCTTGGCACCCCAGATGTTTTGGGACTACATTTCCCATGATGCTCATGCACTCTGCGGCGTAGTTGAGCATCATGGGAAATGTAGTTCCAAAACATCTGGGGTGCCAAGGTTCACCATCACTGCCCTACAGCTTCTGGACCCCTCCCACGACCAGTCCCTGTTGTACTTGCCTCCGTGGGTGATGAGCTGTCAGTGGTCACACAGCTTGTGCAGTGGTCCATGAATCTAAAATCCCCACTCTTCTCCGTCTCTTCTTTCTGTAAGGCTTCCAGGACTGATCAGAGAGATTGTGATTGGTTAGCACCAGCACAGAGCATCGCTCTGATCTGTCCTGGAAGGCCCTGCACAGAAGTGTGGGGATCGCTGTGTGGGCACTGACAGCTCATCCCCCACAGAGGTAAGTACAGCAGGGAGCAGGCAGGGAGGGTGTACAGTGTTCACCTTTTTTTCTGAAAATGTTTACTAACCCTTCAACCTCCTGCCAACTGCTCGCAGAAAGGGTGCTTTCACACTGCAGCAGTGTTTTAGCAGCTCTTTTCGGCTGCTAGCGGGGTGGTTTTTTACTTTTTAAAAAAAAAAAAAAAAAAAAGGTAAAAAGTCCAGTTTTCAGGCGGTTCGTAAGTGCTGCCCATTCATTGCAATGGGCTGGGTGTTTTGGGAGTGCTATTTACAGCGCATCCGACCACCAAAGATGCCGCTTGCTGGACTTTTTGGAACGTCCCACAAGCACACCGTCTGAGTGTGAAAAGAGACACTGCAATGAATGGGAGGCGCTTGTCAGAAGCTATTTCTAGCGCTAAAACGCCTGAAAACTGCCTCGGTGTGAAAGGGGGTCTAAATATACTACGAGCGGGTGCATCTGGGTTTGGGGCACGCATGCCGACCTGTGATTGGATACAGCACGAGCTTGGCAGCATATTTCAGCCAATGATTTCGCCTTAATCCAGCTGATTGGCTGTGTCCAATCACGCTCAGAGTTCTGTGTTTACAAACGCACACAACTCTGTGTACAGTGAACAGCAATCTGGCTGTTCTCCCTGAAAAGCAGAGAAAAAAAACAGCCAGATTAGTAGGTAAACGCAGCACACATTAGGCACACAGTTAACCCCTAGATGTTAACTCCTTCCCAGTCCATGTTGTTAGTACAGTATTATGGCTGTATTAGTGTCACTAGTGACTTCCGTGTTAATTAGTGACCCTCCCAGCCAGTGTCTGTTAGGGTGTCAAGCAATCTGGCGCTATCTCTGTCACACCATGGGGTTGATTTACTAAAGGCAAATTAGGGCTGGGAAAAAATCGATTTTAATCTTGAATCAAGTTTTGAGTTCAAATCGATTCAGATTTGAAGAAAATCGATTTTTATTTATTTTTTTTCCTTCAAAGTTTCCGTAGCAGGGCTGCAGGGGGCGTATCCGGAATGGCACTGGGCGGCGTTACCCCAATTACATCTACTTGCCTCAGCCGCCACGAGTAGATGTAATGTAACACTAACTAACCGCAAGCCGCCGTCTGCCTACCTGATAAGGGTGTCATGCAGACAGACGGCGGCCATTGCAGTGTTCAAAAGCCACGCCTCCCGAGTCCTCGTCGTCTGTGATAGGCGGAACACTCAATTTCGCAGCAGGCAGTGTTCAGCCTATCACGGACATCCTCTCATCCTCGTCTGTTATGAGGATGAGCGGATGTCCATGATAGGCGGAACACTGAATGCTGGGAAATTGAGTGTTCCGCCTATCACAGACGAGAAGGAGGCGCGGCTTTTGAATACTGGAATGGCCACCGATGTAGCAGTAAAATCCGTATCCCATGAAAATCTGCATCAGGCACGGGCACAGTGAGACACGGGCACAGTGAGGCATGGACACAGTTCAATTTAACTAAGAGTAACCTCAGGATTTTTTATTTTATTAGCTAAATCCAAATACAGTATTAATAATTTGGATGTTTAACAATCTTTGTTGCACACTGACTTTGCAGTTGGAGAAAGGGTTTGCCTTTGCAATTTTGTTTGTTGATGCACTTTAATATAATAAAAAAATAACGAATCGTAAATTGAGTTTTTTTTTTTTTTTTTTTTTTTAAATAAAAAAACATCGCAGATTTTTTTGGGGGGGGGGGGGGAGAAATCGCCCAGCCCTAAGGCAAATCCACTTTGCACTACAAGTGCACTTGAAATTGCAGTCACTGTAAATCTGAGGGGAAGATCTGCTGATTTTATCCAATCATGTATAAGCAAAAATGCTGTTTATTTTCCTTGCATGTCCCCCTCGGATCTACAGCGACTGCACTTCCAAGTGCACTTGCAGTGCAAAGTGGATTGGCCTTTAGTAAATAAACCCCTATAAGTCGCTGATCACCGCCATTACTAGTATAGAGTATATAGCGGCATAATTTCCAGCCAATGGCTACTGCTGCTCTTGGCAAAGCCTGTGTGGGAGCAGGGCGGTGGTAGAGAAGAACTGAAGCTGTGCACAGCACTGGGTGGATACAGGACTCATGTAAGTGTGGAAGAGGGGGTGCTGTTATTGGAAGTTTTTATTTTTTTGGTAAAATAACCTTCTGTATGCAGCTCCCCCCAAATCCTTACCTGAGCCCCATCGAGATACAACGATGTGCACGAAAGTCTCCACTCTCCCTCCTCATTGGCTAGCTGAGACAGCAGCTGAATGGACACGCAAAGCACTGGCTTAGAAGCAAGCCTGCTTGGGTGCCCCCACAGCAAGTTGCCTGCTGTGGGGGAGGAGGTAGCCAAAAGTTCTTCTAGTTGTAGCCAGGATTTGGGCTGCTCTGTGCAAAACCACTGCACAGAGCAGGCAAGTTATAATATGTTGGTTATTTAAAAAAACAAAACTTTCTTGGGCATGGAGTTCACCAGAGCTTCAGAGGTTGTCACTGGAGTCCTTTTCCACTCCTCCATGATGACATCACGGAGCCCGTTCACTGTTGGCACCAGCCACAGGAATGCACAATTCCTATCGCCGACACCCAGGACACGTAGTTTAGGGCATCTTGCTTGACAGATGGAAGCATTTACCGCTGCTCTATGTATCCCAGGCTCCGCTTGCCCATCTGTGGGCCCAAGAACAGTGTTCTGTCAAATTAGCCAACTCGTCAAAATCTCCAATTGCGTCACTTCCGGTGCAGGCAAGTCACGATCAGCTGGCATGACATCAACACTGTGCATGTGCAGATCATCAGAGGTCAAGGAACATTATAGAACACTGCTGTGTTGGTACACCTAAAACCATTCTGATTTCCCGTCTTATTGGTAAACTCGGGACCAGCTGGTCTTCCTCTATCGTTCTAATGAAAGGGTCTATCGTTCTATGCCATGTTGTCACTGTTTACCCAACTTTACCATTAGTATGGGGAATCCGAAATGTTTTAGGCGTACCAACATGGCGGTGTTTCTGATTACCTGACTTTACCAATAGGACGGGTAAACAGTGGCCGCTCTCACTGGAATTTTTTTTAATAACGTGGCGGCCTGTCGGCAAAGATCCTTTCATAGAACTATAGAGGAATATGAGCTGGTCCTGAGTTTGCCAATAGGACGGGGCGTCAAATGTTTTAGAACACTGCCATGTTGGTACACCTATCATTTTTCCTCTGTGCATGCACACTATTGATGTCACGCCAGGTGATTTTGATGAGTTGGCGGCTATTTTGAGAGAACGCCGGCATAGTGGGTGCTGCCGATTAGCACCCACAGGTCGCTGACCCGGAAGTGACGTGTATGATGTCACTTCTGGGTCCCTGTTGACAGTTTTGAATTGCATTACATTCTGTGGAGCACAGGGAGACATGCAGAGTCTATTAAACCCTGAATGTCTTATTAAAGAGAACTTGTTGCTAAAAAAAAGTAAGTTGCACACATTGGGGCGCCTATGACTGAAAACATTGATTATGATACACATGTTACATATCGCTGTGCATGCCAGAATGAGAGCAATAATTCTTTCACTGGACCTCATTCGCGACGCTAAACTGATGACCATTAGGGGGCTTTTAATGCATCGCCTATGGAAATGATACTGAAATTTGTCGCATTTTCACAAGCTCACGCAAATTTTAAGGTTTGACATGTTGAGCATCTGTTTACTCGGTGCAACCTCTTGTTTTTTTTATATTTTATCAAATTGGGTCATTTATTGTGTTTGGAATTGGAAAGCTGCAATATAATGTTTGGGTTTAATAGCACTGTAGGAGGATTTAATGCTCTCCTGCTCTATCCCAAACCCTCACGGTGTGGTCAGTTTTTAATAGGAAAGCAGAGGCACTGGCAAGAACACCAGGAATGTCACCTAAAGGAAGCTATACAAAGAGAGAACGGGATACTTTCTCATACAAATGCATGGTACATCAGGCACATGTCGGCAGGGTGGATTGATTTAAATCATGATTTTTAAAGAGCAACTGTCATCTCTGACCCGCTGTTGACTAATCGACAATCCCATTCACTTTAATGGGACGGCAGATGATGCAGCAGTGACACAACAAGCTGAGGGACATGGCGGCAGAAGGGGAGTGGATTCCTGCTAACAGGCGCTGCCATGATGGATCTGATATGACAGGTGCTCTTTAAATGCAAGGACTTATTCTTGCTGGTAGTTGGAATCTTTAATATTTGCAAAGAAAATGAAGGTTTCCTATTTAGAATAAGCTGTCAGGTTAGTAAATGCAGTTTGTAGTGTACATAGATTTGCAAAAACAATGGGATAAAGGAATATTCCTGAACTTTGTTTTATCTCATGGTTATTGTGAAATTGTGTGAATGCATCAATGCAGTGCATGTTATCTCAGCTAAGCTTGGAGTCATTGAATGAGTTTACCAAAAAATGTAAATATTGCAGAATATACAGCCTCATACTACATAACTGAGCCCCATTTATACTGAATATCGTAAACAAAATTGACTAGTTCCGGACCGCCCACTGCACATATACTGTGACAGGGCGGCCCGGCTGCACGAAACAACGTATTTGTACGTTGTGCCCGCGACCCGCTGTGATTGGACACAGCGGAAACCAATGAGCAGGCCGGCAGCCACGATTGCTCCCAGGGAATGACAGAACAGCGGTCTGCTGATGTAAACAAAGCAGACCATCCTATCAGACAGGAACAGAGATCTGTGCTTCCTGCTTATCGGGAATACAGATCTCTGTTCCTGCAGTGAGTCCATCCCCCACACAGTTGGCACACTAAGGGAACACGGTTAACCCTTTGATCGCCCCTGATGGTAACCCCTTCCCTGCCAGTGTCATTTTTACAGTGTCAGTGCATGTACATTGTATTTGTGTCACAGGTCCCCAAAAAGTGTCACTTTAGTGTCCAATTTGTCCCCTGCAATGTCACAGTCCCACTAAAAAATCGCTGATCGTCGCCATTACTAGTAAAAAATAAAAAGTCCCTAACTGGCCAGAGACGCGTGATGTCACTCCCGCGCAGGAGCCATTGATCGCGGCACTGACTTCTGAAGTAACGGCATGGGTGGCCGTTCCTTCTGAGCGCGTGCGCTGATGACGGTGCAAGTTTAGGAGAGATTTACAGTACCTGTAGGTAAGTCTTGTAGGCTTACCTACAGGTACAAATAATGCAACAAGGTTTACAACCTCTTTAATGAGACCACAAGCAACTGAAAGTTATTAACGGTATGCCCTGAATGTAACAGAATTGAGAAATGGTTTAATTGATGGGTGTAGTTCTGCTTTAAGAATGTGGCATTATATTAAACTCCTCCGGTTTATCCAGCTTTGGGTAGAGGAGCTGCACTGTGAAAATGAATAACTTGTTGCATTTAAAAAAAAAAAAAAAAAAAAGTGAATGTTAGTGTAAGTTCTGGGAGAACCGAACACTGAATGATCGAGCAGCCGATCACACACGAGGACATCCCCCCCCCCCTACTCCTGACTTTTTACCAGCTCTCTCCCTGGTCTCTATAGAGAGTAATATTGAAATTTTGACCGCAGCAAAGTTTACTTTTTATTTAAAAAAAATAAATAAAATTTGTTCCTTTTTTAACCCCTTAACTTTTAGTCTTAAATGTCCCTAATTAACTACCCCTTCCCCCTTCTTCCCTTGAAGTACAGCCAAAGCTTGTTTGGCTGTACTACTCCTGAGGCACATAGGAGTGCAGTTCGTTCTGCGCTCCTTTGACCCATTTTCAGCAGAGGGCTGAAGTCAGAGCCGGTCCAGGCTCAGGCACCTGGCTCGGCCTCTTAGCGAGCCGCTGTGAGCCTGAGCTTGTCGCTCCCACCCCCTCCACAGCCCAGTGCTCCAGCGCGGGGGGTAGACTGGACAACGGTGACTGACGGTCACCAGCACTCTGCTCAGGGCGCTCTGAGAACCGAGTGATCGGTGGTGTTTGATCGCTCAGTTCTCAGTTTTGGAGCCAGAAGGAGACAGATGCAGCATTGGACCGATGCTGCATCCACCTAGGTTAGCATGATTCTGAAAAAAACAAACAAAATAACCCATTCCTTAACTTTTTTTTTTTATTTTTTTTTATTTTTTTTTTTAAAGCGGAGGTCCACACAAAAATGGAACCTCTGCTTTTTGGAACCCCCCCCCCCTCCTTTGTCACATTTGGCACCTTTCAGGGGGGTGCAGATACCTGTATAATACAGGTATTTGCACCCACTTCTGGGCATAGACCCCCCCCCCACCCACTTCTGGGCATAGACCCCCCCCCCCATCACTTCTTGTCCCCCCCCGCTGTCTTCTGGGAAACGCCCAGGTCCCAGGAGATAGCGGGGACCAGTTAGGACGTGCTGCACGACTCGCGTATGCGCAGTAGGGAACCGGGAAGTGAAACCGCAATGCTTCACTTCCTGATTCCCTTACTGAAGATGGCAGTTGATCCTCGAGCGATTGTTCGGCTGCCGACATCGCGGGCACCCAAATACTGCAGCTGCTGACTTTTAATAAATGGACACTTGCCTAGGCAGACACGGCGGTCGATTCGATACTGAGGACCTATACAGATTAGGGCTGCAACTAACGATTATTTTCATAATCGATTAGTTGGCCGATTATTGTTTCGCTTAATCGGTTAATAACCGTAACAAATTTTTTTTTGGGCAGATTACAAAACACAAATTGCTGCAAAAACACATTATTACATGCTTTTCTGCAGCGTCTCCATTGAAGTATATTAAACCAAAAAACTAAAATAGCACCGTTTTGCGTTAAAAAAAGTCCTTGCCCTTTCCAAATACGCAGCAGCTGAAAAAATCATGGATGTGAACGTGTCCCATAGGAAACCATGTAAATGAACTGTAGTGTGTTTCTGCAAAAAGCACCAAAAAACACGGAGGTGTGACCCAGGCCTGAGAGGTTTAGTAACATAATGGGGGGTTAAAAAAACTAAAATTAGTACAAAAAGAGCAAATAATCGCTACTGTAAGGGGTTCATTTTTTACTGTGGGGCAGAGAAAGTAATATTTACAGTAGCAATTTGCTCTTTTTGTACTATAAAGGGTTAATTTTAGTTTATTTTTAACCTCATTATGTTACTGGCCGATTATGAAAATTGTAATCGATTAGTTGTTTCAGCCCTAATACAGATACTATTTTCTTGAAGTGGGACTCTCATACAGTTGCTTCACTGTAAGGCCTCATGCCCACGGACGTTTTTACAGCCGCGTTTTTGAGCGTTTTTTACAGCTTAAAAACGCCTGTCCATGTTAGTCTATAGCTTCATGCCCACCTAGACGTTTTTGAGCTGCAAACAGCATAGACGTTTTTAAGCTGTAAAAAAACCCAGGACCAGTGCGTTCCTCAGCGTCAGAATTAGGCAGAAAAAACGCGCGGTCGCGTTTTTAGCTCCGACGTTTATTTTTTTTTTATTTTTTTCAAAAAAAAAATATTTACAATAACGTGGACAGGCGTTTTTAAGCTGCAAAAAACGCAGCTGTAAAAACGCCAGTGGGCATGAGGCCTTAAAGAAAGATGCATCAATTATGCATTATTATAACGGAGGACTCCCTCTATTTGTGAAGTTTTCTTCAAGTCCCATCTTCTATTCTTTGACTTGGAGGTGTTCTACTATACTGAGTATAGACTCATTAATAAATATATATATATATATATATATATATATATATATATATATACATACATACATACATACATACATACATACATACATACATACATACATACATACATACATACATACATACATACATACATACATACCTCCCTCAGTCCCGCCGTCTCTCATCATCTGGGGACCCTTGTTGAAGGCCTTTGGATTCTCTCAATACTTGAGCCTCCCCATATGGGGTGTCCTTTTGTTTTTCGCCCCATGTTTTCATCACTAACAATGCACGTGACCTGTTGACACATGGAATGTCGAACCAATTTTGGAAATCTCTACAACTATTGACCTTTATGTCTACAAATCCCCCGAAGAAGGGTTTACCGAAACAGCTGTTGGGTCTGATCATAAATGTCTAACCTTCTCCTTATCAATTTATTTAGCTTTCTGGATCTGTACATATTTCATGTGTTTTTTTTATTCAGATTGTCTTTGTATTTTTGTACTCATTTATTAAATTTATATTTTTGATATACTCCTTTGTGTTTTCAGTCTCTCATAAAGTCCCACCTCCAAGGTTTTTTTTGTTTTGTCTATTCAATTAGGGATGTGGTGACAAACATTTACAATTTTGCAAATGTTGGCTTTCTATTTCCACTTCTGGGCATAGACCCCCCCCCCCCTCTGCGGAGGTCTACATCACTTCTTGTCTCCACCCCCCAGTTAGGACGCGCTGCACGACTCGCGCAGTAGGGAACCGGGAAGTGAAACCGCAATGCTTCACTTCCTGATTCCCTTACCGAAGATGGCAGTCGATCCTCGAGCGATTGTTCGGCTGCCGACATCGCGGGCACCCAAATACTGCAGCTGCTGACTTTTAATAAATGAACACTTGCCTAGTGTCCATTTATTAAAAGTCAGCAGCTGCAGTATTTGTAGCTGCTGGCTTTTAATTTTCCTTTTTTTTTTTTTTTTTTTTTTAAGGGGGTCCCCCTCCAAAAATGTTAACATCAGCAGCTACACATACAAACAGAACCGAGCGATAGGCTGTGACTTTTAATATCGGGACACTTGCCTGTCCAGGGTTCCCGCGATGTCGGAACCCCAGCCAATGCTTTCATTGGCTGTCGGCTGCTGCTACCACCGCCTTTGCTGGTAAGGAAACCTGGCAGTGAAGCCTTGCGGGCTCACCGCTGGGTTCCTACTGCGCATGCACAAAGCTCTCCTACTGGCCCAGCGGCAGAGGGAGGAGGGGGCTGGAGGTCCGACGAAAGTGGGGACAGGGTACCTGTCAAAAAACGTGTACCTGCTCTGTAAGGTCGTTTTCATTTGTTTGTTCATTTCATGGCCACTGCTGTCCCACCTGGAGCCCCATGGTGGGTGGCGCTGAATAAATGTCCATTAACTGATCTCCCTTACCCAGTAGGAACCCAGAAGTGACATGCATTACATGACTTCTGTGTTTGGTTGTCACTGTCCCTGGTCGGCAAAGAAGCCATTGGAACACAGTATGCCTCCTGTGTGTCCTTGCATGTTTTCCCCATTTTAACAGAAATATACAGCTCACCCCTACTTGTGCTTCCTTCTCCCTCTGCCAGTGCATGCAAGTGTCCGTCTCCTTTGAGGACGTAAATAGCAGAAAAACAGACCGACATCCAGCACTAGAACATAACTTGTACATCTTTTATTAGATCAGCACAAAAAGCATACAGGGGAACTGGCTGACACATTTCATCCAAACAGGGCCTTGGTCAAAGCTACAACTAAGGTCCTGGTGGGCTAAAAAAAAAGTATCGTCAGGTTCCCCTTTTTCTCATTTTTCCTGGTGGCTAAAAATACAGATGCGGGAAAACTGCAGATAGGCCTGTGCTGCGGCCCAACTACACTGCAGCAGTGTGGAGCTGGTCTGACACTACTAGACATTCAGTTTTCGTATTTACACCTGGCTGTCATTATGAGGGTGGGGCAGCAGCCGTGCAGAAGGACAGGGCGTATGACATAAACACTGTGTACTTTGAAGATTCTTTGGATGTGTCGTCACCTGGTTAAAGAACAGTTGCATGCATTAGGTAAAATTTACCTTGCAGCCATGCGGAAGTGAATTCAGTTTACCTTCATTTGCATTTTCTGTGCAGCAAAGTGACGTTTACACAGTGATTCTGCTTGGCTCAGCATCCTGGTCTGTGCTGTTCACCCCTAAGCTCTAAGACAGGGATATGCAATTAGCGGACCTCCAGCTGTTGCAAAACTACAAGTCCCATCATGCCTCTGGGTGTTATGCTTGTGGCCAGTGGCGGCTGGTCCTCAAAATCTTTGGGGGCACAAACATAATGAAAAAAACATAATTTGCCACCACTGTGCATTCCCCCGCCCGCCAGGCACTTACCTTGTCTCTGTGGGGCAGTGGGTCACGGCGGTATCCTCCACGCTCCTCTGTCTTCTTCCGTCCTCTGCTATGATAGGAGGCCTGATAGGCGTTCAATCAACAGCGCCTGTCGTTTCAGCCAATCTGGTGACAGGTAACAGACCCGAGCACCTGATTGGCTGAGAGGCAGTTCAGTGTTAGGAAAGCGAATATTCATTTGCTTTCCTAACAACGCTGAGTGAACAGCGAGCGCCCACTGTTCACCCTTTTGAACGCCTATTTGAGCCTATGGTTCTAATCGGGTGCTTCCAAAAAATATATGTAATTCAGGCGCCCAAAAAGGGGTTGGGCACCTGAATAGGGGGTGTGGCAGCGGCGACCATAGATTTATGCAATGCATAAATCTATCTATGGTGAGAGCGGGGGCGGCGCCTGTGCGCCCCTTATGGACACGCTGCCACTGCTTGTGGCTGTCAGTCTTGCTATGCCTCATGGGACTTGTGGTTCTGTGACAGCTGGAGGTTCGCTAATTGCAGATCGCTGATCTAAGAGCTCCAAAGGGCATTGATGGGACCAGGGAACACATCTGGGTTGCATTTTTAAAGCTTTGAACATATTGCAAAAAATATTAACTACTGTATATGGATTCAGTGGGAAGGGAAACCAGCTTCACGTATTGAATGCATGGTCATCCTACAAACTTTGAAGGCACAATTATGTTTCCCTATTATGTGCCTTTGCGTTCCCCTAGTCTGTGTGGTTTGCTGTTATTACATGTCTTTGGTCAGTATCTTGGCCATTTAATGATCTTGGAGAGGAAAATGTCTGAAAGGAAGATTTATAGTGGAGCGAATAAACGTGTTTCCAGTTTCCTTCCTACGCTCCCACTTTGGAGAGGCTTTCCTGTGTCTGTCCTGTATTGACAGCTCACAGTGGGGATCTGGCAGAGATGACTGACCTACGCACACGCGTCAAAAGTATTGGGGCGCATGCCTTTATATACACACACACACACACACACACACACACACACACACACACACACACACACACACACACACACACACACGAACTTTAATGGCGTCTCTGTACGTAGGGTTCCCTGTTGAGTTGGCCCACCCTTTGCAGCTATAACTGCTTTAGCTCTTCTTTCCACAAGGTTTAGGAGTGTGTCTATGGGAATGTTTGACCATTCTTCCAGGAGCACATTTGTGAGGTCATTCACTGATGTTGGATGAGAAGGCCTGGCTCGCAGTCTCCGCTCTAATTCATCCCAAAGATGTTCTGTCGGGTTGAGGTCAGAACTGTGCAGGCCAGTCAGGTTCCTCCATCCCAAACTCACTCATCCATGTCTTTATGGACACTTTGTGGATGGGAGATTATGGTGTGGGGTTGTTTTTCAGGGGTTGGGTTTGGCCCCTTAGTTCCACTGAAGGCGTCAGCATACCAAGACATTTTGGACAATTTCATGCTCCCACCTTTGTGGGAATAGTTTGGGGATGGCCCCTTCCTGTTCCAACATGACTGCGGACCAGTGCACAAAGCAAGGTCCATAAAGACATGGATGAGTGTGTTTGGGGTGGAGGAACTTGACTGACCTGCACCTTCTGACCTCAACCCGATAGAACACCTTTAAGATGAATTAGAGTGGAGGCTGCGAGCCAGGCTTTCTCATCCAACATCAGTGCCTGACCTCACAAATGCACTCCTGGAAGAATGGTCAAACATTCCCATAGACACACCCCTAAACCTTGTGGACAGCCTCCCCAGAAGAGTTGAAGCTGTTATGGCGGCAAAGGGTGGGCCAACTCAATATTAAAAACAAGCAAAAAAGCCAAGCGCATGGATTTCTCCAAGGTACCCTATGGATGTAAAGGGTTGAAACCCGGCCGCTGCTCTTGCTATCATAAGACCATATGAGAAAACAAAAGACATGGGTTGAGTGGGGGGAAAAAAAAGACAGATTTCCACATCCACACAACAATGTATGATGCGGAGATCTCTCCTACTATTCTATTGCGTTGATGTATAGATATAACCTGTCATACATGCATGTGCAATGGATTTTTCACTGAGCAGCTCCGATTCTCTTGTGCTACTTTGGGGTCGAGCAAGTGAGAATGGAGCCTAAATAAACCCCATTATCGTACTTTGAATGCTGCATTTTTTTCTGCACCTTCTACAGTGAGCATGTGTATCATCAGTCATATCGGTTTACACAGAAGCTACTAAAGATGGGATCTTTTACTCCCCATCCTTTCTGTAAGCTGTACTTGGCCCTGCTCCCTCCCGGGCCTCTCTGGTAACTGAAACCCATTGCATCAAGACCTCATTCAGATGGCCGAATGACGGCAGATAGGCTGCTCCATTCAGATGCAGTTCAATTCTGCATCTGGAAACGGCAGCCTTTCTGTGCTATGGCTGCTTTCATACTGGACAATTCGTTTGCATGCAGGCAGAAGAGGCCTTCCCTGGAAGCAAAGGACCGCAGTTGCCCACCCCTGCTTTAACCACTTCAGCCCTGGAAGGATTTACCCGCTTACTGACCAGGTCATTTTTTTGCAATACGGCACTGCGTCGCTTTAAATGACAATTGCGTGGTCGTGTGACGCTGTACCCAAACAAAATTTGAATTGAGTTTTTCTCACCTCGTCTTTCAGGACAGCACCTGGAGAGAGCGCAGCTCCACCCCTTTTCCCAGGAAACACTGCAGTCAGTTTTCTTTAAAGACCGGACACTTCCACCATGGCCTCAGTTGTAGTGTTTCCTCCGCCATGGTGGAAGCGCTGCGGGGAACCAGGGGTAATGCTGCGCTCTCTCCAGGTGGAGACAGTATGGGGCATACCTGTTAGTTTTTTTCTTTTGTTCCAGGCCAGCCCAGCACCCCCCCTTACGTGAGGTGGATGCTGCGGTACCTTCTCCCCTTCATACCCGGCGAGGGTTCAGGCTGCGGGAGGGCCCGCTCTCATCAGACCGGCACTGGGGGCATGGAAGGAGGGATGGCGTGCTCCTCAGGAGACGAGCAGCGTCTCTTTCGTTTGTATCCCCATGTTTTCCGGGTCCCGGATGGCGAGCGCGTCATTCCGGCCGGGGGCGGGACTTCCCGTGGTGCGACGCGGCTTCCGGTTCCGGCCGCTGGAACGCAGGGGGAGGAGGCGGCCTTCGGCTGGTGTCATTTCCGGTCCTCACAGCGGTGAAAGGACCGGGAAAATCAAAAAAGGAGCTGTCGGACGCCACTTCAACCTCGCAATGGAAGAGGAACAAGCGGCAGTGGTGGGAACAGGAGCCACTCACACCAGCCAGACCCAGGTAAGCAGGGACAGAGGTCCCTGTATATATACTTTATGGGGTCTTGTATATTCTTTCCCTCCTTTTCTCCCCTGGGGGGAAAGCAAAGGAGCCTGTGCCACTCTCCCTAGAGATTGTTACTAGAGAGTTGGTTTTTTTGTTGTTATGGTGGCTCAGGGGGTGAGACACTAGGTAAGCTGTGCTTATAAATGTAAGGGCTAAAGTGTTAGTTCCTTCCTCTTTTATTTTCCAGCTGATTTAGAAGGTTTTGGTTACTATTATGTTTTAAAAATGTTTTAAATATAGTATGGTGTTGGTGTATTTCAGCTTAAAGCCAAAGACAAAACCAAACACTCCTCTCCTCTTCCCAAGAGGAGATGTCCGTCTTGCAAAGACACGCTTAGGGAAACATGGCCTAAAGCGCTATGCAAGACATGTATTGCAGAGCTGTTAAAAGAGGAAACTGCCTCAGCTGCAGCTGCTGCTCAACCAGGGGAGCTATTAAGCTCCTTCCGAAAGGAACTAGCGGACACTTTTCAGTCATTCCGCTCCTTTTTGGATAGACGTCCGGCGGCCCAGCCAAACAGGAAAGGCAGTTCACCATCCTGTTCTCATCCTAGTACTCCTGCACCCAGAGGGGTCAGCGACTCGGAGGATGAGGAGATAAATGTTGCCACAGGTTCGGATGAAGAAGAGGAAGAAGAAAGGGAAATTTCTTCTTCCCGCTATAGGTTATCCCTGGAGGAAGTAGACGATCTATTAAAAACAATACACACAACGCTTAATATCGAAGAGGATAAGACGCAATTATCCTTACACGATAAGATGTTTCAAGGCATGGGAGAAGTAAAGCAACGGGTGTTCCCAGTGCACAAATACATCTCCGAGACAGTAAAGAGAGAATGGAAGGACCCAGAGAGGGCACCTTTCTTTTCCAGATCCCTCAAGAGAAGATTCCCCTTTGAGGATGATAGTCAGCAGGTTTGGAATAAAAAACCAAGGCTTGACGCAGCCTTTTCGCAGGTTTCAAGGAATACAGACTTGGCCTTCGAGGACATGGGCACCCTAAAAGATGCCATGGACAAGAGGGCAGACTCCCTACTAAAAAAGGCATGGGATTCGACTCTAGCCAACTTTAAGCCAGCAATGGCATCAACCGTGGTAGCGAGAAACTTAGAACACTGGTTGGAGCAATTAAAAACTCACATTGAGGCGGGAACTTCTCGTAAGGATCTACTTGACACGCTGCCTATACTTCAAAAGGCGGTAGGGTACATGGCTGATGCCTCTGCTGAATCTATCAAAATGTCAGCTAGATCAGCAGCCTTGGTCAACTCAGCCCGCAGAGCCTTATGGGTTAAGACCTGGTCAGGGGATATAGCCTCAAAGGCGAAGTTATGTGGTTTGCCTTTTGACGGTGACTTAGTTTTTGGCCCTGATTTGGAAGCCGTACTTAATAGAACGGCTGATAAAAAGAAGGCCTTCCCAATAAAGAAGAAAGTGGTTCCTCAGGGTAAAACTAATTTTCGTGCTTTTCGGCAAACCGAGGTTAAAGACACGGGCTATAAAAGACCTTGGAGGTCCCAGAGAGGGAGAGGAAAGTCAGGGGTACTATTCCGCCCTCCTGGCCAAACCACAAACACCCAGTGACAGTCCGCCAACGGTGGGAGGAAGGTTACAGGCCTTTCTTCCACAATGGAAGACAGCGACGTCCAGTCCATTTGTCCTCAAAATAATATCAGAGGGCTACAGGCTGGAATTCTCGCAACCCCCTCCAAACCGTTTTTATGTAACCCGGACTCCTCGAGACCTGGAGAAGTCTATAGGGATGTCATCCTTACTGGAAGAACTCATCCAGCAAGAGGTAATTATAGCTGTTCCCCCCGAAGAGGAAGGGATAGGGTGCTATTCACACATCTTCCTAGTGAAGAAGACGTCAGGAAAATTCCGGTTGATCTTGAACCTGAAGATACTAAACAGGTCCATCAGATACAAAAGATTCAAGATGGACACAATTTTCTCAGTGAAACATCTCCTGACGCCAGGTTGTTTTATGGCATCCATAGACCTGAGGGATGCGTACCTACACGTTCCCATAGCGCCAATATCACAGAAGTATCTGCGATTAGCAGTAAAGACGGGAGACTCGATCTCACACCTGCAGTTCAGAGCCCTCCCTTTCGGACTGTCATCCTCACCAAGGATATTTACAAAGGTCATAGCAGAGGCTCTAGCACCCCTCAGATTAAAGGGGATATCAATAGTGCCATATCTGGACGACCTCCTGATATTTGCCAAGACAAGGGAGTTATTGGCGAAAGATCTAAAAGAGACGAAAAGACATCTCGAGAGTCTCGGATGGATCATAAACCAAGGAAAATCAAAAATGATCCCTTCCCAGACGATAACATTTCTTGGATATACAATAAATTCCATACAGGAAAGGCTTTTTCTCTCAGAGGAAAAAATAGAGAAACTCCAGAGGGCAGTAAAGGGGACTCAAACAAATCTGCCGATGACAATCAGAGCAGCCATGTCAGTCCTAGGCCTACTCACCGCCTCAATACCAGCGGTACAATGGGCACGTCTGCATGCGAGAGACCTCCAGCAGACAATTCTCAGGAATTGGTCCTACGGAGAGTCGCTGGAAAAATTGATAAAAATACCCCCTCAAGTTCAGAGAAAGCTGTGGTGGTGGAGGAAGCAAGCAAATTTAGACAAAGGCCTGCTTTGGACTTTCCCTGTAGAACACAGATTGACAACGGACGCAAGCTTCTGGGGGTGGGGTGCTCATCTGGATGGACAGATGGCCCAAGGAACATGGTCAAACAGAGAAGCCCGGAGATCCTCCAATTGGAGAGAATTGAGGGCCATTCTACTGGGACTATGGGCGTTCAAGAAACAAGTCCTGGGTCACCACATTCAGGTGTTATCAGACAATGCCACGGCAGTGGCTTATATAACAAGGCAGGGAGGCACGAGGAGCAGAGTGTTGCTATCCTCAGCCCTCCACATTTTGGCCTGGGCAGAATCCAATCTAGCCTCCTTGACGGCGGTACACCTAAAGGGAGATCTGAACCAAATAGCAGACTTCCTAAGCCGAGAAAGAGTACTGGAATCAGAATGGAGTCTGAATCCGGTAGTATTCCAGAAGATAACAGGAAGATGGGGAGTTCCCCAAATAGACCTGTTCGCATCCCACGCCAATGCGAAGGTGGAAACATACTTCTCCCTAAACAGGCAAGATCAAGCGGAGGGTCTAGATGCACTGGCACAACCATGGACCTTCCACTTGTGCTACGCTTTTCCCCCCTTCCAAATGATCCCATTGGTCCTCAAAAAGCTACAGAAGGAGCCTACAACATTAATCCTAGTAGCCCCATTCTGGCCCAAAAGGACTTGGTTTTCAACCATCCAGAGGATGGCGGTGGAACCCCATTGGTTTCTTCCTTTACAGAAGGACCTTTTAACACAGGGGCCCCTACAACATCCCAATATCAAGCACCTCAGACTAGCTGCTTGGCTACTGAGGAGCAAATCCTAAAAAAGAGGGGCTTGTCCAATAAACTAATTTCAACATTATTGGACAGCCGAAAAAAGGTCACCAGAGCGATCTATTTCAAAGCTTGGAAATGTTTTAATTCCTGGTGCAGAGAAAAGATCCGTTCACCAAAGGAGACTATCTCTGTATTAGAATTTCTCCATGAGGGAATGGAGAAGGGGTTGGCGATTAGCACCCTAAAGGTGCAAGTAGCCGCCTTATCGGTGTTCCTGGAGAGACAACTATCTCAGGACCCCCTTATCGATAGATTTTTTAAGGCACTGACCAGAGTTAGGCCAGTACCCTTTAAGTTCTTCCCAAAATGGGACTTATCTCTGGTGCTACAGGGTCTGACAAAAAGACCCTTTGAACCTCCGGAGGAAGCAACGATTAAATTTTGGTCCCTGAAGGTAGCACTCTTAGTGGCAGTTACCTCAGCTAGGAGAGTGAGTGATCTACAGGCCCTGTCAATCATAGAACCTTTCCTTTCTATATTTCCAGACCGGGTAGTGCTGAGAACTGACCCGGGCTTCCTACCAAAAGTGGCAACGGTATTCCACAGGTCACAGGAAATAGTTCTCCCTTCCTTCTGTCCTACACCAGTGGGCACGAAAGAAGAAGCCTTTCACAGCTTGGATGTAAGGAGGTGCATACTGCACTATCTAAAGATAACAAGTGAATTCAGAAGATCGAATTCCCTGTTTATTTTGTTTTCTGGCCCACGTAAAGGTTATAGTGCGTCCAAAAATACCATAGGTAGGTGGCTACGAATGGCTATTGGCGAAGCCTACAGAGCTTCAGGGATAGAACCTCCCACAGGAGTAGGGGCTCATTCAACCCGGGCAGTAGCAACATCCTGGGCAGAACGAGCTGGAGCTTCGCCGGGAAGAATATGCAAGGCGGCTACGTGGACAAGCTTCTCCACTTTCACCCGCCATTACAGGTTGGATTTACTCTCTGCATCTGAGCAATCATTTGGCAGAAAGGTCCTACAGGCAGTGGTCCCACCCTAGAGTAAGTACTCTTTTATCATCTCCAGGTGCTGTCCTGAAAGACGAGGTGAGAAAACCTCAGTTAGACTTACCGGTAACGGTATTTCTACGAGTCTTTCAGGACAGCACCGATGACCCGCCCTAAAGTAATGATAAGATGTGGTGTTATTGCTATGTTCTGCTTATCTAATTTCAGCATGGCTGGAGGTACTCTTAAACAACTGAGGCCATGGTGGAAGTGTCCGGTCTTTAAAGAAAACTGACTGCAGTGTTTCCTGGGAAAAGGGGTGGAGCTGCGCTCTCTCCAGGTGCTGTCCTGAAAGACTCGTAGAAATACCGTTACCGGTAAGTCTAACTGAGGTTTTTTTTTCTCTCTAATGCTTTTTTCTTTTCTTTTTTGCGCTATAAACACGTGAAAATTTTGAAGAGAATTTTATTTATTTTTTACTTGCTGCTATAATACTTCCAAAATTTTTTTTAACATTTACTCATCAGTTTAGGCCGATATGTATTCTTCTACATATTTTTGGTTAAAAAAAAAATCTCTATAGGCGTATATTGATTGGTTTGCGCAAAAGTTATCACGTCTACAAACTGAGATACATTTAGGGACTTTTTAAATTTATTTTTAGCCAGTGATGGCAGCGAGCTGCGAAAATATTTTTTTTTTCTCGAGTGCGACATTTTGGTGGACAAATCTGACCCCAAGTGACACTTTTTGGGGACCAGTGACATTATTGCATTGATCAGTGCTATAAATATGCACTGATCAATGTAAAGATGACACTGGCAGGGAAGGGGTTACCACTAGGGGGCAATCAAGGGGTAAAGTGTGTTCTAACTGTAGCGTAGATGGGCCGCCTGGGACATGACGGATCACTGGGAACAGAAAGTCTGACATGTCATCTGGCAGAATGGAGATCCGCCTTGTTTACACTAGCAGATCCCCGTTCTGCCACTTTATTGGAGTAAAAATCTATCTAAAGATTTTTCTATTTAAGATGCATTAATTTTGTGTTTTCAGCATGAAATGGAACTTGGTTATGTAGCATGAGGCTGTATATTCTGCAAGATTTACATTTTTTGTAAACTCATTCAACGATTCCATGCATTGGATAACATTCACTGCATTGATGCATTCACACACACAATTTCACAGTAATCCATTAAATAAAGTTCAGGAATATTCCTCTATCCTATTTTGCAAATCTATGTACACTATAAACTGTATGATTGAATCGGTTCTGATATCGCTGTTTTACTAACCTGACAGCTTATTGTAAAAATAGGAAACCTATTTTCTCTTTTGCCCATTGACGGACACAGCTCCTTTTTTATAATTCTTCACTTGTGGGTTATGTTCCGTCTATTAGGAGAGGACTAGGCAGACATGTTAAACATTTAAAACATGTAACTTTAGCAAAGCTGAACAGCCCCTCCCAGAGGGCGGTCCCTCCGTTCATAACCCCTCACACTGCACTTGGCCGCTCAGTTTTTTTTCTGCCTAGTAGAGAAGGACCTGGCTCCCTTTGGGCCCAGGGTCCTGAAGAAATGTTGTAACTTTTTTTTTTTTTGAGAATCTACTATCGACTGCTAGCTGGGCATGACAGGCAGGATAATATAGATCCTTGTAGTGCATGAGGATGGCTCTTCACCGGCAAAAATTGCAGATTCCCGTCTGTGGCCATCCATGCAAATGGCCCTAAAGAGATGCAGAGGAAGGGTACGGAAGTGCAAGATTTTGCAGGAAAAGTGCAGAGTTGTATAGGACATGAGCTGCATGTATCATGGATTGAATGATGGTGTTTACACCTGGTTGTCACTAGTGAGCTCCACTGGTCCATTTTTTATCATCTAGTTTTAATTGCCCAGGTTGGTCTCAGACTTGCTTTAATACAATGCTTCTGGCAGACTCCCAAATCTCAGAAGTTTGTTTCCTATGCAGTGCACTGTACTGGTTTTCTTGTGGCTTTGGTCTCTTTTGTTCTCTGTACTGTTTGGACCCCCTGGTTTCCTAGAAATTCACTTTGTTCTATGTCTGCCCATTGTGTCCCTCCTGGCAGGCCGGGATTCGATGGGGGGGGGTTTGTCTGGGAGCAGAGGGGTGCCTCTTCCTATTGTCACCAGCCTGGTGATATGGGGGGACCTCTTGCTGGGATTTTGTAGTGGGCGCACAAAAGGTTTCTTTCAATGTCCCTCATGAGACTAATGACTCTCTCCAGCCTGTAAACTCTGAGTAATAATGAAGCTGGTTTTGTTATGTTAATTCATGGAATTAAGACCCTTTGTCTTCGCACAGCACAGATGCTGCTGCCGTCCTGATATATGCTGGAGGTTCTTTATGGCCTTTCCAGGGCTGAGGCAATGCAAGATTCTGCTCTAATCTTCTATTTTCTTCAAGGATTTAAATAGTAGTTGAGATTCTGAGGAACGTGCACAACCTTCTTTAAATGTGACTGTTGCTTCCTTTAATTTATCATATTCCTGTCTGTGTCTCTGCTATAGAGCTCAGCACTTTTTTCTCTCTGCATTGGATTGGATGTACCCCAACACAGCAAGGACAGTACAATCCACTTCACGTTTTCATCTAAAGGCCCGTACACTCGATCGGATTATCCAACGGGAATTGTGTGACAGGCTGTTGGCGGAAAATCCAACCGTTTGTATGCACCGTTGGACAATTGTCAGATTTTCATGCAGACAAATGTGGGATAGCATGCTTTAAAATTGTCCAACAAATGCGTGTTGTAATCTGATCGCGTGTACACAAGTCCGTCGGACAAAACTCCAAAGTACAAACGCGCATGCTCAGAAGCAATGCTCGCCATAACACAACATTAGCAGAAGTTGCTCAAAGGGTGGTGCTAAAGAGCTGAAAAAAACACGTAGTTTCGTGTTGGCTGACAATTCTTTGCCGTTTCTATGCAAGACATGTTCCTGGCCAACGCCCTTCTGACAAAAGTCCTACGCTTTGTCCCCTGAAAATCTGATCATGTGTATGAGGCTTTAGCCTTTTTTTTTTTTTTTTTTTTTTTATATATCTACCTGTCTTCTCTGAGCCTTTGACCCCTCTGGGGTCATTTGCTGCACTATGGTGACACTGTACTGCTCTGGTGACAGTGTTTATTAAAAAAAAAGTTAAACTGGAAGAGTATTCCAGATCACCACCACACCAGTCACATGCTGACAATTTATTGCTCTGACGGTATGTAAAAAAAACAATGTACGGTAAATATTTGACTTCCCTTGACAAAAAATTACAGCTTCAAAAAACTCCCCATGTCTCTAAATACCTTGGGGTGGCATGTGGTCAATTTTCAAATGTGCACCATAGACTCTAACTTTCACACAGACTAAATAGTATACACGGTTTTGGGTTATTAAAGTGGAGTTCCACCCAATTTTTTTTTCTTTTTTTTTAATTCCACTCCTCACCCCCTTACATGCCACATTTGGCATGTAGTAATTTTTTTTGGGGGGGGGAGTGGGGGCTTCAGTAGGCGTGGGACTTCCTGTCCCACTTCCTCCTTCCGCCCTGGAGCCGCCTGGGCGATACGTCATATCGCCTTTTGGCGGCCCCTCCCTGTAGGCGATCACCTGGGACGTGACAGGTCCCAGGCGATCGCCTGTCCACTCACAGAGCGCTGCGCCGTTCGCGCATGCGCAGTGAGTGCCCGGCCGTGAAGCCGAAAGCTGTCACGGCCGGGTGCCCATATTGTGAATAGACGCGCCGGCGGAGGAAGGGGGAGCGGAGCTCCAGGCGGCGCGTCGCTGGACAGTGGAGCAGGTAAGTGTATGTTTATTAAAAGCCAGCAGCTACACTTTTTGTAGCTGCTGACTTTTAACAAACATAAAAAAAGGGTGGAACTCCCCTTTAAGAAATGTAGCAGAACACATTTTGGCTTGTTTGTTTAAAAGATTTGCAAAATTTTGTAATGGAAACTAAGCCTTTTTTCAAATAAAATAAATAAATAAAAAAGCCCTGTGGTGATTAACCACTTCGCATCCGGGCCAATTCTGACATTTTGCTCTTCATATAAAAATCCTCTTTTTTTTTTTTTTTGCTAGGAAATTACATAGAACCCCCAAACATATGTTGTTTTTTTGTTTTTTAGCACAGACCCTAGAAAATACAATGGCGGTCATTGCAACTTTTTATCTCGCACGGTATTTGTGCAATAATTTTTCAAAAGCATTTTTTTGGAAAAAAAACTTTCATGAATTAAAAAATATTAAAACATTTAAAGTTAGCCCAATTTTTTTGCATAATGTGAAAGATGAAGTTACGCCGAGTAAATACCCAACATGTCACCCTTCAAAATTGCACACGCTCGTGGAATGGCGCCAAACTTCGGTACTTAAAAAATCTTAATGGGCGACACTTAAATTTTTTTACTGCTTACATGTTTTGAGTTACAGAGAAGGTCTAGGGCTAGAATTATTGCTCTCGCTCTAACGTTCGCTGCAATACCTCACATGTGTGTTCTGAACACTGTTTTCATATGTGGGCGGGACTTGCGTATGCATGACAGGTCCTCTTAGTGAGATATGGGGTCAATAAGACCCCACATCTCACCTCTAGGCTGGGAAGCCTGAAATAAAATAAAAAATCTGATCACCGCTTCCTAGCCGAGGCGGCTCCGTTTTTTGAATGCAGAGGCCAGGCGTGACGTCATAACATCGCGCCCGGCCTCCGAACGATCATAGTGACTCTAGCGACCATCTGGTCCGCCGGAAATCTCTATGGTAAGAAGCCGGGGCCAGCGGATCCTGTCACCGACTCACCGATCGCACAGGTGAGTCGGTAGAAACACCGGAGGGAGGGGGGGTCCCCTCTCGCCGCCTGTAAGAACGATCAAGCGGTGGAACAGCCGCTATGATCGTTCTTACGGTGCACAGAATCGCCGGCTCTAAAAAATATCTGATGCCTGTAGCTGCAGGCATTCAGATTTCCCGGCTCAAACTCAAGGACGTCCGTCTGGTACGAAGTGGTTAAAAAAAATTAACATACATGTTATACTTGCCTGATCTCTGTAATGGCTTTGCACAGAGCAGCCCCAATCTTCCTCTTCTCGGGTCCTCCCCCGTTGACCAGGTCCCGCAATAGCAAGCCACTTGCTTTGGGGGCACTGGTGCGTGATTTCTCCCGAGCCCTACTCTATGCGTCCCATAAGACACACAGACAGCCTGGCTTGGCCCCACCCCCTCGCTCTGACTGTCTGTGATTGACAGCAGTGGGAGCCAATGACTTCCACTGCTGTCTTAACCAATGATTTAGAGGGAGTCCTGGGAGATCCGAGGCTCTCGTGCACATTGCTGGATCGAGAGAGGGCTCAGGTGAGTATTAGAGGGGGCTGTAGGGTGAGAAGCACACAGGTTTTTGTACCTTCATGCCTAAAATGCATGAAGGTACAAAACCTTCATCCTTCGCAATCACTTTAAATACCACGGGAAGCTGTGTCTCAAAAAATAATTTCATTAGGGTACCATGTTGCATGCACTAAAATGTGTGATACCAAATCTCAAACAGTATATACATAGAGTGCAGCGCTAAATGTACAAATTAAATGTAAACCTATGCCTAAAGTGTAATAAAGTGAAGAAAACTCCTATCAAATCATCAATAGGTGTTCAGTGTGAGAGGGGTATTGAAGTGGAAGTTCAGCCAAAACCTATATAATGTTAAAACTACACTCAGCCACATTCTAAACCTAATCTGACTAGCCAAGTAAAGAAACAATCGCTATACTTGCCTTTTCTGAAGCTTTTCCAGCCTGGTCTCCAGTGGCAGCTGAGAAAACCGACAATGGCTGGGAAGTGACGTCAGCCATAGAGTTGTAATGGGGCTTCTGTTGTCGGCTGCCTCTCCTGCACGCTCCCCCACACTGATCTCTCTCTACTACTCTGAGAGAATGGAGATCTGTCTGTATACATTGACAGATCCCCCCATTCTGTGTCTCTCAGGAGCGATCGTGGGTCGATCAGTTATCAGGAACAGCTATCTATCTCTACTCCCCAATCAGTACCCCCCCCCCCCCCACAGTTAAACACCTTCCTAGGGAACATTTAACCCCTTGATCGCCCCCTAGTGTTAACCTCTTCCCTGCCAGTGACATTTATACAGTAATCAGTGGCTAATGATGACTAATTGCTGTATAAATGTCAATGGTCCCAAAAAAGTGTCCTGTCCTCCGCCAAGTCCTGCTAAACATCGCAGATCACCGCCATTACTGGTAAAAACAAAAATGCCATAAATATATCCTGTTTTGTAGATGCTATAACTTTTCTACAAACCAATAATCGTGGTGTGTGTGTGGCAAAAATAAAAACCGTGGAGGTGATCAAATACCACTAAAAGAAAGCTCTGTTGGGGGGCGGGGGGAGACCTCAATTTTATTTGTGTACAGCGTTGCATGACCACACAATTGTCAGTTAAAGCGACGCAGTGCTGTATCGGAAAATGGCCTGATCATTAAGGGGGCAAATCCTTCCGGGGCTGAAGTGGTTAAGCAGACCTGATAGGACCCAGAGTAGACAGGTGTAAATGTTTTTCACACTCCTGTCTATATGGATGAATCTGATCAGGTATGCCTGAAAAACTGACCGCTGGCCCTGATCATGTGAAAAGGGCCTAAGGCTCCTTTCACACTACCGTGACTTCGCCACGATTTTGATGCAATTTTTGCTGCGTTTTTAGGGAATGCCTGTGTAACTCACATCAAAGTAGTGCGGGGACTACTTTGAAGTCGGCACGACTTGAAGTCGTACTAATATGAATGGTTGTCATTGGAAATCACGGAACGACTTGTCGTGCGATTAATGCAATCCCAAGTCGTACAAATGTGAAAGGGGCCTTTGTGAAATTGTACCTCCAGTCCGTAACTTTTTTTTTTTTTTATACCCTCTATAGATTGGGGAGGAGTTGGGCTGCGCTGATACCAGGTGTGTTGATCTGAGTTGACCAATGCAGGTTCAGCACGTGGACAAAAACTGTGGAAAAATGTGGGCATACTGCATTTTTATGCAGTGCATAACAAGGCATTACAGTGCACATCTGCACGACACAACACACTGTTGTGCATAGTTAAGTTAAATAACACAAAGTTTTGGAAAAACACTGCGGCAAAAGAACAGATTGTATGGTGTAAATGGCTCTTGGGCTGTTTTTGTTTTGTTGCTGTTTTAAAGTTAGTAAACCCACAACAGTAAAATCAGTCTGTGTATATGCAGTAATAAAGCATGCTTGTTATACTCGACATGGAACCTCATGGGTTAATCCTCTACATTGTGTAAAAAGGCAGTTTGATCCTGTCTTCTCTGAACCTCCCCTTCTTCCAGAGTCCCCCAAACCATATCCTGACAGTACTGTCATCAGCACTGTCCAGATAGAGGGTCAGGGGTTCTACAGCCTCATAGGACAGTAAGGGCAGGATGAAAACTCCTCATACAAGCTTTAACCAGACACTGATGTAAGTTACAAGACTTGCGCATACTGCTGATGAGAAAAGGGAAAATTTTATACTTGCCTAACGGTAATTTTTCTTTCCTGATGCAAGCATGACAGCATATACGTATGGGAAGGCTCCGCCTCCCTGCCTAATTCAGGACCAGTTATACTATAAAAGTAGGTCTCCTCCCTTCCTGCAGTATTCTCGTAACTTAGTATCACTGCGAAGGCCTTTATTATATTTTCGTGATTTTTATTTTTTGGGAGGGGACCTATATGCTGTCATGCTTGCATCAGGAAAGGAAAATTACCGTCAGGTAAGTATAAAATTTTCCCTTTTTCCTGACCCAGCATGACAGCATATACGTATGGGATGTACCAAATCACCAGACAACAAGGGTGGGTACTGCTCAAGTGTTTAAGAGGATTAGATCTCTCCCCACTAACGACTGAGATGTATTGTAGTTAGGACTGCTGGGTCCACAAGAATGGACCCCCAACGTGTTGAATGTAGACCAGGTCGTAGTTTTACATATTAATTCTGGAGGAACTATTCTGGAGTTCCATCAATGGATGCGCAATCAGTCTGGCAGAGCAGTCTCTGCCCTCACCTGATGGGTTTTTCCTAGTCATCTAAGCTTTGACTAACTTGATCCGCACCACTGCGATTGTCTTCGTTAGACAGTGATTGTCTTTTTCTGATGCTGTTAGGCCTGATGAGTATCGTTTTTCTCCTAGAAGAAGGGCCAATTCTATGTCTCTTTTCAACCTTGACTATTTTCAATGTTCGTGGTACTTCAAACACTTTCGTTTGGATATGCCAGAAGGCTGATGTTCTAACCCAGGTTGCAAAGATACCAACCTTTGTATAGTGTTGAGGAAGAGACTAGAGCCATTTTGCCTGATAATTTCAGCAACAAGGTAGTTTATAGCTTGATACTTGGATGTCTGAGATCTTTCTAGACCTATTTGCCAAAAGGAATACTTATTCCATGTTACTGGCCATATTTAGGATGTCTTATCCCTCTAAATGGAGAGTGAGATAATGTGTCTCACACTATTTGGAAGACTCCATGGGGAAAAGAATAACTTGCCCAGGTTTTTGGGAATTGGTTGCTAAGATATGTAACCGTTACTGGATCCCAGAGAGTGAGGACACGACTGAGTTTCATGTATCTTTTTAATGTCGACTCTAGGCTTACTTGTATACAATGCAATCCTTACAGTAAGGAACAGAGAATTCCATCCTTTAAATTAAACCTAAATGTAGGTTTTTCTCGTATCTAATGTTCTTGAAGTCTGGAGTAGGTGCTCTGACCTCCATAGGATTTCAAACACTAAAACGGTGAGACCTCTACTTCTTGGTCTCCAGCATCTAGATATAACTTGTATGAATTTGGAAGATACCGCTGGCTACGCTGTATAAGGTGTTGGATCTCAGGAAGGAGAATAGGAGGTTCTCGGATCTGAGACTGTACCCGCGGATATTATGGCCTGCAAGCCACAGGGCAATTATTGTTATCACCACCGAACGGCTGCGAATCCGGATAAGAATCCTGGAGACTATTAGGTTTGTTGAATATACATATTGGCTAATTTGCTGACCCAGTTGGCTGTCCATTAGTTTCTCTGCTTCCACCTCTGGGAAGCCACCCAGGTTACTGTCAGACCAATATCTTGATAGCCTTTTTTGTTGCCGATCACTTGACCGGATTTTTGTTTTGGAGACTGTCCCTTGTCCTCCAATGGCTTTTGTATCTTACGCCATCTAGCCGTAAGTTCTAGAAAACCCTAACTTAACATGCTGGGAGATACTTCTGACAGAAGTTGACTAGTTTTGCATTCCTTCTTGACAGCGAAGATAGGCCTTCCCCATTTTGCTGAGTGTCTTCAGCATAGTTGAGTCTCTTTTTGTTGCGTTTCGGAAAGACTCCAGTCTGCGACCGCTATAACTCTGACACCTTGTTTTTCCCTTGGCATGAATACCCGACGAGTAACCACTTGGGATGATTGGTATGCCTAATAGCTGATATGCTGAAAGATTAGTTTAGCTACCTCCCCAAGTGGGGACTTTTCTCCTCTGTGGAGTTACTGTTTCTAGTGCAGGAAGTAAGTCTTACCTTACTACAAAACCAGTTAATACAGTTGTCAACCTTCCCTTGGGCACCTCTGACCTCATGGATTACTACAGGCTACTTTATCGCTCTTGTGACCGTGGGATGCAACCAAAGGGAAAGAGCCATTTGTTCTAGTGAGATACTTATACTGTTGCTCTCTCTGAGTGTAACTTTATTGTATTTTTTCAGAGATTCAGAATTGCTTCCCGGTAGGTCATTGTTGTGATGAGACTAGTTGGTCTCTCGATGGTTCCTCCCGACTTGATCAGAGTCTGTACTGGGACTCTTTTCCCAGAATCTGGAAGTCATTGCGCCAGTCTGTTGTCCAGACGAGGCTCACCAGAAGTCCTTGATCCTGCAAGTCGGCCCTTACTGGACCCAATATCCCAGGAAATGTCTGGAGTTTGCTGACATATATAATCTTACACAGGTTGGACTTGATGTACCTGTGTCCATCCTCAACCTCACCCCCTATGCAACCATGCAATTATACAACTTGCTAGGTCTAAAGACCATCGACAGTCTTAGCCTAGGTTTCCACTTTTGCGACCTAAAATCGTGCGATTTTCTATGTGTCTTGAATCAATGCCTGTGTCTTCTTGATGTCTATGGCCCCCAAGTTAGATCACAGTGGGATCAAAAGTAGTGTAGGGACTACTTTACCATTGCAGTGACTTGGGGTCGCACCGCTATGAACGATACTCCTTGGAAATCATTGATCAATGATTTGTGGAGGTCAAGCCTTACTGACGGCTGGAGAGATTAATTGCAACAATGGCCTGTGCAAATTTTTTGGATCCTTATTCTTCCGCTTGTTATTCAAGTCTTACTTTTGACCAACGACCATGTAATCACAACCCTTGTTCTCTGATGCATCCTGAAGGGAATGCAATCATTGGTAGAGAGAAATGGAAAAAAAAATATCCATTGGCTTCCTTAATGCACAGGACCCACAGATCCTAAGCTCAAATTTACATATAACTGTCAGCTGACCCTATTGGGCAGCTTGGGTTTAGGCAAATAAAGGTACTTCTTTATTCTCCGCTATAGTTCTCCCAGGTCTAACCTGTCATTCACTCTTTGTAACTTTGCCCTTTGGCCATCCTCTGGTCATTTGGTGATTAACATCAGGAATTAATCCTCCTAAATATCACCAGATCTGACGGTCACCACTCTGACTTAACGCGGCATGTGTTTACTTGTGGGATGGGACATAAGGGTTCACTGACCACAAGGATTACTGGAGAAACGGCATATAGTTTTGTATCCGCAGTGTCTGAACTGCATCATTGGCTACTCCATTTTCAATCTAGGATCTGCCATCATAGAGATTTTATCTTTTAGCAGAGCTTTGCTTTCATCCTGTCTGGGGTCCTGTCAGTCTGGCTACCGAAGTGAGCTCAATCGCAGGACACAAAACACTACTTAACAGTAGTATGAACCTTCTTCATCTCTGGATCTGTTTGCTGTCCCAGGGTCTCTGCAAAGGATATTGTCTCTTCTGTTGGAAGAATGGCACCCTTGGTTAATCTGATGCAGCCTGTTTGGCCGGCTGCTTTTGAGGCAGAGGTACCCTTTAAATGCCTTTTGTTTGCATAGCTTGGTCCCCGAGCTCCACACAGTCAGTTTGGATGGGGTTAAAGTATCCACCTTTTGCTTCTGATATGCCAACTTGTCATAGCAATTTCCCAGAAGCAAGCTCGGAGGTAGAGGTTGCCTTTAAACAAATACAATTGTTTGATTAGGCTTGGTATGGAACCTTTAGTGACTGTAGGCCTTTTCAGGTCTCTGCCCATTTGTCACTGTCTTTGGCCCCATCATTGGTTTTCCTGGGAGGGAGGGGGGAGAATAGTAATAGCCCCATTGGTGTTTCTGGGGGAGAGGGGAATAGTGCCCCATTGGTGTTTCTTGGGGGATGATGGTGCCCCATTGGTGTTTCTGGGGGAGAGGGGAATAGTGCCCCATTGGTGGTTCTTGGGGGATGATAGTGACCCATTGGTGTTTCTGGGGGGGGGGGGGTAGTGCCCCATTGGTGTTTCTGGGGGGGGGTAGTGCCCCATTGGTGTTTCTGGGGGGGGTAGTGCCCCATTGGTGTTTCTGGGGGGGGGTAGTGCCCCATTGGTGTTTCTGGGGGGGGTAGTGCCCCATTGGTGTCCCCGGGAGGAATAACGCCCCGTCATTGGTGTCCCCGGGAGGAATAACGCCCCGTCATTGGTGTCCCCGGGAGGAATAACGCCCCGTCATTGGTGTCCCCGGTAGGAATTCATTATTACTTTTAAATAAACGAATAAATGGCACATTCCGTTTTTTTAAATGATTTTATCCGATTAATCGAAAAAATAATCGGCCGATTAATAGATTATGAAAATAATCGTTAGTTGCAGCCCTATAGCATATACCTACCTGCCCTCACCTTAGTTAAAGTTGCTGGTCTCTAGGAAGGCTGATTGCTACTGGTTCACAGATGAGCTGAAGCCATGCCTGGGGTATTTGCCATAAGTAGTAACCACTACAACCACATATCTTTCTGTGGGGTACCCCAAATAACAAAAGCATTGCTAACAGGTAAGTACTAAGGAATGTGACTAAACAGATTCTGAATTTTATTTTAGCACCAAGGTCAGCATGTAAATGCATAGAAATAAACACATCACAGTCATTCACACTGAAGAGTTAGGCCTCATGCCCACGGGCGTTTTTTCAGCCGCGTTTTTGAGCGTTTTTTACAGCTTAAAAACGCCTGTCCATGTTAGTCTATAGCTTCATGCCCACCTAGGCGTTTTTGAGCTGTAAAGAGCATAGGCGTTTGTAAGCTGTAAAAAAAACCCAGGGCCAGTGCGTTCCTCAGCGTCAGAACTAGGCAGGAAAAAACGCGAGCGTCAAAAAACGCGCAAAAAACGCGCACTAACGCGCGGTCGCGTTTTTAGCTCCGACGTTGTTTTTTTTTTTTGGAAAAAAAAAAAAAAAATAAAAAAAAAATTTACAATAACATGGACAGGCGTTTTTAAGCTGTAAAAAACGCTCAAAAACGCAGCTGTAAAAACGCCAGTGGGCATGAGGCCTTAATGTAATCATAGACCAGCAGCGCAATTAATAGTCATCTGACAATTGGCACTAGCAGATTAAACCTACCTTAGACACATGTACCACCAAGGATCATACCTCCAACCAAGCATCAATACACAGTGAGCCCAGCCTGCAGGGCCAGGCCCTGCATTAAAAGGAGAGGGCTCAATATCACCTGTTATCAGTTCAAGCATTAGCAAAACTGCAGACACAGACTTCAATCTGTGAAACATTAGTAAACAAAGTGGCACTATGGATAGCCAGTTAGATTCACATGTGTGATATATGCTTTTCCAGAAATGCAAACTAACAGCATACCTGCAGAAAATAAGTCCTGACTGTAGGGCCAGGCTTGTTCAGTTAGTAGGAAGGCTTCAGCCCAGCACACCTGCTATCATCATTAACAGTATTGCAGACACAACCACAACCCTTCAGAAATGCAAGCTTAACCACATACTTGCAGCAGTCACTGAATGGAATTTTGCACCATGTGGTGCCTTACCACCTGCATGCTTCATGTCCAATGAATGTCCATCCATGACGTCATGATAAAGGAACAATCCCTAGAGACCAGATGCCCTCACCCCCATATCTTCCTGGATCTTGAGAGGGGGGTGGGGTCTCTACCATTATAGGCATTCATGTCTGCCTTTACAGCGGGGAGCTTCGTCACAGGAGAGGTTTGAACCTGTGCGGCTTGGCCAGAAGCGTCCGGCAAGGTGAGGGAAAAATAAAAATTATGCTTTTTAGCAGTAGCATAACCGGCTGTAGCAGTGAGGAAAAAAAAGAGAATACTGCAGGAAGGGAGGAGACCTACTTTTATAGTATAACCCAGGGATATGCAATTAGCGGACCTCCAGCTGTTGCCAAACTACAAGTCCCATGAGGCATAGTGAGACTGACAGCATTAAGCATGACACCCAGAGGTAGAGGCATGATGGGACTTGTAGTTTGGCAACAGCTGGAGGTCCGCTAATTGCATATCCCTGGTATAACCGGTCCTGAATTAGGCAGGGAGGCGCGGAACCTTCCCATACGTATATGCTGTCATGCTGTGTCAGGAAAAGGTATTTAGCAGTTTATTTACTAAAATAATTGCATTTCTGTGTACTGTGGGAGACCAGATATAGTGAATGCAGGCTCTGGGTTTAGGAACCCTTTAAAGCGGGCCTTGAGTAATTTTTTTTTAACCTTGCTATCAAATCTTTTGCCCTTGTGTTAACTTTGGCTAGTAAAACACTTTTTTTTTTTTTGTTTTTTTTTTTGCCTGTAAATGCCTTATACAGCCCACTTCCTGTTTCTTGTCCGCTAAAAAGCCTAGGCTTATGACATGCACAGCTTTCTCACTCTGAGTTTGCCAGGGAGGGAGGGGAGATGAGACATAAGGGGGCCAATGAGAGCTGCAGAGCTGGAGGTGTGCCTCTGTTAATCCAGGAAGTGAACAGACAGCAACTTCAGTTGCCCACAGTTAAAATGGATGCAACCAGACTCAATGGAGGGATATTTCTTTGTGTGTGTGTATATTATGCAAAGTAGTTAGAGGGAAGCTTCAAAATGGCAAAGATGTTTTTATTGCAAATTATGTGAGCAGACTGCAGTTGCTCTTTAAGTTCTTATTGGGTAGATTTCTCCTCCCTGTCCTATAGACTAGACAAGGTTGTCACCAGGGTAAGTGAGGAGTGTGAGCTTTGCATGTTCAGACTAGGATCTAAACCCACCAGAAAGCTGTCATCTGTACTGGTCCAATCATCTGAGACCAGGGCATTCCCCCACAGGTGCATGTAGACACTTTTTTTTTTTTTTTTTTGTGTGTGTGTATATGTGCCACTGAGGGGCAGGGAAAGCCCTGGTAGCAGATTGGCCCAGTAGAGGTGACGGCTTCCTTGAGGGTCTGCACGCAATCCTAGTTCCGACATGGCTGAGCTTATCCATATACACAGCTGTCAAAGTTTCTAGTCTTTCCCCATGCCACCAAGTGTTTTTATTGCCGTCTGTGTCTCCAGAGATTTCCCCTTACTTCCCTGAAGGCAATATGGACATCTGGACAGAATGCAATAGGGAATCTACCCAAAGGAGCCCAGACCTCGTGAAACTTTGACAGAGGTTCTACCTCTTCCACAATCTAAACTTTAACCCCTTGCTTACTGGGTACATAGACCCCCTTCCTGCCCAGGCGAAATTTCAGCTTTTGGCACTGCGTCGCTTTGAATGACAATTGCGCGGTCGTGCAGCGTGGCTCGCAAACAAAATTGACGTCCATTTTTCCCCACAAATAGAGATTTATTTTGGTGGTATTTGATCACCTCTGCGGTTTTAATTTTTTGCGCTATAAACCAAAAAAGACAATTTAAAAAAAAAAACACAATTTTTGGATTTTTGCTATAATAAATATTCCAATTTTTTTTTTAACTATTTTTTTTCATTAGTTGAGGCCGATACGTATTATTCTACATATTTTTCGTTAAAAAAATCCCAATAAGCGTATAGTGATTGGTTTGCGCAAAAGTTATAGCGTCTACAAAATAGGGGAAAGAATTCTGACTTTTTTTTTTTTTTTTTAACTAGTAATGGCGGCGATCTGCGATTTTTGTCAGGACTGCGATATTGCGGCGGACACATCGGACACTTTTGACACATTTTTGGGACCATTCACATTTACACAGTGCTATAAAACTGCACTGATTACTGTATAAATGTGAAGGGAAGGGGTTAACACTAGGGGGCGAGGAAGGGGTTAATATGTTCCCTAATGTGTGATTGCTACTGTGGGGGGAGGGGACTGACTGGGGGAGGAGACCGATCTGTGTCCCTATGTACAAGGGACACAGCATCAGTCTCCTTTCTCCCTGACAGGACATGGATCTGTGTGTTTACACAGATCCATGTCCTTGTCTCTGTACTGGCCGATCGTGGGTAACTGGCGGACATCGTGGCCGCCAGGCATGCGCATCGGCATCTCAGTGATGCGCCGGGCACGCGCGCCCCCCGGAGGAGCAGAGGCCGTATAAAGACTGCCTCCCGGCGTTGTAGAACCGCTTTGCGGCCGTCATTAGTCATATGACGGGCGCAAAGTGGTTAAAAACAAAAAAGCAATATGGTTTACCAGGGGAGATGTTTAAAAATATGGCATATCTTTTATTATTAATTGTTCTACTTTTTCTTTTTCCCTTGACAGAGAGCGTCTGCGTGTTTAAATGTACCATAAACTCAGAAACAGAATGCAGCCGCGTCGGCAAACAGTCCTTCATCGTCACTCTGGGCTGCAACAGTGTCCTGGTCCAGTTTGCCACACCAGCAGGTATGATTCTTTTCTTCTAATGAGCTGCCCTTGACAACTTAAAATATTTAGTTACCCACTTGACCTCTGGAAAATGTACCCCCCTGTGCAGTGAGACTGATTTTGCACACAGCTTTAGTAAATAAACCCCAGTGTCACTTCACCCAAAAAGATGTCTGTAGATGGCCTGCCCCTTTTACATTTATACTTGCCAACCCACACTTCCTCACCACCCCCGCCCAGCATCCTGGCCTCCCTACCTTTTGGGGTCTAAGCTTACCCAGGGACAGATGTCCTCTTTCCACCAACTGCCATTTTCCATTATAAAGAAAAACGATGGCGTGTCTCATCCTTCCAAATGCATTTTCCATTATGAAAACTATAGCTGTAAACTGGAGTTCAATTTTAACCGCTTCAGCACCGGAAGATTTGGTCACCCGATGACAGGCCATTTTTTGCGATACGGCACTGCATCGCTTTAACTGACAATTGCGCGATGTTGCACCTAAACAAAATTGAGGTGGTGTTCCCCCCCCCCCCTCCCCCCAGTTTTTCTTTTGGTAGTATTTGATCACCTCTGGTTTAAATTTTTTGCGCTATAAACAAAGAGCGACAGTTTTGAAAACAAACTTTTTTTTTTTTTTTTTTTTTTTCTCTTTTAGTAAAATATTTTTCCTTAGTTTAGGCCGATGTGTAATTCTTTTACATATTTTTGGTAAAAAAAATCGCAATAAGCATATATTGATTTATTTTTTTTTGTGCAAAAGTTATAGCATCTACAAACATAAGATTTATGGCATTTATATGGCTTTTTTTTTTCATATACTAGTAGTGTGTGTGTGTGTGTGTGTGTGTGTGTGTGTACAGGTCGGACACTTTTATTTATTTATTTTTAACACATTTTTGGGACAATTGACATCTAAAGAGCGATCAGTGCTATAAATTTGCACTGATTACTATGTAAATGTCACTGGCAGGGAAGGGGTTAACACTAGGGGGCGGTCAAGGGCTTAAATGTGTACCCTATTGTGTGTTCTAACTGTGGGGGGATAGGACGAACTAGGAGATTTTATAGGTCGTGTTTTTTCTACTTTGTCTCCTCAGCACGGGGATTTGTGTGTTTTTACACTCAAACCCTCGTGCACACGATCGCGGCCACGTGCATCGAGTTCCGTGCCGTCTGGTGGCTCTCCTGGGCGAAGAGGTGCGTGTGCGATTTCGCCCAGGAGAGCCATTCTGCCGCAGTATATCTGCGTGAGCCAGTCGGGAACTGGTTAAAGGGTTTGTAAAGGGGGGAATAAAAAAAACGATACTACCACTGTGCAGCTCGTTTTGCACAGAGTGGCCCTGATCCTGGTCTTCTGGGGTCCCTCAGTAGCTGTCTCGGCTCCTCCCCACAATAACTCACCACCTATATATGCAAGCTTGCATGGTGGTGAGTGATTGCGGGCGCGCTCCAGTAAGCTATTGCCGCTTACTGTATCACTCGGCCCCGGCGCGCCACGTCATTGGATGTGATTGACAGCATCGGCAGCCAATGGCTGCGCTGCTTTCAATCCATCCACGGTAGCCAATCAACGGCCAGGCTGAATGGCGAGGAGGATGTCGGACGAGCGCGGGACTTTCAAGGGCTCAGGTAAGTAAAGCGGGGGGGGGGGGGTGTGAGTATTGTCGGATGTTTCTTCACCTTAATGCATAGGATTAATATTTTCCTATGAGTGTAGCAAAAACGCCCAAGAAATTGGCAACGCCAAAAAGTGTGTGTGGAGCAGGGGTGTTCAACCGATTCCAAAATCTGAATTTTTAACAGTCAAATATTTGAATACATATTAAATATGAAAGTGTGAATAAGGCCTTTAGTCATTGTCTGTGAAAACGTATTTGTTCCAGTTGTCATTGCATTCATAAGGTGTGTTGGGGTGTATATTTGTATCATCTATATCCTGTTCTTCCTCTGCAGATTTCTGCTCCTTTTACAATATAATCAAGAATTGCAGGAGGTCGTCTTCAGACAAAAGTGTGTTCAGCGAGCGGACAGAGGAATCATCAGCTGTACAGTACTTCCAGGTACTCATCTGTCCTCGCAGCATCGTTATCGGGAAGCCTTCCCCATAGTAGTTAGGGGTGCAACGGATCAAAAAACTCACGGATCGGATCATTTTCGGATCGACCACAAAAATAAAATGTTAAATTTTTAATTTCACAGTTATTTTCAACACAAAACAGAGCTTATAAGCTTAAATACGGTATTTGTAAATCCAACGGACTCTTTACATGTTAAATTTTAAAAGCAGCAGCAAACCTGCTGACCTTACATGGTTGCTAATGTGACAGAACACCTCTGATTTTCACAGTTAACTAAATGTTAAATGTGAAAATCAGAGGTGTTCCCGTCACATTAGCAAGCATGTAAGGTTTGCTGCTGCTTTTAAAATGTAAACAGTCCGATGGATTTCCAAATACCGTATTAAAGCTGTTAAGCTCCGTTTTTTGTGTAATCTTTGGGTGTAACAAGATGTCCGCTTGTCCCCTTCTCTCATTACTTTGTGGGGTGGAGCAAGATGGTGGTGAAACGTCATTAGAGCGGCCGCCACAGGAGAGCTGGGATCATGGGGAGTTAGAGCTCCTGGGTATAGCAAGATGGCCGCTGTTCTCCGGGAGTAGGCCGAAGCCGCGGACTTTCCTGAGAGCGGTGGAAGAGCTCCGCTCGGGTCACAGCCTCACCACTAAGGATAGGTGACAGATCCCAGCAGACAGGATGGAGGTGCCGACACAGGAATCGGCTCGAGGAAGAGGGCGAGGGATGGGTAAGTGGCCAGGGATTCGCAGTACCTGAGAGGGGTGGCTGCAGCCGGGTCCGCAGGCCGCAAAATTTTGCCGGATCCCAGGAGGATGATGGAGCTGCCCTCCGGTGATCACTCCCGCTGTAGTACTGCTCAATGTCCTCCGTGAACACAGTGGCCGGTAGACAAGTGTCCTCCGGAGCTAGGCCGCTATATACAAAAAAGAGCGACTTTAAAAAAAACTCATTTTTCCTCAGTTTAGGCCGATACGTATTCTTCATATTTTTGGTAAAAAAAATCGCAAATGAGCGTATAGTAATTGGTTTGCGCAAAAGTTATAGTGCCTGCAAAATAGGGGATAGAATTTACTTTTTTTTTTTTACTAGTAATGGCGGTTATCTGCGATTTTTGTCAGGACTGCGATATTGCGGCGGACACATCGGACACTTGACACTATTTTGGTATCATTCACATTTATACAGCGAACAGTGCTATAAAATTGCACTGATTACTGCATAAATGTGACTGGCAGGGAAGGGGTTAACACTAGGGGGCGATCAAGCGGTTAAATGTGTTCCATGCTAGGTGATTCTTACTGTGGGGGCTGACTGGGGGAGGTGAGCGATGGGTGTCCCAATGTACAAGGGACACACCATTGGTCTCCTCTCCCAGACAGGACATGGATCTCTGTGTTTACACACAGATTTACGTCCTGGGCTCTGTACCTGCCGATCGCGGCTACCTGGAGGACATTGCGGCCACCAGGCACGCGCATAGGCACCTGAGTGGCGCGGCGGACACGCGCGCTGCCGGCACGCCCCCCCAGTGGCCGGGAGGAGCCGAGGACGTCAATAGACGGTCTCCCAGCATTGTAGAGCCACCTTGTGGCCGTCAAATTTACAATGGCCCGTGTCTCAAGTAGTTAAGATCAGTTTAACAAAAACATTTACCGGACACTTATTTATTATTATTCAGGATTTATACAGCGCCAACAGTTTTCGCAGAGCTTTAAAATATAAAATTGTACAAATCAATACGGGAGGGTTAGAAGGGCCCTGCTCCTAGGAGCTTACAACCTAATAGGGAGGGGCTGGTGAAACAAAAGATCGTAACTGTGAGGGATGAACTGATGCTGGAAGTAGAAAATTTGGTTGTTGGCTTTAGGCAAGATATAGGCCTCCCTGAGGAGACAAGTATTCAAGGATTGCCTAAAAGTGGATAGAGTAGGAGGTAACCGGACAGATTGAGGTGAGTTTGAGGATGGGAGAGGCTCTAGAGAAGTCCTGGAGACGAGCATGGGGGTGGGGAGGGAAGGAGACAAGGTCTTGGGAGGAGTGGAGAGGGCTGTTTTGGTGATTAATGATGTAGCTGGGGGCAGAATTGTAAATATCTTTGTATGTTATTATTTTGAATTTTATTTGTTGGGCAACGGGAAGCCAGTGGAGGGATTGGCAGAGAGGAGTGGTGGACCCTCAACGGTTGGGAAGGTGGATGAATCTGGCAGCGACATTAGTGTTAGGCTAAAGAGGGGGATAGTTTGTGGAGAGGTAGGTCAATGAGGAGGGAGTTACAATAGTCAAGGCGAGAGATAACAAAGGAGTAGATAAGTTGTGGTTTCAACGGTTACAATGGGGTGTATTTTGGCCATGTTTCGGAGGTGAAGTCTACAAGATTTGGACAGGGATTGGATTTGGGGCTGAAAGGACAGGTCAGAGTCCAGGATTACACCTAGTACCCTGGCATGAGGGGAGGGACTGATGGTTGTATTATTAATCTTGATGGAGAAGTCGGGGGGGGGGGGGGGGCGGCGAACGGGCTGGAGGAAAAATTATGAGCTCAGTTTTAGAAAGATTTAGTATGAGGAAGTGGTGTGACATCCATGCTGATGCGTCAGTAAGTTAGTAATGTGAGAGGCAACGTTTTTCCAATTTTGGTGATCCTGTGCGAATTGTAGCCTCTGTTTCCTGTTAGCTGACAGGAGTGGCATCCGGTGTGGTTTTCTGCTGCTGTAGCTCATCTGCTTCAAGGTTTGATATGTTGTGCGTTCAGAGATGGTATTCTGCATACCTTGGTGGTAACGAGTGGTTATTTGAGTTACTGTTGCCTTTCTATCATCTTGAACCAGTCTGCCCATTCTCCTCTGACATTAACAAGGCGTTGGTCCACACAACTTCCTCTCACTGGATATTTTCTCTTTTTCGGACCGTTCTCTCTCGGATGGTTGTGTGTGAAAATCCCAGTAGATCAGCAGTTTTTCAAATACTCAGACCAGCCTGTCTGGCACCAACAACCATGCCATCTTCACAGTCGTGTAAATCCCATTTCTTCCCCATTCTGATGCTCGGTTTGAACTTCAAGTCATCTACACCACGTCTAGATGCCTAAATGCATTGAGTTGCTGCCATGTGATTGGCTGATTAGCAATTTCTGTTACCAAGCAATTGAACAGGTGTACATAATAATAATATTATTATTATTATTATTATAATAATAATAAAATAATAATATACACTCACCGGACACTTTATTATATCTAAAGCTGGAACCCTGGTTTTAAGGCAGGATTTACTGATCCCGAAGTTAAACTTTATCGCTCTCATCGTCATCCACGTAAGACTTGCATCAGCAGCAGTGGGTGGAATTTGCACATACTGGCCATTTTTGTATATTTTGGATGGTAGGCAAAAACTGTGTGCTTGCTGCCTAACTTAAACCGATACCCTCTTTACACTAAATCCTTCCCCCATCATTCAGCTGCCAGACACTAGAGCCTCCTTCTTTCTTCTTTTTTTTTTTTTTTCCCTTTCTAAAATTCTGCCATTTGACAGTTCAATCACAGCTTATATAGTGAAAAAAATGTAGCGCTTTAAATCAAAAAGGTGTTACCAGAGAGTGTGTGTGTGTGTGACCACAAAGGATATTCTCCAGATAGAACTCAAACTGTGACGTGAAAATGAAACGAGTATACAAAAGTATATCAAAACAAACATATGTGGTATAACAAACACCCAAATGTGACTGTTATAGGACACTTTGATGTGCATTATAACAAAATAAGTGAAAGACAAAGTCTATGTAGATCCACAATGGATGTGCCGAATCTGTTGTGAAGCATGGACTATCACCGTAGCGGATGGTATTATGTCTAAATACTCCAAGCGTATCATCCAACATCAATGGAGGAAAGGTAAGTAATGGATACTCTTACCGTGGGTCAGATGAAAATAAGCATGGATGAGATCCCGGATCCAGGTGCTCCAAGATGGGATGTTTCCAATCCAACAGTAAGCCTACTGTGATGCAGGAGGGTCACTCTCAGCCGAGATAGCACAGGGGGTGTGAGCCCCAACAAACCTTTTGGGGTGGATGTGGATGTCCCCTTGGCCAGATGTCCTAAGAAAAAAACAAAATGGCTCCACATGGTGAAAGTAAATCCAGCAAGTAGTAAGAAAATGGACAGCCTTTATTGGCATAAATATCCCAAAAAATGGCAATACATGTAGCTTTTGATAGTTACAGGTAAAAAACAGCAAAAATAATGGTAATGAATCCTCGAGGTAAAAAAAAACGTGATAACAAGAGTACAGCAGGCTAAAAACCTGACATGTTTTGAGCAATGGCTCTTCAACAGCTTAGCTCCAGAATACCCCCTTAAATGTTTCACTCTTTGTTATATTGCAGCCATTTGCTAAAATCATTTAAGTTAGTTTTTTTTTTTCCTCAATGTACACACAGCACCCCATATTGACAGAAAAACAGAATTGTTGAAATTTTTTGCAGATTTATTAACCACATCAATACTGGGCACTTTAGCCCCCTTCCTTCCCAGACCAATTTTCAGCTTTCAGCGCTCTCGCATTTTAAATGACAATTGCGCGGTCATGCTACACTGTACCCAAATGAAATTTTTATCATTTTGTTCACACAAATAGAGCTTTCTTTTTGTGGTATTTATTCACGACTACGTTTTTTTATTTTTTGCGATTTCCGCTCTTTTTTCGCGTATATTTGGAAAAAAATATATTTTCGTCTTTCTATTTTTAAAAAAATCCAATAAAATCGAATTTTGTCATAAATTTAAGCCAAAACGTATTCTACTACATGTTTTTGGTAAACAAAAATTCAGTTGGTGTATAATAATTGGTTCGTGTGATCACGGACATGTACGCAAATGATCATGTACAGATGTGCGCAGGTGATCACGGACATGTGTGCAAATGATCATTGGGACATATGATTTTACTGTCACATATGTGGGGACATGTATTTTGGGGACACTAGGCTGGTGATCCGTGAGTAAAAAGCTGAAAAAAACAGCTCATACTCACTCATCACCAGCCAGGCTGCAGCGATCCGCTCTCCTCGCCGACGACTTCTGTGTGAGGAGAGCTGATTGCCTAGCAACCGGCCCTCTGTTTACATCACATGACGGCTTTGATTGGACATGGCCGTCATGTGATCAGGAGGGCCAATCACAGAGCCCTCCTGCCGAATAGAGATGTGCCATGTCCGGGTGACACGCGTGCATCGGGATCGCGCCGCTGCGCGGGAACGCGCGCGATCCCCCTCCTTCTGAGGGACGTTCCTGAACGTCCACTCAGGAGAGAGCACCCACCCGGCCGTATATATACAGTGGCCGGGTGGGAAGTAGTTAAAAAAGAAACCGAAATATCACATGGTCCTAAGTGTTCAGACCCTTTGCTCAGTATTTAGTATTTGCACCCTTTTGATCTAATAGAGCCATGAGTCTTTTTGGGAAAGATGCAACAAGTTTTTCACACCTGGATTTGGGGATCCTCTGCCATTCCTCCTTGCAGATCCTCTCCAGTTCTGTCAGGTTGGATGGTAAACGTTGGTGGACAGCCATTTTTAGGTCTCTCCAGAGATGCTTAATTGGGTTTAAGTCAGGGCTCTGGCTGGGCCATTCAAGAACAGTCAGAGTTGTTGTGAAGCCACTCCTTCGTTATTTTCACTGTGTGATTGGTGTCATTGTCTTGTTGAAGGTAAACCTTCAGCCCAGTCTGAGGTCCTGAGCACTCTGGAGAAGGTTTTTGTCCAGGATATCCCTGTACTTGGCCGCATTCATCTTTCCCTCGATTGCAACCAGTCGTCATGTCCCTGCAGCTGAAAAACACCCCCACAGCATGATGCTGCCACCACCATGCTTCACTGTTGAGACTGTATTGGACAGGTGATGAGCACTGCCTGTTTTCTCCACACGATCCGCTTAGAATTAAGGCCAAAAAGTTCTATCTTGGTCTCATCAGACCAGAGAATCTTATTTCTCACCATCTTGGAGACCTTCAGGTGTTTTTTTTAGCAAACTCCATGCAGGCTTTCATGTGTCTTGCACTGAGGAGAGGCTTCCGTCGGCCACTCTGCCATAAAGCCCTGACTGGTGGAGGGCTGCAGTGATGGTTGACTTTCTACAACTTTCTCCCGACTTCATCTCTGGAGCTCAGCCACAGTGATCTTTGTGTTCTTCTTTACCTCTCTCACCAAGGCTCTTCTCCCTCGATAGCTCAGTTTGGCCGGACGGTCAGCTCTAGGAAGGGTTCTGGTCATCTTAAACGTCTTCTATTTAAGGATTATGGAGGCCACTGTGCTCTTAGGAACCTTAAGTGCAGCAGACTTTTTTTTGTAACCTTGGCCAGATCTGTGCCTTGCCACAATTCTGTCTCTGAGCTCTTCAGGCAGTTCCTTTTGACCTCATGATTCTCATTTGCTCTGACATGCACTGTGACCTGTAAGGTCTTGTATAGACAGGTGTGTGGCTTTCCTAATCAAGTCCAATCAGTATAATCAAACACAGCTGGACTCAAATGAAGGTGTAGAACCATCTCAAGGATGATCAGAAGAAATAGACAGCACCTGAGTTAAATATGAGTGTCCCAGCAAAGGGTCTGAATATTTAGGACCATGTGATATTTCAGTTTTTTTTTTCTTTTTTAATCTGCAAAAATGTCAACAATTCTGTGTTTTTCTGTCAATATGGGATGCTGTGTGTACATGAATGAGGAAAAAAATGAACATAAATGATTTTAGCAAATGGCTGCAATATAACAGAGTGAAAAATTTAAGGGGGTCTGAATACTTTCTGTACCCACTGTGTGTACATACATACTAGATTTTAGTTTTTAAAGGCTGGCAAAGGGTCATTCAGCATTGTTACCTGTTAAAATGGTGCAAGCCATGGTCCTCCTTGCTGAGCACCAGGTAGATGACTCTGTTCTTATATTTGAGCATGTTTTGAATGACGGCAGGACACTGTTAATGGCGGATATTGTATCACTTACTGAATTCACGCTCTGTACTGACATCTGTTTAATGTATTGTCATTACACTTTGAAAAATGTGAAAAAAACAAACAAAATAATGGCAAGCCAGGTCAAACATGTTCTATGTTAACAGCTGTGTAAGCTATTGGAATGTCTGTCATTTGTATCTCTGTAGCTTTTATTATACAGGGTTTATATAGCTCCAACAGTTTACGTGGTGCTTTACTATGTAAAAGGGAGACAATACAGTTATAATACAATAAAATACAAGAGGATTAAAATGGCCCTGCTAAGAAGAGCTTACAATCTAATGGGGTGGGGCAGGTGGTACCAAAGGTTGTAACACTGGGGAATGAGCTGATGGAAGTGGTAAAAGATTAGTTGGTGACGTGATAGGCTTCCCTGAAGAGAGGAGTTTTCAGGGATTGCCTGAAGGTAGCAAGAGTAGGGGGATAGCCGGACAGGTTGAGGTAGAGAGTTCCAGAGGATGGGAGAGGCTCTGGAGAAGTCACGGAGACGAGCATGGGAGGAGACGACGAGAGAGCTTAAGAGTAGGAGGTCTTGAGAAGAGCGGAGAGGACTGTTTGGGTGATATTTGGAGACAAGATTGGTAATGTAGCTTGGGACAGTTGTGAATGGCTTTATGTTGTAGTTAGTATTTTTGAATTAAATTTGCTGGGTGATCGGGAGCCAGTGTAGGGATTGGAGGAGAGGGTTGGCAGACACTGAGCGGTGGATAAGTCTGGCAGCAGCATTCATGATAGACTGAAGAGGGGAAAGCCTATGGAGAGGCAGGCCAATGAGTAGGGGAGTTGCAATAGTCAAGGTGAGGGACAACAAGGGAGTGAATGAGGAGCTTGGTGGTTTCATTTGTTAAAAAGGGGCGAATTTCGGGAGTATTGGTTTCAATCTCCCCGTCGCAGAAAGTATCCCATCTGTTCCTTTTACACAGTTTTATACCCCAAGAAGAATGTTTAATCTAGGATGGAGACAAAATGATGAGTGCCCAAGGTGTAGATCATCGGGCGATTTCATGCATATGGTATGGAAATGCCCAAAGCTATTTAGATATTGGGAGGGGGTGGTAGACACGATAAATAAAACTTTTCAAACTAATTTAGAACCAGAGTCCAAGACATGCCTATTGGGTAGTATTGAGGAAGGTAGAGCGCCAACGGGCTCCATTGAAGTGGTACTGCGATGCCTCTTCAGGCGAGAAAATTAATCGCACAGAGGTGGCAGGCGCAGACACCTACTGTAAAATCCTGGGTTGAAGTTATTAACTCAATGACCTGGAGCGAGAGAGTGACTCTCTAGACAGGGCAATTACAGGAAGTTTGAGAGGATGTGGAAACCTTGGTTAGACGAAACAGGATGTCCTGTATAAAGATGCGGGCACTTGGCCTTTCAGATTAATTTGCGTATGTTGGCTTTACAACTCCCCTCCCTGACCATATATCTCCTAGGAAAAACCCAATTAGGTAATGTACTAGTGATACATTACAGGATAGTGGTGTGTGGAGTTAAGGTGCGGGTTAGAGAGGGAGGGTGAGGGAGTAAAGAACAAAGATAAATGGAAACAGTTTTTTTTTTTTTTTTTTTTTTTTTTTTAATTCCACAATGTAAAAGATGGGTGTCCATTTAATATGTCCCTGTGATGTATGCTGTTAAGTAAACAACAAAAAATAAAGAAGTAAAAAAAAAAAAAAGGGGTGAATTTTAGAGATGTTACGGAGGTGAATTCTACAAACTTTTGACAACGATTGGACTTGAGGCTGAAATGACAAGTCCAAGTCTAGGATTGCACAGAGTACCCTGGCGTGAGGGGAGGGACTGATGGTTACATTGTTGGTTTTGATGGAAAAGTCAAGGAGGGAGGCATGAGCGTGGGGGAATATTAATAGTTTAGTTTAACCACTTCAGCCCCGGACCATTTTGGTGGTCAAAGACGAGGCCACTTTTTGCGATTCGGCACTGCGTTGTTTTAACTGACAATTGCGCGGTCGTCCGACGTGGCTCCCAAAAAAAATTTTACCTTTTTTTTTTTTCCCACAAATAGCTTTCTTTTGGTTTTTATTTTTTGCGCTATAAACAAAAAAGCGACAATTTTGAAAAAATGCAATATTTTCTGCTATAATAAATATCCCCAAAAAATATATTTTTGTTTAGTCCGATACGTATTAATTTTTGGTAAAAAAAAAATCGCAAAAAGCGTTTGGTTTGCGCAAAAGTTATAGCTTCTACAAAATGACTTTTTTTATGGCATTTTTTTATTAAAAAAAATTCTAGTTATGGCGGCGATCAGCGATTTTTATCATGACTGCGACATGGCAGATACATCGGAAACTTTTGACACAATTTTGGGACCATTGTCATTTATACAGCGATCAGTGCTATAAAAATGCACGGATTACTGTAAAAATGACACTGTTAGTGAAGGGGTTAACCACTAGGTGGCACTGCAGGAGTTAAGTGTTTCCTAGGGAGTGATTCTTACTGTTGGGGGGCGTGGCTACACGTGACATGTCACTGATGACCGTTCCCGATCACTGGGAATGGTCATCAGTGACAGTGTCACTAGGCAGAATAGGGGATAAACAAGGCATTCCCCTGTTCTGCTCTTGCCGACCGCAATCGCGGGACTTCCGGGCACATCGAGTTCCCAGGACTCGCTGCGGGCGCGCGCCCCTTGCTGGGTGGCAAATTTTAAAGGGACGTGCCTGTACGCCAATGTGCCTGCCCGTGCCATTCTGCCGACGTACATCCGGTGGTCGGCAAGTGGTTAAGGAAGTGGTGCGACATCCATGCTGATATGTCAGTAAGTTAATAATGCGAGAGGAGACTGAAGGAGTGAGGTGAGAAGTAGACAGATTTGGGTGTCATCGGCGTATAAGTGGTATTGGAAGCCGTAGGCCAGGGATATGCAATTAGCGGACCTCCAGCTGTTGCCAAACTACAAGTCCCATGAGGCATAGCGAGACTGACGGCATCAAGCATGACAACCAGAGGCAGAGGCATGATGGGACTTGTAGTTTGGCAACAGCTGGAGGTCCGCTAATTGCAGATCCCTGCCGTAGGCGGTTATCAAGTGACCAAGGGAGGAGGTGTAGAAAGAGAAAGGGGTCCAAGAATAGAGCCTTGGGGGACCCCCACAGACAGGGGCAATGGAGAGGAGGAGACAGTTTTAGGTAACACTGAAGGAGCGCTGTGATGGGCAGAGAACCAGGATAGAGCAGAATCTTGGAGGCTAAGGGAATGTAGTTTATTGAGAAGGAGTGGGTGGTCAACAGTATCAAAGGCCACAGAGGTCAAGTAGTAGGAGTATGGAGTACTGGCTGTTGGTTTTAGCAGTTACTAAAACTCACTAATGATTTACTAAGGCAGTTTCCGTGGAGTGCTGCGAGCGAAAGCCGGACTGTAAGGGGTCAAGAAGGTTATTTTTACTGAGGTAGGAGCCAAGACGGTGGTAGACTAGGCGTTCTAGAAGTTTAGAGGTGAATGGGAGCAATGAGATGGGTCTTAAGTTCAGGTTGGTGGGGTCCAGTGAGGGCTTAAGTATGGGAGTGATCTGCGCATGTTTTAGAGGGGAGAGGAATGTGCCACTAGAGAGGGAGAGAATTGAAATGAAATAGTAGACCAGAAAGAACTCCCCGCACGATGCCAATCCCCACTCGGGTCACACCCAGGTCATGAACAACCTGGCAATCGATTGTTTTTTTGTTAATTGCTAAGGGGGTGGGAAGAACGAGGGAGGGGGGGTTGAGTCTTGGTGGGGATGTTTGACTTGACTAATTTTGTAAAACAAATACCTTTTTTAATAAAGAAATTTAAAAAAAAAAGAGAGGGAGAGATTGAAGATGTGAGTGAGGGAGCATAGGATAGAAGAGGGTGACTGTAGTAGTTGTGAGGGAACAAGATGCATAGGACAATTGGTTAGGTGGGCATCTGAGAAGTTTTGTATCCTCCCAAGTAGCCAATTCAAGAGGAGAGTGTTGAATGTGCTGTTAGGCAAGTTATGTTGGGTGGGGAAGATGTACGCACAGTGGAGGTGTCCTCACGAATAGCATCAATCTTGTGTTTGAAGTGATTGGCAATCTCTTGGGCAGTGAGTGAGTTAATGGGTAGAGGGGGTGGGGGAACGAAGCAGTTAAAGGTTGAGAACAGCCGACGACGGGGACTGGATGACAAGGTATTAATAGACAAAGTAGTTTTGTTTGGCAGCATGAAGGCAGGAATTGTATTTTAGAAGGGCAAATTTTATATTGGGTGAAGTCTTGCAGGCATTTGGTTTTACACCACAGTCCAAGAGCACGGCAATGTCTCGATTTCTAGTGTTGTCAGTTTGCCAGGTTTGTAACGGCTGCGGCCTGATTCTGCGTGTGGTTAGAGGAGCAAGTGCACTTAGTGATGAGAGTGAACTGTTGTAGATAGAGGTGATCAAGACAGGGGAAAGATTATGTCATATAGGTGGTCAGTAGCATAATAGAGAAGGGTTAAAGTGGCGAAGGTTCCTACAAGTAATTGTTTGCTGCTTGGAGGGATGGGTGGTTGGAGGCAAGGATAGAGTGAAACTGATGAGGTTGTGATCAGAGAGAGGAAAGGGGGTGTTGGTGAGGTTACCAAGATTGCAGAGATGGGAGAATACAAGGTCAAGGTTATTGCCATTGGAGTGAGTGAAAGTATGTGTCCATTGGGTTAGGTCAAAAGATGAAGTGAAGTTGGGCTGTTTACATTTGACAGGGATGTTGAAGTCACCAAGAATGATAGTGGGTATTTCAGAGGAGAGAAAGTAGGATAGCCAGGCAGCAAAGTCCTCAAAAAAGCGCGATACTGGTCCAGGAGGCCGTAAAATTGCTGAAATCCTCAGAAATGGGAGAAAACTGACAAATACAGTGAATCTCGAAAGGGAGGGATAGGAAGGACTTGGAAGGTGCCTTGTGGGGATGGAAGAAATCCAACTCCACCTCCTTTCTGTCCTTTAGGCCTGGGGGAGTGAGTCCAATGGAGGCCACCATGGGAGAGGGCAGCAGGAGAAGCGGAGGCAAAATTTTTGAAGCCTGGTTTCGGTTATGGCTGTATGTTAAAGCCATGAGAGATGAAGGTCATGTACCGATGTTGGCTTGTTACAGATGGGGCGGGCGTTCCAAAGGGGCGCATGAGATTGGTGAGCTGCTTTGAGGAAGCAGGGGGATGGAAATTAAACTGAGTGGATTGCGGTTGTTGCCAGAGGAGGAGGGGTATTAGATATGTGGCTTGCAGTTGGAAAATGGCGGACCAGGATTAGGAGAAATGTCACTTGGGACTAGGAGGGTGATGAAGGCAAGATGGGAGTGGGTTGCGCACGAGCGCACGTGTCTAATGGCCCTGGTGTTTATATCAGCATGTGGGTGCAGCAAATGCAGGAGATGGGTGCAGTAGTAGGGAGAGGGTATGAGTGAGGGTGATGCGTGCGTGCTGCAGGGTAGAGAGGAGGGGTAGAGTAAGGATAATTTGAGGATAGAAGACACCGATGTGAGAAGGAGCATGTTGTGGATAGAACGAGAATCTGACTTCATGTAAAATGCTGGTTTGCTTGTCTTTCAGAGTGGAGCAGAGTTCTTGTATCTTCATCCAACTTTAGTTATCCTGCTTTCGTTAAACTGCGGCGGTGAAACTGCGCATTACTCGTGACCGAGCCACTCGGGGAAAGAGCAATGGTGTCTGCGCCTTGCCCCTGTCTGCGCCATCCCATAGGCCTAAATTTAAATTTATAGGGAGAGTAAGCAGGCATGCATTTCTCAATTGGTCATTATAGGGTCTGATTTGAGACACCTGAATATGGGAGAGGAGATGGCCAATACCAGACCAGCTACAGACACAGGCTAGGGTTGTAAAGCTAATTATCTCTCGATCGCTCAAGCCAAATGGGGTTGAGAATCAATCGGCAGTAATGTTGCTATTGCAGTTTGTTATAGAGCTAGCATTAAATATAGAAGTTTAACGATATGGCAGCAGAAGACATTTACCAAAAATGATATAGCAATGTATCCAGCTTTAACCACTTGCCGCCCGCCCTATAGCGGATTGACGGCGGCAAAGTGGTTTCAAAATCCTGACTGGACGTCATATGACGTCCTCAGGATTTTGAGCCGCTGCGCGCCCCCACACCGATCTAAGTAAAGAGTCTCCGGAGACTCTTTACCACGTGATCAGCCGTGTCCAATCACAGCTGATCACGATGTAAACAGGAAAAGCCGGTCATCGGCTTTTCCTCACTCGCGTCTGTCAGATGCGAGTAGAGGAGAGCCGATTCTGTGCCCCTAATGGATGCTATTCTGTGCCCCTAATGGATGCCAATCTGTGCCCACAATGGGCATCACTGATTGGCAGGCATTATTGTTTGGCACTGATAGGCGGCACTGTAATGTGTTACTAATGGATGCCAATCGGTGCTCATCGGTGCCGCCTCATTGGTGCCGGCAAAAACGTACTTATTTACAAAGTTTTGTAACTGAAACAAAAAAATACGTTTTTTTTTTTTCTCAAAATTTTCGTTTTAAAAAAAAAAAAAAAAATTAGCAGAGAACAAATCGCAGAGGTGATCAAATACCACCGAAAGAAAGCTCTATTTGTGGGAACAAAATGATAAAAATTTTGTTTGGGTACAGTGTAGCACAACCGCGCAATTGTCATTTAAAATGCAACAGCGCAGAAAGCTGAGAATTGGTCTGGGCAGGAAGCTGTATAAGTGCCCAGTATGGAAGTGGTTAAAGTGGATGTAAACCTGATTCATGAAATTTGAGCTGGGCACATATATTTGCAGCGTTTTCTTGCCTCTCTTCAAAGCAGTGTGTCCCATAGCCTTCTCCTGGTCCGTTTTTTCTGTTATCAGTCTGATCACTTTTGACCAGTTCTGACACATGATAAAACCAGCCTGAAATTTGTGTCAGGGTGGGTGCTATAGATTAGCAGAAAGCTGCTTCACTCCACAGCTCTGAAAGTCTCTGCCTATCTGGAGGGGGTGTGTTTCTTTCCTCCAATCGGCTTTCTCCCTATGTAATCCTAGACTTCTCTCACGGTGCAGAATGAGAGTGAAAATTCTAACACGATGTGCACTCAAAGCGGAGGTCCCACGAAAAAAAAAAATATTCAAAGCCAGCAGCTACAAATACTGCAGCTGCTGACTTTTAATAAATGGACACTCACCTGTACAGCGCGCCTGCGATGTCGGCAGCAAAAGAGCAATCGCTCGTCTTTCTGCTAACCCCCGCCGCCATCCTCGGTGAGGGAATAAGGAAGTGAAGCCTTGCGGCTTCACTGCCCGGTTCCCTACTGCGCTTGCGCGAGTAGCGCAGCGGGTTCCCAGTGGTCCCCGCTGTCTCCTGGGACCAGTGTTTCCCATAAGACAGTGGGGGGGACAGGAAGTGGAGTGACTCCCGTGGGAGTCATTCCCAGAAGTGGGTGCAAATACCTGTATTATACAGGTATCTGCACCCCCCTGAAAGGTGCCAAATGTGACACCGGAGGGGGTAGGGTTCCGAAAAGCAGAAATTCAATTTTTTGGTGCAACTCCGCATTAATAAACAGTATATAAAGATTAAGACGGCAGATATACATGTAAAACTTTTGTAGGGAGATTTGTTAAATCTCAGTATAATTTTTTTCATTGCAGTTTTATGGCTACCTGTCACAGCAACAGAACATGATGCAGGACTATGTGAGGACTGGCACCTACCAGCGAGCTATCCTACAGAACCATATGGACTTCAAAGATAAAGTAAATTTCAGAGCACATCACAGCACATGCTCTGGGGTGGGATCAGAAAACTTTCTGAATGTCTTTTCTCTCTTCAGGTTGTTTTAGACGTTGGCTGTGGCTCAGGGATCCTGTCATTCTTTGCAGTTCAGGCTGGAGCTCGCAAGGTTTATGCTGTTGAAGCGAGCACCATGGCACAGCACGCCGAGGTGAGTGGTCATGGCACAGGTCAGGTCTTGAATATAAAAGCTCTGCTCTTCCTAAAACTGGCCACATGCGTCTACAGTCTGATTTTTATATAAACTCCTTTAGCAACAGCTTTGTATTGGAAATTTATATCCAATTGTTTCTGTACTGAATAGATTCTAAGGAAGGCCTTTACCTGGCATCATTCTTCCTAAACCTAAAGGAGATATTACAGTAAGGGGCGATTGTGTGCTCAACCAATTTTGTCTCGAGGGATCATTCCTTGTCGATTCTTCATTGGACTGTTAACAGATCTTCCCCCACCTGCATCATTCTCCTGTAACAGGCTCCATTCCTAGTGTGGTTTAAGACAGGGGTGCCCAACCAGTGGCCCGGGGGCCACATGTGGCCCGCGGAGCCCTCTGATGTGGCCCGCAACCTCCTGCTCTGGGATAGAATAAAATACTGTTATTTAAAGGTCAGTTTATTACTAAAATCAGTGTATATATGGGCATATCTGTTCTGCTGTGGTTACTGGGCTGCTTTCAAACTAATCCGCAGATGCAGAGTAGTGTACCTGCGGTTTACCTGCACTAAACCATAGACTTCTGTTATTACCTGCAAGTTTGGTGAGCTTTCTGAAAGTGCACCAAATCTGCAGAATATAATAGTCTATTGCAAAGTGCAGAAAAGCCAAAGGTACACTGCTTTGCACCCTCGGTGCGAGTAAACCGCAGCGCATCAGTGTGAAGGCAGCCAAGGGCCCTTTTCACACGGTCAGTCTGACCCAATTGGATCCTCCGTACTCCTCTAAGGAGTAGCAGATGTAAACCGACTCGTGTCCCTCCAATCCGATCAGGTTGTGTCCGTATCCGGTCTGTATATGCAGAGCGGACACGGACCTGCCATCCGCCCGCTCCGCTGATTGTGGCTCGCGACCTGTTACCAAGTCGCTTAAGTGGCCCTCGCTCTTTAAAAGGTTGGGCACTCCTGGTCTAAGACGACATCTGACGAAACACTTTTCTCCACTTTTGTAGTATTTAAAGTGGAATTAAACTCCATGCACCAACCTTTCCTTTATCCCTCCCCCTTACACAATTACTAACCATTTTTATTAAATTTTTATTTTTATTATGTAGACAACGGCGCATTCACAGGGTTAATCCCATTCACAAATCCGGCTTAGCCGGATTTTACGGCTCCCGTGCGCATGCGCGGAGTGACGTCTTCACCGCTCCGGCCAATTACAGCGCCGGAGCAGCGCTGTGATTGGCTGGAGCGGCGAAACCCGGAAGTAACCTTCCGGGTATCGCCGCAGCGATGGCTGGAGAGGGAGACGAGGACGGCTTCGGGGGCCCCGATCTAAGGTAAGTGATGCATAATGAGCTAGTATGCTAGTCATACTAGCTCATTATGGCTTTGTCTTGCAGGTGGAAATAAAAAAACAAACCCTAAGTATAGTGAATCCCCCCCCCCCTTTTTTTTTCCCCCAGTTTTGGGTAGAGCAGGGAAGAGTGAACTTCTGTCTGGGTTTTTGTTAGGGGGTGCTAACCTATTTGTCCTGTGACCACTGTCACTAGAAGATAACTTGATGGGAAATCCAAAATGTTACAGCTCCCTCTGGAACAGAAGGTGAGGAGAGATCCTCCAGTGGTGACATCTGTTCCGGTGACAGCTGTAAAATGGGTAGTGTTTTTTTTTTTTTTTTTTTTTTTTTGTGATTTTGCTAACCGGACACAGAGAAATGTATTAGATGGGAACTAGGGCAGCAATAAAGGCCTAACTCTATCAATTTTTGTATAGCGTTGGGTACAGTTAAAAATGGTTTGTTTTTTGTTTTTCAGTATGTTTGCTCATTCAGATCATATTTTTCTCACTTCCTTTCCCTGTGAAGCCCATTTGAGAAGGGCGGTGGTGGCAGTTGTCACTAGGACAAGAAGATAAAAACATTGTCAGACGTTCTAACCCTTTCCCATTTTACTAAAATGTCCTTGTCCGTAGATATTCCTCCTCACTTTTTGTCCAGGGATTGATTGTAAACCTCTCCAATTGTAGTGTGGGTCAGTGATCTGGAACAAGTATGCTCAAACTTTTCTCAATTTTCTGATCTGCAAACTTGTTCATTGATGTCAATGACTTGGCGTTATCGTGCCAAGACAGGACTACAGAATACCTACTCCTCCATGAATCTCCTTTGACCTCGCACTGTTTATGTGGCAGGAGCAGTGAGCACCCCTGTAAATACAGGGGGGTGAGAATTCTAGGAAATCTGACTACACACTGGGCACCATTGCCGGTTTCAGGGAAGATATTTTTTTATTTTTGTCAATGGTATAAAATCATAGCTGGTAGCAGGTTAAAGTAAAACGTTTTTACATAACCTAAATTACAGAATGTGTGTGTGCAGTTGTGCAGAAAATCCATTTTAGTGTGATGCCAGAGGCGCCATCATAAAAACCCTGCGTAACCTTTTAAGTTTGTGGCCCCCGGCTAAGGGAAAGGAAGGAGGATCACAAGGGGCTAAATCATACCTACTCCAGCAAAAAAATAAAAAAAAATTTGAGCAAAGTTTGTTTTATGCTTTCAAAATTATGAAATGGCCAAATTGTCGGACTAGCATGTGATGTTTTTGGTAAGCTACGAATTTGAAAAAACAATATTTTTTTTTTTGTAAGGCATGCTTTTTGCTTTTGAGGTCCACTAACATTGAGCTGATGTTTCATCTCCCTTCTGTAGCTATTGGTGAAGAGTAACAATCTAACCGATCGAATTGTGGTGATCCCAGGAAAGGTGGAGGAAGTGACACTTCCTGAACAGGTGGATATTATCATTTCTGAGCCTATGGGATACATGCTGTTCAATGAGCGGATGCTGGAAAGTTACTTGCATGCAAAGAAGTTCCTCAAACCCAACGGTAAGACATAAAAGTTGCTGAACATTAATGTGTCCATGCTGAGAATCACTAAACTGCCTTTGGTTCTGACAATGACACACAAATGGAGAACAAAGATGAGATAAAAATATTAAATCTTAAAGGCTCAGTCCAATACTGATATTTCAGCTCTAGGTGAATCCCTGAAGGTTAAAACTCTCCCTCTTTTTGTGTCTCTTGGGTTATACTTAACTTTACTCTGTGTAATAGTTTTGCACAGAGGAGCCCCGGTCCTCTTCTAGGGTCCCCATTGGTTCTCCTGGCTTTTCCCTCCTGCTGAGGGCCCCCACAGCAAACGGCTTGCTATGGGAGCTCCCCTGCTCTGTGTCCTTTCACACACGGAGCGCGGCTTGGCCCTGCCCCTATTTTCTGCTCATTTGCTTACTGGCTGCGATTGACAGTAACCGGAACCAATGGCTATTGCTGCTGTCTTGACCAATGTTGAGGGAGAGGCTCCGTGCACATCACAGGATGGGGCTCAGGTAAGTTTTGGGAGGGGGCGTGTAGAGGGGACTGGGGCGCTGCAGAACACAGGTGTTTTACCTTCATGCATAGAATGCATGAAGGTAAAAAAAACGTGAGCCTTTTGCAACCAATTTAAATTACAAATGGCTGCACATTTGAACAGAGAATTATTTTGTGATGTTTGATGCGTTATTAAAGCCCTACACTTTAATTAAAATGTTCAATGAGACATTCTGGAGCATGTGGGAGGAGCCAGGAAATCGGGTTCAAGAGGTCTTACTACTGAAAGAGTGACAAGGAACAGCTGATTTAGGGATTAGCTTCCAGCTTGTAAATGTGACGGTAGATTGTTCTAGCTAAATTTTGAGAATTGATTGATCAAGCCAAGCTTTTTTATTTCCAGTTTTGCATTTTCGTGTCTGTCTTTTCTAGGTAACATGTTTCCAACTATTGGAGACGTTCATCTAGCGCCGTTCACAGATGAGCAGCTTTACATGGAACAGTTTACAAAAGCCAACTTCTGGTGAGTTCCTTCGAGGTTGTCCAAGAATTGCAGACCTAAGAAGAAAATAATGTTGAAGTGTTGCCCTAAAGCAGAACTTTACTCAACCACCACAGTGCATTTTTTTTTTGTTAGTTCCTGTAAAATGACCTTTAATTTATACTGTGCCCAAATTATACACACTAACGTACTTATACTTTCTGAATAAGCAAAAAATTGTTACCCTAAAAATAGCAGGCGTCTCCAAACACATCCAGCCCGCAGGTGTGTTTTGTCCGCCCCCCAGCTTGCCCAGACTCTGCCAACACAGCACTGCCGATCTGCTGGCTTTTAAAAGCAGCTGCTGTTATCGGCAGTATATGTCTGGCAGGTCCAGGACAAAAAGCCGCTCCCCGCACACCCTCCTGTGCTGTGCTGAGGATTGGCTGCTGTGCTGAGACGTCATCAGCGTGGCACCTCCTGGCTTCCCGCCTGCTGGTTACATTAGGCATCCTTCCACCTTAAAGCCTGCTTGTGTAGCAGTTAGGCAGGAGTCGGGAGGTGCAGGAGATCTGAAGTCGGCTCCTACAGTGAAGAAGTCGGCTTGTACAGGCAAGCGTCAAATGGGCATAAATCTGCACACATGTACAGGAGACTGATATGCTGGGGAGACTGATATGCTGGGGAGACTGATATGCTGGGGTTGTCGGCCCCCAAATACTTGTAAAATCTACAATGTGGCCCTTGTGTTAAAGTTTGGAGAGCCCTGGGTTAAAGCATGCATAACGGCACAGTGCTTGTGCTGTGTAATTTAGCCCCTTGTATAACCTAAAATACCTGGCTAATCCTGTCCGCTTCTATGATATTTTTATATGGGTGGGGAAAAGGCTGAGGATCAAGCGAGATCTGTTGATGGTACCCAAGTGCTTTGGTGGGATGGCGGTTCCCGATATAATTAAATACTACCAAGAAGTACACCTAGCAAGACTGGTAGATTGGTGTAGACATACTGATCTCAAACTATGGGTGGATATGGAACAGCAGTCAAGTCCAGTCCCTTTAGGCAGAGCACCATGGTGCTATACAGTGTTCTCTCCCTCTCTCCCCCCCCCCCCCTTCTCTCATCAAAACAATCACCCTTGTTTCCCATCTTGGTTAAATCCTAGCTTTACACCAGGCATGGAAGCAGGAGCATTTAAAAACCTCAAAGAAAAAGGCCTATATCAGGTCTCACACTTTCTGCAGTCTGTAAACTGGCCAACTATTGGTGTTATGGGTAGTTAAGAAACGGGAGTAAGCTCAGGTGAGCGGAAATTTAAAACGCCAGGTGTCGGTGAGATTAAAGGAAGAGAAGTCAGGAGAATCTAGTGTGGGTTGGAGCTGTAGTAGATAATGGTGAGGGCGACAGTTTGTCTAATGTAGGGTTCAACGTAGCGTTAAAATCCATATAGCCCTCTGGACTATAGTAAAATTTAAATGGTAAGGTTCACCATACAATTTAACTGAAAGAAAGACATATCGCCCCTGTGGGTCAGACTGGACATCACACAGCTCAAAATGTACAGTCTTGGCAATCAAAACGGAGACTCCGCAAGCGTGGGATGAATGATATGCCCACCCGATCCATGGCCGGTGGAGTGCCATCTGGAGCCGACCCTCAACGTGTGTCTCCACCAACACCACAATGTCGGCTCGTTGTTTTTTGAGAAAACTGCAGATCTCTTTACCTTGTCCCCACGCACATTCCAAGTGAGCAGTTTTATCGATGCCTTAATTCAAACATTAAAACATATTGTGGAACCGTAGCATTGCATGAATACAAGGTTTGCCATCTATGCAGTATCAATGTTAGCATGCACTTCGTTGTATTGCATTCCATCCACTAACCTCCCCCTCCCCACCCTGCATCTTCCCCAACTGATGCGGGTATGTTCCCAAAACCAAAAGAAAGTAACAACCGGTAGCAGGTAAAACCAAAATATCTTGCTGTTACGTAAAAGATCTGCAGCGATCGTCCCACATGGGAGGTGTGGAAGCTCCGATGCCCGCAAATAAAGAGCAACAGGCTCTTGTACTGTGAACCAGAAGTACAGTGCGGGGTCGATGATATCCAAACTTCTGCAGTCACATAATAAGAGATGCGTGTTCCGGTTGCTGGGGGGGGGGGGGGGGCAAAATTTGTTGTTAGGCATGTGGAGTGTAGGACTGATTGTGCTCCGCAATTAGTCTCCGGGGTAGTTGCATGGATCAACCAGTCAATGGGGGCCCTGAGTATGGGAGACCCCCCTCTGCAGGTTACAATTGAAAGGATTATAGCAGGGGAATGCAAAAGGGGGTCCCAGTGGTAAGGAGCAATAGGGCATGTGCCGCGGGCAGTAAAGGGGAGACAACGAAAGGGGTGAGAGAGAGAGGGAAGGGAAAAGAAAAGGGGAATATGAGAGGTCATTAATAAATTAACACCCCTTCGGGCCAAAAGTACAGGTTAATGAGGAAAGTAAGAGTGATAGATATATATAGGTATATAGATAGTGTGTGTATATGGCGGGTATTTACTTTCCTGCAGTAATTTTTTTAATTTTTCGGTGACACCAGTGGTGTCTCTGGCGGTCCACTGGGTGGCGCTGTCACCATGGGCCAACGGACGGATACCGCTGTGTGCTGAGCCTACTTTTGTCCTCTCTGGGCAGCGGTATTGTGGGGCAGGGAACACGCCGTGCTTGCTGGGAGAGGGGATAAAAGGGCCGGACATCTTGGTCACGGGGGTCTTGGTCCCTGGCACCTTTTGCCTGCGGACGGAGTTCGTGCTTGTCCTCTAGGCGGACTAGGCCTAGAGGACCACCGGAGATCGTGTTCCATCTCAGGCACCTTTAGCCTGAGGTGAGGTACTCAGACGGCGGTCCGGAGCTCAGTGCCCAACACTGAGTTCCGCGAGGGAAGGAGCCTAAGGTACTCCGGAGATGGATGCCTGACTCCAAGGTGGGCGTAATGGACCGGGGAGAGCTCCTCATCTGAAGACCCGGTGCAGCATACTGCCGGTGATGTGAGCCTCTTGTCGGAGACCGTCCGGAAGGTGAATTTCCCTCATGCGGAGACCATAACCCACTCTTTGGAGGCGAGTGGAGGATCGAACTTGTGTCTGGGCCTATTCGTACACACACCTCCTTTTCTGTTCTATAGCCAAGGGAGTCCATGTTATGTTCTAAATAAAGGAGTATTGGACTTTAACGGTGTGTGGCTCAGGTTCCTGGCAGACGAGGTTCTCGGAGACTCTTGGAGGGAGCATCCGATGCACAACACAGGCCCGAAGGTAAAGAAAGGCATTGCCGATACCACTTATACATCTGTGGTGGAAGCCAGGCGTAGCGCACCCTCTCCCTCCCCTTTCATACCCCTAGACCAGAGACATTGCGAGCAGAACTTTAATAGGGGAGAGGGGAGGAACTGCCCGCTATGTCCGGTTCTGAACCCTCTCCCCCTTAATCAGACTAAGGTTTATCATGGCTGCTGAGCCCTGACACCGTGGTCAGTTTACGTGCCTCAGTCATCCGCAGCTCTCCTTCTTTTTTTTTTTTTTTTTGTCCTCTCTCTTCCCCCCTGTCAGCTCGAGACACTGCCTGTCCCTCCCCTCCTGCAGCTTTAAAAACTTTAATTTGTTCATGCCACCCCCTCTTTTATTGAACAATGTTCCCCAGTGTCTGATCCAATATAAAAAAAATGCAGATTTTTACCTTCTGTCAGAGCGTCTCCCAATGCTTTGGTTCTCTCTACTCTATCCTCCCCGACTGACATCAGTGGGAATTTTCAGCCCCTCCCACTATAGCTGTCAGCTGGGGAGTGGAGAGGGCAGAGGAGCCACATGAGTGCGACGCTCTGTTATAAGGTAAAAATCTGCATCATTTTTATATAGATCAGACATTGGGACACGTATTATATTAAGAGGGGATGGGATGAATAGATTTATAGTGACTTAACAACCACTTTAAAGTGGTTATGTGGTTTTGACAGGTGCCCACTCCCACTTCTGCTCTGCTTGCTTAGGTGATCTGAGCAGACGTACTCCTTTCTCCCTACAGTCTTCTGGGACATGTCCCAGAAGACTGACAGGACCATTCACAATGTGTAGCGTGGCTCGCAAGTTGTCACAGCCGGGTACCCACTGTTAAGATGCCCGCGCTTGGGGACTGCAGAAGGGTGGAGAAAAGTGCTCAGTTCTGGATCCTGGGACAGGTGAGTGTTTTATTAAGGCTGGATTCACACTAGTTGGTGCGAATTGCAGCTCCGGTTTCCCTGTGAAGATAAAAAATACATTCAGCGATTCCTCTCCGTTGTAGCTGCGGATCAGCTGACCAGGGAGAGGGGGGGTGTAGGAGGAGGGGTAGAGAATTTCTGTTCTGATTCGCAGATGCTTTGTTATAATAGGTTCCCACTGAAGATTATGTGCCGCAGTTTTATCCAGTGCGGAGCGTGAGGGGGTGAAGCATGAAAAGCGTGACTGTGTCGGATGCTTATGTCTCCAGGTGTCAGTGAGGGCAAATTCCGTGAGGAACTTCCCAAATCTGGTAGTGCTAGGACTCAGTCTGTCGAGGCTAGGGGTAATGACCATATTAAAGTCACCGGCCCATATGGCCTGCAAGGTGGGTCTCGACCAGAATGGAGACGTCAGCCCTGAGAGATTTAAGGTGAGAGAGGGCCGCCGCCCGCTTGGCCCTCTCGCCAAGACCCTGAACATTCCAAGCTACAATTTTAAGGGAAGCCATGGTGAGGCAAATAAGTGCAGTCGGACTCCCAGGGGATAGCATGTAGCACAAAACACTGAAAATAGCATAGTGGACGTCATAGCAGAATATACATGCGAGCCAGGCATCCGAGGACCGGAGGGGCCATTCCGGGGGTGCCAAGCCACTGCTGAGAGAAGGATCAGACACATGGGCATCAATAGTGGAAGAGAAATGAAATGGATTGTACAATATGTCAGCATGGAAATAAAAACAAAGCATACAAGAACAAAAAACAGTCTGCATGAGCACTGCACTAGCAAGGCAGATTCAACACGCTGCCAGACATTACAAATGGAGGGGCAGAGGCTGGCCAGGGAAACGGTGGTAGTTTGGCGGTAGGCCAGGGTGGCACGGATGCCATGTTCTTTGGGAAACCAGCAAGGTCAGGAGGGCGATCAAACTGGAGCGTGCACAACGGTGCGGGGGGGTATCCAGTCTTGGGGGATGTGGGAGCATGTGAGCCGCCCAAGATGCAAAGATCAACCATTGTGGCGGGGGGAAGCAGTATCTTGGAACGCGGCCTGGGGGGGGGGGGTGCGGGTATGGGCGGACAGTCAATGGAGCACAACGGGTAGTGAGAAGGGGAAGGCAATAAAACCATAGATTAGAGCATGGGGCTAACTCACGGTTCCGGAGGAGGCAAAGGAGAAATGGGCAAAACGGAGAGGATGGTTCTCTTCTCCGGCGTCGGGCAGTCAGCGGGAACGGTGCATGGGAAATGGGGATCTAGGCGTGAACCGGGCCGGCCGCGCCACGGTGCTCCAGCCAGGAGAGGACGGCCTGCAGGTCTTCAAAGAACTGCGCTTTGCATGCGTGTCCCATGCTGAGCCGTCAGGTGCAGCTTTGCTGTGTAGGTGGGTGCAGAGGACACGGCCGACAACGGAAGCCCCATAGTAAGTCTATGGGGGACGTTGCTCCTCATTTCACAGCCGTTGTCGGCTGTGTCCTTTGCAGAGCTTCCCCCGATGGAGACGGAATCAGATTCAAAACTGTTATGTATACAGATCTCTTCTTTACAGGGCTAGATAGGTTAGAATTGGATTGTGGATGTCTGTAGATGCAGGAATTTTTGTGTTGGGGTAGACTTACACTTTAAGCTCCTTTTTTGTGGGCGGATGTGATCGACATACAGAACGTTGTTCTATGTTGGCACTATATGATTTTTTTTTTTTTTTAAGTAATCCCATCTGCAAATGATTCTAAGAGTTCTATCCTTCCCTTTTTAGGTACCAGCCCTCTTTCCATGGTGTGGACCTTTCATCACTTCGAGGAGCCGCTGTGGATGAATATTTCAAGCAACCAGTTGTGGTATGTGGACTGCTCTTAGGTGCTGTTGTCCTGCTTTCCTCCCATCAGTCTTAATCTTTATTTATTATCTTTTTAGGATACCTTTGACATTAGAATACTGATGGCCAAATCTGTGAAATATACAGTGAATTTCCTGGATGCCAAAGAGACTGATTTGCACAGGTACTACATGTCGGCAAAGGGGAGCATAACAGCCAATTAGAAATTGGCTTCCTTTTGTCTGGCAGCTACAGGATTACTGACTGGTAGAGTTCACACCCTTGCCCTCTAAAATGTTTCGTAAAGCATGGATGCTGGTGTTCGACATTTTCATCAGAAAATACTAGTAGCCTAGCTGTTATGTCCAACCCTCCTTTGCTTCACTCACCCAGAGCAAGTATGCACTGCAGGGACATCTGCTAGCCGATCCACTAGCTGTTTTTCCAGCCAACTAGTCCATATATCCCCTTCATTACAGGGGTTTACCTTGGGGACATTAATCACACTGTGTATATATTGTCTGCACCTATGCACTTCTTCATTATATCTATTCTTTCTCCAACAGAATAGAAATCCCCTTCTCCTTCCACATGCTGCATTCTGGTTTGGTCCATGGCCTGGCCTTCTGGTTTGATGTGGCTTTCATCGGTTCCATGTAAGTTGCTGTTCAAAGGGTATTTGATGGGACGCTATTGCTCAAAGTGGATGTAAACTCAATTCATGAAATTTTGAGCTGGGCACATATATCTGCAGTATTTTGTTATTTCTCTTCAAAGAGCGAAGACCCGTTTGCTCTCTCCTGAACCGTTCCCCTGTTATCAGCCTGATAACTCTTGACAAATTCTCAGACACAGATAAAAGCAGCCTGAAATTTCTATCAGGGGAGGTTGCTAAAATAGATTAACAGGGAGCTGGCCTTTTTGCAAAACACCTCCTGAGAGTCTCTGCCTATGATGAGGGGGTGTGTGCCTTTCCTCCAATCAGCAACTTTAGCTATCTTGGCTGTATGCCCAGACATCACACTGTGTTAAACAGGAAGAGAAAATCTCCTAACATGATCTCTTTCTAAGCAGTATACAAATGTGAAGACAGCAGATATACATGTAAAACCTATGTAGGGAGATTTGGTTCATCCCTGTGTATCACCTGAGGCTGTTCAATTCACGGAGTGTATGGAGGGTTTACATCCACTTAAAGCCCTGTTTCACACTGCCATGGCTTCGAATCTGACATCCCTGTGCGACTTCATTGTGGCTTGCCTATGACTTCTTTAGCAGTCAATGCATGTCGTAATGAAGTTGCGCCAAAAGTAGTGCAGGAACCTTTTTCTAAGTTGGAGCTACTTGAGTCTCACCCATTGGAACGATTCCATTGCCGTTCATGGGGCTCCAGTCGCATGACAAGTGGCTGCTGTGTGAACCAGGGCTAATACTGTATAGCTGGTTGACCTTGTTACTTAAAATTCACAATCAAAAGATCAAACGACTGAATACAGGTCCCTAACAAGCAAAAAAAAATGTATTTCTCTTATCGTCCATGGACTGACACAGCTGTCATACTGATTACGTGTGGGTATGTGTCCCTGCTTGCAGGAGAAGACCTAGGCAGAATGTTAGATGTTAAAACATTCTAGAACAAACCAGAGCTGAACAGCCCCCCCCCCCCCCAGAGGGGCGGTCCCTCCGGACATTACCCTCCAATCTGCAGCTAGCAGCCTCAGTTTTTTTTTTTCTGCCTAGCAGAAGGAGAAGACGTGGCTCTCTCAGGAGCCAGTCTCCTGAAAGATTTTACTTTTAAATTTTATTCCTTTGGGAATTTTATTTTTGAAACCTTCAATCGTCGGCTGGGCAACAGGTTGGGTACACTGGTATCCTCGTAGTCTTCCCTGTCCGACCATCGAGCGTGCTGATCCTCGCCTTGTGTGCGTGAGACTCAGTTCACGACATACCCCATGACTCCAGGGGTGGCTGGGTTGCTTTTAGCTCCCGCGGTCCTCTCCAGATTGAACAGTACCTGACTGACTGTATCTCTCGCGGTGGACCGGGCCGACAGCTACGCAGTACTACTGTGATAGGTCTGTCTGAAACAAGCCAGTGGGTCCCTGAACGGGACAGGTAAGTAGTCTCTCCTACTGCAGGTGAGTACGTGCTGGCTGTGTTTCTTTATATGGGGGGGGGGGTTCTCCCTGTCCCCCCCCCCCCCCCCCCCGGTATGCTGATCTCTGCACCCTGTACTGGTGCTGTGTGGGGGTGCTTGGGGGTCACTCTGGCCTGACTGGGGGCACTCAAGTCTGTTTTAATGGCCCTGGGAGAGGTGCAGTGTTCTGGCGTGAGGTTGTACATACTGTTGGGAGTAGTGGTTACATGCATGCTTAGCAAGCTAAGCTTCACAGGTTCGGTTCCTGAGGGGGGCTGTTTGTGTTCAGACAAGCCGCCCCAGCACTTGCCGTGCCACAGCCAGTGAGGGCAGGAGCTCCTGCCTTGTGGTTAGTGAACCGCGGACAACCGCTAAACGTGTGTGCGCCATTAGCGCTGTGAATTTTTAAATAAACCGTGCTCGGCAGCCATTTTGCCGTGGATCGATGGCGCAGTAATGTATTCAGCCGGCGGCCATTTTCTTGTAGCCGCTGCGTTTTTTGCTTTCAGTTTCGGCCTCTATCGGCTGCTGCTGTGGCGCGAACTTCACAATCTCCTCCGTCAAGTCTCCTCACTCTCCCCAGGCTTCACCCGCGTGGCAGCGCAGTTTCGTACAGCGGAATGAGCGGTCCTTACAGGGGTTGGCGAGTACTCTGGGTATCCCCTCCTCAGCTTCAGCATAGCCAGTGGGTGGACTGTTACTCACTATGATAGTGTTTTAAAAGTCTCAGAGGGTGGCAGTATGGAGTCTAGTTCACCTGCTTCTCCACACTTGTCTGAGGCAACTGGCAGTGCTCCTGCACCTGCGGTCCCTAGCGACTAGTCGGCAGTCCTGGAATCATCCTTGTCAGAATGGAAGCGGTGTGCGAGCGCAAGGGAGCTGTAAAGCGCCCCCTCCCCACACATCCTCTTGTATGGGAGTGCTCTGTCTCAGATATGGGCCTAGCTATTGCTGCTCAGGACCCTAGCTCTGAGGATTTTCATGTTTTTAAACGGGATATTCCCTGTGAGGAAGACCCCAGTTCTGAAAAACTGACAGGGTGCTTGTAAGTGAACTCATTGGTGCTGTGAGGAACACTCTCAAGCTGAATGTTGAGGCTGAGGAACCTCAGGTAAAAGCTGTCTCCTTTGGTTCTTTTAAAGCCGTTTCTTTAAAACGTTTTTTCCATATGTGCCTTTTTTTTGATACATTCATTGACTAAGTCTGGGGTAAGCCGCAGAGGATTTTGACGGTCCCGCAGCGCCTAGCCATGAGGTACCCCTTTAAGGAGGACCTGGTTATGAAATGGCTCTCCCCCCAGTGGTCGACCCCCCGGTCGCCCGTTTGAATAAGGCTACCACGCTCCCAATGGAAGGGACTCCGGCATTTAAGGATCCCACTGACAGGAGGTCAGAGTGGTGAGTAGAAGTATGTTTACCTTATTGGGGTCTGCCTTGCACCCTATAAGGGCGGCGACACTTGTGTCACAACACCCCTAGGAAGATTTTTCACCAGACGGTTCAGGAGCATAATCTCCCTCCTGAGACCATTACCCTGGCTCACCAACTGGCGCAGGGTTTAGTCTCGGTGTGCGATGCCACTTTGGATGCGGCCCCTTTAATTTCTGGGGCCTCTATCTGCTGTGGTGCTGCGTCTCCTTGGCTGGCTGAAATGCTGGTCGGCCGACCTAGCTTCCAAATAGCTCCTGGCTGACTTGCCCTTTAAGGGCAGTGGACTGTTTGGGGCCGCCCTGGATGCCATTATTATGGATGTCCCAAGGGGTAAGAGCACCTTCCTTCCTCAGTCTGTTACAGACAAAGGAGCCCCACCATAGGCAGGGCCCTTCCTTTCCGGCAAAGGAGAATGAGTTTCTTCTCGTCAGTCAGAATCCACGGGTAAGCCCTCCCAGACAGGGAAAAGTGTGGCTGGGGGACATAAGCGTCCCTGGGTGCGTAAGCCTACCAAGCAAGCTCCCAAGCCCACCGCCACATGGAGTCTTGTCCCTGCCCGACTCTGGGGTGGGGGGACTTCCTTGCAGGTTCACGGTTCTGTGGACCACCCTGATCTCCGACCGGTGGGTGTGCGAGGTGGTCACCTCAGGATACAGGATAGAATTCCGTTCCTGGCCCCCAGACAGATTCTTTCCCTCAATTCTCCCTCTCCTTCCTGCCCGTCGGGTGGCCCTCTTAAGGGCCATACAGGATTGATCAGGTCCAGGGGATTGTGCCAGTTCCGTCACAAGAGAGGTTGTTGGGGGTTTCTACTCGAATCGGTTTGTAGTCCCAAAAGGTGGACGGGGGTTCGGCCAACCCTGGGCCTCAAGGCCTGGATGCTTTTGTGATGGTGTAAAGTTCCGCATGGAATCCATTTGTGCGGTGTTCGCTACACTCCAAGGGGATTTTCTGGCATCCTTGGACATCAAGGCCGCCTACTTGCATGTTCCGATCTGCGCACGTCAACAGTCGTTTCTGCGCTTGCGATCGGCGAAGACCACTATCAATTGTGGCTCTTCCCTTCGGCCTAGCCTTGGCACCAAAGGTTTTTTACCATGGTGCTTGCTCCGATTCTAGCCTTACTGAGACAGCGAGGCATTGCTATTATGGGTTATCTGGATGATCTTCGAGCAGACAATGGCTCAGAATTCGAAGAAGTGTGACTATGTCAGTCAGACCCTTAGGGACTTCGGGTGGCGCCCGAACATTCAGAAGTCGGTCCTGGCTCAACATTTGGAGTATCTCGGTCTGATCCTGGATTCCATGGTTACGTAGGTATTCCTAACCCTTGAGAAGTTGCTGACTTTTTTCAGTCTGTAGTGCGGGTCCTGACGTCTCGGAAATGGTCGTCAACCCGTTTTTTGCATGAGAGTCCTGGGACTCATGAGGGCATCGTTCGAGGCTGTTCCGTATGCCCAATCGCACACACGGGCATTACAGTAAGAGATCCTGTCCACTTGGGACAAATCCCCATTGTCTTTGGATCTTCAGATCCAGATGAGTCACCCACTCAGGGCGTCCCTGGCGTAGTGGTTGGGGTCCCCGGCTCTTCGATCCGGGAAGTCATCCCTCCCCATCCAGTGGACGGTGTTCATGACGGACACCAGCCTGACGGGGTGGAGTCCTGTCAGCCCCAGGGCTTTGGACTCCGGACGAAGCCCGTTTACCGATCAATGTTCTGGAAATACGGGCAATCAGAATATGCCTCCCCACGTGGTCTCTATCGGCCGTCTACGTTCAAGCGTAGACATTTGGCAGGCGGACTATCGGAGTCGCCAGACGCTGGACCAGGAGAGTGGTCCTTACACCTGGACATACCGGATGTGGACCTGAGGGCCTCTCAACTCAATTGTAAGGTGTCAAGGTTTGTGGCCAGGTCCAGGGATCCTTGGGCGGATGCCTCGGATCCGTTGGTGGGCCCCATGGTGTCATTATCACCTGATATCTGTTATCCTCCGCTGCAGCTGCTTCCTCACCTGCTGCGCAGGGTTGTGGCCGAAGGGATTCCGGTGATCCTCTTGCGCCGGGTGGGTCTCGGCGTCATTGGTACGCTGATCTGGTACGTCTCATCGCGGACGTTCCTTGGCGGTTGCCAATAAGGGAGGACCTTCTGTATTCAAGGTCCTATTTTTCATCCTGTTTTACAGTCTCTGACTTAACGGCATAGCTATTGGAAGCCAGCTTCTGAGAGTCCGAGGTCTCTCGGATTCTGTCTTTTCGACCATGTTTAGGGCACGGAAGTCTTCCGCTTGAAAGATATATCACCGTACCTGGGAAGCTTACATCGCTATGTGCAATGAGCTGGACTAGCGTCTACGGACGTATTCCGTCCCCAGTATCCTGCAGTCCTTGCAGCGTGGTGTGACCCAAATGCTTGCTTTGAGTACCATTAGGGGTCAGTGTTTGGCCTTGGCCGTCTTCCTTCAGCAACCGCTAGTGGGTCATTCCTTGGTAGAACCTTTTGTGCAGGGGGTTCGCCATGTGCTCCCTCCTGTTGAAACCACCTCTCCCTCCTCGGGATTTGAATTTGGTGCTCTCGGTTCTCCAGGAACCTCACTTTGAAAATATCAGAGATATATTCCCCTCTTGACCTTGTCTCAGGAGGTGGCCTTCTTAGTGGCCATTATTTCTGTCAGACGGGTGTCTGAATTGGCGGCCTTGTCCTGCAAGTCTCCCTATTTGGTCATCCATAAGGATAAGGCGGTGTTGCGTCCGCGACCTTACTTTTGCATAAGGTGGTCTCGTTTTTCCACCTACATGTGGACATTGTCCTCCCGTCCTTGTGTCCTCACACATCGCATTCCAGAGGGTTTGCGCTTCACATATTTTTATGTGGTACGTGATATGACTCGCTAGTTGTCTGTCTCGGGTCTGAACAGGGCCGAGCAGTGTCGTCTGCCATTTTTTCTAGATGGATCAGACAGACTGTTATACAGGCCTATGCCATTAAGGGGGTGGCCCCTCCCTTTCCGGTTACAGCGCATGCCACCAGGGCAATTGATGCTTCCTGGGCTTTCCGACATCAAGCGTCGGTTGCACAAGTGTGCAAGGTGGCGACCTGGTCGTCCGTTGATGCCTTTTCAAAATTCTATAAGGTTGATGTGGCTGCATCTTCGGATGCTTCCTTCGGCCGCAAAGTGTTGCCGGCCGCTGTTTAATGTTACAACTCCTCTGTTGAGGAGCTCTGCTGGTTTGGAGTGAAGTTTTGGTTGTTCCTTGACTATTTTGCTCCCACCCTTTTCTTGTACTGCTTTGGAACGTCCCACACGTAATCAGTATGACAGCTGTCAGTCCATGGACGATAAGAGAAAATAGGATTTTTGTACTCACCGTAAAATCCGTTTCTCTGACGTCCATGGACTGACACAACACCCACCCTTCCTTTTTAAGGTTTGTACTGCTTTGTTACGAACTGAGGCTGCTAGCTGCAGATGGGAGGGTAATGTCCGGAGGGACCGCCACTCTGGGTGGGGCTGTTCAGCTCTGGTTTGTTCTAGAATGTTTTACCATCTAACATTCTGCCTAGGTTTTCTCCTGCAAGCAGGGACCATATACCCACACGTAATCAGTATGACAGCTGTGTCAGTCCATGGACGTCAGAGAGAGATTTTACGGTGAGTACAAAAATCTTTTTTTTTTTTTTTTTTTTTTTTTTATACATCTTCTTCGCTTTGCTCAACTTGGTGAACTTTAACAGGGGTCCAACTCCTGTATTTTACATTTAGTTTATAGCAGCAGGAAGTTTAAAGGGGTAGTTAAACCTTTTTGTGTTTATAAAAAATAAAAAAAATGTCGTACTTGCCTCCACTATGCAGTTAGTTTTGCAGAATGGCCCCAGTTCTCCTCTTCTGGGGCCCTCAGCGGCGCTTGTGGCTCCGCCTCACATTGAGTGTCCATGTTGGAAAAGGCTCTCCTAAGGTGTACACCCATGCGGGCGGGTGCACTCCCGAGTCCTGCATCTGTATCCATTCACAGAATGCATGACTCAGCCCTGCGTCATTGGATTTGATTGACAGCAGCAGGAGCCAATGGCTGCTATCTATCCAATCAGGACACAAGACACCAGCTAGAGCTGGTGTGCTCGTTCCCGGCTGAAGGATGACCGCGTCCAGGTAAGTTAAAGCTGGGGGGGGGGGGCTGCAGCACTACAGCAGGTTTTTCACCTTAATGCATTAAGGTGAAAAACCATGAGGGTTTACAACCCGTTTAAGTCAGCCCATGGGTTCCCACTGTTGGAATACAGTAGCACAGCGGGAGTGATTCCTCCATCCACATTGACTGACTGTGATAACCACTTCAGCTCCGAAAGATTTTACCCCCTTAATGACCTGGCCATTCTTTGCTATTCTGCACTGTGCTACTTTAACAAGCGATTGCGCGGTCATGCAATGCTGTGCCCATACAAAATTTATATAATTTTTTTTCACACAAATGGAGCTTTCTTTTAATGGTATTTGATCACCACTGGGTTTTTTATTTTTGCAATTATAAACACACAAAATTTTGTGTGCTGCTCAAAAAAATTAAAGAACACTTTTGAATCAGAAATCCTGGGATATTGATCTGGTCAGTTAAGTAGCAGAGGGGGTTGTTGATCAGTTTCAGCTAATTGAAATTAACAGGTGCACTAGATGAGCAACAATGAGACAACCTCCAAAACAGGAATGGTTCTTCAGGTGGAGGTGGCTGACATTTTTTTTCCCTACTCATCTTTTCTGACTGTTTTTCACTAGTTTTGCATTTGGCTAGGGTCAGTGTCACTACTGGTAGCACGAGGTGATACTTGGACCCTATAAAGGTTTCCCAGCACAAGAGCATGGAAGAGATTCCAGGAGACAGGCAGTTACTCTAGGAGAGCTGGACAGAGCCGTAGAAGGTCCTTAACCCATCAGCAGGGCCGGTATCGGCTCCTTTGTGCAAGGAGGAACAGGATGAGCACTGCCAGAGCCCTTCAAAATGACCTCCAGCAGGCCACTGGTGTGAATGTCTGACCAAACAATCAGAAACAGACTTCATGGGGGTGGCCTGAGGGCCCGACATACTCTAGTGTGCTCCCTGCTGGACACTGTGCATATCCATGGAGGGACGCACAGACCTCTATAGGCTACACAATGGCACCCTGACTGCCATTAGGTATTGGGATGAAATCCTTGGACCCATTGTCAGACCCTACTCTGGTGCAGTGGGTCCTGGGTTCCTCCTGGTGCATGACAATGCCCAGCTTCATGTGGCGAGTGCATGCAGCCAGTTCCTGGAGAATGAAGAAATTGATACCATTGAATGGCCCCCATGCTCACCTGACCTAAATCCAAAAGAACACCTCTGGGACATTGTTTCGGTCCATCCGGTGCCGCCAGGTTGCACCACAGTCTGTTCAGGAGCTCAGTGATGCTCTGGTCCAGATCTGGGAAGAAAATACCCCAGGACACCATCCATCGTCTCATTAGGAGCATGCCCTGATGTTGTCAGGCCTGCATACAAGCACTTGGGGGCCATACAAACTACTGAGGACCATTTTGAGTTGTTGCAATGAAATTTCAGCAAAATGGGCTACCTTGCTGCATAATTTTTTCCCTTTGATCCCCTGTGTATGTATGTAATGTGTAGTGGTGATCAACGATTTATAATGGGGCTGCAATATTGCGGTAGACAGTCTGTTGCTGACTGACGCTGGGGAGAACGGACTATCTGTCATTGATATCACCAGTGCCGTTATTATAGTGATCAGTGCTAATAGTATTCACTGTACTAAGGACACTGGCTGGGAAGGGGTTAACATCCAGGGCGAACAAGGGGTTAACTATGTGTAATGTGTTTGAAGTGTGCTGCTTTTTACTAATTTAAGCAGGGATGAAAAAACTGACAGATTGCTCCCTATGTACAGAGCCCTGGGACAAATTTAAACACAGCTCTTGGCTGTTAATGTACAAGAACTGTGGGAGCCAGCCTGGGGGGCACATGCCCTAAACCCGGAAGTAGGCAGCGATGTCCCTTTGCCTACAACAATTGATCATCCGCAGTACATGGCGTGCGTTAATGGGGAAATCTATTGATTTTTCTTTCCTTCAACCCATGGTTGTAGGAAAGAAATTTGCATAGTGCAAGTCCAGCCTTACTATGTATTTGTATGTGCTTACCAAAACAATCTGATCCACTTAGCCAATCGGGTATTTTCTCCTGCTACGTATGTGGAAAATCATGGCAATGAAGCATTAAGAATTACCAATATATATTGTGCAGGGTTTTCTTTGTGTTTTTTTTTTTTTTTTAAATGTAGTTATTTTTTCAGAATGACTGTATGGCTTTCCACGGCACCCACAGAACCCCTCACTCATTGGTACCAGGTCCGCTGCCTCCTACAGTCCCCCCTCTTCACCAAAGCTGGAGACACCTTATCTGGGACAGTCGTGCTTATTGCTAACAAAAGGTAGGAGAAAGTGCAGCAGTCCCAGACCTGCCGAATGATTGTGTTGCTGTCTTCTATTTCTGCTTGTTGCATCTCATTGTTTCCATGCTCTTACAGGCAAAGTTATGATATCAGTATTGTTGCTCAGGTGGATCAGACTGGATCCAAATCTAGTAATCTGCTGGATCTGAAGAACCCGTTCTTTAGGTGGGTATCTCCATTATCAAACTTGGTGTATTAGGTAACGTGTTCAATAAGAAGCTTGTAGTGGTATCAGAAGTGCTGACTATGACAGTGGCCCATGGCAGGAGATGGCAGATTTTAATAAATTGTGTTATAGCAGGGTTTGACAAATTTGCTTTGAATCTAGAAGCCAGCTAAAAAATAAATTGACAGTTTTTTTTAACCACTTCAATACTGGTCACTTTCAACCCTTTCATGTCCAGGCCAACTTTCAGCGCTATCACATTTTGAAAGACCATTGCGCAGATATGCATGACTTAACCCATATGAAATTTTTATCAATTGTTTGAGACTGCTTTCTCTTTCACTACTGGGTTTTTATTTTTTGTTAAACAAAAAAAAAGACCAGAAATGGGGGGGGGGAGACAAAAAAAACTTTCTTCATTTGTTATAACATTTTGCAAATATGTAATTTTTCTTCACTGGTGTATGGTGATGATGAGGCTGCACTGTTGGACGCTGAGGCTGCACTGATGAGGCTGCACTGTTGGATGCTGAGGCTGCACTGATGAGGCTGCACTGTTGGATGCTAAAGGCTGCACTGATGAGGCTGCACTGTTGGATGCTGAGGCTGCACTGTTGGGCACTGATGAGGCTGCTTTTTATTTAATGGTGTGATAGAGGTTAAAAGCACAAACACTGAAAGATCAAATCTCAGAAAAAAAACGAATGGGAATACAGCTTTATTTATACTTTTTTATTTTTTATTTTTATTTTTTCCCCAATTTGCATTCTTTTGAATAAAGCTCACATGGTCTCCATTTTGCTTAGGTTCCCTCAGAACACTGCAGAAGTAGATTTTTGTGTTAACATTTATTGCAGTTATGCCAAGTGGCTGATCATCATGTCTGTCTTCCAGGTACACTGGCACAACGCCGTCCCCTCCTCCTGGTTCACACTACTCCTCTCCCTCTGAGAACATGTGGAACACAGCAGGGGCGTACACCATGAACACAGGGATGGGCATGGGAGGTGAGTGAGGGGGAGTCAGGAACAAACTGGACCTCATGCATTATTGGGGTGGGGAGAAGTGGGCCTAAGGCCCCTGGTAACCAATGAGCTGCTTGCTTTTTTTATCTGCATGAATGAACTATAAGGGCAATGTTTTGGGTGTTTTTTATGATACCAGCTGTCATTAACTCATGCCTTCAAGAACTCAAGGCAAAATGTTTATTTCCCATGCAGTGGTGTTGTGCCCGCACTGCATAGGATATCTGCTTGTTTTTGTTTAGGGGCTTGCAGAGTGAGGATATACTTGCCTAATCCGTTGATCCTCCAAGCACAAGACTGGATCCCTCCCGCGGTCTTGTGAATGGACTGTTTCTGACGTCATCATGCCCATAATCCTGCTCTGGATGGGAGGATGGTAGGAACAGTCTGCTTCTGGAGGTGGGGGGGAGAGGGGTTTTCCAAAGGATGGGGGTAAGTATAGCCTTTCGGTGCACCCTTAGATAAAATGAGCAGATAACCCATGCAGTGTGGGCACAGCCCCATCGTATGGGAGAATTTTTTTTTTTTTTTTTAATGGAGTTCTGCTTTAACTTCTTTTAGACAAGAAGTCATCAAAGCCTAGATTCACAGACCAAATTTAGAAGCTTTAGTATATGCTGGTTACAGTGGTTCTGAACGCAAAACTTTTTTTTTTTACTTGATGCGTTTGCCAGACCTCCCTGTTAAAGTCCAACTTGCACCAATGTAAGTGTGCATATTCCACACCTTGTCTATATTCCCATCGCACACATTCCTGGATCACTAGGCTGTGCTGTAGCGAGCTGGACACACTGGATAGATCACAGATCAATGCACCTACTCACCAGCACACCATGGATCTTTAATTGCAGTCCAAAGCTTTTATTGCAGGGAGATCACATCACAATTGAACAAGTACAACATTTTGGAGCCGCGCAGGACCCCTTTGTCAGGCATGCGCTTGGCGAAGGGGGTCCTGCGTGGCTCAAACATTGCACTTGTTGTTTTGTGACGTGATCTCTGCAATAAAAGCTTTTTGACAGCAATTGAAGATCCATGGTGTGCTGGTGAGTAGGTGCATTGACCTATTTCACACCTAGCTGATCCCTGTGGAAGTGGAAAGTTTACTATAGTAGTATCTGCCACTAGTAGCTGTGTCGAGCTGCATTAAGAACACGGGGTCACCTGTTCTGCATGGGTACCCTTCAGAGAATGCCTTTTTTTTTTTTTTTCCTTAATGCAAAGCATTTGCTGATAGGACACGGAGAGACAATGCGTTAATGCACGATCTCCATCTCATTCAATCAGTGGATACCTTGTATTCAGGAAAAATGCAAGGCGTTCTCAGAATGGCACCAGTGTCAAGCAGACGACCCCCTTTGTTTACTCTACAGCAGGGCAGCCGCTTGGCACATGACCCCAAAAAACACGAGGATCACTATAGTTGCGATAGCTGCTACAGTGCTTCTGTTTCCACAGTGATTGGCCAGGTATGGAATATGCATACTTGCATTACTCTCCCCACACAAAGATAAAGAGCAGCAGCGACTGGTCTGTATTACACACCGATTTTTATACTTTTAAATGAAACCTCCTACCTGATAGGAGGCGTTACAAGGGGTTCATGTGATTTGTGAATTAATCTACTTTGAGCAGAAGTGTGTGCGTGTGTGTGCTTACAGTTTGTGTCTTGCTTGCCAGGTATGCCCACAGCGTACGATCTCAGCAGTGTTATAGCTGGAAGCTCAGGCATCAGCCACAGTAACCTCATCCCTCTAGGTGAGCAGTCTGCAGCCTCGTGTTCTGCGTCTCTGCATCCGGGACCCCAAGACCTGACATACGGAACCTCCAGTAATACCATAATCTCCATTCTCTCATAAATGCTTCTTCCCTCTCATTCCCCCAGCCCTTACACTGCTTTAGGCTTGTCGGCCAGCTGTGTATCGTAAAGCTAACCTGCTTATAGAAGAGGGGATGGGCCTAAGGATTAGTTCTAGCGCCCCCTAGAGGCAGTACATTAACCCCCATATTTTGAATCAATTCAACATTGTCACTAAATTGCCTTTCATAAGAGACTAACCTGATAACTCTGTCACTGCATCTCCATGTGTATAACTAATCCATTAACAGCTCTCAATGTAAACATTTTTATAATGTGATAAGTGGATCATCATTTAAATTGCTGTGCATATTTTGCCTGGTCACAAAAACTGCTACTTGTCACACTTCTTGTATGTCACTAAAGCCCACCACCACAGAAGGGACTAAACATTTAACCATATCAATAAATTGTCAGGTCTGTAACCCTGATAAATGCTTAAGTGCAAGGAGACTATTCCCCATGAAAAGTCTCTAAGGGAAGGGAAAAAAGGTGGAAAAAAAATTTGGACTCTCTCGGTACCCTGAACAGATTACACCTGTAACCTTGTTACCAAATGGCTGCATCTCAGCCTGATCCATTAAACAATATCTACAGGTCAAAGCATTGTCCTTCCAAAACTTATCTTCAGAAGTTTTTGGATGCTGGTGAGTTGGTTAAGCCCGCCATAGATGGTTCAAATATCTGCCAGTACAGCAGGGACATGCCGAGATTTGGACCATGTATGTGCATGCTGAATGTACCAAAGTTGATCGATCAACTTGTGTACAATCAGCCTGTCGGATTTTGCATGCAATTATTGCTGGCGGATATTATAGCTGCCAGCAGTAATCCCCGGGAGAACAGAATGGCTCAACGGGAGGGATTCCCCCATCAACACGGACTGTGGCAATCGGGTTATTTTTTTTTATTATTTGCAACCCGTAGTTGCAGGAAAGAAAATCAGTCTGGCTTTGCCGCCATTATCGACATTTCCAAGTGTATCAGGTTGAAAAGCGATGGTAAATTTAATATAATAAAAATCCTGATCGCTTCCCAAGAGCAGTACAATGTTACTATGGTAACATTATATTGCTATGGTCACAGCGTGATTTAAAAAAATCATAAAAATGTAAAAAAATTATAACTTTTCTTAGTACTGTCACCAGTCAGTTTCCATGATCACGGCCATTATATGATGACTCTGTACTGAACTGGTGACAGTATGTTTAAAAAAAAAGCTTTTTTAAATTAATTTTTACCAAAAAATTATGACTTTTTTTTTTTTTTTTTTTTAATACTTATCCCCCCCCCCCCCCCCCCCCGCCTCTTAAAGTGTAAGTGCACATTTTACAGAAAAATCTGTACGGTCACCTTACACAGGACCCCAGTCCCGCTGACCTGGACCGCGGCAAATTCTCATTCAAAGTCTCGGTATATCCTCATCAGGAGTCCGGGGCTTAGAAATCCACTCAGCTGAAAGTCAAAAACGTACCTCAGGAGGGACGTTTCAGAGCATTTTAATTGATCAGCGCCGTCACATGGGCGGTGCTGACCAATCGGCAGCCGCATTGCCCATCCTATCAGCTGGAAAGAAAAGTTGCGTGAATGCCGAGGGGATTTCTAAGCCTCGGACTACTGACGTGGATATACCGGGGCTCAGAACGGGAGATTGCTGTGGTCCAGGTCATCAGGATTGATCAATTTTCAGTTCAGTTTGTGGACTCAACATAACTTTCCTACATTCTAAATAATCACTGATTTCAGTTCATGTAGCAGGATACATTTTGGGCATTTTATGAAGAGCAATTATTTGCAAAATTTTACAACAAACAAAAAATCTTTTTTTTTTTTTTTTGCAAAATCTTTAGTCTTTAAAAATGCCATCAAAAGAAAGTTCTGTTTGTGAATAAAATAACAATTTCGTTTGGGTACAGTGTAGCATGACCGCGCAATTGTCATTCAAAATGCGACAGTGCTGAAAATTGCCCTGGGCAGGAAGGGGGTAAAAGTGCCCAGTATTGAAGTGGTTGGAGACCTGTATGTATTTTTCAGTCCAGGTTCAGGTGTGACTTAAAGTAAAAATTTGCACCTGAACTGGTGAACAAACCACTCCCAGGCTCCTTTTTTTAAAAATCGCACTGAAACCACAGCAGGACTTGTGAACTGAGCCTTCAGGAGCCGTCAATTAACTTTTTGATTCTCCTGCTGTAGGCAGCTGATTTCTTGTCAGTCAGCCCCAATCCCCCACCCTTGTATATATTATTGTCACTTAGGCTGCATTCACACCTGAGCGTTTCAAAGTCTCGCAAATTTACCACGTGTGTTTTTTTTTTTTTGCGTGTTTTTGCCCCGATTTTGTTCCGGTGACCAATGTACAAGGCAGAAAAACACCTGTGATCTGCCCCAAAGTTTTTCTGGCGTTTTGCTTCAGGTGACAAAATGCTCAGGAACAAGTGCCATTGAAATGAATGGGATTTTGCTTGTTGGGCGTTTTTCAGGTGTGAATGCAGCCTTAGTGTGCAGGAGAGGATGTAGCTGGATTTATAAGCTAGTCTTGCGCTAGATATGCAGGCTGAACTAGAGAAAACAAATGGATTCCTCCATCCATGCTACACACTGTTGAAGGAATCTGCACTACTGGCTTTTGTATTCAAGCAGCCACAGCTACCCTCAGTTACATGAATACCCACATCAGAGACTGCTTCTGATAGGAGGCACACTGTTCAGCCAAACAAAATTCCACCCAGCTTAATCAAACCGAGTGGCACCAACAAGGCCACCCAGAGTGAATCTCGCCAATTCGGCAGAATCTAGCTGTGTATGGCCAGCAAACTTTAGAAAGGTTTTTGATGGATTACAGACCACAGTAATTATGGCAACCTCCACTTAATACCGACTTGCCACTAGGCATTCATTAACCATTAAAAGAATCCCTTCTCTTACAACTAATCCCTGTGTCCACTGACTCCTTCATTAACCAATAGGGGATATAACATATTTATACTGTACTAATACCTTAGATCTTCCAACTTATTTCAAGCATGTAGAGTAGGGTAGTATATTCTTGTAGGCTGGTTTAATTTCAGGAATATTTGTAGGGGAAGTAATGGGATGTTCTCCAACATCAGCATTCAGCCTCATTCATCAAAGTGTCTGGGAGAACTGTTTCAAATTGGCAATTGAAAAGTTAGAAGATTGGAACCTTTCAGGATGTTACTCTTCCCCTTTTTTTTTTTTTTTTTTGCGTCCAAATAGGGGAGATTTTTCCCTCACTTCCTGTCTAGGTGACAGGTGTCATAAGAGGAAAAGAGAATCCTTTATAGCAGTGATGGTGAACCTTGGCACCCTAGATGTGTTGGAACTACATTTCCCATGATGTTCAGGCACTCTGCAGTGTAGGTGAGCATCATGGGAAATGTAGTTCCAAAACATCTGCGGTGCCAAGGTTCTCAACCACTGCTCTATAGTAACGTAGAAGACAATTTAACATCTGACTGGAAAAAATTTGGGGACCAAATTAAATGAAAATCTGACAGGTTCTAACTCTTCTTCACTATTCAAAATGGCAAAAAAAAGTAAGCTTGTTTTGTACTTTATTTCCTCTTTGCTCAAGTTCTTTCAGGCCACAGCCTTTTTTTTTTTGATCCTGTGGCCCCAGGGTTACAGCCAGTCCTGCACAATGCTTAAAGCAGTAGTGAACTTGGTTTGAAAACTCTCTCTCTCGCGCGATCCCGCACTTCCGGGTAGTGGGTGCAAATGCGCACCGCCAGCTTGCTCCCGCCGCTGTCATGCACAGCGGGTACCGCAGACTGTCTGACACCAGCCAATCGTTCGGTACACAGGCAGGACGACAGTCTGCCTATGTAAACAAGGCAGATCACCGTTCTGTTAGTAGGGAAGGCATAAATCCTGTGTTCCTGCAAAGCAGGGACATCTACGCCTTCCCCTAGTAAAAAGCACCTTGCCCCTGATAACCCCTTCCCAACCAGTGCCATTAGTACAGTGACAGTGCTTATTTTTAGCACTGTATTAGTGTCACTGGTTCCTAAGTGTCCGTGTCTAATTTGTCTGCCACATTATCACAAGCTCGCTGATTGCAGGCATTACTACAAAAAAGATAAAAAAAATCCGTAAATATATCCCAAAGTTTATTTTTTATTGGATGTGTCTTATAGCAGAAAGTAAATATTTGTTTATAGAGCAAAAATAAAAACCACAGAGGTGATCAAATACCACCAAAAGAAAGCTCTATTTGTGGGTGAAAAAGGACATAAATTTTATTTGGGTCTAGTGTCGCAAGACCATGCAATTGTCAAAATAACGCAGTGCCGTATCGCAAAACACGGCCATGTCATGAAGGGGGTAAATCTTCCCGAGCTGAAGTGGTTAATGCTATAATGTGCTAGCACATTGCAACAGACTTGCCTCTGTCACCACTGCTGAGGCTTTTATCTTCATTTGGTCTTCCTTCTAGGTCACTTGAATTCTGCTGGGTCACAATGTCACTTCTGTGCATGCGCGGATGTTACGATGGCAGCACAGTGCTCTATGCATTGGTGTCATACTTGGTGGGCCCCGAATGCAAAGCGCACTGCGCATGCATAGTGACGTAATCGCCAGGGGCCGATGTGAATATCTCCTAAATGGAATACGTTTAGGAGATATTCGCTGTACCTACAGGTAAAACTATAAGCTCATCTCTAGGTACATGTTAAAAAAATAAAAATAAAGTTCACTACAACTTTAAGTCTTCAAAACTATATTACTTAAACACTTAACTACAGACAATGCATGAGGCCCAGTGTGTGTTGTGTGTTTTTTTTTTTTTCTTCTTCTTCCAATAGTAGATGTTGAGGTCACATTGCGGTTGATTTGCTAAATCCACTTTGCACTACAAGTGCACTTGGAAGTGCAGTTGCTGTAGATCTGAAATGAGGGGGAAGCTCTGCTGATTTTCTATCATCAAATCATGTCCAAAAAAAATGCTGTTTATTTTCCTTGCATGTCCCCCTCAGATCTACAGCGACTGCACTGCCAAGTGCCCTTGTAGTGCAAAGTGGACTTGCCTTAAGTAAATAAACCCCACTGTTTCATGTCTCTGGCGGGTTGCTTAGCTGAACCTTTAAAGTAAGGCGTTGTCTGTGTACACCCACACGGAATGCAGATGTTTTACGCATCTAAATACGGGCAGCCTTATTCATGTCTGTCGGGATTCAGTGGCTGCACGGACACAGCTGCTGGTCCCAATTTGACATTCCTGTGTGTGCGTGTTCCCAAAAACAAAGTGCATTCACGGGCGCGCACCTGCACGAATGTCAGATTGAGACCAGAGGCTGTCGGTGCATCCCAGTAGACATGAATGGGACTGCCTGTATGCAGATGGACAGAACTGTCTATGCTGTTGATACACCCGTGTGACTGAGGCCTAACAGTCCTTCTGGCTTGTATATCTGTGAGCTCCATCTGCAGCAGTTAAGTAGTCCCACTTTTATAGCAGAATAGGCTGGGTTGACAGAACTATGAACTGTGTTTAACCACTTCAGCACCGGAAGAATTTACCCCCGTCCTGACCAGGCCATTTTTTTTGCAATACGGCACTTCGTCGCTTTAACTGACAATTGTGCGGTCGTGCGACACCGTACCCCAACAAAATGTCCTTTTTTCAAGTTTTCTTTTGGTGGTATTTGATCGCCTCTGCAGTTTATGATTTTTTGCACTATTAACAAAAAAAGGCAACAATTTTGAAACATTTTTTTTTACTTTTTGCTATAATTCCAATTTTAAAAAAAATTCCTCAGTTTAGGCCGATATGTTTTTTTCTTCATATTTTTGGTAAAAAAATCGAAATTAGCGTATATTGATTGGTTTGCACAAAAGTTATAGCTCCTACAAAAATAGGTTATTGATTATGGCTATATATATATATATATATATATATATATATATATATATATATATATATATATATATATATATATATATATAAAATTTATATTTTTTATACTAGTAATGGCGGTGATTTGCGGCAGACAGATCGGACACTTTTCTGAAACCGTTGACATTTAAACAGCGATCAGAGCTATAAATAGCCACTGATTACTGTATAAATGTCACTGGCAGGGAAGGAGTTGACACTAGGGGGTGATCAAGAGGTTAAATGTGCTCCCTCACTGTTTGTTCTGACTGGGGGAGGAGACAGATTGTTCCTATATTCTAGGAAAACACAATCTGTCTCCTCTCCCCTGACAGAACGTGGATTTGTGAGTTTACACCCACGAATCCACGTTCCTGCTCTATCGGGAACGGTCGCGTGTTCCCCGGCGGACATTGCTGCCGCCGGGCACGTGCATCGGCTCCTAAGTGACGCGGGAAGATGAGGACGTCGTATGACGCGCACCCAAGATGGGACATCCCATCTGCGGACGTCAGCTGACAATATGCCGGGAAGGAAGTGGTTAAAAAAACTTGTGTCTGGAGATATGAAAAGCCAGTGGGTAATCGGTGTCCACCCATATCCTCGCATATCCATTTTTAATGGACTTTAGATGGCTCCTATGGTTCCTGTAACAGGTCACGTGTTTTGAACCTCTGATTAAGTGGCCTGCTGGTTTCTTTGTGCTTAGACCACTTTCACACTGAGGCGCTTTCATGCTAAAAACAGCGCCTAAAAAGCTCACGAAAACGTATAGCCATTAAAATCAATGAATGCTTTCACACTGGGGCAGTGTGCTGGCAGGGCTGTAAAAAAATGTGCTCCATTGAAATGAATGGAAAGCTCTTCAAAAGTGCTTCAAAAGCTCTTCAAAAGCGCTGTTTTTACTGGCAGTTTAGAAGCGCCTCAGTGTGAAAGTGGCCTTACTCTGAATGGATACACCATCACTGTTTCAAAGGCATATACAGAGCCCTTTCGCACTGGAGCGGCCATAGCTATGGGCGGATTTGCGGCGCATTTCGGTTTTACCCCCGCTAGCGGCTGAGAGGGTTAAAACTGGCTGCGATTGTGGGCGGTATAGCCACATTGTCCCATTGATTTCAATGGGCAGCAGTGGTGAAGGAGCGGTAAGCACACCGCTGCTTCACCGCTCCAAAGATGCGGCTAGCAGGACTTTTTTTTACCATCCTGCTAGTGCAACGCTCCAGTGTGAAAGCCCTCTGCGCTATTTTTAACGCTATAGCGCCTGCAAAACGCTCCAGTGTGAAAGGGCTCTAATTGTTGATGAAAATTTTTGAATTGGTAATCTCTAGATGGTTCTACTACTGAAGTTCTTCAAAATGTGTCCTGTAGGGGTACCTGAGGAGCCCTGGCTGAGATATCTACAGTACACAATGATTTTTATTTAGAACAATCCAGGTAGTCGCTAGCTACACAATCCCCCCCCCCCCCCCCCCCCCCGCCCCATGAATGCCCCATTATCATACATGCCATGAGTTTAAAGGAGTCTTTAATTTTTTTTTTAATTGTGTTCTCTACACTTTTGTGGAAAATGTGCTGTGCAATATAAGTGGGCCTGACTATAACTAGCTATAGAAGGCAATGTAGATAATTGCTGAAAGGAAGCTCATGCCTTAGATTTCAGAAGCCTTCCATTCATGCCATGACTTTGGCAGCAGTCCATTCAAGTTAATGAGGGGCTTTAGCAAAAGCATTTAAAGTTTCTATAGAGCATGCCTAAGTTGTTTAGTAATGATTGAGACTTTGCATGACAAGCTGTCCAACAATTAGGGTGAGGTTAGTGTCCCAGCTGCAGTATAGACATAGCAAGTACATTTTGGCTGTTGTGGGCAACACCACCATTTGTATAACTGTCCTTTTTTGGTTTTACTAATGCCCTTCATTTTTATTAGACTACCAAGAATTGTGTGTAGGCAATGTTTCCTTTAACTTCACCCGTTTCCACTCCCACCTCCTCCCCTGTTTCCTTGCAGCTAACACAGGAATTGTTAATCACACCCACTCCAGGATGGGATCCATCATGAGTACAGGCATCGTCCAAGGTAAGGCTCTGCGGCATGCATTTATTGTAAGATCTAGGCACTGCTGTGCCATTGAACCCTTCCAAAGTCATGGTAAAAACTTCTTGTCTCTTCTCTCTTCTAGGATCGGGCTCAGGACAAGCTGGTTCCAATGTTACCAGCCACTACCCAGTCAACAACCAGTTCACTATGGGTGGTCCAGCCATCTCTATGGCTTCTCCCATGTCTATCAACACCAACACAATGCATTATGGGAGCTAAAACCTGCTCACTCCTACCCTGCAACCTTGGCTGCTCCTGCCCCGCCCTCTTCTCCCACCTCCCCTGTCCTCTCTCTCTCTCCAAAACTGACAGCAACAGGAATACCAAATGATGCAGAGGTGTCTGTGCCCCTCCCCTTTTCTGCTGAACCCATTACCAGACATTTGCACCGGTCCAATCCTCGTCGCCTTCCTCTGCTCCATGTTTTTCCCATGTTATCCCCCCCCCCTTCCATTTGTACCATAACACAAAGCAAGACACGTTGCTTTCTTGAAAATGGACTTGTACATTTTTTTTTTTTAAAGAAATACTAAAAAAGCATTGTCCAAAAAAAAAAAAAAAAAAAAGATTAAGGATAGCAGTCGGTGTGGCTTACGTTGTCAAGGAAATCGGATCATGCATCAGATTGAGCCTGCACAGGTGTCGTATGCGGACTGTTCTGTTGTGTGGTCCCTTCCCCGGGCATTGCTGTGAATTAGTATTACAACCGTTAGGGCAAGAGAGGGTGGAGGAGGTTTTATTAGCACTGTTTCATTGAAGGAATCGTGTCGCCCTTGTTTCTGCAGGGAAAGGGGGTGCAATTTATCACTTGCTAGGGAATTCTTTTGTTTACTTACAGCTGCTGTCTTGTCTTATCTGGGAAGCAGAATCTGATTTCACTACCCCCCCCCCCCCCTCCCCCCAAGAAGTGTGGTTCCTTCGTTTTGGACTCCTGGAATCAATTGTCTGTCTGTCCTTTCGCCCGTTGGTGTTAAGACATTGCATGTTCACTTTATGTACCAATTGTGGGAATTTGGAAGAAAAGGGAGCCTGTCATTCTTGCTGTAATATAGACATTACAGTTTTTAATCTAATACAATTAAATTGAAGGTTTTTTTTTTTTTTTTTTTTTTGTCGGGAGAAATGTCAAAATTTTGTAAATACTTTTGTCAGCGAAATGCTGTACTGCGTCGCCTCTAATCTCCAGAGGAAGACATTTTTTTTGTAATGTCAAACGCTTGTCATATTGCAATCCATTGTTTGAACAGGAATTGGTGACATCACATTTTGTTTTCATCATACCTGTAGTATTAAAAGAAAAAAGTGACACTTTGAAAGGAAGGAGACATACAAGGCTATAGAGTGCTAGGACTATCTCGTGCACACAGGCATGTTTCAGCACACTGTAATGCATATAGCCTACTGCTAGCAGTCGGTCTGAATTAATGACGGGCGGAAATTTTTTGCTTCAGCTGTACGCACCTGCGATGGACGTATCCCCCACAACGCAGAAAGTCCTCATTTGCAGCATACATGCCTGTACACAAGTACTGGTCACATGTGTAGAGCTGAAGCAAACTTTAGCCTGTCATTGATTTTTGACGAGCTGCTGCCAGTGGGCTATATGCACCCTGGGGCCCAAATATGCCTGTTTTTTTGCACACTACAGGCAAATGCACCCGTGTGCATGAGGCCTTGAACTGTGGACAGGCTAGTATTTGCGTGTTCTTAGCAGTTAATGTCCCTTTCACAGGGGCATTCCGTTTGTCCGTTTTTCATCTGTCGATCGATGAAAAATGGACAGCAGTGCTTTGCTATGGGCAAACCGATTTTAAATAGATGACGTCCATTTTTTTTTTTTTTTTACATCCGTTTTTCATCCGCTTCTGTTCAGGTCGGTTTTTTAAATTGAACAAGCCTACGGTTTTGTTCTATTTAGAAAGCGGAAGCAGATGAAAAATGTATGAAAAAGTGATGTGAATGGAATCCGTTTTTTCTTGGCAAATAAGGAACGGATGATGTGGTGTGAAAGAGGACAAGTGGACTGCTTCAGCTACAGAGGTTAGAGAGAGCTTGTGTTAAAGTCTAACTGCACTTTCTGCTTAATCTGCTAAATGCAATCTAGGTGCATCAAAATAAGAGGTCTGTTTTTTTTTTTATTTTAAAATAACCAGAGCAGAAAAGCCTGTTGCTTGCCAGCATGCTGCAAAGGAGCCTTGCTCTCTGTGTGGGAGCAAAAGTGTCTGTAGAGGTCTGACACGTCTCCTGAGTTAAGCTGGATACACACTATGCAACTTTTGTGTGATTTCCTTTCGATTTACCTTCAACTATGTAGTGCAAGGGCCTGCCTGATTGCATACAAATAGAAAGTGTTTAGATTTGACCTCATATATTATACGATTTTGGTAAATGTAAATAAAAAAATAAAAAAAATTGTGTAGTGTATCCAGTTTGAGTCCTATAGCTCTTTAGTTGGCAAAGCTCCCACTCCCTGCCGACTGCTCTGAATCAGCAGGGTACATGTCAGACCTCTGCATAGAGACCTCTGCTTCCCTACAGAGAGCAAGGGTCCTCCTCTACAGCCTGCTAGCAAAGGATTTTTTTTTTCTTTTCTACTGATGTGTGTGCTTTCTAAAGAAAAAAAACTGTTCAAACTTTTTTGTGATGATCCTGGAATGTATTTGGCAGATTTAAACAAAGTTCAGTTGGGCTTTGTAGCATATTTTCTGTTATAGGGGGATTAAATACTTGAATGTCCATAGCCTGGCTGGAGCACTACTTTTGCATCTTTATACCTGTTGGTTTGGATTGATGCTCTCTTAAGGGCTCATTCAGACAGGTGCTTGCATCTGCTCCAGGCTGTGTGCAGGCAGCCTATAGAGGAGGATGTATGTGCAACGGCTGCATGGACCAACTGCATGACAAAATTTGACAGCCATGCAGGAGTGGCTGCACGGCCCCAACTGCAGACGGTGTGTTCGGGGCTGTGCAGCCGCTGATGCACAGCTGTCAAGTATAGACATGCGGCTATGACTGTGCAGCTGCTGCTTCTGCATCCTCCACTATAGGATGCCTGCACACGGGTGCAGTAACAAAGGCAGCCTGCTTGCAGGACAGGTGCCTGCGCCCGTCTGAAGGAATCCCAACCTCTGTGAATAGATGCATGCTCTCTAGTGCTACGGGTCTACTGTGTTTCCCATCCAGCCCAGGTTTAAGACTGGACTGGATGGATTTAGAGCTGGCTTTTTTTCCCTGTATTTTCATGCTAACACACACAGGTAATGCAGCACTGCAAATCTCCTGCATGCTTGGGGCTGCATATGTCATCTTTCTGTGCAATAAAGAGTTCTTGTGAGATTTGTAAGTAGGGACTGCCTGAAATTTCCAGAGATGCAGGACATGTAGTGACTGGGCTCCCAGGAGCGGTATCTTGATATTACAAACTACCATAAAAAAATTAAATGCTGCAATAACATGCTTTTCCTTTCAAAGTATTTCTTTACATTTTATACTACAGATTTATCTAAAGGAAACCTGGACTGAGAGATGTATAGGCTGCCTTTGCTGACATCTGAAGTTGCTAGTAGCCTAGCTGTTAGGCTGATTTTCTTTGGCTTCAGGTTTTTACCACTGACCTGAAACAAGCAAGTAGTAAGTGAAGGTAAATTCACCCTAGAATTACGCTTGTTAACATTAAACAGCCATATAACACATGAATCTTGACGCATGCATGGTACCATGTTTGACTTCTGCTGCACGCTGGTTGACGGCATCAGAGCAAAGGTGAAGGGTTTCTCAGTCAGGCTTCACAGGGCGTTTGATTTGCATGGTGTCACGGGTAAATGCTGGAAACATCTAATGCCAATTTCTGGACAATCAGGGCACAGACAAGTCAGGTGTGGTGCTATGCATGGTTGTTTAGTGTTCATAGAATAATTCTAGGGTAAATTTCCCCTTTAACCCAGAACAGTGGGGTTGATTTACCAAAACTGGAGTGTGCAAAATCTGGTGCAGCTGTGCATGGTAGCCAATGGGCTCCAAGGTTTTATTGTCCAAGCTTAACTGAACAAGCTGAAGTTAGAAGCTGGTTGGTTAATATGCAGAGCTGCACCAGATTTTGCACTCTCCAGTTGTAGTAAATCAAACCCAATGATTCCATATTCTAACTGTTGTGTTAGACTGACAATCAAGCAGTTATCATTTCCCAAAGGAAAGGTGAACAGTGGCAGCCTGTATATCTCTTCAAGCACAGGTTTGCTTTAAGGCTCACATGAGAGCTTTCCTATACCAGCAAAGTCATGGCTGAGGTCCAGTGTGAAAAAAATCGAATAAAACACGTGATGGGAGCATTGAGGTTGCTTTACTAAAACTGGAGAGTGCAAAATCTGGTGCCAGCTGTGCATGGTAGCCAATCGGCTTCTAACTTCAGATTGTTCAATTAAGCTTTGACAAAAAAACCTGGAAGCTGATTGGTTTCTATGCAGAACTGCACCAGATTTTACACTCTCTAGTTTTAGTCAATCAACCCCATGCGTTGCCTATCGACTCCCACTTGATTGCGCTGTCTTAGTGGTGGGCTCATTTGAGCATTGCCATGCTGAGGTTTTCACTGGAAAGAAAGCTGTCATATGACCATCATCAGAGTGATGTCGCCTTCCTTTTTGAAGTAATACAATGATTTTATTGTTCTATCTCACATGGTGTTGTAGCGCAGGACAGCAAAATGGCATCTGTCTTGTACCTTATGCTTTTATTGGCTCTTGGAATTAACCCAGATGTTTAGATGTGATGGAGGAACTGTGCATGCAGTGGCCTGCTGTCTCCCAGCTGTGCGTTGTCAACTGTAGAATAGAACCCCTTGGTGGCGAGCAAGCTAGGAATAATCTATTGAACACTTAAAACCCAAACTCCTGCAAAAAATGTATAGAGATGGAACTTTTTATCAGTGTGTTTTTTTGGTTTTTGCAGTCTGCACCCCTCTTGGGGATTGTTGTTGTTTTTTTTTTTTTTTTTGTTCCTCTCTCCCCCCTTCTCTCAGGACGGGAAGCAATTTGAAATCTCTCTAGCGGGGTCGCAGACTGCAACAAAATACTGTTTGGTGAAATAATAAAGGCTTAAGCCGGCCATAGGTGGATCAAAATTCAGCAGGAAGCTTCTGAATTTTGATCCGTATATGGACAGGTTGGTTGCGCTGAAGTCCATCGGTTGATGTCAGTACAACCAGCCTGTTGTGTTTTTTAGGGTCATTCACTGCCGGCAGATATAGCTGGGAAACCTCCAACTGTCGCTATACAAAAGCTCCATGGTAGGGTCTCCCGTCCCCCCATATCAACACTGAATGTGTTAATGTGGAACTTGAGCAACTTTCTTTCCTGCAACCTGTGGTTGCAGGAGAGAAGATCGCTTTAATGTTTGGCTTGCTTTAGGACCTCAGTTCTGGTAGTTGCTCTCGGTGGCTTACTGTTTCGGTGACAACCAATCCCCTAACTTCTGCTGTCACAGGGGCAGGAAGTCAGATTAAACTTCCAGTCTGTGTCCTCTTTGCAGAGTATGCTTCCTCTCAGGACAGGAAGCAGTTGGCAATTTCTCCAGAGGGGTCATGGACTGCAATAGCACCGTTCTCAGTAAAAAAAAAAAAAAAAAAAAGTTGGAACCTCTGTCAGGTGACTGCTGTTGGTTTCGGCGAAAACCAATTCAAATTACAGTACTTGTAAATTCCCTTCCTGCCCCTGCAACAGAAAGTGAAAACTGAGTCACAGACAGCAATACAAGCTGGATAAAAGTATTCTAAAGTAAATAAATAATTAGATTTGTATTTGAAAGGGACAGTATAGGCATAACCGTGCAATCTAATGAGTACGTTGTACAATGTCAGACATTTTTGCTGTTCTGCCTGCATTACCAAAAAAGTAATTAAGCTTTAATTGGGCTGCCTCTGTGTGCAAAGGTGACGGGTATATGCAAGTTATTTATAAAGTCATCTATTTTTTTTTTTTTTTATTACGAGAATTAAAAAATGCAAGTTTTGAATGTAATGTAAATTTATCATCCATGTCCTTTTTTTTTTTTTTTTTTTTTTTTTTTTTTTAAATCCTGAAGTACTGATGTAGAGACTTTGCCTATCACATATGTTTAGACTAGACCAGGGCATCTACCAATCATTTTTCGGAGAGAGAGAAAAATCAGATCAAGGGGCTTTTTCTACCTTCCTGATGTGGCCATCCTTCCCTTCCCAGCTACAAGGGCTCTGCGGTTTGGGTTTCTGTTTGAGATAATGCCAATTCATCTGTTTAGATGGAATAGTGCTGTCACCGGCATGCTGCAACTTGTCCTCCGCAGATAGGACAGTCGCTCCAATCCTGAAGAAGTCAGTATTTTTTAAACACGATTGACAGTTCTCAAAAAACACATCCATTACAGGTGACAACCCTCTCTGGCTTTTAAGTCTCCCTTGTTTTCCGTTCCCTAAAGGCTGGGTGTCTGAGGTTGCAGAAAAACAGAGGCCACTGGATTATCAAATGCTGGATGACAGTTAGCTGGTCGGGAATGGATATTGAAGAGAAATTGTAAACTAGTTCAGTTTAATGTACAAAGCACTAAGCCATGCCTGGCTCTTCAGAGGTGGTGGCTGGGTGGTACCTGTTCTTCTTTTTTCTCACTGTGCAGGTGGCTGGACTCTGTTGCATATCCACGGATGGAGGGCTAGGATGTGCAGATGTAAATGTGAATTAATTTGCTGGACTCGGACAGTCTGTGTTGTCGTCAGATTCCGTTAAGCTGGACTTTATCTCCTCACCATCTCCCATCCTCCTACCTCCTGTTTTTTTTTTTTTTTTTTCTTTAATTATCACTTTCTTGCAAAGTGATTAGAGCATGTTCTGAATGTGTCCGTCCTTTTTTATGATTTTTTCATTTTGAAATGCTCTCTACTCTGCAGAGATTTCCTATAGTATTAGGGCTGTGTGCGTGTAAACTAGCGCTCCCTTTTAACTCTCTGCTTTTTAGATTATTTTTTTCCATTGCTCTCCTCCAATTAGGTTTTTTTTTTTGTTTCCCTCCCCCTGAGGAATTAAATTTTGCCATGCAAAGATCCTGTTCTTAGTAACCTCTCATCGTCTGTCTGTTTGATGGCAGACTGTCGTTTTTAAGATGGATTTTCAGAGGTAATGTTGAAAGACTCATAGGAAACCATTGCTAACACAGCTGCTGTTCTTAACTCTGCCTGTAGTGTTCAATAAAGTTGGGAGGGATTTTTTTTTCAGATGTGGTGGTCTCAGTTGTGTTGGTACATCTTGCTTTTATTCTGAAAGTTCTCATTTTGTCCTGGTCATGATTTAGTTAGAACTAGTAGTGCTGTTGGCTTTTTTCTATATATATATATATATATATATATATATATATATATATATATAAATCCTTTTTCATGTGGCATTTTGCTTAAGAGATCTGTTGCTTTAAATGAAGGAAAGGGAGCTGTTCAAACTGCCCCGGTTGTGGTTATGATGTATGCCCTTTGATGCGTTTCAACCCACCGGGCTTGGTCACCTCTCTAACCAAGTGCTATGGGTGGGGTGAAATGCTGATGCCGTACACCGTGACCACATGGTGGCTCACCCCCACTTCTGAATTGGTGCTCCCGGACCCCTTGTCACTGAGGCCTGTGTGCTGACAAGAAGGTCCCAAAGCCTTCGGCTTGAAGTGGTGCTACAAGCCCTGGATGAATAAGAACAGAAGTGCAAGAATACCCTTTACTAAAAAAATCTGCTGCCCAAGGCTCTCTCCAGTGTTTTGATGCAACTAGAACCCCCAGGCATTTGAACTTGTGATCTCTGCTGAAATGGAGGAGCAAAATAATCCAAATTCCAGCTTACTGCTTCAGCAGAGCTATTGTGATCAAACATCTATGCAAGTCTTAAACCATTTCCTCAAACATTTTTCCAGTGTTGAGGAACTTCTGTTTTGAACCAATTCATTGGGGGAGAGGGGGAGAGACCCTTATGTGGTCATTGGGCAGAATGCAACCCTTACAAGCAGGCAATTGGTGGCGCTGCCATTTGGTGTTGGCCCTGGACATAGGCAGATACCATCAGATTGGAGGTCAGTCAGCCACAGCTCAATAACCTGTGGAGGATCCCTGGACTCAGTGGATGATCTCAACTTTTCTTTTTGGGGATGTGAGCCCCAAGCAACATTTCCTGTTGTGGCCCTTCTGTTGCTTGCTACCCTTTTGGTGAAGTGAACATCTCTACATTTGTGGTTTCCCCTGCTTCCCTTTACTTACCTGATCCAGCACTGTGCCTGAGAGCAGTGCCGCTCTGCCTAATAGGCTCAGACAATTGTGGGGAGAGGCAGTGGCTTCCGGTGCAATCGGAGCCAATGAGGAGGGAGTGGGAGGCGCGGGGCAGAGCTGCACTTGGTGTGTCTGCACAAGTTTCCCTATAGCAAGCAGCTTGCTACAGTTGGTGCTGCTGGGGGACCCCAGAAGAGCAGGATCGGGGCTACTCTGCAAAACCATTGCACGGAGCAGGTAAATAACATGTTTGTAAAAAAAATAAGTATGTGTGTGTGTATATATAGTTAAACTTTAAAGGGTAGGGAATGGTTCAAGAGCATTTTTTTGGGGGGAGATTTCCCTTCAAATTCCTCAAGCACGCACAACAGGAAGTGTGAGAAATTGTCTCTAAAGTTTACCCAGCTTTCAGTCATTCTTATCACCGGGGACAATGGAAAGGGATAAACTCCTTAGCGGGGACACACGAAAGAAGGTTTTAGCTCTACATTTACTCTAAAGGGTTAGTTCACCTTTACCAAAAACTTGATTTTGCAGGGTGTCTGAAGGTAAAAATAAATGATGCAGCCTTGACTACAGTTGGTTATTGGCCTTTATAGGTGTAGTTAATTTGCATACCTGGTGGAAAAACTCCAGCTATGGCACCCCCCCCCCCTTTCCATTCTACTTTGTTGCCAAGATGCTCCCAGCTGTTACTAGTCACCCCCACCAACACAGTAGCAAGTTCTTAAACCCCCACGTGTGTGTGTGGTCCACTACCTCCACCATTGTAACATTGCAGAGCTCCTTCAACAGGGGTGAGGGGGCATGCATGCCAGGGAGATTGGATTGGCTTGACTGGGACTATCTTGCTAACATCTTAGCAACAAGGCAGGATGGGATAAAGCCATTTCTGGCAGTTTGGCCAGGCTTTGGGAGGTGTGTAATTTAGCCTACACCTTTAGCAAGGGTATTATGAACTAATACCGTTGAGTATAGGTCCACTTTAAGGGCTGGTGAGATGCCAGACATCGCATGTGATTTGCACCGCATTGCTGTGATGCGAATTTGTACCAAACCAAACTTGTGTAGGACCCTCTTCTTTTTCTTCTTTTTTTTTTTTGTGATCTCATTCCTCTCCGATTTCACAGTTCGCACTGCAAACTGATCTGGGGGTGTCATTAACATTTCTCTGTGAACTGCCGGCGATTCAGGTACAATGTGGGAAGCTGCACTGGATCCGTAGGGTTTCCCGCATGTCACCAGTGTGAACTGAGCCTCAAAGGGCTATTTGATCATTGTTGTGGGATTTAAAAGGTGTGTACATTTGCTTTTTGACATAATGGCTGTGGAATGAACAAAGCCTAGTCCTGGAGACCAGTCTTTATCTTCTCTGGTGCCCCTTCAGGCTTGTCTTTGGCTTTTGAGTTTAGGATTGTGTGTCCATATGTAAGAGTTCCACCACAATGCAGCAGCCTCACCCCTCCTAGCATGTTGCAGAGTTCACAGCTCTGTCCCATTTATCCTCAACGACTGGGAGTAAAAAAAAATCCTCTGTACTTTCAGGTATGGAGGAGCTTGTGGCTCAATTCCTTCCCTTTATGGCAGTGGTTCTCAACTCCTGTCCTCAGGGCCCACCAACAGGCCAGGTTTGCAAGATAACTGAAATGCATCACAGGTGATATAATTTGCTGCTCAGGGATTGCAGTATTCTAGTCTGCATCTCACCAAGGTAATACTTAAAATCTGGCCTGTTAGTGGGTCCTGAGGACAGGAGTTGAGAACCACTGCTTTATGGGATGGTGTGATGGCCCAACACTGTCACATGGGGGCAGGGACAGTGTCTTCAGCCCTGTGCAAGCTTTGCCTAGTCATTTTGGTACATATGCAGGGCAACGAAGGAAAGGTTAGTAGATGTTGCTGGATAAAGGGGATGTGAACCTGTACCCTTCCCTACGATGATAAAGCAAAGGTTCACACAATGGGGTATATTTATTAAAACTGGAGAGTGCAAAATCTGGTGAAGCTCTGCATAGAAACCAATCGGCTTTTAGGATTTTTTTTTTTTTTTTGTCAGCTTACAGTGATTGTAAAGGGTTTTTATTTACAACCCTCTTATACTTGCCTACTCTGTGCAAGGGTTTTGCACAGAGCAGCCCCGATCCTCCTTTTCTGAGGTTCTGGCTCCTCTTGAATGCCCCCACGGAGAGGGGGCTTTTCATGGGGGCGCGCTCACGAGTCCTGCTGCGTCCATTGACCAAGACCGCAGGACTCGGCCCTGGCTCCCGTGTTACTGGATTTGATTGACAGCAGCGGGATCCAAGGGCTCCCGCTGCTATCAATCTATCCAATGAGGACAGAGACAGCGGCTGGAGTATCTGGGCTTGTGCATGTCATGGGAAGGGATGGGTTCAGCTAAGAAAAAGGTGAGGCTTCGGGTGGGGGGGGGGGGGGCAGCTGCAGCACAGAAGCTTTTTCACCTTAATGCATCAAGGTGAAAAAAAACTGGCGACTTTTTAAAGAGATTGTAAAGTGGATGTAAACACGATTTCATGAAATCTGACCCCATGGCGTGTTTGTTTTTTTTTTCAGCTGTCAGCGGGGAAGCTTGTTGACAGCTGATGACTCATTGGTTGTTGGGGATGTGGTGGCCGGCTTCTCGGCCCCCTCAGCATCCAGCTATATACAGTGTGTTTAATGAGGGGCAAAAAAAGGGGTTTTAAAACGGATGTCAACGGATCGTCTGCTAACATCTGTTTTTCCTCCTGTCTAAAAAAAACACAAACAAAGAAAACCTTATTTTTCTTCCATTAAAGAAAACCGGAGCTTACTGGAGCCGCTATCCAATAGAGATGCATGTATGGCCATTTTTCATCCGTCAAATTAATGGACTAAAAACTGACATACGGAACTCCTGTGTGCAAGGACCCAAAGGCTCGGTACACACTGGGGATTCCTGTCAGGCGCCTGACAAGTCGCGCTCCATTCAGTGTAATGGAATCGTTCTAATCGGAGCAGGGGTCCTGTACTACTTGGGGGCGACTTTGGAGTGACTTGCATTGACTTCTATTACAGAAGTTCCAGTGTGAACCGAGACTAATGCCGCGTACACACGGCCAGACTTTGCCACGGGCAAAACTCTGTTGGAATTGCTCTCTATCTAAGTTCGTCCGGGGCATAAACACGGTCGGAATATTCGTTGAAAAGCTCGCATCTGACTTTTTCCATCGGAAATTCCCACTCTGTGTACGCGGCATTGGGCTAGCTATAGATGGCATGGATTTCCATTGTTCAGTAAACAAACCAGCATGGAGGAAAGTAATCGCCAGTGCCTGCTACTCTATTTAGATAGCTGACAGCAGTGGCTGCCTGGATACCTAAACAGTGACTGCATATGATTGGCTGCAATCTCTGGCTGACAATTTTTCATCCACCTTCAATTGGAATTCATTGATCCTGGTGGTGAGGACTGGGTGGATCAGCCAAAATTCAAGGCATATATGGCAGGCTTTACTCCCCTGTAGAAATGGATGGGGCTGTGCCCTATTCAAGTCTATAGAGACTTGATACACTGATGCAGGTAGCACTGCAGTAGACTTTGAGCCCATAGATGTGAACCCTGATGAAGGCATCTGCTTTCTGGGGAGGGCGACTGATTTAAAAAAAAAAAAAATCTTGTACTTCATGGGATTTTGTGCTCTTTATGGGAGTACAGCCAGCTTAGCGATAGCAGCCTCTAGATGTTCCTCAAAAGAAATGAACTGGCAGCTGCCTGTTGACTTTATAAAATGCTAGTTGCCTGGCTGTATTGCAGATTCTCTGACATGGAACACATTCTGAGCCACTACCTGAAACAAGCATGCATTAAATGAAGTCTCTCGGCTCCTCCGCGCATCAGATAACCCCCTCTGGGAAGCGCTCTCCCAAGGGGGGGGGTTACCTTGCGGGCGCGCTCCCGTGTCCAGCATTTGGCGTCCGTAGCCGCCAAATGCAGAACTCGGTGCCGACCGCATCATTGGATTTGATTACAGCAGCGAGAGCCAATGGCTGCCCTGTTATCAATCTATCCAATGAAGAGGTGAGAACCTGTGGAGAGAGCAACGGCGGGATCTTGCCCACGGCAATTCGGGGCTTAGGTGAGTAAAATGGGGGGGGGCCGGGCCGGACACTGCAAGGTGTTTTTTCACCTTAATGCATAGGATGCATTAAGGTGAAAAAACACAAAGGTTTACAACCCCTTTAAAGCTGGGTTCACACCTATGCGTATTGGATGTGGCTTTCACTGCATCCAATTCGCATAGCAGGAGAATGTGACGGCTCTCTATGAAGCCGGTTCACATATCTCCGGGGCGGCTGCGGAGTGCACTGCACAGACACTCTGTGCGTCTTTGACTCAGTTTCTGGGCCGAATTCATACAAAGATTTGGCCCTGAACTGGAGAATAGGGACGTACAATGTTTCTCAGCCAGTGTGAACCGAGCCTTAAGAAAACGTGTACCTTTTGCCACAAGTTGTCTTTGGGGGGGATTTAGTAAAACTGGTGCAGCTCTGCATAATACCAATTGTCTTCTAACTTCAGCTTGTTCAGTTAACCGGTTTCCAACCTCCCCATGTACATTTACTGTGGTGGGGTGGCCGTTCTGAGCAGAATCGCATACTAGTATGTGATCCTGCACTTTCTGGGGCATGCATGCACGCCACCAGCGACCCGTTCTCGCTGTGATCAGATACAGCGGGAGTCAGTCAGCAGGTCCGGCGGAGTTGATGTCCACCAGGACCCGCCAATCATTCAGGACACAAGCAAAATGGCGGTCTGCCTTTGTAAACAAGGCAGATTGTTGCACTGTCGGAGGGGAAGGAACTGAGCCTGTGTTTCTGCTAAGCAGGAACATGGATCAATGCCTTCTCATAGTCTAATCAAAGCACCTTTCCCATAGTTAGTAAGGACAACTTAGGCACACGTTTAACCCTTTGATTGCCCCCTGATGTTAATGCCTTTTTTTGCCAGTCTCATTAGTACAGTGACCATGCATATTTTTTAAGCACTGATCACTCTTAGGCCCTTTTCACACTAGTGCGACTTCAAAGTCATGCAGTTTTTGCTGCAATTTATGGGAATGCCTGTGTAATTGGTGGCATCAAAATCAGACCAAAGTAGTGCAGGGACTACTTTGAAGTCGTACTAATATGAATGGTTGTTATTGGAAATCATGGGAAATGACTTGTCATGCTACTTTGCCATCACAAATCGTGGAACTAGTCGTATAAGTGTGAAAGGGGCCTACGTGTCACTGGTCCCCCAAAATTGCCATCATTAATAATAAAATACAATACACCAGTTTGTAAGACGCTATAACTTTTGCACAAACCAATCAATATACTCTTAGGCCCTTTTCACACTACTGTGACTTCAAAGTCGCACGATTTTACCGTGATTTCAGGGAATGCCTGTGTAAGTGGCATCAAAATCGGACCAAAGTAGTGCAGGGACTACTTTGAAGTCGGAACAAGTCGTACGAAGGTCCCTTTCATACTTATACGATGTGTGATGGCAAAGTAGCATGACAAGTCGTTTCCCATGATTTCCAATGACAACCATTCATATTAGTACGACTTCAAGTCGTTCCGACTTCAAAGTAGTCCCTGCACTACTTTTTGTCCGATTTTGATGCCACTTACACAGGCATTCCCTGAAATCGCGGTAAAATCGTGTGACTTTGAAGTTGCACTAGTGTGAAAGGGCAATAATACATGAATGGTTGTCATGGGAAACGACATGCTACGTTGCCATCACAAATCGTGGGACAAGTTGTGAAAGTGTGAAAGGGGCCTTATTGGCATTTTTTTTTATACCAAAAATATGTAGCAGAATACATATTGGCCTGAACGGATGAAGAAATTAGATTTTTTTTACTGGATGCGTTTTATAGCAGAAAGTAAAAAATATTGCTTTTTTTGTTTTTTAGTGTAAAAATATAATAATTTTATTTGGATTCAGCGTCGCAAGAGGGTGCAATTGTCCGTTAAAGTAACGCAGTTCACTTTTTAGGAAAAATAAATAATAAATGCAAATTTTTTTTTGAGCCTGTAAAGCATTGCACTAGTGATCAGCTCTCCTCAAGTTCTGTCAGAGTATCTGTGTTCTGTTGAATATTGCCCTTGGTCAAAAAATGCCCGCTTTGGGTTGCGCGGTATGAAAAGGCATAACAGCTGATTTCCCATTCAGCTGTTGTGACAGCGCATTCGCGCAGTGCCGGAGACGATAGCCGACGAGCGCTGAGGGATAGAATTATTCCTCAATTCTGCCTTGCACTTTGCTGGGCGTGTTCAGTGTTGTGAAGGGTGTTTTGTTTTTTTGGTGTTGATGGGTGGGTTCAGTGCTGCAAAGGGACAATGTTGTTCTCCGATTCTGTACCCAATGTATGCAGCACTAAACCTGCCCATCACAAAAAAAAGCCCTTCACAACAATGAACACGCCCCTGCAAGTGCGAGGCAGAATCGGAGAATAATTTTGTCCCTTGGCGCTCATCGGCTATTGTGTCCGATGCACTGCACATCTGCTGTCACAACAGCTGAATGGGAAATCAGCTGTTGTGCTGTTTCGTACTGCGCAGCCCGGAGCGGGCATTTTTCGATCGAGGGCACTATTCGACAGACCACTGGTACGGGCAAAGAGTTACAATCTGACAGGAAGAATCAATGAACTACCACAGAGCCATGGAAGGTTGAGAACTACCGATCCTGACAACCCTGGGGCCCTAAGCAAAATTTTGCTAAGGGGTCCTCTACGGTGGTGAAAAATGGGTGTGGTTTACACAAAATAGTGGCTGTGGCTTGAAGGGGGTGTGGTTAGAGTCTGAGATTAATGATGGAGGGACAGCAGGCCCAGATCCTACACCACAATAGAAATGTGTATTCCAGAAAGTTTAACAATCAGCAGATAAAGATACTCCAAACACCTGGTCTTAGCGCTTCAATCATCCTGGCACCATGGTTGTTATGGTGTCAGGATGATTGAAGTGCATTATTTCTATTATTACATTGTAATATAGAATGAAATTATTCAACTCGCCATAATGCAGAATCGGTGGAAGTCCTGAGCCCCTCCTTGCATCAGGCGTACCCGGCGGAGCCCCTCCTTGCATCAGGCGTACCCGGCGGAGCCCCTCCTTGCATCAGGCGTACCCGGCGGAGCCCCTCCTTGCATCAGGCGTACCCGGCGGAGCCCCTCCTTGCATCAGGCGTACCCGGCGGAGCCCCTCCTTGCATCAGGCGTACCCGGCGGAGCCCCTCCTTGCATCAGGCGTACCCGGCGGAGCCCCTCCTTGCATCAGGCGGAGCCCCTCCTTGCATCAGGCGGAGCCCCTCCTTGCATCAGGCGGAGCCCCTCCTTGCATCAGGCGGAGCCCCTCCTTGCATCAGGCGGAGCCCCTCCTTGCATCAGGCGTACCCAGCGGAGCCCCTCCTCACACCAGGTATGATCCTCACTGGAGCCACCCCTTACATCAGGTATGATCCCCCCAGTAGCAGAGACTCTCCGCCGCCAATACAGAACAGAGTGGACTGGAGGAGATTGGCCAGGTGTCTGCCAATAGGTATTAAGCTCCGGCGCCCCCACCCTTCCCACATTTCACAGACAGCAGTGAGGAGGGAGGTGGGCTGTGCCGCAGCTTAATTCCTATTGGCAGCCACCCGGCCTCCTCTTGTTTTGGTCTTCAAGAAAATGGCAGCCGGCGGAGACATTGTCTCTGCCCGGCCACGGAACTCGAACGGCGGCGGTCTTCAAGAAAATGGCGGTCGGCGGAGACATTGCCTCCGCCCGGCCGCAGACCTCTAGCGGCGCTGAAATCGGGGGCCTCGAGTCATTTGTGGGGCGCTAAGCAGCTTGCATGGCGTGTGTATAGGGCGGATTGGCTCTGACTACAAGCCAACAACCGCAAAGGATGTCGGGGCTTGTAGTTCATTCACACAGAGCTGTGTGAATGAAGTGGGCGGAACTCTGCAAGGCCGTGCAGATTTTAAAGAGACAGGTAGTACAGGGAACTACTCCCCGTATTGCTGTCACAGGGAGTGCAGGTAGTGGCTGCAGCATTGTAAACATGCTCCATCCTAAAAAATGGGTGTAACATGTTCCCAAAGGTGAACTTCTCCTTTAGGCTGGGTTCACACTTGTGCGACACAACAGCCGTCCTACTTTGGATCCGACTTTGCCCTGCGACATGAAGCCGACATATGTCCGACTTTCACTGAACGGGGATCCGACTTGGATCCCCGCCAATACCAGGCACTGTGTTTGGTATGAATCTTGAGGGGGAACTCCACGCCAAATTTTAAATAAAAAAACCGGCATGGGTTCCCCCTCCAGGAGCATACCAGGCGCTTCCGTCTGGTATGGATTTTAAGGGGACCCCCCTAAGCTGAAAAAACAGCGTGGGGGTCCTCCCAAAATCCAAACCAGACCCTTATCCCAGCACGTAACCTGGCAGGCCGCAGGAGAAGAGGGGGGGACGAGAGAGCGGCCCCCCTCCCTCCTGAACCGTACCAGGCCGTGTGCCCTCAACATGGGGGGTTTAGTGCTTTGGGGGCAGGGGGCGACCTGTGGCCCCCCCACCCCAAAGCACCCTGCCCCCATGTTGATGAGGACAGGGCCTCTTCCCGACAACCCTGGCCATTGGTTGTCGGGGTATGCGGGGGCTTATCGGAATCCGGAAGCCTCCCTTTAATAAGAGGGCCCCCCACCCTATGTGAATGAGTATGGGGTACATCGTACCCCTACCCATTCACCTGGTGGAAAAAAATGTCAATAAAAAAAAAAAACCACTACACAGGTTTTTAAAGTAATTTATTACACAGCTCCGGGGGGTCTTCTTCCGACTCCGGGGGTCTCCGGTGTCGTCTCTGCACTCTCCGGTTCTTTCTTCCTTCTGCCGGGCCTTCGCTATCTTCTTCCAGCTCTTTTGCTAGCGGGGCCCGGTCTTCTCCGCCGCCGCCTTCTTCCCTCTTCTCTTCGATGTTGACACGCCGCTTCCTGCCGCTGTAATGCTGGGTGTGCGGTGCGCTCCGATTTTATATAGGCCTCTCATGACGTCAGTCACATGCTCCGGGTGGCCACATGCTCCCATGACATCAGTCACATGCTCCGGAGCTTGGGACTGTGATGTCATGAGAGGCCTATATAAATCTGAGCGCACCGCACACCCAGCATTACAGCGGGAGGAAGAGACGTGTCAACATCGAAGAGGAGAAGAGGGAAGAAGGTGACGGAGAAGACCGGGCCCTGCTAGCAAAAGAGCTGGAAGAAGATAGCGGAGGCCCGGAAGAAGGAACCGGAGAGCGCAGAGACGACATCGGAGACGACACCGGAGACCCCCCCCCCCCCCCGAAGTCGGAAGAAGATCCCCGGAGCTGTGTAATTACTGTAATAAATTAAAAACCTGTGTAGTTTTTTTTTTATTGACATTTTTTTTTCCACCAGGTGAATGGGTAGGGGTACGATGTACTCCATACCCATTTACATAGGGTGGGGGTGCCGGGATCTGGGGGCCCCCTTATTAAAGGGGGGCTCCCGGATTCTGATAAGTCCCCGCCCGCATACCCGACAACCAACGGCCAGGGTTGTCGGGAAGAGGCCCTGTCCTCATCAACATGGGGGCAGGGTGCTTTGGGGGTGGGGGGGGCCGCCCGCCCCAAAGCACCAAACCCCCCATGTTGAGGGCATGTGGCCTGGTATGGTTCAGGAGGGAGTGGGCGCTCTCTCTCATCCCCCCCTCTTTTCCTGCTGGCTGCCAGGTTGCGTGCCTCGGATAAGGGTCTGGTTTGGATTTTGGGGGGACACCCCCACACTGTTTTTTCGGCTTAGGGGGTTCCCCTTAAAATCCATACCAGACCGAAGGGCCTGGTATGCTCTTGGAGGGGAACCCATGCCGTTTTTTTTATTTAAAATTTGGCGTGGAGTTCCCCCTGAAGATCAGCAGAGCACAAGTCACATGCCAAAGTCGAATCATGCAAGACTGCGGTCCGACTTTGATCCGACTTCAATGATAGTCAATGGGCTGAAGTAGGATCAAAGTCGGACCAAAGTAGTACAGGGAGCATTTTCAAAGTCGGACCGACATGTGTTGGACCAGTTAAGACGGCTCCCATAGGGAAACATTGATTTTCACACGTCATGCGTCATGAGCTCCCAACGTTGGAGCGTTTGTCGGACAAATGTGAACCCGCCCTCAAACTTTGACAATCAAACCTGGAAGGTGATTGGTTACTATGCACAGCTGTACCAGTTTATGTGCTCCAGTTTTAGTATATCACCCCGCTCCCATTAGTGACACATAGGCAAGACTGCTGCACTGAGGATGAAGGTTGAGACGAGCTAGGAATTCATTAAGGTGTTTGTAAACCCTCACATATATGCAGTGAAGTGACTAGCCTCAGGTGATACACAGAGATGAAAGAAATCCCCCTACATAAGTTGTACCTGTTGTCTGCAGCCCTCTCTCCTCTACAGCTGGTCAAAGCACAAAATTTACTTGATATTTCCAAGCTTCAGAAGAAGGGGTGGAGATCTGATGTCACACACTGCTTCCACTGAGCTCCCTGCTCTATCCTGTGCAATGGACAACCCACCCAGTGAGCCAATGAGGAGAGAGTGGTGGGTGGGACAGAGCCATGCTCATTGTCCATTCTTAGGAGCAAACCTGCTTGAGTGCACCCCATCGCAAGAGGCTTGCTGTTGGGGCACTCATCAGGGTGGGGGGGACCCAAAAAGAAGAGAATCGCGGCTGCTCGGTACAAAATAAATTGCACAGAGCAGGTAAGTATGTGTGTTGTTTAAAAAAAAAAAAAACCTTAAAGTGTAAGTTCACCTGTATAGAAAATCTTTTGGGTGACCTTACAATGGACCCCCCCCCCCCCCCCGTCCCGCTGTACAAGATTGCTGCGATCCCTCACTGTCAGACATCGAAATGCCGTCTCACCACTCCGGGGATTTGAAACCCCCCCGCTGCTTAATCTCGTGTCCGTATTGCTTAGCCAGTACAGATTACAGGGATTCTAATTGATAAGCACATCATATGGATGGCGCGGACCAATCAGAAGCAGTCTAGCCTGTACTGTCAGCACTGAGAGGAGAGAAAGCCGCCAGCATTTTAAATCCCCGGACCCGTGAAGCGGCTTTTTCTGTAAAGGTGAATTTACACTTTAGGGCTCTTTCACACGGAGGTCCGTTCAGGTCCGCCTGTCAGTTTTTTAGGCGGACCTGAAACGGATCCTCCATGCACCCCTATGGAGGCACGGATGTCAGCAGAGACATGTCCGCTGACATCCGCTCCGCCAAAGTGTGACGGAGGAAAACCCTATTTTTCCTTCCGTCAGCGGATCGGATGACAACGGACTCTACGGTCCGTCGTCATCCGATTCCCCATAGGGGAGAGCGGCGCTCTGACAGGGCGGTCCCTGCACAGTGTGCGGGGACCGCCCAGTCATCCGTCGGCTCAGCGGGGATCAACGGAGCGATCCCCGCTGAGCAAGCGGAGCTTCACGGGGCGGATCTGCACGGATCCGCCCTGTGTGAAAGGGGCCTTAGGGAACTTACACTTTAAAGCAAAGCTGTACTGAAAAAAAGAGACTGCCACTGCTGATCTTCTGCTTTTCTCCAGTATTTGAAGTCCTAAAAGGTGGGACAAGGATGCAACCATTGAAGTTAGAACATCTGGCCTACATGCTGGTTCGGAGTCAGTGACTTCACCTTTCACGCCCATATGATGTCCTGGACTTTAACCACTTCAATACTGGGCACTTTCCCCCCTTCCTGCCCAGGACAATCTTCAGCTTTCAGCGCTGGTACATTTTGAATGACAATTACGCAGTCATACAACATCGTACCCAAACTAAATTTTTATCATGTATTCCCCCACAAATCAAGCTTTTTTTTGGGTGGAATTTGATCACCTCTGGGGTTTTTTTTTTTAAAGAATTAAAAAAAAAAAGTCTGTTTCTGTTATAAAACTTTGTATATAAGCAAGTTTTCTCCTTCACTGATGGGCACTGGCAGGCAGAGTGCCATCCCTAATGGACACTGATTGGCATCCTCAATGGGTCCGCACTGATAATGCGTTTATTCTCAGCGCAGACCCCCCCCCGACAGGAGAGCAGCCAAATGGCTCTCCTCTACTCGCGCCTGACAGTGCAAGTGGAGGAAAAGATGTTAAATGGCTTCTCCTGTTTACACTGTGATTGGACACAGCTGATCACATGGTAAAGAGCTTACGTCATAGGCTCTTTACCAGTGTGTCACACTGCACGCTAGCAGCTTATCCTGCTGGACATATGACACCCAGTCAGAATGATGGAACAACTTTCCGGGCATCATTCTCCTATACAGTGGAACCTCGGATTACGAGCATAATCCGTTCCAGGAGAATGCTCGTATTCCAAAGTACTCACATATCAAAGCGAGTTTCCCCATTAAAGTCAATGGAAACGAAAATACACCTTGGCAAACCTCGGAAAGACTTTGTTACCGAGATTTTCAGAGGTCAGCAGAGCTGTCCTCGGGCCTTTCTGTGCATTTCCCAACGGTGCCAATCGGCGATGTTCGGCTCTGCTCCGGCCCCCCCCCCCCCACTTCAGGCCAAACGCGGTACTGCACACCGCTTTGGCCTGAATCGTGCTCGTTATGTGAGACAACACTCGCAAACCGAGTTACGATGTTTAAAAATACAGTGCTGGTATTGCGAAACGCTCGTTAACCGCGTTACTCGCAATCCGAGGTTCCACTGTATGGCGGTTGGGAAGTGGTGATATCTAAATGAGGGCTGCCGCTAGAGGTATCATTCCAGATATTTTTTTTCAGCCAGCGATTCCCTCACATCTTAGCAGCTGTTTAGCTGCTTGATTGCTTTCACAGGTGCTGGGAGGGGACGTCCCCCTCTGGTGCCTCTCCAGTCTCTCCCGTGTGATCGGGGAGCCGGAGACAGTCCACGGCCATCTCTATGACCCTCGGAGGCCGGAAGCGATGTCTTAATGTATTTTCTGGTGCCGGCCGATGTAAACCCTGCCATTTTTATTAATTTTTTGCTGAAAAGCCTGATATCTATTTATTTTTATTTTTTTCATCTCAGAGGAAAGATCTGGAGACTTGTAGACCCCAGATCTCTCCATAAAGAAGACCTGTCATGACCAATTCCTATTACAGGGGTGGTTTACATTCTTTATAATAGGAATAAAAGTGATTAAAAAATTCAGGGGGAAGTGTAAAGATAAAGTAAAAACTTTTTTTAACCACTTGCCGACCAGCCGCCACCGATATACGGTGGTAGGTCGGCTCTATTGCGCAAATCGGCACAACGGTACGGTGGTTCCTTTTAAGAGCCATCCACGATCGCTCATCAGAGGCAGAACGGGAATCTGTCAGGGGAGAAGAGAGATCGTGTGTTCCTAGTGATTTGGGAACAGCGATCTCTGTACTCCCTGTCAGTACACTCTCTCCCCCCAGTTAGAAACACCTCCCTAGGGAACACTTAACCCCTTGATCGCCCCCAATGTTAACCCCTTCCCTGCCTGTGCATTTTTATAGCACTGATTGCTGTAAAAATGTCACTGGTCCCAAAAAAGTGTGGGATTTATACGTTGCAATCCCCCTCAAAATCGCTGATCGCCATTACTAGTAAAAAAATATATAATAATAAAAATCCCATACATCTATCACCTATTTTGTAGACGCTATAACTTTTGCACAAACCAATATGCTTATTGCGATTTTTTTTTTTTTTTTTTTTTGATTTTTTTTTTTTAAAGATAAATATGTAGTAGAATACATGTTGGCCTAAACGGCTGAAGATGTTTTTTTGGGATATTTAAACATTTATATTTACTATAAAAATAGTTTTTTTTTTTTCTAAATTTTCGCTTTTTTCTTGTTTTATAGCGCAAAAAATAAAAACCACAGAGGTGATCAAATATCACTAAAATAAAGCTTAATTTGTGGGAAAAGGAGGACATTAATTTTGTTTGGGTACAGCGTTGCACGAATTGACAGTTAAAGTGACGCAGTGTTGTATTGCAAAAAAATGGCCTGGCCATTAAGGGGATAAATCCTCCCGGGGCTGAAGAGGTTAAAGCGCACCCATCCCCTCGTGCTCGCACGCAAGTCGCGCCCTTGTTTGTAAACAGTGTTCAAACCACACGTGAGTGATTGCCGCGATCGTAAAGCCCCGTACACACGGTCGGACTTTTGGCCAACAAACTTCATTTTGAGCAATCCGACTGTGTGTACGCTCCATCGGACAAACTTTTTTCGTTTGGTTTTGGATTTCATCGGACAAAAGTTGGGTCTGCAAACGGACAAAATTTTGCCCAACAGAAGTCCGATGGAGCAAAGTCCGACCGTGTGTACAGATAACCATCGGACTTTAGTCCGATGGACAAAACAACTAATGTTAAAATCAACCAACAATAGCAGAAGTTGACCAAAGGGTGGCAGTAAAGAGCAGAAAAGAGCAGAAAAAACACGCGATGTTGTAAGAAGTTTTAAGAAAGTTTGCAGAAAAGTCAGAGCGTGTGTATGCTATGGGTGTTCCCAACCAACTCCGTTCGGACAAAAAACCGAACAGTTTAGTGTTCGAGGAGGGCTTGAATTATTGCTCTAAAGCCCCATACACACGGTCGGACTTCCATCCTGGAAGTCTGACCGTGTGTATGGGGCTTTAGAGCAATAATTCAAGCCCAAGCCCTCCTCTAACACTAAACTGGTAGCCTGTAAAAAAAAATTAAGGCGTCGCCTATGGAGAATTTTAAGTCCCAAGGTTTAGCGCCATGCCACAAGTTTGTGCAATTTTAAAGTGTGACGTGTTAGGTATCCATTTACTCGGCGTAACATCTTTCACAATATACAAAAAAAATTGGGGTAAAATTTTTTATTTTTTTAATTCATTAAAGGGTTTTTTCCAAAAAAAAAAAAATTGCGTTCAAAACAGTTTTTCACACATACTGTGTGACATAAAAGACTGCCATTTTATTCCCTAGGGCAGTGATTTCGAACCTTGACACCACAGATGTTTTGAAACTACATTTCCCATGATGCTCATGCACTCTGCAGTGTAGCTTAACATTAGGGATGAGCCGAACACCCGCCGGTGTGGTTCGCACCAGAACATGCGAACAGGCAAAAAAAAAGTCTGAGACACGATCATGAAAAAAAATCCAAAAGTGCTAATTTTAAAGGTTAATATGCAAATTATTGTCATAAAAAGGGTTTGGGGACCCGGGTCCTGCCCCAGGGGACATGTGTCAATGCAAAAAAAAGTTTTTAAAACGTCAGTTTTTTCGGGAGCAGTGATTTTAATGATACTTAAAGTGAAACATTCCTTTAAATTTCGTACCTGGGGGATGTCTAAAGTATGTCTGTAAATCAGCGCATGTTTCCCGTGTTTAGAATTGTCCCTGCAAAAAAAGTAATTTCTGAAGGAAAAAAAATAATTTAAAACAACTCCGCGGCTATAATGAATCCCCGGGTCCCCAGCAATACAGACAAAAAAGCCATTGAAAGAAAACGGCAGGGGTCCCCCCCAGTACATTACCAGGCCCTTGTGGTCTGGTATGAATATTAAGGGGGAACCCCTGCCGGTTTTTTTTCAATGACTTTTATCTGTATCGCCGGACCCAACAATTCATTAATAGATGCAGTAGTTTTAAATGACTTTTTTTTTCCTTCACAAATGATATTTTGCGCAGGGAACCAAAATTTTTTAAAAAAAAGCGTGAGGGTTCCCCCAAAATTTCAAATCAGGCCCTTGAGGTCTGGTATGGATTTTAAGGGGAACCCCGCACCAAAAAAAATGGCGTGGTTGATGGGGACAAGGGCCTCATCCCCACAACCCTTACCCGGTGGTTGTGGGGGTCTGCAGGCGAGGGGCTTATCGGAATCTGGAAGGGGATGTAGACGGGACTCCGCCTACGTCATTGGCTATTCCCTGGCAAGTGGGGAAAGCTGGGGCTTACCCTATGATGTGACTGGTGACCCCGCCCCCTCGTACGTCATGGGGGTTTCGCGTGGAGTGGAGACTGCAGCATCGCGGGACATAGAGAACAACGCTGGACAGACTGGATTACATTGATGGAATGTTTTTTTTATTTTTAATAAAGGACTTTCCCAACTGTGTCTTTTTTTTTTTTTTTTTTACACTTTCTTTGTGAAATGGTAGGGGTACAATGTACCCATTACCAATTGACATGGGGGCAGAATCTGGGGGTCCCCTTTGTTAAAGGGGGCGTCCAGATTCCGATAAGGCCCCTGCCCGCAGACCCCCACAACCACCGGGCAAGGGTTGTGGGGATGAGGCCCTTGTCCCCATCATCATGGGGACATTCTCCCCATGTTGAGGGCATGTGGCCTGGTACAGTTCAGGAGGGGGGGTGCTCTCTAGTCCCCCCTCTTTTCCTGCGGCCTGCCAGGTTGCGTGCTTGGATAAGGGTCTGGTATTGATTTGGGGGGGGCACCCCAACACCATTTTTTTTTTAATTTTGGTGCGGGGTTCCCCTTAATATCCATACCAGACCTGAAGGGCCTGATATGGAATTTTGGGGGGGGGGGGGGGGGGATCCCCATGCATTTTTTTAATTATGGTTCCCTGTGCAAAATGTCATTTTTGAAGGAAAAAAACGACGGTTACTTACCGATAACGGTGTTTCTACGAAACCTTCCAGGATGGCACCACATGAGAGATGATAGGCTCTACCCAACAGGAAACACAATCAGTTCACACATGTTTAAAAGGCCCCACCTTATCCCTTGTCCTTCAGTAGTTGTAAAGTTATACTCCCACTAGACCACAAGGGCTATTCAACATCTTAAGTACTTACCACTTAGTGTGTATATACTCCTCCACCCATAGCAGGGCGGGAAGTAGGCCTGACGTCCTGGAAGGTTTCGTAGAAACACCGTTATCGGTAAGTAACCGTCGGTTTTCTCACCTCACCTTCCAGGACGGCACCACATGAGAGGATAATAAAGGAATCCACAGGCCTACCTTAGGGTAGGACCACTGCCTGTAACACTTTTCGACCGAAGGCAAGGTCTTGCTGCGATAGGACCTCCACACGGTAGTGCTTCAGGAAGGTGTCTTGTCTGGACCAGGTGGCTGCGTTGCGGATCTGTTCCCAGGAGGCCCCTGCTTTCTCAGCCCTTGAGGTAGCTAGGGCTCTAGTTGAGTGCGCCTTTTTTCTGGTGCGGGCATGCCTGCATTTTTGTACGCTAAATTAATGGCTTGCCTTATCCACCTGGAGACTGAGGACTTTGATGCTTGGAGTCCCTTTCTACTTCCGGAAAACAAAATTAAGAGATGATTAGACCTTCTAAAATCCTTAACCCTCTGTAAATATGTAAGGAGGCACCTCCTGACATCTAGACAATGGAATCTTTTTTCCCCTTCATTTCTAGGATTCTCACAGAAGGATGGCAAGGTCATCACCTGAGTTCTGTGGAACGCTGACGATACCTTAGGTAGATACAGCGGGTCTGGTTTGAGGATGATTCTGTCAGGTAGGATCATTAAGAAAGGTTCCTTGATCGAGAGGCATTGCAGGTCTCCTACTCTCCTGGCAGTAGTGATTGCCAGTAGAAAGGCTAATTTAATGGTCAAAAATTTTAATGAAATTTCTTCTAAGGGTTCAAAAGGGTGACTAGATAACGCCTCTAGTACCCTAGTTAGGTCCCAAGGTGGGAACCTATCTTTTTTGACAGGAGTAGTCCTATCTCTGGTTACCAAAAATCTTTTATCTAAAGGTTCTTTCGCTATCCTAGCGTCAAGAAAAGCTGAAAGTGCCGCCACTTGTACAGTGTTGACAGCCACACCCTTCTCTACCCCATCCTGGAGAAATTCCAGGATTACCGGGATAGAGGTGGAAACAATATGTTTTTGTTTACACCAAGTACAAAAGATCTTCCAAACTTTGAGGTAAATTTTTCTAGTTACCGGCTTCCTACTTAAGAGTAAGGTATCTATTACTCTGTCTGAGCAGCCCTTTTGTTTAAGGATCTGGCGCTCAATAACCACGCCGTGAGTTGGAAAAATTCCGGTCTGGGGTGCACTACTGGACCCTGTGACAGGAGGTCCGGAATGTTCGGCAGCTTCCAGGGGGGGGGGCGCTACTGATAGCGACTTTAGGGTTGCAAACCAAGTCCTTCCTGGCCACCAGGGGGCCACTAGGAGGACTCTGCCCGAAACCCGGCTGAGCTTCTGGATGACTCTCGGAATCAGAGACAGAGGGGGGAAGGCGTAAGCCAACCCGAATGTCCAGCTTTGAGCCAGGGCATCCAGGCCCTCTGACTCTCTCTCCCGAGAGAGGGAAAATAATCTCTTGACCTTTCTGTTTTTCTGACTGGCAAAGAGGTCTATTTCGGGGCAACCGAACCTCTGAACTATCTTTTGGAAAACTTCCGTTTTCAGTTCCCAATCCCCCTGTGTGACGGACTGGCGACTGAGGAAATCTGCCTCCTTGTTGTCTGTACCTCTTATGTGTACGGCTGCCAAAGAGACTAACCTGTGCTCTGTCCAGGTTAGGATCGCCATAGTCAAGGTCAAAAGTCCCTTGGACCTGGTTCCCGCCTGGTGGTTCAAGTATGCTACCGTCGTAGCATTGTCCGAACACACTAAAACCTCCTTTTCCCTGATTATTTTCTCGAAGGCCTTTAGTGCTTCGCCCACCGCTCAGTTCTCTGAGATTGGAGGAGGATTCGGCTATTTCTTTTCACCAGGAGCCCTGGGCCTTGGCTTCTCCTAGATGAGCTCCCCATCCCCGGGCACTTGCATCCGTGGTGAGCCTTATTGGGTCCCACTGGTTCCAAGGTCTGCCTTTTTTCAGGTTGTCTGGGACTGACCACCACACCAGGGATGATTTTACCTGACAGGGAAGGATGACTTCTTCGTCTAGGGACTCGTTCCTTCTGTCCCAAGAGGAAAGGTGGAAGAGCTGTAGGTCTCTTGAATGCAGTTGCGCCCAGACAACTGCCGGGATACTTGCTGACATGAGACCTAGAACTCTGAGGATTTCTCTCCTGGTACAAACAGGAACCTCTATCAGTCTTTTGACGGCCAAGACAATCTTTTCCACCTTTTCTCCTGGGAGGGATAGACTTTGAGCCCGAGAGTCTATCAGAACGCCTAGGTATGTCTGAACAATTGGAACATGCAGATATGCATCCCTGAGATCTAGGGTGGTCATAAAGACCTTTAGCAGATTCTTCCTCACGGAGTACACGCTTTCCATGGCAAATTTTTTGTACTCTAAGGAACTTGTTTAGGTTCTTGAGATTTATGATTAGGCAGAATTTTCCAGAGGGCTTTGGTACCAAAAATATGTGGGAATAAAAGCCCTGGAAAAGTTGGTCCTTTGGAACTGAGACTACAACCTTTTGCTCCACCAGTTCCTGAATGCCCTCTAGGCGGGCCATCCTCCTTACCAAATCTTTGGGAAGATGGGTTAAAGTGAGTGTAGGAGGGGGCTCTGATGAAAATTCCAGGCGATAGCCTTCCTTGAACAGCTTTAGGACAAAAGGACTGTCTGAAAATCTCCTCCCACTGTGGAAGAAAATGTGACAGTCTCCCCCCGACCCGGATACTGGCGTCACCTGGAATCTGTTACTTTGGCCAGGGGAGGGAAAAAGTAAACTGCCTTTTTGCCTACCCCTACCAAAGGGCCATCTTTTGCTGGGTTCTTTTCTGAACCTCTGCTGGTTTTGTTTGGCGGGGCCTCGAATTTTTTTTCTATATCTTTCCCTTTTAGGTTTTACAAGAAATTTTTTTCCCTTTTGCAGATGACCTGGATAAGGCATCATCCAGGCCTGAGCCAAACAACAGGGAACCTTCAAAGGGTAAACCACAAAGTTTTGCCTTAGAAGTAAGGTCACCCTCCCAGGCTTTAACCCAAATGGCCCTTCTGGCCGAGTTAATCAATGCGGCTGTTTTAGCTGAAGCTCTAACCGAGTCCACGGCTGCATCAGCCAAGAAAGCCACAGCTTTCCCTATTATTGAAAAGGATTCAATAATGTCCTGGGATTTTTTACCTTGGGATAGATGTCTGGTAAGTTTTTCTAACCAGCAATCTGCATTTCTAGCAACGCAGGTGGCTGCTAATGCTGGGGACATAGCTGAGGCATTGGCCTCCCATGCCTTTTTTAGGAGAGACTCAGACCTTCGATCCATAGTGTCCCTAATGTTCCCTGCATCCTCAAAGGAAAGGTCAGACTTCTTAGTCACCTGGGACAGAGCAGCGTCCAACCGAGGGACTTTAAAGAGGACCTTGGCCTCTTCCTCCTTAAAAGGAAACTTCCTTTTCCAGGTCTTAGGAGTAGAAAACCCTTTTTCAGGCATTCTCCACTCCTGCAAGACCATCTCATTAAGAGATTGGTGTAAAGGAAAAACTTTATCCTGGCTCCTTATCAAACCTCTGTACATTTTATCTTGTACAGAAGTCTCTTTAGTTGGTTGCGGGATTTCTTCCGTGGCATAAATCGCCTGGAGAAGTCCATCCAGATCTTCCAGGCCAAAAAGGTGTCTTAAATCTGACCTCCTCTGTATCGCTGTCTGGACAAAAGTCAATCTCTTCCTTTTTTTTTTTTTTTTATAAATTGTTTTTATTGAATTTTCTAACACGTACAAAACATACAGCTTAAGCACCTACAGTCATAAAAAAAGAACATGTACAGATGAGAATACAATTGCAATGTGAACCCAACGATACAATGCACAGCCATGGAAGGGTACAGCAGCACCGCCCAAATAAATCAAGTAGGGCACCCAATATGGTAAGACCCACTAGTCAATGAACACATATCAGAGGTCATCGGAGGAAGAGGGAGGTAGAAGAGCAAGGCAAACCTTGACACGATGATCTGGTTCACCCCCAACTCCCTAGGCTGTTTCGGGCTCATCTAACCAATTGCGCCAGACCTTGTCATATTTCAGTGGGCAGCCCCGATTGGCATAGGTATCTTTGTATAAAGGAAGGCTGCCGTTTACCAAGTGTTTCCATTGCGCCAAAGTGGGGGGGTAGGCCTCTTCCACTGCATAGCAATATTCTTTCGGGCATAAAAGAGCAGCAAGGAAATTAGCGTGCGTTTGGCAGAGGATGGTACAATGGTCTCAATGAGCCCCAAAAGGCACACCTCCATTGCCAAAGGCACAGCGACTGAAGCAACTCTGTTAATTAGATCCAGCACCATTTCCCAATACTGTTGGACCCCTGAACACCGCCAGAAGATATGGGAGAAGTCGCCTGGTGAGGCGCCGCATCTCCAACACCCCGAGGAGTGGGCAGGGTCCATCCTATGCAGTCTGTGTGGGGTAAAATAAGCTCTATGAACTATTTTGTACTGCACTAACCTGTCTCGCATGGAAACTAAGGAGTTGAAGGGGAGGTCCCACACGTCGTCCCAGTCATCCCTATCTAATGTGGGGATATCAGTCTGCCATTTATTCCAGAGTTGATCTTTGTGTCTCTTCCACCTCTGGATAAAGTACGAATAAAGATGTGAGGTGGGTTTGTCTTCACAGCTAAATCTAAGTGTCCTCTCTAGTTCCGACTGGGCCACAATGCACGAAGATTGTGGAAATTGCGCCGTAAATGCGTGGGACAGTTGCAGATATCTAAATAGGAAATGGTCGGGTAAGTTGTATTGGAAGGAAAGGTGCGAGAAGGGGAGTAGGGAGTTTTGAGATATTATGTGAGACACAAGTTTGATACCGTATTTTGTCCACGCGTAGGGGTCAGGGATCTTGTAGATGTGAGATAGACTAGGGTTCAGCCAGATAGGGGCATTGGGGGAGATTTCAGACTGTTTACATTTCTCAATAGCTAATCCTGTCCGCCATGCCCGCAGGGTGGTAAGCATAGAAGGGGTCAGAGGATTCGGGGCACGAGGGCCCCTAAAAAGTAGTAATTGAAGAGCTTCCCACGAACCGACCACTGTTGCTTCCAGCACAGTCGACGAGTTCGTTTTGTCCGGCTGCAGCCACCACGCCGCAGTCACCAACTGCGCGGAGAGGTAATACTTATGACAGTCCGGGAATGCCATGCCACCCTGCGTTCGTGGCCTCATTAGAGTAGTCAACCTATATCTGGGAGGAGAGGGGCCCCATAAGAAGGAAGAAAAGATGCAGTTTAATTTTTTAAAAAAGGACTTGGGCACCCATTGTGGGGAGTGGCGGAAAAGATATGTCAGTTTGAGAATAATCTTCATTTTTATGAGATTAACTCGCCCCCATAATGACAGGGGCAGATTACTCCAGGATTTGAGCTTCGCCTGGGACTCCAACAGTACCGGGGCTAGATTTAAGGATATATAATCTGAGGCTGAACCAGAGACATGTACCCCCAAGTATGTAAAGGAGTCTACCCACAGGAGGGGGCTATCAGGAGGGGATGTGGACCTAGCCGCTGGATCAATTGGGAACAGGAGGGATTTAGACCAATTTACCCTAAGACCGGTGACCTCTGCAAAGGTGTCCAAAATATTTAGCGCTCCCTGCAAGGACGGGCCGGCATCATTTAGGAAGAGTAGCATGTCATCGGCGTACAGGGCCACCCTCTCCTCCAGCAACCCGAGTCGGAGACCCTTAATGTGCGGTGAGGTGCGAAGTGCCTCCGCCACCGGTTCGATAGCGAGGGCAAACAAAGCCGGCGAGAGAGGGCAGCCCTGCCTCGTTCCCCTGGTAAGCCCGAAGGGGGCCGATAGTCCACCTCCCAAGCGCACCGAGGAAGTGGGGCACTTGTAGATCACCTGGAGCCACCTGATAAACTGCAAAGGAAACCCCATCCTGCGCAAAGTTTCCCACAAGAAGGGCCACTCGACCGTATCAAAGGCCTTTTCCACGTCCAGAGAGGCCACAGTACGAGATCCCTTATTGAGGTGGTGAGCGTGTATGTTGGTGAATAGTCTTCTGAGATTCACATCCGTGGACCTATGGGGCATGAAACCTGTCTGGTCTGGGTCTATCACTGAGGGTAGCATGGGGTATAACCGAAGGGCCAGAAGCTTAGTCAGAATTTTAAAGTCAGAATTAAGCAATGCAATAGGACGATATAAAGCACAGGAAGTGGGGTCTTTGGGAGCCTTATATATCAGTGTCAAGTATGCGTGATACATTGAAACAGGCAGACTACCGTCTGCCAGGCATACAGTATACAGTTGTGCCAGCAGGGGTGCTAGAAGTTCCACATGAGCCCTATAAAAGTCTATTGGAAGCCCATCCGGCCCCGGCTCCTTGCCGGGGGGGAAGGATCGGATAGCCTTTACGACCTCCGAGACCGCAAAAGGTTGGACCAAAATCTCTCTTTCGTGGTCCGAGAGCCAGCCAAGCGCCAACGGGTCTAACAGACCATTCAGCGCCTCCGGCCGAAACTCTGAGGACAGACCGGACGAGTATAACTTGCCATAAAAGGAGTTAAACGTCTGTAGAATATCAGAGGGGGAGGACACCGTCCCGCCCCCCGGGGTCGGCAGGGTGGATACAAGTGTAAGGGGTTGGTCGTGTTGTGCCATCATGGCTAGTAGGCGGCCATTCCGGTCACCCTGTTCAAAGGCCCTCTGTTTACCTCTATACGACTCGAGTCGCGTGACCTCAGCCAGGTGCAACTGCAGTTCCCTCCGAGCCACCATTAGTAGGTCAAAGTGAACTGGGGTGGGGTCATTGCTATACTTAGCAGTGTGATCTTCAACAGCCTTCTGCAGCGCCAGCGCTGCAGCCGATTGTTGTTTTTTGATGCTAGCAATAGAAGAAATATACTGTCCCCTCGTGAAAGCTTTAAAGGCATCCCATACAATATCGGGAGAAGAGGAGTCTTTATTATTTTCCCAGAACTCAGACAGCAGGGGCGGCAGCTGGCCAGCGAGGTCAGGATGAGAGACCCATTGTGTGCCCAACCTCCAGAGCGAAGCGCTCCGGGAAGCCGGGGAGCGAAGCACCACCACTAAAGGATTATGATCGGACAGACTGCTAGGCAGATAGGACGTCTCCAGAACATCCGCCAACAGTGCAGGGTTGGAGAAGGCTAGGTCTATCCGCGACGCAGTCTTATATGATGCCGAAAAACATGAATAGGCCCTTGTGGTAGGGTGCTTCCACCTCCAGATCTCCACCAGCCCCACCGCCTGAGCCCAGGCAGAGAGGTCCATACACTGTTTCTTAGTCGGGGCAGGTCTATATAGCTCAGGTGATAAGATGGCATTAAAGTCGCCCATTACCAGAACCTTCCCCGGGCAGAAAGGTGAAATTTTTTCTAGAACCTCATATAATAATGCGGAGGAAAACGGGGGAGGGATGTATACATTAAGAACAATATACCTGACAGACCATAGCGTGAACACCACTATCACAAATTTCCCCTGGGGATCAGTACGGATCTCCTCAATTACACAGGGGAAATTCTTATGGATAAGAACCGATACACCTCTGGCGTATGTAGAATAGGTGGCATGTATCGCTCGCTGTATCCACGGTTTCTTGAGAGTCAAAATCTTGCTGCCCGTGAGGTGAGTCTCCTTAAGGAGAATAATCTGGGGGGAGTGAGATTTTAAGTATTTGAATAAAAGGGCTCGCTTAAATTTGGAGTTAAGACCCCTGACATTCCAGGAGAGAACGGTGAAGGAGTCTACTACTTGACTAGCCATTGGATGAAGGGGAAAAACAATTAAGGAGATACTCTAGAGGGCATGTACCGGTGCACCCCACAGGCAGCAAGATCCCGGTCACACTGCAGAAAATGCTGACAGTACTTAAGCGTAACACAAAACAAAAGCATACAGATAAGAAATATAAAACCATAAGAACAAGGGATGACTAAATCCCTAATCAACTTCCCAGGCACGGTGCCTATCCTACTATACCCAGCCTACCTCCTAACAGGGGGGGAAAGTCTGGGAACAGTTTTTACCCAAACGAAAAACTTTTATAAAGAGTGTTAGTGAACCCTTACACTGGGGGCCCTACACTTCTTGTAGCAGTTCATCCACTCTGTCGACGGTCAGTGTCGCATCCGTCACGTACGAACAAGAAGCAGAGGGACGTGGGATATCTATCCCATAAACCTGTATCCTCAAAGTCAGCGGAAAATAAAGTCCGTGTTCTAAGAGGAAAAACAAAAACAAAACCAAAAGCGAAAACAAGGGCAATCTAAAGCCTCGTGGGGGTCTCGTGTAAAAGTACATTTGAAGTAACTCCGGTGGTTGAAGAAGGTGTAATAGGATATAGCGAACAAGGAAGTGGAAGATCCGTGCATCAAAGGTGACCGTGAGAAGATCTCATCAACGCAGGTTGGTCAGCCAGTCGTCAGCATCCGCTGGGTTATCAAAGAAGCGGACCGTCCCCTCATGTTGGACTCGTAGGCGGCTTGGGTAAAGCATGCCATATTTAATGTCCTTATCTCTAAGTCGTTTGCGGACATCATTGAAGGTTTTCCTCTTTCTCTGCAAGTCCGCCGAAAAGTCAGGGAAGAGGAGGACAGAGGAGTTACAATATTTGAGCGTGGGATGTTGGCGGGCTTCCGACAGAATCTTGTCCCTGTCCCGATAGTTAAGAAAACGGACTAAGAAGGGCCTGGGGGGTTTCCCCGGGGTGGCTCGGCCCGGGGGCACCCGGTGGGCCCTCTCCACCACGTAGGTAGGGGGAACATCTGTAAGGCCCAGGAGATTTTTAAAGAACTCCTCCGCAAATATAGCAGGGTGGTCTCCCTCTTCTCCCTCAGGCAAACCTAGGACTCTGACATTATTGCGCCTCAGCCTGTTCTTGGCATCATCTGACTTTGCGACGAGGGACTGCACTGTGCGCTGCAGCTCGGTAATGGAGGCGGTATGGGAGGCCGTAAGATCTTCAGTGGTCGACACTCTGGATTCAGTTTCCGCCATTCTACCCCGCATTTTGTCAAGGTCGTTTCGTATGAGGTTACATTCTTCAGCGAGGTGGTCAATATGCACCAAAAGCGAGGTCCTACTCTGCTCGATCGCAGCGAGGATCACTGCTGTACCATCTTTAGCCAGTGGGGCTGGCCCCTCTGTCGGCGGAGCTTCAATGGGATCCATTTCTAAGCCAGCCAGCAAGGCCCGAAGCCGACCCAGTAGTACGGGATCAGGTTGTGGGGAAGATGGCGGTGGCAGCAGGAGTGGTACGTTGGTCTTTGCGGCTTTCGAGGACCTGTTCCCTTTTTTGGAGGAGGAGGACATCTGACAATTCGCCAGGGGGGGCCCACTCTCAGGAGATTTGACGGTGTTCAGACGAGCACCTAGGAGGTAGGTAAGGGGCGACCCAGGCCACAGCAGGTGTCTCGGGAGGGATTCTGTCAGGTGCCGCTGCAGGTACCAGGTAATGACAGCGGTCACCGGCCGCCCCCCACCCCACAGTAGACAAAGAAGTAGGGACAGGGTGATAAGGATGAGAAGCTGGGACCAGCGCAGCAAGGCTGAGGCAGAAGGGTGGCGGAGGACCGGAGAAGCTGGGCTCCAGGGGCAACGCAGCCGCTCCAAATTAGGCAAGTTCAGTGCCACAGCACCCCAGGCCTAGGCAGGGATGACAGGGCGTGAGAAGGCAGGCGATCCGCGCTGTTGCGCTCGGCGATGTCGGCCGCGGTGCACTTCCGGCGGGGCGGCGGTCTAGGAAAGACCGGTGCTTCGTAGGCCGCACTGGGTCGCGGCCTCCACTGATCCCTTTTTCGGCCCAGCGGACCTCCGGATCGGGCCAGGAAGGTGGATGGGCAGGCAGATGTGGCCGGATGACAGTCCCTTACCTGCAGGCAAGCTGGGATCGGGTCCTTGCAGTACAGCACAGTAGCAGGCCGGGAAGATGGCGGCGGCCTCAGGTGAGTGGAGGATTCAGGCGTGCAGGCGATCCGGGCAGAGAGTCTCCACAATTTTGTCCCAGGATGAGACAGGGGACACAGGGGAACAGGCTGGAGTGAGTTGTTTCTCTTTTAAATCGATGGAAATGCACGGATGGCAAAGGATTCATACAGGATAGCCGGAGCTCTTCAAAAACACGTCCTCTGGCTCTCACATCCGGACACGCCCCCCCGTCAATCTCTTCCTTAGAGGAGAGCTCTGACCCCGCTTGCCTTTCTGCCTCTTCTAACTCATCCTCTTCCCTAGGTTGAATACGTGAGCCTTCCTGCGAGAGGAAAAGGGAGGGACCTAATCCTGGTTTGGATACTGAACTCTCCTGGGAAGAGGGACCCTCTAGAGGGGGGGTCTGCTGAGTATATGGAATTAATGAAGCCTGTACTGCAGAGCGGAAGTTTTCTAAAGAGGTCAGCATTTCTTCTTGAATAGATTTAAAAAAATCTTTCATAAGACCTGAAGCCTCTTTTCCAGCTAATTTGTTAATGCATCTATAACAAAAGGGCTTAGAGTGAGATTTAGGCAATCTTTCGCCACAGTTACCGCACTTTTTACTGGAACTGGTGCTAGTGGATGAGGAAGGTGGCTTGTCAGAGACATCCTGTGATCCACTGGGGGAGTCTGCAAGAAAAGAGGGAACAATCTAAAATCACTCTTTCTATCCCCCAACATATGACTGCAGGCCTTCTTTGTAGAGAAGGAAGATAGGGAGGGATTTAAATAGAAGCCCTTCTATACAGGAACAAACAATCCCCACTGGTAAGAAGAGACAAAACGGCACTTACCCAATCCCTGTTTGCCTTTTCCTGCAACCACCTGTGCTGTCTTTCCATCCTCCTTGTCCATCGAGGAGGAAACAGACAGACTGTCTGCTCTTTGCAGCTCACTGAGTTCTGTCTGTACAGTCTCAGTTCTCCGCAGCCATGCGGGTCCGCGCGTCTCCTCTAGTGATGAGCCGAACACCCCCGGGTTCGGTTCGCACCAGAACCCGCGAACGGACCGAAATTTCGCACGAACTTTAGAACCCTATTAAATACAATGGATGTGAACGTTCGAAATCTAAAGTGCTAATTATAACGACTATTATGCATGTTATTGTCCTAAAAAGGGTTTGGGAACCCGGGTTCTGCACCAGGGGACATGTATCAATGCAAAAAGAAGTTTTAAAAACTGCAGTTTTTCTGGAGCAGTCATTTTAATGATGCATAAAGTGAAAAAAAAAAAGTCAAATATTCCTTTAAATATCGTACCTGGGGGGGGGGGGGGGTGTCTAAAGTATGCCTGTGAAGTGCCACGTGTTTCCCGTGTTTAGAACTGTCCCTGCACAAAATTACATTTCTAAAGGAAAAAAAAGCCATTTAAAACTGCTTGCGGCTTTAATGTAATATCTGGTCCCGGTAATATGGATGAAAATCTTTAAGAAAAATGGCATAGCTACCCCATCACACCCCCCTCCCCCCCCCCCCTACCCCAGCCCATTACCAGCCCCTTTGGGTCTTGTATGGATATTAAGGGGAACCCTGCACACAAAATAAAAAAGGCCCTATATACTCTGAACAGCCGTATACAGGCGGTGCATACAAGACAGGGACTGTAGGTTTGTTCTTATGTAGAATCTGTTTGTAATTTTGAACAGGTACATTGTTTAAGTGTAGCTCCAGCCAAAAAATCTATTTTTAAGCTTTTTGGAAAACATAGGGAAGGGTTATCACCCCTGTAACATTTGTTTTGCTGTCTGTGCAGTGTGCACCTGTTCAGAACAGTTCACCTCACTTTCTGTCCTAATGACAAATGTTTTTTGAAAATTTGGGGTTTTTATTGAAACAAGAATTGGTGATAAAGCATCAGTGGAGAGGAGACACTTTTTTTCCCATATTAACTCTTACAGGAGAGAATTTGCCTTCCTAGGGGTAGATTGCCTCTCACTTCCTGTTGTATCCTTCCGTTTGCAAGGAGGAGTCGTTTGTAAGTTGGATGTTTGAAAGTAGGGGCCTGCCGTATATACTCAGCTGAAATTTGCCCCTTACATGTTGGTGTTGCCACAACAATGTGAGCCCTCACAGTTACTCTTGGTGGGCGCATGAATGGGCCCTGCTGTGAATTATTAGATCAAGAATTATAATTGCATGCCCCTGTTGAACAGGGGCTGAAAAATTGGGCCTTTGGTGGTGGTGGTGTTGACACAACACTGTAAGGCCTCACAGTTAGTCTTGGTGGGCACAGGAATGGGCCCTGCTGTGAATTATTAGATCAAGAATTGTAATTACATGCCCCTGTTAAACAGGGGCAGAAAAATTGGGCCTTAGGCACTGGTGCCACAACACTGCAACCCCTCACAGATACTGTACTTGGAGCACAGCAATGAGCCCTGTTGCAAAGTATTGCATCAAAAATTGTAATTACACGCCCCTGTTAAAAAGGGGCTGAAAAATTGGGCCTTAGCCAATGGTGCTGGTGCCACGACACTGCAACCACTCCCAGATACTCTAGTTGGAGTGCAGGAATGAGCCCTGCTGCAAAGCATTGCATAAAAAATTGTAATAACACGCCCATGTTAAACAGGGGCTGAAAAATTGGGCCTTAGCCACTGGTGGCAGCACCCAGAAACAAAAATGTTCTTCCAAGCTTTCATCATCAATCGGATCATTGAGGAGGAGGAGGATAGTCAGTCAACATAACAGGACAGTCTCTCAGCATCAGCATCAGTCTTGAAGGGATGTGACATTTGAAAATAAATTAGTCTGTTATATCAGCTTCAGGTGTTTGGTAGCTGGTGGTGATCCAAGACTGGTTCATCTTTATGAAGGTCAGTCGAACAACAGAGTCGGTGGACAGGCGCACCCTGTGATCCGTGACAAATCCTCCAGCAGCACTGAATGTGCACTCTGAAAGAACGCTGGATGCAGGACAGGCCAGTAGTTCAATTGCATGCTGTGCAAGCTCTGGCCAGTGATCCATCCTCAAGACCCAGTAAGCCAGAGGATTTTCGGTGGGGAAGGTGTCCAAGTCTGACCTTGCCCCTAGGTATTCCTGCATCATGTATATCAGACGCTGGCGATGGTTGCTGGAACCGATCATACCTTGGGGCTGCGGACTAAAGAATTGTCTGAACGCATCGGTCAGACGGCCACCTTCCCCACCGCTCATTCTTTGACTGACCGAAGCCTCAGCAACTCGTTGTCCAGGATCAGGAGTTTGTAACCTCCCAGTCTCTGGGAACGCGTTGCACAGACCTTTCTGCAAGGCCTCCCGGAGTTGTCTCATCCTCTGCGACGGTAAGATAAGGTCCGCAACCTTACCCTTGTACCGTGGATCAAGGAGAGTGGCCAGCCAGTAATGGTCCCTCTCCTTGATCCGAAGAATACGAGGATCCTTCCGCAGACTTTGCAGGATCAGGGAGGCCATGCAGCATAGGTTAGCTGAGGCATTCGGTCCGGAGTCCTCTGGGTCACTAAGGACGACATGATCCGCAGCCACCTCCTCCCAGCCACGTACAAGTCCACTGGTTTCTTGGGACTGTAAATCATCCCTAAAAGACTGCTGCTGATGATGCTGAGTGCCAGGCTCCACCTCCATGCTGACACAATCCTCCTCCTCCTCCTCTTCTTCTTCCTGTGCGATGGGTGGGACAGAAGGAACACTGTCTGGGTAAAGGGGGCCTTGAGAGGCAAGGAAGTCCTCCTCTTCCTGCCTCTGTTCTGCCTCAAGTGCCCTGTCCATTATTCCACGCAGCGTATGTTCCAACAGGTGGACAAGAGGTACAGTGTCACTGATGCATGCACTGTCACTGCTCACCATCCTCGTGGCCTCCTCAAATGGTGCCAGGACAGTGCATGCATCCCTGATCATAACCCCACTGGCGTGGTGAAAAAAACCCGAGCTCCCCTGACCCTGTCCTGGTGCCGTAGTCGCACAGGTACTCATTGATGGCCCTCTGCTGCGTGTGCCAACGTTGAGTTCCACCTGGTGGGCATGTCACATATAAGGCGGTTCTTGGGCAAGTTCAATTCCTTTTGCAGCTCAGCCAGGCGAGCACTGGCATTATAAGATCTGTGGAAATGCACACAGACTTTCCTGGCCTGCCTCAGGACATCCTGTAAGCCCGGGTACCTGCCCAAGAACCGCTGCACCACCAGGTTAAAGACGTGAGCCACACAGGGCACATGGGTCAGTTGTCCCTGACGGAGAGCGGAGAGGAGGTTGGTGCCATTGTCGCAAACTACCATTCCTGGCTTAAGCTGGCGTGGTGTCAACCACCTCTCGGCCTGCCCCTGCAGAGCAGACAGAACCTCTGCCCCAGTGTGGCTCCTGTCCCCCAAACACACCAGCGCAAGCACGGCATGGCATCTTTTTGCCTGCGTACTTGCGTAGCCCCTTGAACGCCTACGGAGCACTGCTGGTTCCGAGGACAAAGCACAGGAAGAGGCCACGGAGGAAGAAGAAGAGGAGGGGGGAGGACAGAGGTGTGTCACAACCAGTAGTAGCATTTTGGAGGCGTGGCGGTGGAACAACCTCCAACACTACTGCACCTTGTCCTGCATCCTTCCCAGCTGCCAAAAGAGTGACCCAATGGGCCGTGAAAGAAAGGTAACGTCCCTGTCCATGCCTGCTGGACCATGAGTCAGCGGTAATATGCACCTTACCGCTGACCGCCCTGTCCAGCGAGGCCAAGACATTGCCTTCCACATGCCGGTAGAGAGCCGGAATCGCCTTCCGTGAGAAAAAGTGGCGTTTGGGAACATGCCACTGAGGAACCGCACATTGCACAAACTCACGGAAGGGGGCCGAGTCTACCAACTGAAAAGGCAGCAGTTGAAGCGCTAGCAATTTAGCCAAGCTAGCATTCAACCGCTGGGCATGTGGATGGCTGGGAGTGAACTTCTTTCGACGGTCCAGCAGCTGGGGCAGGGAAATTTGCCTGCTAGAATCGGACGTCGGTGTACTGCTAGCAGAGTGCCCGCAAGTACTTGGCTGTGACACACCTAATTCTACACCTTCATTCCTCTCAGAGCAGGTTTCAGAGAGGACTGAAGGTATAGTGGGGTTGGAGATCCCAGCTGATGCGGTGCAAGAAGAGGTCAGCTTTGTTCTTTGGTGTGGGTCTTTAAGGTAGGCTTGCCAACGAGCTGCATGGCAGGTCAACATATGTCTGGTCAAGCATGTGGTGCCCAAGCGGGTGATGTTTTGGCCACGCGATATACGCTTGAGACATATGTTGCAAACAGCAGCTGTGCGATCTGATGCACTCGACTCAAAAAAGGCCCACACCAAAGAACTTTTTGAATAACGGGCAGAGGCAGCGCCCTGCACAGGCGGAGCTCTGCGATGTGATTCCGTCGGTGTGCTGCCCTTACGCTGGCCCCCCGAGGGCATCCTGCCTCGTTGGAGATGTGCCTCCTCCTCCTCCTCTCTCCTATTAGGCACCCTTGTGGAGTCAGTGACCTCATCATCCCCTCCCTCCTCATCACTGGAGCCAATCTGGCAGTATGCTGCAGCTGCTGGAACATGACTGCCAGATTGGTGTCCTTCTTGAGCATCCCCTCTCTCTGCTCTCACGCTACTGCCTTCCTCTAGCTGGGTATCATCATCAGACCCTTCGAAACGCTGGGCATCCTCCTGGAGCATGTACCCAACACTGTGCTCAAACAGTTCAGGGAACGCCTCAGGAGGACATGGTTTGTCTAGGGAAGGAGTAACTGATTATATTGATACCAGGGAAGAGGACGCTTTGGCAGCTGCTTTGCCAGTACCCTGAGCCTGGGTGGGAGAGGATGAGGAGGGCTTGGTCATCCACTCTACCAAGTCTTCGGCATGATGCGGCTCAACACGTCCAGCTGCCGAAAAGAAGGACAAGCGTGTCCCATGGCCACGTGCTGATGGCGATGCACCGCGTCCACGACCAGCACTGTTGCCTCTAGACACAGAGCCTGCTTGCCCTCTTTTATTGGCTCCTGACTGTCTGCCTCTCCTTGTTTGCCTTCCAGACATTCTAATGGCCTGCAGGGAAATGGGAAAAGCAGCAATACAGGCTAAGTTCAGGTGTAATATGGTCAGGAGGCACACTCCGCCCGCTGTAAGTGCCGCGAAATCCTGTTGGTGTAACACACCAGGAAAAAGCAGCAATACAGGCTAAGTTAAGGTGTAATATGGTCAGGAGGCACACTCCGCCTGCTGTAAGTGCCGCAAAATCCTGTTGGTGTAACACACCAGGAAAAAGCAGCAATACAGGCTAAGTTAAGGTGTAATATGGTCAGGAGGCACACTCCGCCCGCTGTAAGTGCCGCAAAATCCTGTTGGTGTAACACACCAGGAAAAAGCAGCAATACAGGCTAAGTTAAGGTGTAATATGGTCAGGAGGCACACTCCGCCCACTGTAAGTGCCGCAAAATCCTGTTGGTGTAACACACCAGAAAAAAGCAGCAATACAGGCTAAGTTAAGGTGTAATATGGTCAGGAGGCACACTCCGCCCGCTGTAAGTGCCGCAAAATCCTGTTGGTGTAACACACCAGGAAAAAGCAGCAATACAGGCTAAGTTGAGGTGTAATTTGGTCAGGAGGCACACTCCGCCCGCTGTAAGTGCCGCAAAATCCTGTTGGTGTAACACACCAGGAAAAAGCAGCAATACGGGCTAACTTCAGGTGTATAATGTGCAGGAGGCTTAGCAACAATGACACTGACACTGTCCCCTGCCTATCCTTCTCTCTCCCTGCACACAAGGTTTATCAAAGTATATGACACTGACACTCTCCCTGCCTATCCTTCTCTCTCCCTGCACACAAGGTTTATCAAAGTATATGACACTGACACTCTCCCTGCCTATCCTTCTCTCTCCCTACACACAAGGTTTAGCAAAGAATATGACACTGACACTCTCCCTGCCTATCCTTCTCTGTCCCTACACACAAGGTTTAGCAAAGAATAGATTTGACAAGATTTGACACTGTCCCTGTCTATCCTTCACTTTCCCTGCTCCGGAACACACTACACGAGGCTGCCGCGCTGGCGGCCTTTTATAGTGTGGGGCGTGTACTAAACCCCCTCAGCTATAATTGGCCACAGGCATCCTGCCTGTGGCCAATCATTGCTCTCCTCGCTGCCGGCGCTGTGATTGGCCAAGCATGCAGGGTCACAGTGCATGCTTGGCCAATCACAGCGCCGGGATTACACTGCGATGGCGCAGTGTATTGTGGGCCGTTCGCGTCACTCGAATTTGGCGCAAATGGCCCAAATTGTTCGTTGTTCGCCGAACGCGCGAACAGCCGATGTTCGAGTCGAACCTATGTTCGACTCGAACACCGAGCTCATCCCTAGTCTCCTCCATGCTTTCAGTTTCTTCCAGCATATAGTGGGCGGCTCCAACAACTTCCTGCTGGGACAGGAAGTTCCGCCTGAGAGTGAGGCTTGGAGCGCGCCGAGTCCTCCCCCTCCACAGTCGGCCGGATGGCGTCACTGCTTCCGGGGAAGACCAGGGAGGAGACCCGAGCTGCTTGAGCGGCGTGCAACGGTGGGGAATTTGAAAATGCCAGCCGCCTGCACCAATGCCGTTTTTGGGGCGACCTGTGAGAAGCTTCGGGGCAGCAGGTGAGTTCAACCTTTTTGGCATTCCTACACCTGGCTCACAGGGGTACCATTTAGACCAACTGTAGCCTTCTGGTAAGAGAAAAAAACAAATGTTTTGCTGTGGGAAACACAATCAATACTGAAGGACAAGGGATAAGGTGGGGCCTTTTAAACATGTGTGAACTGATTGTGTTTCCTGTTGGGTGGAGCCTATCATCTCTCATGTGGTGCCGTCCTGGAACGTGAGGTGAGAAAAAGTAATTTAAAACGACTGCATCTATTAATGAATTGTTGGGTCTGGCAATACAGATAAAAGTCATTGAAAAAAAACGGCAGGAGGTTCCCCTTTATATTCATACCAGACCCAAAGGGCCTGGTAATGTACTGGGGGGGGACCCTTGCTGTTTTTTTCAATGACTTTTCTCTGTGTTGCCGGGGACTCGGGAATTCATTATAGCCGCGAGTAGTTTTAAATTACTTTTTCCTTCAGAAATTACATTTTGTGCAGGGACAATTCTAAACACGGGAAACATGCACTGCTTTACAGGTGTCAGGGTCACCTGTGGCCAGGTGACAGATGCACACCGTAGGGGGACAGGAGTGCACCGAGAGGTAGTGAACCCTATGGCTGGCTTCTGCGGATAGGAAACTGGGTGGTTGTGGAAAGCGGGACCAGAGGAGCACAACCGGGATCCCAACGGAAGCGAGAGCCAAGATTCCCCAGGGCGCGGAGTCTAAGACCCAGCTGGTCTTCTCCAGGGCCTCTAGTGGTGAGGATGTTACGCTGCAGGCTGGGACCAGGTCGCGGCCCCTGGAGTTTCCTAGCTCACGCCCCGTAGGATAAGGGGAAGCAGCAGCACACGATAGAGAGAACCGAATAACAAGCCGAAGGTCAGGGGCCACAAGCAGACAAGGATAACGAAGAACGAGCCGAAGGTCAAGGGTCACGAGCAGACAGGGATGGTCGGGGACAAGCCAATAACGTAACAGAGAGACAGACGTAGCACACGGCAGGCAGGAACCCAAACACACAATGCCTAACAAACACGTTGATCAGCAAAGCAGGCTTGCAGTGCACAGGTTAATATAGTGTTCAGTGATAGGGCCTGGGGTGGAGTCAGGCTGGGAGGAGATTATAAAGGAAGCCAGGTGAAGGAGGTCTGGTCTCTAGATGAACACATGAGGAGGAAGGTAAGATGGCAGACAGACATAAATGCATATCCATGACAGTACCCTCCCTCTTACGAGGCCTCCCCCTTCCCCGCCTGGGCCCAGGTTTAGAGGGAAACTTCAGATGAAACTCCTTTAACAGATGAGGTGCAAAGACCTCAGATGCAGTGATCCAAGACCTCTCCTCAGGACCAAACCCTTTCCAATGAACGAGGTACTGAAGAACGCCTTTACAGAGTCGGGAGTCCAGAATTTGACTGATCTCGTACTCCTGATTATCCTCAGAGACAGGCGCCACGGTAGGGAGAGGACGAGAGAATTTATTGAGGACTAAAGGCTTTAGAAGAGCAACATGAAAGGAGTTAGTGATTTTAAGGCTCTTAGGAATCTGGAGTTTGAAACAAACCGGATTCAGTTTAGCAGTTACCGTGTATGGACCGATGAATCGTGGAGCAAACTTCAGAGAAGGAACTCGGAGCTTGATGTTCCTGGTAGAGAGCCAGACTTTGTCCCCTGGCTGAAGAGAAGGCGGGTTACGCCTGCGGCGGTCGGCAAAGCCTTTGAATTTTTCAGCAGCTGCCCGGAGGGAATCATGAACGTGACCCCAAACGGAATTGAGAGACTCCTGAACCGAAGCCAAAGCTGGAATGTCTGGAGAACAGATCATGGGAAGAGGAAGTTGAGGGTGTTTTCCATAAACTGTGAAAAAGGGTGTCTTCTGCGAACTGGTATTCACATGATTGTTATGGGAGAATTCTGCCCACGGGAGTAGAGAGGACCAATCGTCATGGTGAGAAGACACAAAGGTGCGAAGAAAGACCTCTAACTCCTGATTAACCCTCTCAGTCTGTCCATTGGATTGGGGATGGTAAGAAGAAGAAAAATCCAAGACAATATTGAGGGATTTGCAAAAGGCTCTCCAAAAACGAGACGTGAATTGGACTCCCCTGTCGGAAACAATATGAGAAGGGACCCCATGTAGGCGGAGAATTTCCCGAATGAAAATGGGAACCAAGGCAGGGGCAGAAGGAAGACCAGGAAGAGGAACAAAATGAGCCATCTTGGAGAATCGATCGATTACCACCCAAATGACTGTATTATTCTCAGACAGTGGGAGATCGGTGATAAAATCCATGGCAATATGGACCCAGGGTTCCTTAGGAATGGGCAAGGGAATGAGGAGACCAGCAGGAGCTTGTGTGGAGGATTTGGACTGAGCACAGACATGACAAGCTTTAACGTAGTCTTTGACGTCTGAGCGGAGATTAGGCCACCAGTAGTGACGACTGAGGAGTAGGAAGGATCGGAGGAATCCAGAATGCCCTGCCACCTTGGAATCATGTCCCCAACGAAGGATCTTAGCTCTTAGCTCAGTGGGGACAAAGGTCTTACCAGGCGGAATTTTAGACTTCATGGTGGTAGAGTGGGCAACAATGCATGAGGTGGGAATGATCGGCTCAGGTTCAGGGGCGGACTCCTCGTCCAAAGTGTCAAATGACCTAGAGAGCGCATCAGCCCGACCGTTGCAGGAACCAGGTTTGTAGGTAATCGTGAAATTAAAACGGGCAAAGAAGAGACTCCACCTGGCCTGTCTAGGATTCAGACGTTTAGCATTCTGTAGATACTGTAAATTCTTGTGATCGGTAAAGATCGTTATGGAGTGAGGGGAACCCTCCAAGAGATGACGCCACTCCTCTAACGCCAATTTAATTGCGAGAAGTTCCCGATCACCGATGGCATAATTCCTCTCTGCCTGAGAATTTTTTTTGGAGAAGAACGCACATGGTTGGCGTCTCTTCTCAAAGATTTGAAGAAGCACAGCTCCCACCCCCATTGAGGAAGCGTCCACTTCAATAAAAAATGCATTCCCAGGATTTGGTCTCCTCAAGAGGGGGCCAGAAACAAAGGCCTGTTTCAGGTTGTGAAATGCAGAGACAGCTTCGGGAGGCCAGTCTCTGGCATTCACACCCTTCTTGGTCAAAGCGATAATAGGCGCGGCAATGGAAGAGTAATTCCTTATGAACTGCCTATAATAATTAGTGAAGCCAAGAAAGCGCTGTGTGGCCTTGAGGCTAGCAGGAAGAGGCCAGTTGGTGATAGCCAAGACCTTCCCAGGGTCCATACGAAGCCCCGAACATGAGACGAAGCACCCCAAAAACAGGACCTCAGAACATTCAAAGGAACATTTCTCCAGCTTGGCATAGAGATTGTTCTCTCTAAGACGTTGAAGTACAGTGCGGACATGGTTTCTGTGGACGAGCAGATTTTCAGAAAAGATCAGAATGTCATCCAGATAGATGACAACAAACTGGTACAGCAGATCTCTGAAGATTTCATTGACAAAGTTTTGAAACACGGCTGGAGCATTACACAGACCAAAAGGCATCACCAGATATTCGTAATGCCCGTCTCTAGTGTTGAATGCAGTCTTCCATTCGTCACCCTCCCGTATTCGAATGAGATTGTACGCGCCTCTGAGATCCAACTTGGTGAAAATGGAGGCACCCTTCAACCTATCGAATAGCTCAGATATTAAGGGTAAGGGGTATCGATTTTTAATAGTAACCGCATTTAAACCCCGATAATCGATGCAGGGTCTTAAGGTACCATCCTTTTTGGCAACAAAAAAGAACCCTGCCCCTGCAGGCGATGAGGATTTCCGGATGAAACCTCTCTCCAGATTCTCTGCTACATACTCCGAGATGGCCTGGGTCTCTGGGATGGACAGAGGGTAGGTACGACCCCTGGGTAGAGTTGCTCCGGGGACAAGATCAATAGCACAGTCAAAAGACCTGTGGGGAGGAAGCACCTCAGCTGATTTTTTACAGAACACATCCCGGTAATCGCTGTATGCGGCGGGAAGATCAGAAGAAACAGAAGTGGCAGCAACCGGAAGACTCTCCTTGGGGGTCACCTTGAGAAGACACGACGAGAAACATGAGGAACCCCAGGCCAGGATCTGCCCAGAGACCCAGTCCACATGTGGAGAGTGGAGCTGTAGCCAAGGGAGGCCCAATACAACTGGGGTAGAGGCCTTGGGTAGAATAAGGAAGGATATCCACTCCTGGTGGAGAATCCCTACCGACATCCTAATGGGTAGCGTCTGGAAGCGAATAGGGCCCCCTGGGAGAACAGTGCCATCAATTGCCGAGACTACCAATGGGGTAGTGAGAGGTGAAAGGGTAAGCTTCATAGAAGAAGCAGTTCTCCAATCCATGAAATTGCCGGCAGCCCCGGAATCCAGGTATGCAAGGGTTGACTGAGGAGAAGTGCCTACATGAAGGAACACCGGCAAGAGCAGGCGAGAAGGTGATGTTTCTGGGTCCAATACTCCACCTTCCAAATGTATTAGACCCGAGCGTTTCCCGGACGAAGCGAGCAGGAGTCACGAAAATTACCCTTGCCCCCACAATAGAGGCACAAGCCCAGAGTTCTGCGCCTAGCATGTTCTTCGGGGGTTAGTCTGGTCCGGCCCAGCTGCATAGGTTCTTCAGCAGGTAGAGGATGCTCCACGGAATGAAGGGAGGGGAGCTCAGACTGGCTAGGACCCAGAGAGTGCTGGCGTCTTTTTTCTAAGGACCTCTCTTGAAAACGAATGTCGATCTGGTTGCATAATGAAATTACATCGTCCAGACCGACGGGAATGGCTCTTCCCGCTAATTCGTCTTTCACTCGGTCAGAGAGGCCATGTAAAAAGGTAGCGACCAGGGCCTCATTATTCCAGCTCAATTCAGCTGTGTGGATACGGAACTGAAGAGCATATTGCCCCACTGAACTAGATTCTTGGCGAAGACGTAAGACAGCACTAGCCGCTGAAGAAGCCCGAGCCGGCTCTTCGAAGATATTACGAAAGAGCTTCAAGAATTCGGACAGACTGGAAACCACCGGATCGTTCCTCTCCCACAGGGGGGCAGCCCAGGCCAAAGCTTCACCGGAGAGGAGGGAAATGATATAGGCTACCTTAGCCCGGTCAGATAGGAAGCTTTGAGGCTGAAGCTCAAAATGAATAGTGCATTGGCTGAGAAACCCCCTGCAGGCCTTGGAGTCCCAGAGAAACGGAACGGAGCTGGCAATCTTAGTGACTGTGAGGCTGCGACTGGTGCGATAGGTACAGCCGCTGGTTGTACTTGGGGTTGCGGATTCGGGGTTCCCAAGGAGACCTGAAGCTGCTCGAATCGAGAAGCCAGATCCTGGAGGAATCGCATCACCTGGGTCTGATTTGATTCCTGGGTCTCAAGTCTGCGAACTATGCCCTGCAATGGATCATCCGCGGGAAGCGGGATGTCAGCCGGGTTCATGGCTGATCAAACTGTCAGGGTCACCTGTGGCCAGGTGACAGATGCACACCGTAGGGGGACAGGAGTGCACCGCGAGGTAGTGAACCCTATGGCTGGCTTCTGCGGATAGGAAACTGGGTGGTTGTGGAAAGCGGGACCAGAGGAGCACAACCGGGATCCCAACGGAAGCGAGAGCCAAGATTCCCCAGGGCGCGGAGTCTAAGACCCAGCTGGTCTTCTCCAGGGCCTCTAGTGGTGAGGATGTTACGCTGCAGGCTGGGACCAGGTCGCGGCCCCTGGAGTTTCCTAGCTCACGCCCCGTAGGATAAGGGGAAGCAGCAGCACACGATAGAGAGAACCGAATAACAAGCCGAAGGTCAGGGGCCACAAGCAGACAAGGATAACGAAGAACGAGCCGAAGGTCAAGGGTCACAAGCAGACAGGGATGGTCGGGGACAAGCCAATAACGTAACAGAGAGACAGACGTAGCACACGGCAGGCAGGAACCCAAACACACAATGCCTAACAAACACGTTGATCAGCAAAGCAGGCTTGCAGTGCACAGGTTAATATAGTGTTCTGTGATAGGGCCTGGGGTGGAGTCAGGCTGGGAGGAGATTATAAAGGAAGCCAGGTGAAGGAGGTCTGGTCTCTAGATGAACACATGAGGAGGAAGGTAAGATGGCAGACAGACATAAATGCATATCCATGACAACAGGCATACTTTAGAAACCCCCCCCCCCCCCAGTACGAAATTTAAAGGAATATTTCACTATTATTGTTTCACTTTAAGCATTATAAAAATTATTGCTCCTGAAAAAATGGCAGTTTTTAAAACTTTTTTTTTTGCATTGATACATGTCCCCTGGGGCAGGACCCGGGTCCCCAAACACTTTTTATAACAATAACTTGCATATTAGCCTTTAAAATGAGCACTTTAGATTTCTCCCATAGACTTTTAAAAGGGTGTTCCACTGCTTTTTCGAATTTGCCGCCAACACCCAACACCCCAAATTGTTTGCCGAACAGCCAATGTTCGAGTCGAACATAAAGCTCATCCCTATTTTAGCATCATTGGAAATGTAGTTCCAAAACATCTGGGGTGCCAAGGTTCTCCATCACTGCCCAAAAAATATTTCTAATGTTTGAGGGTTCCAAGTTTTTTTCTAGAAAAAAAAAAAAAGAAAAAAAAAAAAGATTTTTGTACATGTAGGAGAGAAAATCCAGAACTGGCTTGGGCTAGAAATGGTGGTTAAAAAAAAAAAAAAAAAAGTAAATTTACTATTTTTTAGTATCTGTATTTAGTACCCTGTAAAGTATTGCACCCAAGATCAGCAGTTCGTCAGGCTCTTGCAGACTGTGTTCCCCGCCCGGACACACGCTTTTCAAATTGTAACAGCAGGTGTGGATCTCAGAGGATTGGCTGCAGGAGCTGTGTGGGGATCAGAGCATTGGCTGCAGGAGCTGTGGGGGGGGGGGGGAATCGGCTGCAGGAGCTGTGTGGGGATCAAGGGATTGGCTGCAGGAGCTGTGTGGTGATCAGGGGATTGGCTGCAGGAGCTGTGTGGTGATCAGGGGATTGGCTGCAGGAGCTGTGTGTGGGGGGGGGGGAAATCGGCTGCAGGAGCTGTGTGGGGATCAAAGGATTGGCTGCAGGAGCGGGAACATGGAGGGTAAACTTAATCCGGTCTTTAGCCATCTTGAGTGGCTGGAAAGGAATGATGGAATATAAACATCTCAGTGTACTGTGAACAGGCAGATAAGTGTATTTTATTGCAGAAGGAATGTTGATGTCTTTCAATAAATTATTGTGTATCATGTATTTATTTTGCAACAAAGAACCTGCCTGTTCACAATTTGTAATTTCAGGTATTGAAGTGTCTGGATAAACAGAAGTGATCTTTTAAAAAGTGGAGTTTAGCAGCCTAGGTATGGTAGCAGGCACACAGATGGTGCAGTAAAGTGGTTCCAGCTTGTGTTGGAAGGGTTATAACAAGTATAGATTTTGTAGGAGAAAAAAAAAATGGTCTTTATTAATCAAACCTTAAATTATCTTCATCAGTAAAAGAACCATAACCAGTAAAAATAGAGAAATACATTTGTTGAGCCGAGGGCAACAGATCACAATCATCTTCTGTGGGTAGTCACCCCAATGTTCTATACGCAGCATAGGTGGTACAGTAGGCAGTACCCAGAGCAGGCTGCTGCAGTGTACACACTCTGTCCATTTAATAGTCATTATAATCTGGGAGACGATCACATCTTCTGTGAAGTAGTGGGAGCTTTCGGCGTGGTGGAGGTTCCAATTGGTGCTTCTGAACTGTTTTCTTCCACTCTTGTGAAAAAGTATGCCTGGAAAGACAAAAGGCGCCCATTATACAAAATGCTGCTGTACATTCTTTCCTGTAACTACAAACAGCTGAAATCCTAACCAAGCAATATAAAACTTGATCATTAACCACTTCAGCCCCTGAAGATTGTCCCCTTTAATGACCAGGCCATTTTTTGCGATACAGCACTGCGTCGGTTTAACTGACAATTGCGCGGTCATGTTTTTTTAATTTTGATCACAAATAGAGCTTTCTTTTGGTGGTATTTTAGCACCTCTGCAGTTTTTATTTTTTGCGCTATAAACAAACAAAAAAAAGGAATAATAATTTTGAAGAAAAAACAAAAACAAATTTTTATTACTTTTTGCTAAAAAAAATTAAAAGTTTTCATTAGTTTAGGCCAATATGTATTCTTCTACATATTTTTGGTAGATAAATAAAACAAATCGCAATAAGTGTATATTGATTGGTTTGCGCAAAAGTTATAGCATCTACAAACTATGGGATAGATTTATGGCATTTTTATTATAAAAGTTTTTATTTTTTTTAACTAGTAAAGGCGGTGATCAGCGCATTTTAGTGGAACTGCGATGGACAGATGGGACACTTGCCACTTTTTTGGGGACCAGTGACATTAATACAGTGATCAGTGCTATAAAAAAATAAAATAAAATGCACAGATTACTGTATAAATGTCACTGGCAGGGAAGGGTGATCAACACTAGGGGGCGATCAAGGGGTTAACGGTGTTCCCTGGGCGGTGTGTATCTCTCTCTCTCTGTCTGGAATTCAACTTTAAGCTGGGAACATAAAGTACAATGTAAGGCCTCATTCACAAGGGCATACCAATCTGTGCAAAGGGCCATCTTCAGCCGCCTGGGATGCACGGGTCACCTGATGAAGTCAATGCCAGACGCCGACTGCACGGACCTTCACACATCACAGGGTGTATATCCAACACACAGATCAGGGTGCAGACAAACTGCGATTTGATCCATGCATTAGACCCGCACTCCGGGATGTGTGTGAAGGTCTGTGCAGCCAAGAACCACTGATTTCAACAGGCTGCCTACTTGCCCGTGTACATCTGTGCATCCCAGGCAGCTAAAGGATAGTCCTTCACACAGACACATATGGATCAGTACACCCGTGTAAATGAGGCCTTACTGTGCCATTTGCTTTATTTAAAGCGAAAGCTGACCATACAGTAACCACTTGCTGACCGCAATATGTAGATATATGGTACGTTGCAGTTTGCAAGTGGTTTACCGAGGTTATGGCTGAAGCTATCGGTCATAACCCCAGTTTTTTTTTTTTGTCAGCTGGTGGCTGGCTTTCTTATGAAAGCGCTCCGAGTTGCTCATTATCAATGAGTAATATTTCTAGCACTAGACCTCCTCTGTAACTCTAAACAGGTAACTTTTTAAATTTTGAAAGCATTGCTTATGGAGATTTTTAAGTACCGTAGTTTGTCGCCATTCCCTGAGCATGCAAAACTTTAAAGCTGAACATGTAAGGTATCTATTTAAGTGTATTTTTCCCCAAAAAATTGCATTTGAAAAACTGCTGCGCAAATACTGTGACAGAAAGTTGCAACGCTCGCCATTTTATTCCCTAGGGTGTCTGCTAACATTATATTATATACACATAGTAGTACCATGGATTACAGAAGAATGCTTGTAATCCAAAGCACTCATTTATCAAAAGCGAGTTTCCCTATAGGAGTCAATGGAAACTCCGATAATGCGTTCCACAGTGACTGGTATTGTAAGCAGTACATGTGGCCAGAGGTGGGGAGGTGCCGGAGACACTCGAGAACGGAGTGTTTCCGAGTGTCTCCGGCGCCCCCCGCATCTCTGGCCAAATGGGGTACTGCACACCCCATTGGCTTGAATCCTGCTCATCTTGCGAGACAATGCTCGCAAACCGAGTCAGGTTTTTTTTTTTTTAAATAATAGCTTATATTGCGAAACATTTGTAACCCGCATTACTGGCAATCCAAGGTATTACTGCATTTAGGTAATCTTGTAAACAAAAAGTGCCAGAAAAAGCCTGGTGGTTAAAACAATGTAAATCTGACTGAACACAATTACAAATCCTTTGACAAGTCAGGGAATTTACAGACATGTAGATCTCTGGTATACTCAATACCAGTTCTCTAGAAGTGTACACACCTTGCAGCCCACAGGTAGCAGCACATGTAGAAGCACCATGCTTGTTACCATCCCTATAGCCACCATCTTGTTGTCTCTGCGGATGTGCGGCCAGAAAGCCAGAACGAGGACAAAAGCAGAAAGACACATGGCCAGCAGTAGAATGATCCAGCGGAATATTTCATATGGGACTACGCAGAGAAGCTAAAAAGGAAAGAAGAACAAATGTAGTATCATCATAATGGCTCCAACAACGTTCTAAAAATTATAAACAGAAAAAAGTGAAACTGACGGTTATAGCAGCCAATCAGATTCACAGTTTTTTTTTTTACTAGAGGACAGCATGAAACCGTTACCTTGAACATCTCTAGAGTGGAAGATAAAAAATAAAGCTGTTTTTTATTTTATTTTTTTTTTACTGTTTTTAAACCTCCACTAAGTAAAAATTTACAGCGATCAGCCATAACATTATGACAGCCAAAATGAATAACATTGATTATCTCATCACAATGGCATCTGAAAGTGGGTGGGATATATTGGGCAGCATGTGAACATGTTGTCCCTAAAGTTAATGTGTTGAAAGCAAAAAAAAAAAAAATGGGCAAATAAGGATTTCAGCAACTTTGACAATGTCTAAATTGTAATGTCTAGATGACTGGGTCAGAGCAACTCTAAAACTGGAGCTCTTGTGGGATGTTCCGGGTCTGCAATGGTCAGGACTGACCAAAAGTGCTCCAAGGAAGGAAAACCGGTGAATCAGCAACAAACTTTATGGCTCATTGATGCTCGTGGGGAATAAAGCCTGATCTGTGTAGCCCAATCCAATAAACGAGTTACTGTAACTCAAATTGCTGAAAAGGTTAATGCTGGTTCTGATGGAAAGGTGTCAGAATGCACAGTGACTCTGTTTTTTTTTGCATACGAGGCTGTGCAGCCGCAGACCGCTCAGGGTGCTCATACTGACCCGTGTCCACAGCTAAAAGCGCCTACAAAAAGGACATTTACATTTGAGCATCAGAACTGCATCACTTACCTGGGAAAGAGATGGCACCAGGAATGCAATATGGGAAGAAAGAAAGCCGACAGAGGCAGTGATTTGCTACTGACGGCTTGGTGAAACTACCCAACATGAGGTGGGTGGTTCCTAATGTTATGGCTGATTGGTGTGGGAAGGAAAGGAAATTAAAGTAAAAGGAGAAAAAGAAGAAGGAGAAGAAAAAGGAGAAAAAGAAGAAGGAGAAGAAAAAGGAGAAAAAGAAGAAGGAGAAGAAAAAGGAGAAAAAGAAGAAGGAGAAGAAAAAGGAGAAAAAGGAGAAGGAGGAGAAAAAGGAGAAAAAGAAGAAGGAGAAGAAAAAGGAGAAAAAGGAGAAGGAGGAGAAAAAGGAGAAAAAGGAGAAGGAGGAGAAAAAGGAGAAGGAGAAGAAAAAGGAGAAAAAGGAGAAGGAGAAGAAGAAAAAGAAGGAGAAGAAGAAAAAGAAGGAGAAGAAGAAAAAGAAGGAGAAGAAGAAAAAGAAGGAGAAGAAGAAAAAGGAGAAGGAGAAGAAGGAGAAGGAGAAGAAAAAGAAGGAGAAGAAAAAGAAGGAGAAGAAAAAGAAGGAGAAGAAAAAGAAGGAGAAGAAAAAGAAGGAGAAGAAAAAGAAAAAGAAGGAGAAGGAGAAGGAGAAGGAGAAGGAGAAGGAGAAGGAGAAGGAGAAGGAGGAGGAGGAGAAGGAGAAGGAGAAGGAGAAGAAGAAGAAGAAGAAGAAGAAGAAGAAGAAGAAGAAGAAGAAGAAGAGTGAAAGATAAGAGAAAATAAAAAATCTAGAAAGAAAGCTAGAATGTGAATAAATAGAGCAGAGACCATGGTTGGAAGATGTGACGTTTTCATTTGTACGAATACTTACAGTAGAAGGAATGTATGCAGACAGGGAGTAGCCATAGACACACACAGTCTCCATGAAGCTGTAGGTCCCCACTGTTGGGATCACTCCTTTCCTCCACTGCAGAAATCCCCACAGACATAAAGGGACCAGCCAGGCATAACTGTATATGGCGATCCCAGCAACCGTCACTGTCACAGAATGAACAACACATCAGCCAGGTAACAGCCATATACATCGATCAGTGACACACAGTAATATTTCTCACCTTTGTGAAACTGGGCGCTGTAGTTGTAATCTGGTTTGCCATGCATCTGGATGAAGGTGGCAAGGTTCCCCACCACTGTGACAGTGATAACAAGTGTGGCACAGATCCAGAAGGGCCCTGACAAACACAGAGAGGCTGGATAAAGACAGGATAAAACCTACTGGGTACACAAAGTGTTTAATGTCTCATTGGTGTTATTTTGTCTGTTTGCACCCTTCATGTAAGTCAAATTAAAACAGAACTTTTAGAAAAAAAATATTTTGGGAAACTGCACAAATAAAATAAGTTACCTCTAATGATTAGCATCTTAGGTGCAGATGGGTGCCTTTTACTGTAAAAATTATAGTTTTCTTATTCTTAATCAAGCTTCTTGTGGCACTGCAAGCGATTGAGCCATTTACTCTCCCTTCCTCCATTCACAAAAAAACCTTGTATTCGTTTCCCTAAAGAATGCAAGATGTTTTGAATAGAAAAGGTGAGATTCTGTTCTTTACCCACCCCTTTTTTTCACAGAACCCCTTGCATTTTGTGAAATTATGACAAAGCTTTTGCGAATGGATGAGGGGAGAGTGAACAGAATCCTTTTATTGCACTATAGTCAGAACTGTCATTCGCAGTGCTGGAGGCATGATGGTGGGATGCAGCGGATCATTTTTACAGTAATCTGGGCCTAGGATTAGTGGTAATTATTTCAGTCATGCTGTTTTTTTTTTTTTTTTTTACTGGGAGTTCTACTTTAACCACCGAACACAGTCATATGACGTTGTGGGCTTTAAGTGGTGATATCTGAATAATGGGTGCAGCTGCAGGCATTATTCAGATATCGTTTTATTTCAGCAGGCGATTGATTCCCTGCAATGTAAAAACAATCATTAGCGGCTGTTCAGCCGCTTGACTGCTTTTACAGGTGATGGAAAGGAGCCCTCTGGTGCATCTCCAGTCTCTCCTGTGTGATCGCGGAACCGGAGAATGAAACCACTGGTGGTTTACCATAGAGCTGACCAAGGATCAGGTGGTCCCCGGCCATCTCTATGACCCTTGGAGGCCAGAAGCGACGTCATGATGTAAACACTGATGTGTTTTTTTTTGCTGGAAAGCCTGAGTTCGATATATACCGTATTTATCGGCGTATAACACGCACCCCAAGTTTAGGAGGAAATTTTAGGGAAAAAAACTTTTAGCAGGGAAGTTTAAGGAAAAATAACTTACATTTAAATGCAGCCTTGTCAGTGTCCATTGCAGCCTTGTCACAGTGCAGCCTTGTCAGTGTCCAGTGCAGCCTTGTCACAGTGCAGCCTTGTCACAGTGCAGCCTTGTCAGTGTCCAGTGCAGCCTTGTCACAGTGCAGCCTTATCAGTGTCCATTTCAGCCTTGCCCCAGTGTCGCCGTGCAACCTTGCCCCAGTGTCGCCGTGCATCATTTTAAAATTGGCGCCGAGACTGTGCGGACGCCGCCGGGGACGCAGGGACTGGGCGGAGCCGCCGCCGAGATACACATAGCCGAGTGTACTCGGCTATACTCGGCTTTTCTCGGCTCCGCTCACAGTCACGCCGAGTCCCGCCCTATGATGGACATAACACAGGTCCAATGACGGGACTGGGCGTGACTGTGAGCGGAGCCGAGAAAAGCCGAGTACATTCGGCTATGTGTATCTCGCTCCGCTCACAGTCAGCTCAGGGATGTCAGTATCGGCGTATAACACGCACCCACGATTTCCCCCTGATTTTCAGGGGAAAAAAGTGCGTGTTATACGCCGATAAATACGGTAGTCTTTTTTTATAATCTCAGGCTTTCCAGCATAGAGGAGAGATGTGGGGACTTATAGACCAGCGTTTCTCAACTCCAGTCCTCAAGGCGCCCCAACAGGTCATGTTTTCAGGATTTCCCTCAGATGAAGCAGCTGTGGTAATTACTAAGGCAGTGAAACGGATCAAATCACCTGTGCAAAATATTGGAAATCCTGAAAACATGACCTGTTGGGGCGCCTTGAGGACTGGAGTTGAGAAACACTGTTATAGACCACAGATCTCTCTTTAAAGAGGACCTGTCATGCCCTATTTCTATTACAAGGGATATTTACATTCCTTGTAATAGGAATAAAAAATAAAAAAAAAGTGTAAAAAATAGAATTTTTTTTATTTATTTTTTAAAGTGCCACCATCCCCTCGTGCTCACACGCAGAAGTGAACGCATACATAGGTCGCGCCCACATATGTAAACGGTGTTCAAACCACACGTGATGTATCGCCGCAAACAGAGCGAGAGCAATAATTCTAGTACTAGACCTCCTCTGTAACTCTAAACTGGTAACCTGTAGAAATTTTTAAAGCATCACCTATGGAGATTTTTAGGTATCGTAGTTTGTCGCCATTTCACAAGCGTTCTAAAGAGTGACATGTATGCGACATGTGACATGACAGGTATCTATTTATTTGGCGTAACATCCTCTTTCACATTTTACCCTTAAATTTGGGTAAATATTGTGTTTTGTTTTTTAAATGTATGACACTTTTTTGGGAGAACAAAAAGTTAAACACGTTTGAAAAATTGCTGCGCAAATACTGTGCGACATAAAAAAATTGCAACAACCGCCATTTTATTCCCTAGTCTCTGCTAAAAAAACATATATAATGTTTGGGAGTTCTGAGTAACACTGATTTTTAGATCTATGAGAGAAAATGTCAGAATTGGCCCGGTTGGCAAGTGGTTAACTTACCATAAAGATCAGGATGATTTCGCAAATGATGTCTGACAAAATTCTTCCCAGGAACAGGCATGAAGGAAGCTCGGATCCTGTCCAGCACCTAAATCAAGAAACAACATCAGAGTCCGCAAGAAAAGTTACGGCCAAGCAAACCAGTCCCAGTCTTAAAAGAAATGCTCTGGTCTGTGGAGCTCGCCATCTTCAGGTATAACGCCGGGCTATTTGCCCTGTATTATACTTGATGATGTCAGAGTACCGTCAGAAAGACCGAAGTCTCCTGATGTAGTATGGAGTGAATAGGGGAGTCCCCTCTCGCCCCCCTCCCTCATTCCCCTCCCTCTCACCCCTTCCCTCTCACCACCCTCTCTCCCCCCCACTCCTCTCATATTCCCCCTCTCTCTACCCCCTCCCTCATTCCCCTCTCTCTCACCCCTTCCCTCTCACCACCCTTTCCCCCCCCCACTCTCTACCCCCTCCCCTCTCACCACCCTTTTCCCCCCCCCACTCTCTACCCCCTTCCTCATTCCCCTCTCTCTCTCACCCCCCTTTCATTCCCCTCTCACTCCCCTTTCTCTCTAACACCCCCCCCCATTATTCACCCTCCCCCCCTTCTTTCATTTATCACTGTGGAGCACTGTGGCAGGATAGTAGGAGGGGGAACGACACCATGGGGTTGATTTACTAAAGGCAAATCCACGTTTCACTACAAGTACATTTGGAAGTGCAGCCGCTTTAGATTTGAGGAGAAGATCTGAAATGAGGGGAAGCTCTGCTGATGTTATCATCCAATCATGTACAAGCAAAAATGCTGTTTTTTATTTTCCTTGTATGTCTCCCTCAGATCTACAGCGACTGCACTTCTAAGTGCACTTGTAGTGCAAAGTGGATATGCCTTTAGTAAATAAACCCCTCTGTTTTACTGCACCAGGTGACACCACCCCTAGTGACGCCACTGTCCCTAGTGCCATGGAAAGACTTACATTGTGAACAAAGTGCCAAAACCCAGCATCCTACGCACCTTCTTTTTTTTTTAAATCCTTTTATTTTTCATTTGCTCAATCAATACATGTGATTTGTGCATTTAGTCTTACACATTGATAGATAAACAAAAGCATATTAAAATTCCTGTCCATACAAAAAAAAAACCTAATCAATTTACAGTACAACAGTGACATTTTAATTTTTCCCTTTTACTCCCCCCCCCCCCCCCCCCGCCCAACCCTTTGAATCTTAACAACCTGGGTCTTTTCTCCTGTTCGCAAACTCTCCCAAATCGAGTGCATTGTCATTAGCGCATTTAACGTATAATCCCCCCCCAACCGCCCCATAGGTTTCTACATCAGGAGCCTATCCTTTACCAGTTGTAATGACACAAGGCTAGGATTCTCCAGCCATGGTTGCCATATAAGATTGAATTTATCCACTGCCTTTCTACGTCTGTAGGCGAGCCATTCTCTGAAAAGCAAGGAATTGACATACGCAATCCACTGCTTCCCTGTGGGAACCGTCTCTGCCATCCAATATCGCGCTATTAGCTTTCTAGCCAGGTACATCAGTCTTGTTATCATATAGTACCTTCCTTGTGGGAACTTTTCAGCTTCAATCGCCCCAAGCAGGTACATCAAAGGGTCCAAGGGTATAGGTACCTGGGCCACTCTTGTGATGTTCTGGGAAACCTCCTCCCAGTATCTGTGGAGTTTTGGGCACCTCCAAATTAGATATATAAAGTCCCCTTGCTGTACTTTGCACTTTGGGCACAAGGGGGAGTCCCTTCCTCCCCACTTGTAAAGCTGTACTGGTGTTCTATAGGCCCTATGCAGAATAAATAATTGTGATAATTTGTGGGACGCTGATACAGATACCGCCGGAATAGAGTTCAACGCCATATCCCACTGGTCCCCATCTATATCTCCGATGTCTTCTGCCCATTTACTACGAAATCTAAGGGAGGCATAGTCCTGTATTGAGGATAATAATTCCGCATATGTTTTTGATATTAGTCCTTTCCGGGTATCCGCCTGGGAGGACCTCCATCAGCAGACGTGACGATGATATTACTAAGGATTGTGTCATTTGCTGTGCCTGCAGAGCATACCGAAGCTGAAGATATTGATAAAAGCCCCTTATCCTACGCACCTTACTGCAACATGCAATTCTATCGTGATGTGTTCTAGTTTTATCCAACTACGTGTCCAATACCTGGTATGTGTCTACATCGAACAGGTCCTGATAGTACTGAAAGGTCCAGAAACCTGCAGATTTCTTCTGGGATGAGAGGAGCTGCAGGGAGGGAAGGTGAAAACAAACATGTATTTATGTTCAGGACACAGCATTCTATATCCACCAATATAAAGTTATCTCTGTATTCCCATCAGAATACAATAGCACAGCTGGGGAGATTACTGTACTAAAGTCAATTGTGTTAGTACAGCGATCTGTCTGATTTTTTTTTTTTCGTTCAGCCTGCTGGGTTAAACGAAAAAAAAAAAAAAAAACTATAGTGTGTACCAGGCTTCATACCAGTGTGACAGCCATATTTGCCTGTACATCCTCTTGCAGGCATTCCTGTTCACATCAATTGGTATGCATGGGCTGCACAGACACAGCTACTGCTCCCAATCTGACAACCATGCGAGTGCATGGCCCTGTACACAGACTGTCTGCGTTTGGGGCCATGCAGCCACTGCATCCCAACTGACATGAATGGGAATGCCTGGAACTAGGGATGCACCGATACCTTTTTTTTTTTTTAATCAGCAAGTACAAATACTATTGTAAAGTACTCGCCGATACCGAGTACCAATAATTCGTGGTGCACTTTACGTCTATACAAAATTAATGGGCACAAACCATACTGCAAAGAATCACGTGCGATGTGAACAGGAATGCAGTGCAATTCCTGTCAGAATTGCATGCGATTTTCTCACCGCTCATGTGTAAACCCAGGCTTGTCACAGGGACTTCAGCCCGGGTTCACACAGGGGCGGTGTGAGAAACCACAAGCGATTTGGACAGGAATCGCACCACATTCCTTTTCAAATTGCATGCGATTCTTTGCAGTGCAATTTTCGCCCATTCATTATGTATGGACACAAACCACACTGCAAAGTATCGGTTTTGGGTATCGGGAGCATTTTTATAAGTACTCCTGAAAATACTCGGTATCGATGCATCCCTACATGGAACACCTGCACATCCTCATGTGAGTAAACACAGCTCTTGCACAGGTGTATGCTGTAGTACGCCTGTTTGAACAAGGCCTTAGACCTGCAGGCTGCCTGTCACTAATACAGAACAGTCACCCCCATAGCTACATAACCAAATTTGTCTTTCACTGTGAGTCGTGCGCATTACAAAAGTCTTCCTAAAAAATAAAAAAAAATAAAAAAAGGTGTTTTGTTAAAGTGATTGTAAGGCTTAGTTTTTTTTTTTTCGTTTTTTTTTTAAATAACAAACATTTCATACTTCCCTCCACTATGCAGTTCGTTTTGCACAGAGTGGCCCTGATCATTGACTTCTGGGGTCCCCCGGCGGCGCTGGTAGCTCCTGCCTGCATTGTGTAACGCCCTAGGAGAAGCGCTCTCCCGGGGGGGTTACCCTGCGGGCGCACTCCCGAGTCCAGCATTTGCGTCCATAGATGCAGAATGCCAGACTCAGCCCCGCCCCCCGCATCATTGGATTTGATTGACAGCAGCCAATGGCTGCGCTGCTATCAATCTATCCAATCAAGAGCCGGGACCCCGGGCTGAGAGGGACAGCGTGCCTCTGCCAAGTGAATACCACGGCTCAGGTGAGTAAAACGGGGGGGGGGGGGGGGGGGTCAGTGACAGAAGCTTTTTCACCTTATTGCATAGGATGCATTAAGGTGAAAAAAACATGAGGGTTTACAACCCCTTTAAGGCTCAGTTTTGCACACAGGAGTACAGAAGTTAAAGTGATGCTAAGCCCGCAACCTTAAAATCAATCTGTATATGCAGTAAAGCATGCTGGTTATATTCACTGTGGAACTTAAATGGTTAATCCTGCACATTGTATAAAAAGGCTGTTTGATCCTGTCTTCTCTGATCCTCCCCTTCTTCCACAGTTCCCAATCCATCTCCTGATAGTACAGAGCTTTGGGGGCACTCTGCACATGCTGAGTTTAGCGTTTATTGCTAGAGGTTTTTTTTTCCCCCCAGAGGGTGCATGTGATCATCACAGGGCCAATCAGCACTATCCAGACAGAGGGTCAGGGGTCCAGCAGCCTCATAGGACAGTCAGAGGAGAATGAAAACTCCTCCTACAAGCTTTAACCAGACACTAATAGAAGTCACAAGATTGCTATATACTGCTGATGAGAAAAGGTATTTAGCAGTTTATATTTACTAGAATAATTGCATTTCCATGTTCTGTGTACTGTGGGAGACCAAATATAGTGAATGCAGGGTCCTGGGTTTAGTAACACTTTAATGGGGTCATTCATGTAGCCGTGTCTGACAGAGGAATGTTGCTCTATGTTCAAATAAATGGGTCTGAGGCAGTATTTTATGCTGTACACATCTGTGCCAACGTTTACCTTCATAAATTACCCTACTGGCCACCAATACCCATGGCCAACATATGAACATCAACAGTGTGTAGCCACTGATGCATTTAATTACATATTATTGATGTCTACATCTCGCTATTCAGGAGGTGGCGTTGTATGCGCAGAATGACTTCAGCTGATTCTGAATGACTGAAGGCCGAGATCATTCTGTGTATTCGCTGCCCGCGCATCTCCGACAGAGGGGGATGTGAACACCAATAGTGAGTAATCAGTGGCAGGGACTGCACAATGTTGAAATTTACACGCTGCTCCTCAGCGGTGGCGACATCCAGTAGAACACAATAAGTAAACGTTGGCACAAATGTTACCTGCGTATGAACAACTTTGCTCTCTGCTTCCAGCAAGATCCTTCATAAATCAATACAGCCGTGGGAATCGGGCAGAGCTTGTATTGCTGAAGGCAAAATCTAGACACCAGATTTAAAAATAAAACTGTAGATAAATAAAAATAAGATAAAAATTGTTTGTAAAGCCAAAAAGTGATCTTTTATTGATAGAGTAGGGAAGGGTTAAAATCCCTATTAAATTATGTTTTGCTGTCTGTGTCCCGCTGCGCAGATTTCCCTCCACTTCCAGTCCAGGAGACAACAGAAAATGGAAGGAAATCTCTCTAAACTTAAAGCGATAGTAAAACCCACATTTTTATTTATTTATTTTTAATAACAAACACCCCACAGGTTTATACTTTCTTGCTCTGTGCAATGGAAATTGAACCCCCGCCAGTGCTCCTGGCTCCTCCTCTTCTTGGTGTGCCACCACAGGAATCCGCTTTCTATTGTGGCACACCTGTGGTCTTGCTCCCGAACCACGCTGCCTGTGTCCATAGACACAGACAGTATGGCTCGGCCCCGCTCCCCCATCACAGGATCTTATTGACAGCTTTAAAAAGTGATATTAAACTCAGGGTTTAAAACAGAATTTTTTTTTTTTTTTTTTTATACAAAACACAACAGCCGTAGCCAAAAGTTATATAAGAATGACACAAATATTCGTTTTCACAAAGTCTGCTGCTTCAGTGTTTTTAGATCTTTTTGTCAGATGTTACTATGGTATACTGAAGTATAATTACAACCATTCCATAAGTGGCAAAGGCTTTTATTAACAATGACATTAAGTTAATGCAAAGAGTCAATATTCGCAGTGTTGATCCTTCTTTTTCAAGACCTCTGCAATTCTCCCCGACATGCTGTCACTCAACTTCTGGACCACATCCTGACTGATGGCAGCCCATTCTTACATAATCAATGCTTGGAGTTTGTCTGAATGTGTTTTTTTTTTTGTACAGATTAAGGTCTGGGGAGTTTCCTGGCCATGAACCCAAAATGTCGATGTTTTGTTCCCCAAGCAACTTAGTTATCACTTTTGCCTTATGGCAAGGTGCTCCATCATGCCTGGAAAAGGCATTGTTCCTCACCAGACTGTTCTTGGATGGTTGGGAGAAGTTGCTCTCGGAGGATGTTTTTGTACCATTCTTTATTTATGGCTGTGTACTTAGGTAAAATTGTGAGTGAGCCCCCCAACTCCCTTGGCTGAGAAGCAACCCCACACAGGAATGGTCTCAGGATGCTTTACCTTTGGCATGACACAGGGCTGATGGTAGCGCTCACCTTTTCTTCCCTGGACAAGGTTTTTTTCCCTGGATGGCTCAAACAATGAGAAACAGGATTCATCAGAGAACATAGAGAAACAAAAAAGGAGGTAAAACAAGTCCCACTTACCAGATGTGGTACGGTCACCATAGCCAGACACTTTAAGCATACAAAAAGAAACCAAAGTATACTTACTAAAAGTAAAAAGCGGCTACTATCAGGACAGAGGGTCTAAGAATAGATTGGGATTCCAAAAGGTATAAATGTATTAGTATCAAAAAGGTACATCTGAACAAAATTCCTAATCGGTGCAATAATTTAATAATAACCGCTTCAATCAAGATTTATTGGTAATCTCCTTCCGGCCAGAAGGGACTCCAATAAAATTTAAAATCAAACAAAACACGGGAGGGACTGACAAGACAAATACAACAGTGAACATAAAACAAACAGCAGGAGGTCCGGACACCAGCATTCGATTCAGAGTGAGATGGTAAAGCGATACAAACCGCTTATATAGGAAATAATATTTAATAAATCAAAAAGATCAAATAATTAATTAAATACAACCTCACTGTGAATGACCCCGGGGATTAAATTCAATTGGAAAAGTTACTAAATAATAACTAAAAATGAAGTTACTAGCCCTAGCTGAATTACTATAAATAGTTGCTTAGGAAATAAGGTCCCAAAGATTTGGTCAAACAAAATAATTCCTGTAGATTGGAGTATAACTTTGATTGATGAATCAGATAATCAAATAGTGGTCCGTATTGTTCATGGGTATTCTGTCTCCGTGATGAGGCGTTATTGCATTAAACTGCTATGTGATCACTCATGAGCTCAAACCAAAACAAAGTATCAGCTGGAGCTGAGTAAAGTTCATTTAGACCTTGACGTCAAGAAGCGGCACTTCATTTATAAAGCACCAGTGTCAAATGCAAATAAGGAAAAAGAACGATTTCCACTGCCATTTAAATACAAAGGAACGTTGAGTTCAAAAGGAAGGGGGAATCAATAGTAATATCTATTGTGGTTCGGAGACCAAAAGCAGTTGGATATTAGCAATGGAAAGCGTATCCATACTTTACCGCACTGACATGACCGGCTAACACAGCACGCCAGTTACGGAAGACCCTTTTTCGAACCTAGCCGCGGTTGTTTGAACTTAGCGATTGCCATACATTTCCCCGCTATACTGATCAAACATGACGAATACTCGGTAATCACTGAGGACGAAGCGGACCAGCAGATCCTGCACGGTGGAAACCCCGAAGTAGCAGAGCGGTCTCTGCCGACCAGAAAAGCCGTACATATCACAGAGTCTGGCCTTTCGTTACCATCAATGCTGTGTTAGCCGGTCATGTCAGTGCGGTAAAGTATGGACACGCTTTCCATTGCTAATATCCAACTGCTTTTGGTCTCCGAACCACAATAGATATTACTATTGATTCCCCCTTCCTTTTGAACTCAACGTTCCTTTGTATTTACATGGAAGTGGAAATCTTCTTTTTCCTTATTTGCATTTGACACTGGTGCTTTATAAATGAAGTGCCGCTTCTTGACGTCAAGGTCTAAATGAACTTTACTCAGCTCCAGCTGATAATTTGTTTTGGTTTGAGCTCATGAGTGATCACATAGCAGTTTAATGCAATAACACCTCATCACGGAGACAGAATACCCATGAACAATACGGACCACTATTTGATTATCTGATTCATCAATCAAAGTTATACTCCAATCTACAGGAATTATTATTTTGTTTGACCAAATCTTTGGGACCTTATTTCCCAAGCAACTATTTATAGTAATTCAGCTAGGGCTAGTAACTTCATTTTTAGTTATTATTTAGTAACTTTTCCAATTGAATTTAATCCCCGGGGTCATTCACAGTGAGGTTGTATTTAATTAATTATTTGATCTTTTTGATTTATTAAATATTATTTCCTATATAAGCGGTTTTTATCGCTTTACCATCTCACTGAATCGAATGCTGGTGTCCGGACCTCCTGCTGTTTGTTCTATGTTCACTGTTGTATTTGTCTGGTCAGTCCCTCCCGTGTTTTGTTTGATTTTAACTTTTATTGGAGTCCCTTCCGGCCAGAAGGAGGTTACCAATAAATCTTGATTGAAGCTGTTATTAAATTATTGCACCGATTAGGAATTTTGTTCAGATGTGCCTTTTTGATACTAATACATTTATACCTTTTGGAATCCCAATCTATTCTTAGACCCTCTGTCCTGATAGTAGCCGCTTTTTACCTTAGTAACTATACTTTGGTTTCTTTTTGTATGCTTCATCAGAGAACATGACTTTACCCCAGTCCTCAGCAGTCCAATCCCTGTACCTTTTGCAGAATATCAGTCTGTCCCGGATGTTTTACCTGGAGAGAAGTGGCTTGACACCAGGCCATTCTCCAAAAGTCTTCTCCTCACTGTGCATGGAGATGCCCTCACATCTGCCTGCTGCCATTCCTGAGCAAGCTCTGCACTGGTGGCGCCCCGATCCCGCAGCTGAATCATCTGTAGGAGGCGGCCCTGGTGCCTGCTGGACCTTCTTGGGCACCCTGAAGCCTTCTTCACAAATGCGGAGGAAATGTTTTTTATGGGGTTAAGTTCATTTTCATGACAAAGAGACTTTGCAATTGGAATTCATCTGATCACTCTTCATAACTGTAGCAATACCCCCGCAGGGGCCGCTGGTTTAAGATTTTGGGTCTGCCATTACCTTACTGTTCACCACGTCCGTCCTAGGGGTCTTCCTTGAAGAGTTGTTCACAAATGTCTGCACTAACCACTTAGTATCTATTTCTCAAGGGTTTTTTAAAGAACTCCAGACAGAGGGATGGAGGATTAGGGGAGATTCAGGTACCTTACTTTTGCGGATATGGGGTACTTTCTTTAATCCAGAGGACAAACAGCTTCCACACTGGATATAGCCACCACCGGATAGGCCGCCCTCACTGACCTAGCAGCCAGTGCGAGCTCGTTCAAAAGTCTCTGCCACAGACTTGAAGAACATGAATAGTCTAAGTTCAGTCACACAGTACCAGTTTCTTTTAGCCGATCCGGCAATACTGTGAGGTAGATATGTAAGGATGCGTCCTCCAATTGAGTCTCCAGGCTCTTCCCGAGGCACCAGCCTTTTTGCTCGGCCCTCGGTTAATTGGTTGTCTGCGAGCTGGTCGGTAAGTAGGCTTGGTTTTTTCCCAGGCTTTTGTTGTTATCTGCTTCAGCCTTCCAATGCTGCTTACTGTGATGGCCAGCTATAGATGAGGGCGGTGGACAAGTTTGTTTTTCATAGCACATTGGTGTTTGTATTGGTCCAGCAGCGCACCAACACCTTTGCAGCCATTGTGCTACCTGCTGGGTGTTTGGTGTGCTCCTGTACCTTTTTTTTTAAAATTGGAAACCAACTTTATTGAAAAGTATGCATGGTACATAAATCAACATAAGCCAGTATGGCCAATATAATAGTACATACATGAACACAGTGAAGCATCTGTGTGTCACAAAGATAATAACAGCAGTGAAAGTAAAACCGGTATACAACAAAAATAAAAGATCGACATGTCAAGTACACGTTTCACCATCCGCCATCCATCTGTCCCAGACCTTCTCAAACTTTAGCGGACACCCTCTATGTACATAAATCAGTTTTTTATATGGGAGAGCATCGTTAACCGCCTTTTTCCAGCACTGAATTGTAGGGGGCAGGGCCTGCATCCAATTACGGGCCACTACTTTTCTTGCCAAGAATAGCGTCTCATGTAAAAAGGTACGGAGGGGTTTGTCGGCATCCAAGTCTGGCAACAGGCCAAGTAGGCACATCTTTGGGTCAAGGGTAGCAGGGGAGCCCATCTGATCGTGTAGGAAGCGTATCACCTGTGTCCAATATGCCTGAATGGTGGGACAGAACCATATGAGGTGGTAAAAGGAGCCCGGGGTATGGTCACAGAGGCGGCATCCCGGATTGTACGTGGGCCTGAAACGTGCCACTCTCTGAGGGGTCAGATATGTTCTATGTATAATGTACAGCTGTGTGAGGCGGTCCGACAGCTTGGGGGAAACCTTTTTCACGTCCTCCAAAATCTCGCCCCAGTCCCCATCCTCTATAAGTCCAACATCCGCCTCCCATCTAGTCTTAGCAGTATAGGCCAATGCTGTGGTGCTAGGGAGACGAATGGCGGAGTACAAAGTGGAGATGAGCTTAGCAGGCACATTACCCGTGACTGTGTCCACTATGGAGGGAACTGCCAGGGACGGGCTAGAGCCAGAAAACTGGGCCTGTATGGCGTGGCGGAGTTGCAAATACCTGAAAAAAAGGAAATTGGGGAGGGAAAATTCGTCCTTCAGCATTTGGAATGATTTAAGGCCTGAATTAGTCATGATCTGGTGTATGTATAAGATCCCATGGCGTATCCACGCCACGGGGTCCGGAATGGACAATAATTCTGGCAAGCATGTATTGTACCAGAGAGGGGTATGAGAGTGTACCCTTGGGGTCCCAGTTCTCTGCAGTGCCACCCGCCATACCCTCCGGTGGTGAGTCAACATGTCTGCTGTGTGTTGGGGGGGCCGTCTAGTCAATGGGGCTCTCAGGACCGATTGAAGTGGGGTATGGGCCGAGTCATCCGGGTGCTCACAGAGTAGTGTCTGGTATCTCGTTAGTTCATGTTTATCAAAATAATAGAAGTGGGACAGCTGGGAGGCAAAATAATAATCCTGAAAGTCAGGGAGAGCAGCTCCTCCCAACGTCACAGGGTTCTTCAGGATTCTCCAGGATAATTTGTGTCTGCCATGACCCCAAATAAATGAAGTCAGGATGGATTCAATTGTCCTGAAAATTTTTTGTGGTATATAGAGGGGAGCATGCCAGACCAAATAGAGTATCTTGTGAAGGAGTATCATCTTAACCAAGCTGACGCGACCCATAACACCCAGGGGTAGTCTGGCCCAAGTCTGCGTCTTGTTCTTGATCAGAGCAAACAGGGGTTCAATGTTCAGTAGTTTATAATCTGAGAGCGATCTGGTGACCTGTACGCCGAGGTATTTAATCTGGGAGACCCTTGGAAGAGCCAGAGGAGGGGACGCGAACGAGGAGGGGAAATGGTCAATCGGAAGGATCTGGGACTTAGCCCAATTAATACTCAGACCCGAATGGCCACCCATACGTTCTATGGACTGGAGGGCTGCTATAAGAGAAGGACCGGAGTCCGCCAGATACAAAAGTGTGTCGTCGGCATACATCCCAATTTTTTCTTCCAGTTTCCCCATCCTGAGACCTCGGATGCAAGTGTCCGCACGGACCATTATGGCCAACGGCTCCACAGCCAATGCGTAAAGCATGGGGGAAAGGGGGCAGCCCTGCCGGGTCCCCCTCTCCAGCGGGAACTGGTCAGAAAGCCAACCGTTCACAAACACTCTGGCCCTCGGGGATTGATAGAGGAGTTGGACCCAGCGAATAAAGCTGGGGCCAAATCCAAATCTTGAGAGACACTCCCACAGGTAGTTCCACTCCACGGAGTCGAAGGCCTTGGCGGCATCCAGCGCCACCACAACCCTCGAGCCAATTTCATCACGGGACCCCTGAATATTCATAAATAGGCGGCGAATATTCATGGCCGTGTTCTTCCCTGGCATAAAGCCGGTTTGGTCAGGGTGTATCAATGACAGAATAACCTGGTTAAGGCGGGAGGCTAGAATCTTAGCTAATATTTTAATATCTACCTGTAACAGGGAAATGGGCCTATACGACTCCGGGTATTTAGGGTCCTTTCCGGGTTTGGGAATTACGACTATTTGGGCTTCTCGCATAGATGGGGGTAGAACTCCTGAGTCAAATATAGATTTATACAGGTACTTAAGTTCAGGGATTAGGATTTCGGAGTAGGTGGCATAGAATTCAAGAGGTAGGCCATCCAATCCTGGGGCCTTGGATGAGGCCAGACAGGAAATGGCCTCGGAGATGTCCTCCTCAGTAATAGGGGCTTCCAGAATTTCAAGCTGGTCGTCTGTCAGTTTAGGGAATTGAACTCCCGCCAGGTAGTCCCTAGTGTCTTGGGGAGTGTGGGCGACCCTAGAAGTGTAAAGTGCACGGTAGAATCTCCCAAATTCCTCCGCCACCAATTGCGGATCGGTGATGTCGTTCCCCTGCGGGTCGGTCAAGGACACCACCACAGGGGGACGCATATCCAAGTGGGCGAGATATGCGAGCAATTTGCCTGATCTCTCTCCATACTCAAACACCCTCTGTCTACAGAAGAAGATACGTTGTTTAGCCTTCTCCATGTGCAATTGGGAGACCTGGCGCGCCTGAATATTTAGATTATTGGCCGCGCTGGGCGAGGGGTCCCGGTGGAACGCCTCCTCCAGCACCTGCAGGTACTCCGCAGCCTGCTGGACAATAAATGTTGATGACCGTTTAAGCCTGTTAATACGTGTGGAAAGTAGGGAACGAGCGTGAAGTTTAAACATTTCCCACACCACATCATGCGCGGCAGTGTCCCTGTTGGCCGTAAAATAGTATTGCAATTCTGTGGGGATGTCATCCTGGTCCCGCAGGGCAGTCAGCCAGAACGGGTTTAGCCGCCAAGAAGGAGCAGGGGAAGCCCTCAGGAGCTGAATCGTGACCCAGTAGGGGGCGTGATCCGAGAGTACTCTCGGAGCAAAGCCCACATCTCCTAACTTAGGCAGCAGGGACATTGAGATAAAAACAAAATCAATTCGTGACATTGTGTTATGACTGGCTGAAAAGCATGAGAAGACTTTAGTGTGCGGGTGTCTGTGGCGCCAAGTGTCGACAAGAGCAAAGTCGGTCATTATGCGGTGCAGTCTGGTATGGGTCGGTGGGTTAAGGGGGGGATCCAGTGTGCCCAGACGGTCCAGAGCGGGGATCAGGGTCATATTAAAGTCCCCCATCCACACTGCCGGTACGGAGGGGTATTGTGTCATAAAGGCAAGGCCTTCCTGAATTACAGCTGAGTTGTACGGGGGGGGAATATAGCAGGCAAGCAGCAGGATAGGAGACCCATTAATGGTGGCGTGCATAAACACATATCTGCCCTGCTGATCCGTGCGGAGCAGTATAAGCTCAAAAGGTACCCGTTTGGCAACCAGGACCGATACTCCTCTGGAATATGAGGTGTGAGTGGCATGATAAGCCCACCCCACCCAAGGTTTTTTAAGGGAGGATTGCAAGTGGCCCGTGACGTGGGTCTCGACCAGTGTGATAATGTAAGCTCTCTGAGATTTGAGAAATGTCAGGACCGCTGTGCGTTTGATCTTATTGCGTAAGCCTCTAACATTCCACGTGAGGAACTTCAGGGAACTCATGGTGGGTATATGGTGTGTATAATAGACCGCAGCCAAACCAGGACCAGCAGAGCAGATAAGGACACATCAGACAGTACAGAACATATCAGCAACCAATATTGATAGTGCATGTATGACAATGACATAGTACCTTTAGCAGAAATGAACAATTGTGAACATAGTGGCAAATAAAAAACAGCCAAAACATTTCCCCTCCCTCCCAGTCCAGTGCCACCCCAACTCAGCATGAACATAGTATCCCAAAACCAGGTATCAACCGGGGACATCCAACGTGAAAAAAGCATTGGAGGCGAGGGACTTAATTTCAAAGGGACATAGATACCTGTGATGAACAGAAAACAAAAAAAGAGGAAAAAACAATCAGGTAAACGGGGGGGAGTGAAAAAAGTCCATAGAGAACCTAGGGGGACGACTTCTTCTCTGAGAAGTGCATGGGGTGTAGGGGCCACAAAAGCACAACACCATTGCAGCCGTGCAGAAGGGAGCCCCGCCTGCCATCAGGGTGGTACGTAAAGTAGGATAGGAAGTTCCAGCAACGTTCGGTAAGCTGCCCTCTACAAGCATCTCCCATGCGTGGGGAGAACGGGGAATTAACAGTTAGATCACCCGAAGGTGGCGAGCACGCTGTGAGATCCGAGGAGGGGCGGAAAAGGCTTATAGGTCTGTCTCCCCCGTCCCGGCGGAGGGCACTCACCAGCAACAGAGCAACCGCGAGGCGAATCACCAGGGCACGAACAGGGAGTGCCACCGGCACAGGGGGCGGCAGGGGAGAGAAAAGAAAAGTACTCACAGCTCCCAGACAGTGCGGTATGCTCAATCTCGCCGATCTCTCCGGTCAATCCAAGTGGATGCAGACTCTGGGTCCTCGAAGAAGTGGGTCCGACCGTCGCACTCCACACGAAGCTTTGCAGGGTACAGCATGGCGTATTTGAGGTGTAGAGTGCGGAGGCGCTTCTTAACATCCTGGAACCTGGACCGCTGCACCTCATTGGAGAAGTCCGGGAAGACGGCAACACGAGCATTGGTATGGGGGATATTCCCCTTCTCTCTGGTTAGGCGGAGGATCTTGTCGCGATCCCTGAAATTAAGGAACTTCGCTATCAGGGTACGCGGTGGAGCTCCTTGGGGAGGAGGGCGGCCAGGGATTCGATGAGCTCTCTCCACTGCAAACATTACCGAAAATGCGTCTCTGCCGAAGGTTGAGGTTAGGAGGTTTTCAAGGAAGCTCTCCGGATCGGTGCCCTCAGCAGACTCAGGAAGACCGATGAAGCGGAGGTTACATCTCCGAAGGCGATTTTCCATGTCATCCTGTTTTGCGCTAATCTGTTGTAACTGGCAGCGCACCTCATCGGTGGTATGTTGTAAAGGGTGTAAGATATCCTCTGCTCTGCTAATACGGGTCTCCGTCTCCGTCACGCGGTCCCTGAGGGTAGAGAGATCCTGCCGGATAAGGGACACATCAATTTTTACCTCCTCGATCTTGGTGGTAAGCGTGCTCTGGCACATGGCGATGGCATCCAGTAATTTGTTAGTAGCCACCACAGAGTGATCCGCATCCAGGATAGCAGCAGCGCCGTCTCTGACCTGCCGATCCCCCTCCTCAAGCCTGCGGTATCTGGCCAGTTTATCGATGGCTTCAGAATTATTTTTAGACGGAGACATGCTGTAAGGCGACAGGGAAGATCCCTGGGTGCACCAATATGGCCGCTGTTAAGGAGGCCGGGTCCTCCACAACCTCCCCCCCCCCTCCGCTGCCCAGGGACGGCCCAACGTAGGCAGCAGGTCACTCTCAAGCAGCTGTAATGGCAACAGGCTGTATGCAGGGGAATCTGAGCTCAGGGGAGTCAGGGAGGCCTGTAATACTTGCCAAAGATGTCTCCGGGTGGAGCAAGATGGCCGCCATTCCGGGAGTCAGGCCGAGACCGTGGTCCGCTCACACAGCAGGTGTAGAGTGCAAAGACACCCCAGCAGCTGCAGCAGGTAATCCGGGGGCCGATGTAGAAGAGGATGGAGCCCAGTGCGCCCAGGGAGGCAAGGAGAAGTGTCCAGGGCCGCCGTCGGGAGGGCCAAGATGGCCGCCGAACCAGAAGCTAGGCCGAAGCCGGGGCCTTTCCTGAAGCAGAGGACCGGGAAGCGCCGCGACGGCAGTGGCGGCAAACCAGCGGGCTAACAGGCTTCAGGAACCGCAGGGAGAGCAGGACACGTCCTCGGATGTAGGGGATGGCAGGAACCGAGCAGGATGCAGGCAGGATGGTAGGTTAGGAGTATGGGCAGACGGAGCTCACATCACATGCGACCTATCCCATTGCTATCCAGGCCACGCCCCACGTGCTCCTGTACCTTTAAAGGAGGGGTGGCTCCCCTTCAGTCCACCTGTCCTCATCTAACCATCAGAATGCATGTGCCTCCATTGTGGGGACACTCATAGTTAGTGTAGGACCACAGACTCCAGGGGGCCTTGACACGGCTCTGTGGCTCACGCATGCGTTTGCAAATGCATGCAGACAAAACCCCTGTTTTTAAACGCATACTGTAAGACAGGTTAATTGGTTGTCTGCGAGCTGGTCGGTAAGTAAGCTTGGTTTATTCCTGGGCATTCCCCATCATTTTGTTGTTTTTTGCTCGGTCCTCTTCTGGGAAAAGTCCTCCCCTGGTTCCTTCAATTGCTCAGCTGCTTCCCGCAGGCAAGACAGCACAGGACCACCCCTGATTAGTAGGCCCCAGGAACTCCTGGGCCTACTTCCAGTAACGAGGCCTCGGCCCAGACGGCCCCGAGGCGAGAGACTGCCACGGCACACCTTAGGCCAAGAGGGTCATCAGGTCAGACTCAGAGCTCCCGGAAAACGGTGTCTGTCCCTTAAGTACCCTCTCCCAGAATGCACAGCGGGGTGACCAATCCCACTGAGCTGCTTCTGGGCAAGAGGTACTCAATACATCCAGCCAGCTGAATTTCCGACCCTGACCTGTGGGGACAGCGATACCCACTGTCAATTGGAAATAATGAGCAACACAGCTAGACTGGAACAGAAACCAGCAATTTACACAATTATTCTGAGCTAAACTACAGCTCAGACAACTAAATTTACAACTAGCGCCTACCCAATAGGAGCAGGGCGCTACACAACATTCTGGAGTATATGGAAATTGCCATCATAGAAACTGAGGCAGCAGACTTTCTTAAAATGAATATTTGTGTCATTCTCAAAACTTTTGGCCACGGCTGTATATTTATTATTTACGCACACACTTGAAGAAGCCAGATTCCTTAGCAGAGATAATAGCACAGAAAAAGATGATCATTGGGGACTGCAGTTACCTCGGTCTGATCGGTCTCGCCCTCCTCTCCCTCGCTGTCGTCTCCCATGGGCAGTGTGGCATGCTGCGGCTTTGTCTCCTCATTGGCACTCTTGGTTGTGGCAGTTGGGTTCTCAGACAGGAGGACGGCAGCTTCTTCAAACTCTGGACAGAGAGAGCAGAGAGAAATCAAACAGCAATTCCACATAACAAGTGCAACCAATCTGTTGGGGGGGGGGGGGGTGATATGGTCCAGCAAGCACTGCAGCTGTGCTAAAGACAGAACATTTCTTCTGTATATACGTAAAGCCAAACATTTAAATCTCAGATGCTTTAAGGTCCAGCCCCAGGTACAAGAAAAATTTGGCAGGGACAGTGATAGCTTCATGGTGGGACTTTTATCTGAACACACCTGATCTCACCTCTACTCCTCACATACATTACAGGATTAACAGTCCTACACTATGGGGTTGATTTACTAAAGGAAAATCAACTCCGGACTAAAAGTGCACATGAAAGTGCAGTTGCTGTAAATCTGAGGGGGAAGATCTGAAATGAGGGGAAGCTCTGCTGATTTTATCATCCAATCATGTACAAGCAAAAATGCTGTTTTTTATTCTCCTTGCATGTCCCCCTCGGATCTACAGCCTCTTCCTCCACCCCCTAGAGTAGGAGGGGGGGAGGGGGTGACAACTGCAAGAGTTTTCTTTTCCCATCTCGGAGTTGGACTTCATCACCCTAATGTCATTTCAAAAGCCACTTTAAAATCTGCAGATTTTATTAAAATAATCCCTGGAGATCCTGCCATAAAAGTCCTAGTTCAGGCACTTCCTTCTACAGGGTGACAACGCTCTGTCCATGTCTCCCAATGGTACTCCTAGGTAGTCTACATTTGACACCCATGTGACAAAGTGCCAATTCCAGCACACATTCTGCAGGCATGATCAACATTAAGAAGTCAGCTCTGAGAAATGTAATGCAGCGGTCGCTGAAGTGCATGTATACAGGACAGTTCCTGCGGGAGATCAGCATCACTGAGGTGCAATGAGGGATGAATTTATTTTATTTTTTCTTTAGAGATGTCAATACCTTATGATTGTATGTTAACTATCGATCAAAATCCACTTCCCCATTTGTGTTATACAGGCGGTCTCCAAATTACGAACAAGTTAGGGACTGTGGGTTTGTTCTTACGTCTAATTTGTGTGCAAGTCAGAACTGTAGATTTCTAAGTGCAGCTCCAGCCTGTGCAGGGATGTGGGATGTTCCGGGTGCTTCTACTCATGCAGTCATGTTATTTGGGGCTCTATGCAGTTTGGGATGTGTCTGGCGCTGCAAGATGGCTGCTCAGCTGTATTCAGGACCAGTGTGGAGCGCAAGCGGCCGGCAGTGACGTCACGCCACCTCCGTTCTCAAGCAGGAGTCATTCGTAACTCGGATGTTCGTAACTCGGGGACTGCCTGTATTAATAACATGGGTTGATGACTAAAGATTGGTCAGTCCTTATCCCGAGAGATCGGATATATGGAATAGTGTATGGCCACTATATATAAAAAGGGGTCAGTACATTCTGTGAAGGGACAGCAGACAGCGAGGGGCTGGCCTGGGGTGTGTTCAGAAATTTCTCTTCTGTATTACTAACTGGGAAGCAAAACAGGTTCCTAGATTACCGACACGAGGACTAGGTCCCTTTCCTGAGAGATCGATTGGTCCTTAACAGGAGAAATTGATTGGTCCCTATCCAAGATTACAGAAACTGGGAATTGTACCTTTACCCAAGAGATCGATTGGTCCCTAACCAGAGAGATCGATTGGTCCCTAACCAGAGAGATCGATTGGTCCCTAACCAGAGAGATCGATTGGTCCCTAACCAGAGAGATCGATTGGTCCCTAACCAGGGAGATCGATTGGTCCCTAACCAGGGAGATCGATTGGTCCCTAACCAGGGAGATCGATTGGTCCCTAACCAGGGAGATCGATTGGTCCCTAACCAAATAGATACAATGTTCCCCACCCCGAGAGATCGATTGGTCCCCACCCTGAGGGTCCCCACCCCCGAGAGATCGATTGGTCCCCACCCCCGAGAGATCGATTGGTCCCCACCCCCGAGAGATCGATTGGTCCCCACCCCCGAGAGATCCTTTGGGAGTTCCCAGATTACTGACACCAGGCTGTGATTGGACGAGGAGCAAAGAAACAATCCCAGAGTCACCGAACCAATAGAAGATTTAGCGCGCCGCCATGACAGACGGACGCGGTTGGATGGTCGGTCGGTTGGGTGGGTGTGGCATCTATTTAGGATTTGGGTGAAGGAATACGATGGTCATCACCGGACCAAAGAGCTACAACCCCGTCTCCTGTCTCACACACGTGGGATGGGAACTCAGCAACTAACATTTCCCGGTGACCCCCAGCAAGCTCCAGAAGAATGTGCGGAAAATTCTCTATAATATATTAGTTTAGGGGGGACCTCCTCGGTGTTCGTGGGATTAGTCCCTTTAATCCAGCCAACTGTTTATGGTGTGTGCCCCCCTTTAACAAGTCCCCCTGTATGTGGGCGATGAGAATCCGGCTCTGTAGTTCCCCCACACAGAGGTGTCATACTCCTTCTCGCTGTCTCTATGGGGATTATTACCTTGGAACTGGAGCTGGTCAGGGGCCGCCATGTCAGCTGAGGGACATCTCACCGGTCACGTGACCCTCCTGAGCTCCGCCGCGTCACCACTGTCCTGGACTGTACCACCCTCCGGGAGGGGGGGGCGATTCCGTACCTGGGCGCACAGCGTGATTGTGAACGCCCAGCCACGTTACACGTTGTTATTATTATTATATATTATGATGGGTGATATTTAAGTGCTCACACTAACAACAACGGTGCCCCCCCCCCCCCGCAGAGAGGAAGTGGCATAGCCCTCCCGAACTTTATTCTAATATATTAAAAAAAAAAATTTGTGGCTCTGAGGCCTTTATATAGTTCGAACAGCAAATATAGCGGCTTATTTTGCGTCATTTTTTTTTTTTATGTCAACAGAATACTCCGGAGTAACAGAGGCACAAGACGGAACCCCCAATGATAGTTCCATATTTCCAGCGGACGGTATTTAGCGGAGTGCCAGTGAGGGCAGAGAAGCCGGAAGTGGCGGTGGTGCTGGCGGAAAGTGATGGCCGGGCGGTGTGTTGGGGTGCTGTGCCGGAGGTTGTGCTCCAGCAGTGCGGCTCCCGTGGCGGGAGAGCAGGTGAAGCCGGGCTTCTGGGAGCGGATGAAAAACAAGAAGTTCGGTAAGTGCGGGGGAAGAGTACCGAAGCCGCCATGTTTGTCAAGGGCACACGTGCTCCATTCCTCCTTTCATCCTGGACCAGGCTCTGACTTATGGCCGTGACAGGGCAAAGACTGGCAAGCAACTGGTAATGACTGGAGTTTTGATTGGACAATGAGCTGCCTTTTACTCAGTCCTTGGAGTGGGCAGTGCCAGCGACCTCGAGCTATGGACCAGTCAGAGAAATTAGTCCTCAGTTCAGTCAGCGACTGGGTCTTTGGTCTGAAGAGCAACTGAGGCCATAGACTGGGCCGCGATCTTTGGTCGTGGTCCGGTCATAAAAATTGGACCGGTCACCGACTTGGCCCTTGCACTGGGCAGCGACTCAGGCTGTGGATATGGCAGCATCATTGGTCCTTTGGACTGGGGAGTGACCTCAGTCATTGGACTAGTCAGAGAAATTGGTCCGTAGAACAGTCAGCAACTTGGTCTTTGGACTGAACCGCGACCTCGGTTCTTGGACTGGACAGCAACTGAGGCCATAGTCGGGGTCCTTAGAGGGCCGCAATCTCAGGTCGTGGACCGGTCAGAAGAATTTGTTTTTGGACGGGGCAGCGACTGCGGCCATAGACTGGGCTGGGGTCCTTGGACTGGGCCGCAATCTCAGGTCGTGGTCCGGTCAGACAAATTGGACCGATCACTGACTTGGCCCTTGCACTGGGCAGCAACTCAGGCTGTGGATATGGCAGCATCATTGGTCCTTTGGACTGGGCAGTGACCTCAGTACCTGGACTGGTCAGGGAAATTGGTCCTTAGACCGGTCAGCGACTTGGTCTTTGGACTGGACAGTGACCTCGGTCCTTGGACTGGGTGTAGCGACTTGGGGCAGTGGACTGGGTTGCAACTTGGGAATGTATAGACCACCATGTGTGAATGACTGACTCATGAAGCAAAACTGTTGGGCAACATATTTGGAAAGTGCCTAAACGTGACATGTCTTCCGATCCATGGAGGTGCCTTCAGTTTCCTCCTCCTCGTGGTCAAGAACCTGGGACATCCTGTTAAGCAAGTGCTGACCTTATATAGGAAATTGACGGCTTGGCCGCCACCCCCTGGGCCAGCTTTGTTGGTCTCTGAGCTTATCCTAGTGCTGATAATACAGAGGCAGGATACGGAGAAGACTTCTTAGATTTGGTAATCCAAAGAAAGCCTGTCATTTTGTTCATTTCGGGCAAGACAGGTTCTGCCAAAAGCCCAACCCGGCCCTATTTATAATGTTGTGTTGTGCTTCTTTTTCAAACCTTCTGAGATTCCTTGCGCAGGGTTAAAACTGAACTCCAAGCTTCCCTTCAATCTTGCCCAGTTGTACAATTCTCTCCTCTACCGAAATTGCTTACGCTGACTTTGCTGCACACCGTGAGTTTCTCACATTGTGCATTAGAAGCTGAAGCAAGTTAGATGGCGCCCATCTCATTTTCCAGCTGGAGAACATCTAGCCGTTTCCTCACCATCCATGCGTTACCGTCTAAGGCAGGGGTCTCAAACTGGCGGCCCTCCAGCTGTTGTGAAACTACAAGTCCCATCATGCCTCTCTGCCTGTGGGAGTCATGCTTGTAACTGTCAGCCTTGCAATGCCTCATGGGACTTGTAGTTTCGCAACAGCTGGAGGGCCACCAGTTTGCGACCCCTGGTCTAACCTGCCTCTTTCATTCATTGTGTTTCAGTCTTAAAAGCTCGGCATCAATTTGTAGGCGTTACCTAGGGCAGGGATAGGCAACCTGGAGACCTCCAGCTGTTGCAGAACTACAAGTCCCATCGTGCCTCTGGGAGTAATTGTAACTGCCAGCCTTGCAATGCCTCATGGGGAATGTAGTTCCACAACAGCTGGAGGGCCCCAGTTTGCCTACCCCTGACCTAGGGTCATGCAAATACAGCCTGCCTAGGAACACCCATTCCGCCAGACTGACCTCAGCCATCAAGGCATTTTGATATTTGCATAACTCTTTCCAAGAGCCAGACCACTGTTTGCAATGGGGCTGAGGGATCTTGAGAGGAATACTGAGGCAGGGTGCTGTGATGCTTTCAGGAAGCTATGTATAGCACTTGTCTGACTTCTCCAACCAGCCATGATCCACCGGCATTGCATAGAGAAGCACAGAAACCTAGTGTGTCGCTGGGACTAAAAATAAGTAATGTAATGAAAACTGGTTTCATTTTAACCACTTCCATACCGGGCCATTGTAAAATGACACCGGCAGGAACCCTCTCTCTCCGGGTGGGTGTCCCATGACGTCCTGTGTTTGTGGGAGGATATCTGAATGATGGGTGCAGTTAGAGGCATCATTCAGATATCCTTCTCTTCTGCTGACGATTCTGCGCACCATAAGAATGATCATAGTGGCAGTTCCGCCGTTTGATCGTTCTTGTAGGTGGCGGTAGGGGACACCCCCTCCCGCCGCCATCCGGTGCTTCTCCGGGCCCTCCCGTGCCATTGGGGGCCCGGAGAAAGAATCGTCCGGCGCCGGTGGTTGTCGCATGACGAGCATAGAGATGACTGGTGACCAGATGGTCACCAGTCAGCTCTATGACCGTCGGAGGCCCGGGCGCGATGTGGTGATGTCACGCCCGGGCTCCCAAAGGTAAACAAAGCCGCGATTGCGGCTGAAAGCATGAGATCTGTGATCTATTTTTCCCGATCTCATGCTTTCCAGCCTGGAGGAGAGATGTGGGGTCTTATTGACCCTGCATCTCTCCATGAAGATGACCTGTCACACACCATTCCTATTACAAGGGATGTTTACATTCCTTGTAATAGGAATAAGTGATCAAAAAAAAAAAAAAATGTAAAAAAAAGTGTAAAAATATATATGTGTGTGTGTGTGTGTAAAAATATATGTATGTATGTATATATATTTAATTATATAATATAATTAAAATGCCCCTGTCCCCAATAGCTTGAGCTCAGAAGCGAACGCACACGTAAGTCCCGCCCACATATGTAAACGCCGTTCAAACCACATATGTGAGGTATTGCCAGGGGCGTTAGAGCGCATGCAGCAATTCTAGCACTAGACCTCTGTAACTCTAACCTGGTAACCTGTAAACATTTTCAAAGCGTCGCCTATGGAGATTTTTAAGTACCGAAGTTTGGCACCATTCCATGAGTGTGCGCAATTTTAAAGCGTGACATGTTGGGTATCTATTTACTCGGCATAACATAATCTTTCATATTTTACAAAAAAATTGGGCTAACTTTACTGTTTGTTATATTTTAATTCATGAAACCATTTTTTTTTCCCAAAAAAAGGCGTTTGAAAAATTATTTCGCAAATACTGTGCAAGATAAAAAGTTGCAACGACCGTCATTTTATTCCCTAGGACAGGGATATGCAATTGGCAGACCTCCAGCTGTTGCCAAACTACTAGTCCCATGAGGCATAGCGAGACTCTGACAGCAGCAAGCATGACACCCAGAGGCGTGATGGGACTTGTAGTTTTGCAACAGCTGGAGGTCCGCTAATTGCATATCTCTGCCCTAGGGTGTCTGCTAAAAAAACATATATAATGTTCGGGGGTTCTGAGTAAATTTCTAGCAAAAGAATGATGATTTGTACATGTTGGAGAGAAGTGCCAGAATAGGCCCGGTATGGAAGTAGTATAAAAAGCCCTGTATTGAAAGGGTTAAAGAGGAAGTAAACCCTCTTCTTTTTTTTTCTTTTTTTTTTTCTCCTGGGGAAAAAAAAACCCTGCAAGAGAAAGGCATTAATGAGCTACCTTAAGGTTTAGTTAGCATGTTGATGAAGCTGGGAGGGAGTAACCAAGGAAGGCAAAATATAAGGCCCCTTTCACACGGGCGGCTGTTCTGCCGCAGTTAAAAGCATGTTTCTTTCTTTTGAAATTCAAGACCCCAGGCACAGCGTTCAGCTGCATTTGTACACTGCTTTTAGCTGCGTTTATGTGCGTTTACATGCAGCTGCGTTTGGCCATTATTGTCATCCCCATAGCAACCATTTTTATTTTGATGTGCTTCCTGTTGTTTTTTTTCTTTTGTTCACGCTACTATCCGCAGCTGACACAGTGCACTGCGATTGCCTGCAGTTATGTGCAGATAGCTGCGCTACATCACACCTGGACGCATTCAATTCAATTTTTTCTATTCGCACCGAACCACATGGAACTAAATCGCAGCTAAACGCTGTGTGTGAATGGGGCCATAGGAAAGCATTGTGTGAGAAAATCCGCAGCTAAAAGCACCATTCTATCCGTCCGTGTGAAAGGGGTCTAAGCAGAATACCTTTTCAGCTTTTAACATGTTCCTCCTCCTTGTGAAGGGACAATGTTTGAGACTAGCACTTAGTCGCCCAGACCCAAACACTGTATCCCAGGAGGAGATCAAATGCTCCCCAGAATACAGAAGCATCAAGCCTTTTGCAAGCGCTATGGCAGAGCAGAGGGGGAAGGGGGTGGGTAAAGTTGGTATAAGTTAGTTGGTCTTTCAAGAGACTCTGTCACTTTTGTCCTGCATAGGCAAAGCAGCAGATTCTCTTTAAGAGCATCAGTCTAGTGTGCTTTCCTTTTCCTGGAGGAGATTAGTCTGTCGCCATGTACTGCTAAAACATTGGTCTCCAAACTGTGGACAGCGGGCCAGATGTGGCCCTTTGCTTGCCTTTATCCGGCCCTTAGGGCACCATTTCTCCCACTGACACCAATGACGGGGCGCTCTTCCTCCCACTGACACCCAGGACGGGGCGCTCTTCCTCCCACTGACACCCAGGACGGGGCGCTCTTCCTCCCACTGACACCCAGGACGGGGCGCTCTTCCTCCCACTGACACCCAGGACGGGGCGCTCTTCCTCCCACTGACACCCAGGACGGGGCGCTCTTCCTCCCACTGACACCCAGGACGGGGCAATATTCATCCCAATGATGGGGCAGTATTTATCTCACTGACACCAACAATGGGGCACTATTCCTTCTACTGTGCCTATAAATTTTTATTTTTTTTTGTTACTCCTGCTGACCTCCAAGTCTAAGGCATTTTCCACTCCCATTGGCCACCATCTGGCCCTCCTAAAGTCTGAAGGACAGTAAATTGGCCCTTTGCTTAGAAAGTTTGGAGATCCCTGGCCTAGAGGGATGCTGTGAGTATATTTTCTTAGAAGCTTTTTTACTTGTGTGACTTGACGAGGGGAGTCAGAGGCTTTTGGAACAGTAGTAGGTTCATGATCTGTCATTTACTAACTATGTACTTTGTTTTGTCAGTTGTCTGGACCAAACACCTCCTGCGTGATTATGGTGAAGCCTGTAAGGACATTGTTGTTGGTGCCAAGGAACGCCCGGGCAAGGCCACTCTGTACATCTCCCTTCTAGCGGGTGTTGGCATATGTTCATCCAAAGCACCCTCTGAGGACTCCTTTCAGTGCTCCCTGCTAGAGGCTTCCTCCTGTCTCCTCCTCCTCTCACCCTGGACGAGAAGTGGGAGCTCTGACCGACACGTACAGAGACTGATGGAGCTAAGGAACGAGGGACGTCTGCGCCACATCAACCTCATGATCTTCTCTCTTATGTACGAAGCGCCTTATGATCCCGACTCTGACCTGTACTCCTCCCAGTGTTCCCATCTGAAGCCTCGCTGGTCAGAGTTCCCCAGCAGGGTGCTGGACATTGGCTTCTTCGGACACTGGTGGCTTCTCCAGAATAAGATAAAAGACTTTGATATAAACGAGGAGGAGTTTACTCACCTTCCTGCACACATGAGGACCATTTCCTATAACGATCTTCACTCTGAGGAGAATGAGAGGCTCAATCAGAGCAGATTCAGAACCATTGTTGTCATGTCAAAAGACCAGTTAAAACAAATTGAAATGTCAGAGGATAAATTAAATAAAATTGAAACGTCAAAGAAGTTAAAAGAAACTGAAATGTCAAAGGAGGATCGCTTAAATCAAACTGAAATGTCAAAGGAGGATCGCTTAAATCAAACTGAAATGTCAAAGGAGGATCGGTTAGAGCGAAACGAAGAGTCAGTGGAGGATCTGTTGGATGAGAATCAAAGTCAGTGGAAGATCGCTTAGATCAAATTGAAATGTCAGAAGAGGATTGGTTAGATCAAATTGAAATGTAAGGAGGATCCGTAAATCATATTGAAATGTCACCAGAACATATTTATTTCTAGATATGCAGATGTATTCCTGTCCCTTTAATAATGTATATATGTGCATATTTTAGTTGTATGATGATAAATACTTTGAGGAGAGAACCTTGTGCTTCTGTATGTTTCATTTGCAGTAGGTAAGCTGCTATCAGAGATGAGGCCATACTTACAGCAGTGATCACATGTGGACTTGGAGTAGTGCTCAAAGCTGGAGGATAACAGATGTCCCTACAAGTATTCTGAAAGTGGGAGCAGGCGTTGGGCACTAATTCAGAAGCGTGGACATATTTGGGGTAAGATGCCGCTCTAAATCGACTCCGTGCTTCAGATTTAGATATGGCTGTGTATGGCCTCAGCTAGTGCTGCTCCGGCCACACCCCCTGGCATGTTTTGCCCAGCCTACAGGCGCTTGATCACGGAGGTCCTCTGTGACCAAGCCTCAGTAAACTGGGTTAAACATGTCAGGGGGTGTGGCTGGAGCAATGCTGCCTAAGGCCATACGCAGCCAAATCCACATCTGAAGCACTGGGTTGGTTTTGAGCAGCAGCTTTCATATCCGGCTCCTACACCCATATTCTGGGCCATTCTGATCAGGATTCGCTCTAGCACTTTATGGTTGCTTCAAAGCTTGCCTGCTTCTTCCCTATCCACCTCTCTATTGCCCAGGTAAATCCTTGCATCATAATAATACACCAATATGAATGTGTCCTAGCAGACAGTGAGTGGGCCCGGTATATGGTGCATGTTATATCAGATTATTGTTTTTGGCACAAAGTCGCTTTTGAGAGTGGATATGTGCTGATTTTTAATATGTAGGCCTTTAGCAGATACCAAGCTGGAATACAGGCCTGGCTCCACATGGCAAGAGGCTGTCAAGTGTGAAGACAATTCTGATGTGTTTGTGCTAGTCCATAAAACCTTCAGTTTATGATGGTGGTAACAGGAGAGGCAGGTCAGAGAAACACCAGCACGGTGCTGTTGGACAGAGGCTTTTCAATAGGTCTCAATGAACTACAGAGGCACATGCAAAGTAGCAAGGCAGGTTATATATATATATATATATATTTACAGGCATACCCCGCTTTAAGTACAGTCACTTTACATACACTCGCGAGTAAGGACATACCGGCGAGTGTATGTAAAGTGTCTCACAAGTACTGTACAGACATTTTGCAGCCGCAGTAGAAAGAGGTGAAGCTCTGAGAGCATAGCCCACCCTGTTCCAGTGTGCCCCTGACACCCCCACTACAGCCCCTGAGACCTCAACTACAGCTCCTGACACCCCCACTACAGCCCCTGACCCCCCACTACACCTTAGAAGTGAAAAAAGGTATTGTTTCACTTTAAGTACATTTTCGTTTTACATACATGCTCTGGTCCCATTGCGTACTTAAAAGTGGGGTATGCCTGTATATATTTGTGTGTGTGTGTGTGTGTGTGTGTGTGTGTGTGTGTGTATACACACGCGTGGTACAGAAAGTATTCAGACCCCCTTAAATGCCATTTGCTAAAATCATTTGAGTTCATTTTTTTTCCTCATTAATGTACACACATCACCCCATATTGACAGAAAAACACAGAATTGTTGACATTTTTGCAGATTTATTAAAAAAGAAAAACTGACATATCACATGGTCCTAAGTATTCAGACCCTTTGCTCAGTATTTAGTATTTGCCCCCTTTTGATCTAATACAGCCATGCGTCTTTTTGGGAAAGATGCAACAAGTTTTTCACACCTGGATTTGGGGATCCTCTGCCATTCCTCCTTGCAGATCCTCTCCAGTTCTGTCAGGTTGTATGTATTTTTTTTATTTTCTTAAAGACATAACCCTTCCTACCCGCACGTTGTGTTTTTCACCTTCATAAGATGTGCATTGATCATATAGTTTCAGTCGTTGCCCTGAATGTACAACCTTTGGTAGGATAAATATCCACAATCCTGTCAGAAGTTTGTTTGTGCTCAAACATGAGGAATGTCCTCTGTCTATAGTGTGAGAACTGACACTTCTTGTGCAGAAACTACATATTCCACAATCCCTGCTACTCTCAGTCTAGTGCTTTGCAGACGAGAGCCTAACTGTAATTAGATCTGGCACAAACAGGCAGAGCAAATAACAGCGAGGTCACTATACAAGGCTTCGTCGTGTTGGCACTCCCACATTTGTGATGCAACACAGAAAGCAGAGGCATGCACTGGATGTTGTGTGACCCGGAACAAGAATTTGCCTGTCCCTTTAGCAAATAGGGACAGGGTTGCTGAATGAATACATGACCATAAGGTAATTTACATGGCCATGACACTACAAACTGCAGATCACTGGTGTCATTCTGCCCATTTCATTGCATCACCTGTTATGTACAACCCATGTGTTAAGGCACGCTGCCACAGGAAGCTGTAGTGATGTCACTCCACTGGCAAGAAGACTTAAAAAATGGGATGTTATGTTATAGGGCTTCCCCCCCCCCCCCCCCCCCAATCTTTATTTATTCATTTTCTTAGTGAACAAACGGATAAAACAAGACAGAATAAAACATCATACGCATTGAAACAAAATAACAAAGCAGCTTCAAAATCCTCTCACATTACATATATGGCATAGTAGCCATCAATTCAAAAGAGCAAAAAAAAAAAAGCGTTTAACAAATTAACTATTCAGCAATAAGCATTAGATGCCGTATGTGGCTTATCCAGCCACTTTTCCCAGACTTTATCAAACTTACTAGGACAACCCCTATTCGTGTAGGTATCTCTATACAGTGGAAGATTATCATTTACCAGTTGTTTCCAATATAGGAGCGTAGGAAAAGAAGATTTCTTCCAATACAAAGCAATAGCTTTTCTCACATAAAATAATGTAGTATTAGCAAACACTGGCTCTGACGGTGTGGGAAAAATATCCTCCACCAGACTTAACAAACTTAGACATTGAAACCGGTAAGGGAACAGAGGTAATAGAATTTAACAAGTCTACCACTTCTTGCCAAAAAATAGCTATATGTGGACAGGTCCAAAAAATTTGTGAGAAATCCCCCTAAACCGCTCTACATCACCAACATTCAAACATACGGTCTCTCAAAGACACCAAAGATCGCAAGGGAAAATCCCACATACTCCTCCATTCATGTCCAGATCTGGTATGTCTTGCACCCACTTAGCCCTAAGACTCTCCAATGGTAATAGGGAAATTAGATTAAGATGGGAATACAACCTCGAGGTGGACTTCTCCGTACATTCAGATGTAAGCACTGATTATAGAGTGGATTGTGTAACTATTAAACTATCTTGTGGAAACTGGGCATGAAATGCATGGGAAAGCTGTAGATATCTAAATACGTGAGAGCCAGGCAAACTAAAAGCTGAAGCAAGTGTAGAGAAAGGGGTCATTTTCTGATCAGTAACCACCTGAGAAAGTAATTTGACATTATACTTAGTCCATGCGATAGGCTCTGGTAATTTATAAAAATGAGGAAGGGTAGGATTTATTCATAAATGGGCATCTGGAGAAATCGCTTCTTTGGCATAATGTTCACATCTGAGACCAGCCTCCCAAGCTTGAATAGTTATTACGCATTGAAGCAGTCAACTGGTAGGGTGCCCTACGTCCCCTAAATACAAGTGCCTTAAGAGCCTCTATAGAGCCAACCACCGCTGCTTCCAGCCGGGTGGAGGAGTTGGTAAAATCCGTACTCAACCACCATACTAAAGTGGCTAAAAAATATTTATATAAATCCAGAAACGCTAAACCACCCTAATTACAAGGACGCATCAGGGTGGTTAATTTATATCTGGGGTTCTTTGATCCCCATATGGAGGATGAAAAAAGTTGATTTAATCTTGTACAAAGGGAGCCACTGAGGAGAGTGTCTAAAAAGGTACATACGTTTTGGTATAATTTTCATTTTTAAAAGATTAATACGTCCCAGTAAGGATAATGGTAAAGACTTCCACAATTTCAGCTTTAACCCAATATCTCCTAAGATCGGAGTCAAATTCAGGGAAATAAATTCAGAGGCTTGGCTAAGGATTATCACTCCTAAATTCTTAAAGTTCTCCACCCACTGCAATGGAATATCATTTGGAGCCATACTACCGGCCTCAGTATCTTTTGGGAACAAGAAGGACTTAGCCCAATTTACCTTCAGCCCAGTGACAGTTGAGAAAGAATCTAATATCTGTAAAGCTCCTTCAAGAGAGGGTCCAGCATCGATCAGAAATAATAAAAGATTGTCTGCATACAGTGCTACTGTCAGGAAAGGCATAGCCGTGCAGCAGGAATTGCCCAGCAGGCACGTACAAACATGGTGCGTTGGCGCGCATACGTGTGCCTGTCACCAAGGTTGGCGCCAAAGGGGCTATTTAAAGTGAGTGCACCAAAGATTCTTTGCTGTTCGGTCTGCAGTTTCTATGAGTTCTGACCTGTTGTCTGTGCTGACCTCTGATCTTGATCCGGCTTGTTCCCACTAGCGCTGTCTGCTTGATACCCTGACCCCGGCTTGTTTTGGACTTCTCTTCTGCCTGCTGCTCTCCTGATCTGCCTGAACGTTACCGACCCGGCCTACCTGACCCTGCATCTGCTCTACCAGCCTGCTACGGCTCTGCAAATCGCATACGGTTCCTGCTCCTGCTGCGTTTTCAGCCTGCCACAGTTCTGGTCTGCCTAGCTTTTATCGGTCTGCCTGCTGAAAATCCAGCCACGGACAACCAGCTATACTGGACTGATCCTAGGCTCTCCTATGTCACTGTGCTTCTGTGGCTGCTGTCTTAACCTCAGTGGCCCACAAGCCGGTGTGGTACGAGAGGCTCTCCTCTACACATCAGGCTCGCGAACCAGGTATGTGACAGCTGACCCCTCCTCCAACCAACCAATCCGCAACCCCCTAATATTGGGCGAAGTACGAAGAGCTTCCGTCACAGGCTCCATAGCGAAGGGAGCTGGAGACAAAGGGCAGCCCTGACGAGTTCCCCTAAATAACGAAAATGAAGCTGACAATCCTCCCCCCAATTTTCACTGCAGCTGTAGGATGTCTATACAGGACCTGCAACCATTTTATAAATACCATTGGAAAGCCCATCCTGCGGAGCACTTCCCACAGAAAGGGCCATTCAAGAGTGTCAAAAGCCTTCTCTATATCTAAAGAGGCAACGACCCTAGAGGGTGCCTATGCGCGTGCCTGGCGGCCGCGATGTCCACCACGTACCCGCGATCGGCCCTTACACAGCCAAGGATGTGGATCTGTATGTGTAAACACAGAGATCCACGTCCTGTCAGGGAGAGGAGACCGATGGTGTGTCCCTTGTACATAGAGACACAGGTCAGTCACCTCCCTCAGTCAGTCCCCTCCCCCCACAGTAAGAATCACTCCTAGGGAAAACATTTAACCCCTTCCTCGCCCCCTAGTGTTAACCCCTTCCCTGCCAATCACATTTATACAGTAATCAGTGCATATTTATAGCACTGTTCGCTGTATAAATGTGAATGGTCCCAAAAATGTGTCTGATGTGTCCGCCGTAATATCGTAGTCCTGACAAAAATCGCAAATAACCGCCATTACTAGTAAAAAATAATAATAATAAAGAAATGTCATAATTCTATCCCCTATTTTGTAGGCGCTATAACTTTTGCGCAAACCAATGACTATATGTAGAAGAATACGTATCGGCCTAAACTGAGAAAAAAAATAGTAAAAAAAATTGGGATATTTATTATAGCAAAAAGTAAAAAATAGTGTGTTTTTTTTTTTTTTCAAAATTGTCGCTCTTTTTTTGTTTATTGCGCAAAAAATAAAAACCGCAGAGGTGATCAAATGCCACCAAAAGAAAGCTCTATTTGTGGGAAAAAAAGGATGTCAATTTTGTTTGGGAGCCACGTCGCACGACCGTGCAATTTTAATTCAAAGCGCGACAGTGCCGAAAGCTGAAATTTCGCCTGGGCAGGAAGGGTGTATATGTGCCCAGTAAGCAAGTGGTTAATACGCCCTCCCTGCCTTTCTCCAACGCCATCCAAAAAGTGGGGAAGGCCTTATCCCAAAATTTACCAAAAATGGGCAACCACTATCTACTTGTCCTATGTAGAGGAAAAAAAAAAAAAAAAAAAGGTCCAGTGCCAGCGATCCTCTTTGGGCAGCACATTACTGGTGTCATTCTGCCCATTTCATTGTGCATCACCTGTTATGTACAACCCCCCTGTGCAGCGCATTGGTGCATTTTGCAGGCTGGGCTCACAATGCTCTAGGACTAAGCAGAGCTCACATAATGATGTGTAAACACTATTAAGTTGTGGAGTGCTGTGAGGCCAGCCTGTGTGATGATGGCACGCTGCCACCGGAAGCTGTGGTGATGTCACTGCACTGGCAAGAAGACTTTAAAAATGGGACGTTATGTAATAGGGCTTTAATAAACATATTGGGGATGGAGAGATTATTCAGGACAAACATTATCTCTGGTTATAGCTATACTGTAATGTGACCACTAGGGGGTGCTATATGGCCAAACTGCAAACTGAACTTCTTATGGCTTTCTTCAACACTCTTCCATAAAGGCCAGATTTGTGGAGCGCACAACTAATAGTTGTCCTGTGGACAGATTCTCCCACCTGAGCTGTGGATCTCTGCAATTCCTCCAGGGTTACCATGGGCCTCTTGGCTGCTTCTCTGATTAATGCTCTCCTTGCCCGGCCTGTCAGTTTAGGTGGACGGTCATGTCTTGGTAGGTTTGCAGTTGCCATACTCTTTCCATTTTTGGATGATGGATTGAACAGTGCTCTGTGAGATGTTCAAAGCTTGGGATATTTTTTATAACCTAACCCTGCTTTAAACTTCTTCACAACTTTATCCCTGACCTGTCTGGTGTGTTCCTTGGCCTTCATGATGCTGTTTGCTCACTAAGGTTCTCTAACAAACCTCTGAGGGCTTCACAGAACAGCTGTATTTATACTGAGATTGAATTACACACAGGTGGACTCTATTTACTAATTAGGTGAATTCTGAGGACAATTGGTTCCACTAGATTTTAGTTAGGGGTATCAGATTAAAGGGGACTGAATACAAATGCACCCCCCACACTTTTCAGATATTTATTTGTAAAAGATGTTGAAAACCATTTATCATTTTCTTCCCACTTCACAATTCTGTGCCACTTTGTGTTGGTCTATCACATAAAATACATTTAAGTTTTTTGTTGAACCGTGACAAAATTTGGAAAAATGTCAAGGGGTATGAATAAGTTTTCAAGGCACTGTAAGTGGCATGATTATATTCAGAACAAACATTATCTCTGGTTATAGCTATACTGTAATGTGACCACTAGGGGGTGCTATATGGCCACACAAGACTGAATGAATGATTGTCTAGTACAGCATTGCTAAGCATTTTCTTATACAGTTTATGCACACACATCAGCTTTGCATAGATTTTTAGATGTGATCAGAATTTTTAAATTACAACATGCAACTATGTTTCAAAAAAAGTTAGAATGGGGGTGGGACTTTGTGCCTCTGAGGAGTGTAGAAAAAGATACAAATACTATAATTAAATAGAAAGATAGATACATTTTATTTATCCACCGAATGGCAGTACAGTTTAAAAGTCAAGTATAAACAAGTTACAGTCTTGAAGTTTGGGGTGTGCAGATCCCAAGTAGTTATAACAAAATGGCCTACGCGTTTCGCGGTCAATTCCACTTCATCAGGGCCTTGATTACAGCACAATGGGATATCACATAAGTTCTACAGATGAAATATTGATAAACAATGCATAAATAACATGATTTACATAGACAAAAAAATATAAGAGGTAAAAAAAGTTTGTTGTTAGTACATATATTTAAAGTATATGTTCATATGTATATTTTATCATATTAAATAAAGATCAAATTTGGACCATATGTTATGTTTGTAAAGCATCTATAACATGGATAGAAATACACTTATGTTCTTATTATGTACAGCGATGTTTCACACATGGGAAGAGCTGGTATACAGATATTAATTTGCAAGATATTGATTATGTACATAGTTCTTCCGCTGAAAATAGTTGGCTTTGAATCATGTAAGGTTACCCAGAGACTGCGGTTAGAGGACACCGGCTCGGTAGGACACAGAGGCTTACGTGCCCACGGGAACACCTCTCCCCCACCTCAATGGAAAGAAATAGGGCTCCTTTTTATGGATAAAGAGATCTGATAGATCGAAAAAAAGGGGATTATGTATAGTGTGGTGATTGAGAAGGGGAAAGGGGAGTGCCGTGTGAAAGGGAAAGGAGGGAAGGGAAAGAGATGAGAAAGAAAGGAGGATGAAATGGGGGGGGGGGGTAAGGGGGCAGGGTAAAGGGAGGGAGAAGGAAAAGAGGGGGAGGGGAAAGTAATAAGAAAAGGTGTGGTAAAGCTAGAAAGGAAGAGGACAGGAGGGGAAAAGAAAAGAGAAAAAGGAGGGGGAAGGGAAAGAAAGGAGGAAAGTGTGACATGCAAGGAACAAGTAGAGGAAGGGAAAGAAGGGGGATGTGATGAGGGGAAGAGGAGGGTGAGGGAGGGGAGAGAGGGGAGAGAGAGGAGAGGGGGTGAGGGAGGGGAGAGGAGGGGGGGTGAGGGAGGGGAGAGAGGAGGGGAGTGAGGGAGGGGGGGAGAAAAAAAAGGGGGGAATGGCATTGAATGTGCTAGAGATATGAGTAGGTGTGGGTAGGTGGGAAAAAGAGAGGGGGGGGGGGGAAGGGAGAGCAGTGGGTGCGCTGGGGGTATTGGGTGTGTGTAGGCAGGTGAAGAGTCAAATGTTGATAAAATGATGGTTATATTAAAATACTTACCAATTTATGAATGATTTTAACCACTTGGGACCCAGGCCATTGTAGAATGACGGCCACAAGGTGGCTCTAGAGGGCCGGGAAGCCATCATATGACGTCCTCGGGCCGCCGGCGGCACGCGCCCGCCGCGTCACTCAGGTTCCGATGCGCTTGCCTTGCGGCCGTGATGTCCGCCAGGTACGAGCGATCGGCAGTCACAGAGCCAGGGACGTGGATCTCTGTGTGTAAACACAGAGATCCACGTCCTGTCAGGGAGAGGAGACCGATGCTGTGTCCCTCGTACATAGGGACACCGAATGGTCACCTCCCCCAGTCAGCCTCCTCCCCCCACAGTAAGAATCACCTAGCAGGGCACACATATAACCCCTTGATCGCCCCCTAGTGTTAACCCCTTCCCTGCCAGTCACATTTATACAGTAATCAGTGCAGTTTTATAGCACTGTTCGCTGTATAAATGTGAATGGTCCCAAAAATGTGTCTGATGTGTCCGCCGTAATATCGCAGTCCTGACAAAAATCGCAGATAACCGCCATTACTAGTAAAAAAAATGTCATAATTCTATCCCCTATTTTGTAGATGCTATAACTTTTGCACAAACCTATCACTATACGCTTATTGCGATTTTTTTTTTTTTTTTGCCAAAAATATGTAGAAGAATACATAATGGCCTAAACTGAGGAAAACATTTTTTTTGTTTATAGCGCAAAAAATAAAAACCGCAGAGATGATCAAATACCACCAAAAAAAGCTCTATTTGTGGGAAAAAAAGGACGTCAATTTTGTTTGGGAGCCACGTCGCACGACTGCGCAATTGTCATTCAAAGCGTGACAGTGCTGAAAGCTGAAATTTCTTCTGGGCAGGAAGGGGGTATATGTGTCCAGTAAGCAAGTGGTTAAAAGTGCATTAAATAACATAAATCATATACGGTGAGGTTAATACTCTCACTGGTATGAATGCAGTTGTATATAAATTAGAGAGAAGAGTTCAGGAGAAGGCTCTTTGTGATAAAACAAAGGCAGATGTCACAGCCAGTGAGGATCTAGTCAAGAAACAAAGGTTTGTTTCAATAACAGGACCCAAATAGGCCATTTAAATCACACAGAGGGAGAGAGAGGAGGGGAAAGGGGATTAGCCAGTAACCATACCTGTGTTCTTTCAAAAAGGTGTCTTGCCTCTGCGTCCCTCACATGTAGAGAGGTGAGCCGCTGAGGAAAGACTAAAAAGGAATACCTTATTTAACCACTTAAACCCCGGACCAATAGGCAGCTAAAGGACCAGGCCCCTTTTTGCGCTTCGGCACTGCGTCGCTTTAACTGACAATTGCACGGTCGTGCGACGTGGCTCCCAAACAAAATTGGCGTCCTTTTTTCCCACAAATAGAGCTTTCTTTTGGTGGTATTTGATCACCTCTGCGGTTTTTATTTTTTGCGCTTTAAACAAAAATAGAGCGACAATTTTGAAAAAAATGCAAGATATTTAACTTTTTGCTATAATAAATATCCCCAAAAAATATATAAAAAAACTATTTTACTCTTTCGTCCATGGACCGACACAGACTCTCTATTGACAAAGTGGGTATTATCCGTTAATTAGCAGTGACTAGGCAGAAAACTTGTAAAAAGTGTTGCATCACACCTTCTACAGTACCGCCCAGGGGGCGGACCCTCTGGGTATATCACCTCAGTCTGCATCTCGCAGATCAGTTTTTTTCTGTCTAGCAAGGAGTAGGACATGGCTCCCTTCGGGCCCATTGGTCCGGGGGGAAAAGATATATTTTTTTGCAAAATTTTTTGTTTCCTGCGATCTTCGATCAACTGCCGACTGGGTGACAGGCTGGATCCTCGATCCTTGTAGTCTCCCCAGTTCGGCCATCGAGCGTGTGCCGACCCTAGCTAAGCGCTGGGTTTTCCACTACATGCCCATTGCTCTACGGGTGGCCGGTGAGCCTACGCTCCAGGGCCTGCATCGGACCGCTCAGCTTCGGCTGACCTTACGGCCGAGTCGCAGCAGCCTGGCCGGTGAGCTTACGCTCCAGGGCATACATATAATCGGCCCTTTTGGGTCCAATCACAGCATGCCTGGCCAACAGTCACCTTCCGTGCGCGGACGAGGATCTGTTTGGAATGTCTTCCAGCATAATACATGCAGGATAGGTAAGTAAACTCCCTTGCCTCGGCTGGGTGATTTGGCTGGACATTCCTGGAGAGACCAAGTAAGTGGTTGTGGCCCCTTTCTTCCCTCTCTCCATGCCCTTTTCCTCCTCCCTGGGCTTCTAGCTAAAGGTTACTGGGTGCTGGGGGTCACCTAAGGGGTTCCACTGGACCGGGGCTGGCTGTAACTAACATTTAAAAGAAATGTAATTTCTGCTTACCTGTGTGTGCTTCCTCCTCCATGCTGTCGGCGGCCATTTTGTGGTGGTCCATGCCGGGTTCGGCCTCTAGTGACTGCCCGGCGGCCATCTTCCTGTGGTTTCGGCGCCATTTTCTTGTAGTCCACACCCCTTGGCCTCTATCAACTGATCGGCGGCCATGTTTGTCCACCCTGTATGTATATATTGCCATTCGGCGGCCATTTTTTTGTGGGCTACGGCTGCTTGGCCTCTATCTTCGGCTCGGCGGCCATTTTCTTAGAGCCCACATTATCTTCCATACAGACGTTTTTGGCGGCCATTTTGCGAGAGTCTCCGGCCTCTAGGGTGCATTACACTGGCGCGAAAATTCACACAGGAAGCGCTGATAAAAGAAGCAGACTGACACAGCAATAGTGGGACAGCATCACAGGCGCAGCACACGGCAGCATAGCAGTACCGGTCCAGGGTGGTGAGTCCTCTGGGTAACCCAGCATCTCTGCAGCGCAGGAGGGTGGCCTATTGATATCTTGCCTGGAGCCCTGTGGGTGTCAGCGTGTGGTCAGCATGGCATCTGAGCCAGATGTCTTCTCCCCTGAAACACCAGATTTAGCAGCTGGTGCCCCTGAGGTGTCTATGAACGCTATGTCGGCAATCCTAGAGGCGTTTGCTGCCAAGGTGGAAGCAGCACATGGGAATACAGGGGGTAGTAAACGCCCCCGTCCCCTGCAAGCTTCTGGCGATAATTCTGATGCAGAACCAGGTCCAGCTACGGCTCAGGGCCCAGATTCGGACGCATCAGAGACTGCAGACCGTGACCAATCGGACAGTGAGGATGACTCCAAGTCCAGGTCAGTACGCGAGACGGCTTTGGTATCTGACCTTACTGCAGTGCGGGATACGCTAAAGTTGGAAAATGCTGCAGAAGCAGCAGAGACTCCGGTCCCCTTTGGGTTTCGTAAACCTGCCCGCACTGCTAAGGTGTTCCCTTGTGTGTCTTATTTTGACAAACTCTTATACAAGGAATGGGAGAACCCGCTGAGGGCCTTTACAGCCCCAAAGAGGTTTGCGGTACGGTACCCCTTTGAGGAGAGTTTTCTGAAGAAATGGATCTCTCCCCCTATAGTGGACCCTCCGGTGTCCAGACTTAATAGAGCCAACACTATTCCAGTAGAAGCGGCTCCTGTTTTCAAGGACCCTGTGGATAAGAAGGCTGAAGCACTCGCTCGCTACCTATACTCAGTGGTAGGCTCGGCAGTACGCCCGGCATTGGCGGGGGCTTATGTGTCTCAGACATGGGCAAAATTGCTACTCCAGGGGTTAAAAGAGCGAGATGCTCCTCCTAATGAGATAACTTTGGCCGACCAGTTGGTCCAGGGCCTTAAGTTTGTCTGCGAGTCAGACATGGATACTATTCCCCTGCTGTCAAAAGCTTTGGTTTATGCAGTAGCAATACGCCGCCTGATCTGGCTAAAGGGCTGGTCTGCGGACCAGACTTCCAAGAAAGCCCTGTTGGATCTGCCTTTTAAGGGCGACAGACTTTTTGGGGCTTCTCTGGATGACATCATCAAGGATGCCACAGGAGGTAAAAGCACTTTGCTTCCCCAAACTAGCAAGGGTAGGGGGCCACGCCAAGGGCAAGGGCCCTCCTTTACTGCACGCAAGCATTTTTTTCGTCCCCCTAGGGCGACAGGGAAAAGACCCCAGGCCGACAAGGCGCCTGCCCAAGGACAAAAGCGTCCTTGGTCCCGCAGACCCAACAGGCCTGCGGACAAATCTGCGTCCGCATGAAGGTCCGCCCCCACCCAGCTCTCGGGTGGGGGGACGTCTTCGCAAATTTGCGTCTCAGTGGACAGCTCTAGTCTCCGACAGGTGGGTTTGCTAAGTAATCTCCTCAGGCTACAAGATAGAATTTCTCTCTTGTCCACCGGACAGATTGATCACCTCCAAACTCCAGCTACTACCGACCCGTCGGGAGGCCCTGTATGGGGCGGTCCAGGGTCTACTGGAACGCGGGGTAGTTATTCCAGTTCCAGAACAGGAACGGGGTCAGGGTTTTTACTCAAATCTGTTCATTGTGCCGAAGAAGGAGGGGGTTCGTCCAATCTTGGATCTCAGAGCCCTCAATTGCTTTGTGAAAGTACAAAGATTTCGGATGGAGTCGGTTCGATCTGTAGTCACGGCTCTCCATCCGGAGGACTTTCTGGCCTCCTTGGACATCAAAGACGCATACTTGCATGTCCCCATATACTCCAGACACCAGAGGTTTCTGCGATTTGCTATCGGGAAGAACCACTACCAGTTTGTGGCCCTCCCGTTTGGCCTTGCCTCAGCACCCAGGACGTTCACCAAGGTGCTCGCTCTGATTCTGGCACTTCTAAGACAGCGGGGTATCGCTATCATGGGCTACTTGGACGACCTTCTACTGAAGGCCCCTTCAAGCTCATAATTAGAGGTAAGCGTGTCTATTACCTGTCAGACTCTTCGAGACTGTGGTTGGATACTAAACACGCAAAAGTCAGTATTGGTGCCCATTTAACGCCTAGTGTACCTGGGGTTGATTCTGGATTCCTCAGAGGCAAAGGTATTCCTCCCTGTGGAGAAGTTGCAGACCCTCCGGGCTGCAGTACGGCAGCTGACTTCCAGGAATTGGTCGTCACTCCGTTTTTGCATGCGAGTGTTGGGCCTCATGGTAGCCTCCTTCGAGGCGGTCCCATATGCTCAATACCACACTCGAGTGTTACAGAAGGAAGTTCTGTCCAGATGGAACAGATGCCCTTCATCTCTGGATTATCAAATCCGAGTGAGCCACCTTGTCAGGAGATCCCTGGTATGGTGGCTGACAGCACCGGCTCTAATGGCCGGGAAGTAATTTCTTCCGGTTTACTGGATAGTGATCACGACGGACGCCAGCCTTACAGGTTGGGGGGGAGTCTGGGGTGTTCAGTCGGCGCAAGGTCGCTGGACCCCAGAGGAAGCCCTCCTGCCGATCAATGTCCTGGAAATCCGGGCGATCAGGTTGTGCCTCTTCAAATGGTCTCAGAGGCTGCAAGGGCGTCCAGTCAGGATCCAGTCAGACAACGCCACAGCAGTGGCATATGTCAATCATCAAGGAGAAACAAGAAGCTCAGCTGCAGCATCGGAGGTCGCTCGCATCCTGAGGTGGGCAGAGAGGAGCGTACCGGCACTGTCGGCCGTGTACATTCCGAGTGTGGAAAACTGGCAGGCGGACTACCTGAGCCGCCAGATGCTGGACCAGGGAGAATGGTCCTTACACCCGGAGGTGTTCCAACTCCTCTGCCAAAGATGGGGCACACCAGACGTAGATCTTCTGGCTTCCCGACTCAGTCGGAAGGTATTGAGGTTTGTGGCCCGGTCAAGAGACCCATGGGCAGACGCAACAGACGTGTTGGTGGCATCGTGGGGTCAGTATCGGCTAATCTATGCCTTCCCTCCCTTAAGGCTTCTTCCTCTTCTGCTCCGCAGAGGGAATTCCAATGATCCTAATCGTTCCAGATTGGCCTCAGCATCCTTGGTACGCCGATCTAGTAAGTCTGGTAGCAGACGTCCCCTGGCGCCTACCACTATGGAAGGACCTGCTATCGCAAGGTCCCATACTCCATCCTGCTTTACAGTCACTGGCTTTAACGGCATGGCTGTTGAGAACCAGGTACTGAGAGACCGGGGCCTATCAGATTCAGTAATCTCTACTATGAGAAGTGCTCGGAAACCGACCTCTAGGAAGGTTTATCACCGCACTTGGAAGGCCTACATCTCCATGTGTGAGGAAATGAAATGGCATCCGCGTACTTATTTGGTTTCCAGAATCCTGCTGTTTTTACAGCATGGGGTGGACCAAAGACTTGCCTTAAGTACGATTAAGGGACAGATATCTGCCCTGGCTGTCTTTTTTCAGCAACCCCTGGCGACTCACACTCTCTCGTGAGTACATTTGTGCAGGGGGTTCGACATGTGGCCCCTCCGGTCCGTCCCCCACTACCTCCGTGGGACTTGAACCTGGTCCTCTCGGTGCTTCAGAAGGCATCGTTTGAGAATATTAGAGATATTCCCCTGTTGACACTTTCTCAGAAAGTGGTCTTTCTGGTGGCTGTTACGTCAGTTAGACGAGTCTCTGAGCTGGCAGCCTTGTCCTGCAAGGCTCCCTATTTGATTTTCCACAAGGATAAGGTGGTGCTGCGGCCGCAGCCTTCCTTTCTTCCGAAAGTCGTTTCAGCTTTTCATCTCAACAAAGACATTGTACTTCCATCCTTGTGTCCTCACCCGTCGAATCCTAAGGAGTCGGCGTTGCATTCCTTGGACGTTGTCCGAGCTTTGAGAGTATACCTATCTGCTACTTCCCTGTTCCGGAAGTCAGACTCACTGTTTGTTTCGGTGGCTGGTCCCAAGAAGGGCCAAGCAGTCTCGTCGGCCACCATCTCTAGGTGGATCCGACAGATAGTAATCCAGGCTTACGCCTTAAAGCAGGGGTCTCAAACCTGCGGCCCTCCAGCTGTTGCGGAACTACAAGTCCCATCATGCCTCTGCCTATTGGAGTCATGCTTGTAACTGTTTAGCCTTGCAATGCCTCATGGGAATTGTAGTTCTGCAACAGCTGGAGGGCCACCAGTTTGAGACCCCTGCCTTAAAGGGTCAAGCGCCCCCTTTTCCGGTCACGGCGCATTCAACCAGGGCAATAGGTGCCTCTTGGGCTTTCCGACATCAAGCGTCTGTTTCCCAATTATGTAAAGCGGCGACTTGGTCGTCCGCTCACACTTTCACAAAATTCTACAAAATTGATGTAGGTGCATCTTCGGATGCCTCTTTTGGCCGCAAGGTTTTGCAAGCGGCTGTTTAGAGTTGCAACTCCTCCGTTGGAGGAGTGCTGTTTTGTGTTTGGGGTGAAGTTTATTTTTATGCTGTTACCACCCCTCGTTTTTTCTCTGACACTGCTTTGGGACGTCCCACTTTGTCAATAGAGAAGCTGTGTCGGTCCATGGACGAAAGAGTAAATAGGATTTTTTACTCACCGTAAAATCCTTTTCTCTGAGTCCATGGACCGACACAGCACCCACCCCTCCTTTTAAGTTTGTACTGCTTTTTGACGAACCGATCTGCGAGATGCAGACTGAGGTGATATACCCAGAGGGTCCGCCCCCTGGGCGGTACTGTAGAAGGTGTGATGCAACACTTTTTACAGGTTTTCTGCCTAGTCACTCCTAATTAGCGGATAATACCCACTTTGTCAATAGAGAGGCTGTGTCGGTCCATGGACTCAGAGAAAAGGATTTTACGGTGAGTAAAAAATCCTATTTTTTCCTCAGTTTAGTCCGATACGTATTCTTCTACATATTTTTGGTAAAAAAAAAATGCAATTAGTGTTTATTGATTGGTTTGCACAAAAGTTATAGCGTCTTCAAAATAGGGGGAAGTTTTATGGCATTTTTATTAAGTTTTTTTTTTTTTACTAGTTATGGCGGCGATCAGCGATTTTTTTTCCGTGACTGCGACATTATGGCGGACACATCGGACACTTTTGACACATTTTTGGGACCATTGTCATTTTCACAGCGATCAGTGCTATAAAAATGCACTGATTACTGTGAAAATTACACTGGCAGTGAAGGGGTTAACCACTAGGTGGCGCTGTAGGGGTTACGTGTACCCTAAGAAGTGATTCTTAATGTAGGTGGGCGTGGCTGCACGTCACTGATCGTCTGTTCCGATGACAGGGAACAGGCGATCAGTGACATGCCACGGAAAAGAACGGGGAAAGGTTTGTTTACACTCACCTCTCCCCGTTCTTCAGCTCTGTGACCCGATCGCGGGACACCGGCGGCGATCGGGTCCCGCGGGTACGGTCACAGAGCTCAGGACCGGGTCGCGAGCACAACCCACGGCTGGGCTCTTAAAGGGCAACGTACCTGTACGTTGATGTGCCCAGCCGTGCCATTCTGCCGACGTATATCGGCGTGAGGCGGTCCTTAAGTGGATAAGGAGAGTGAGCCGCCATTATTGGTCCAGAGAGGTGTGGATGGGGGGAGGAGGGTTCCTGAGGTCGCTCCAGTCGCCCGGATCGTGGTAAAGCACCAAGGTGATTCCAGTGGATCCGGAGGGACGGGAGGGATCCCATCTGTGCACTGATGTCCGTGGGGAGTGCATGCTTTAGGAGTGCATGCAAAAACCCCATGGTCCATGTTCCTCTGTTATTTATGCATTGTTTATCAAAATTTCATCTGTAGAACTTATGCGATATCCCATTGTGCTGTAATCAAGGCCCAGATGAAGCGGAATTGACCGCGAAACGCGTAGGCCATTTCGTTATAACTACTTGGGATCTGCACACCCCGAACTTCAAGACTGTAACTTGTTTATACTTGACTTTTAAACTGTACTGCCATTCGGCGGATAAATAAAATGTATCTATCTTTCTATTTAATTATAGTATTTGTATCTTTTTCTACACTCCTCAGAGGCACAAAGTCCCACCCCCATTCTAACTTTTTTTGAAACATAGTTGCATACTTTTAAGGGATGGTGCCTCTGTAGGAGTAGTTGTCTTCCACGCCTACCCCAACCCCTACACATAATTTTAATTACAACAATACCAAGACAGAAAAATTGGACTTTACTTTGCTCAATCTCTCAGGAATTGAACAAAGAAATGTTTTAGGATAAAAAAATAATAATATTTTATTGATTTACAAAAGATAAAAGGGCATTTCATTGAGGCCCAAACAAAGCAAGCTAATGCCTGACACAAGTCGGCCTCCAACCCTATTGACATACCAATACTAGACAATGATGGAGGGCATCATAAGAATCATTACAATCCATAACAAAATTGGTGGGTCCAAGCAATTGCATTATCGCTACGCGTTGTGCCGTTATGGCTTCATCAGGGGAATTTTTGTGCTGGCTAAAAAATGTTTAAAAAATTCGCAAAGATAACTGCATGACAAAAATACATAAACTATGTACACAAAGCACAGAAAAAGCTAAAGATGCACATACACTCACCGGACGCTTTATTAGGTACACCCTGCTAGTACCGGGTTGGACCCCCTTTTGCCTTCAGAACTGCCTTAATTCTTCCTGGCATAGATTCAACAAGGTGTTGGAAACATTCCTCAGAGATTTTTGGTCCATATTGACATGATGGCATCACGCAGTTGCTGCAGATTTGTTGGCTGCTCATCCATTATGTGAATCTCCCGTTCCACCACATCCCAAAGGTCCTCTATTGGATTGAGATCTGGTGACTGTGGAGGCCATTGGAGTACAGGGACTTCATTGTCATGTTCAAGAAACCAGTGGCGAGATGATTGAAGCTTTGTGACATGGTGCATTATCCTGCTGGAAGGAGCCATCAGTAGATGGGTACACTGTAGTTATAAAGGGATGGACATGGTCAGCAACAATACTCAGGTAAAGGTAGGTGGTGGCACTTAAGTGATGCTCAATCGGTACTAAGGGGCCCAAAGTGTGCCAAGAAAATATCCCCCACACCATTACACCACCACCACCAGCCTGAACCGTTGGCACCAACAACCATGCCACCTTCAAAATCACTTAAATTTCCTTTCTTCACCATTCTGATGCTCGGTTTGAACTTCAGCAAGTTGTCTTTACCACGTCTAGTTGCTGCCATGTGATTGGCTGATTAGCAATTTGTGTTACCAAGCAACTGAACAGGTGTACCTAATAAAGTGGCTGGTAAGGGTATATAGCTTGGTACTTACTCTTGACATAAATTAGTGTAAGAAACTCTCATAGTCAGCATAGAAGATTGTGTTTTTATTTTTAATTTTTTTTTAGTCGATCCAGGAGGATACGAAGTGAGCGTCATGTATTGACATTTATATGGAGGACAGAGCACCCCACAAGGTAACGTGACAAAAATGAACAGTCCTTATATAGCAAGCCTTTACATAATATTTTATATGTGCCAAAAGGCATATTAGGGAGAGTAGCAACAAGCACAGCCATTAACCACTTAAGCCCCGGCCCATTTGGTAGCTAAAGGACCAGAGGTGAATTCAGAATTTTGCACTGCGCTGCTTTAACTGTAAATTGTGCGGACATGCAATGTTGTACCCAAACGAAATTTGCGTCCTTTTCTTCCCACAAATAGAGCTTTCTTTTAATGGTATTTGATTGCCTCTGCGATTTTTATTTTTTGCGATATAAACGGAAAAAGACCGAAAATTTTGAAAAAAAATGATATTTTCTACTTTTTGTTATAAGAAAAATCGAATAAACTCAATTTTAGTCATACATTTAGGCCAAAATGTATTCAGCCACATGTCTTTAGTAAAAAAAATGTCAATAAGCGTATATTTATTGGTTTGCGCAAAAGTTATAGCGTCTACAAACTCGGGTACATTTTCTGGAATTTACACAGCTTTAAATTTATGACTGCCTATCTCATTTCTTGAGGTGCTAAAATGGCAGGGCAGTATAAAACCCCCCCAAATGAACCCATTTTGGAAAGTAGACACCCCAAGGAAATTGCTGAGAGGCATGTTGAGCCCATTGAATATTTTTTTTTTTGTCCCAAGTGATTGAATAATGACAAAAAAAAATTACAAAAAGTTGTCACTAAATGATATATTGCTCACACATGCCATGGTTATATGTGGAATTACACCCCAAAATAAATTTTGCTGCTTCTCCTGAGTACGGGGATACCACATGTGTGGGACTTTTTAGGAGCCTAGCCGCGTACGGGACCCCGAAAACCAAGCACCGCCTTCAGGATTTCTAGGCACAAATTTTTGATTTGACTCCTCACTACCTATCACAGTTTCGAAGGCCATAAAATGCCAAAATAGCACAAAACCCCCCAAATGACCCCATTTTGGAAAGTAGACACCCCAAGCTGTTTGCTGAGAGGCATGGTGAGTATTTTACAGCTCTCATTTGTTTTTGAAAATGAAGAAAGAAAAAAAATTTTTTTTCTTAATTTTTTTTCAATTTTCAAAACTTTGTGACAAAAAGCGAGATCTGCAAAATACTCACAATACCTCTCAGCCAATAGCTTGGGGTGTCTACTTTCCAAAATGGGGTCATTTGGGGGGGGTTTTGTGCCATCTGGGCATTCCATGGCCTCCGAAACTGTAATAGGCAGTGAGAAGTGAAATCAAAAATTTACACCCTTAGAAAGCCTGAAGGCGGTGATTGGTTTTTGGGGTCCCGTACGCGGCTAGGCTCCCAAAAAGTCTCACACATGTGGTATCCCCGTACTCAGGAGAAGCAGCAGATTGTATTTTGGGGTGTAATTCCACATATGCCCATAGCATGTTTGAGCAATATATCATTTAGTGACAACTTTGTGCAACAAAAAAAAAAAAAATTGTCTTTTTCCGCAACTTGTGTTAACATATAAAATATTCCATGGACTCGACATGCCTCTCAGTATATAGCTTGGGGTGTCTACTTTCCAAAATGGGGTCATTTGGGGGGGTTTTGAACTGTTCTGGCATTTTATACACAACATTAGGAAGCTTACATCCACTCTTCTAACCACTTGAAGACAAAGCCCTTTTTGACACTTTTTGTTTACATGAAAACATTTTTTTTTTTTGCAAGAAAATTATGTTGAACCCCCAAACATTATATATACTTTTAAAGAAAAGGCCCTACAGAATAAAATGGTGGGTGTTGCATATTTTTTTTCTACACAGTATTTGCGCAGCGATTTTTCAAACGCATTTTTTGGGGAAAAAATACACTTTTTTTTAATTTAATGCACTAAAACACACTATATTGCCCAAATGTTTGATGAAATAAAAAAGATGATCTTAGGCCGAGTACATAGATACCAAACACGACATGCTTTAAAATTTCGCACAAACGCGCATTGGCGACAAACTACATACATTTTTAAAAGCCTTTAAAAGCCTTTACAGGTTACCACGTTAGATTTACAGAGGAGGTCTACTGCTAAAATTACTGCCCTCGATCTGACCTTCGCGGTGATACCTCACATGCATGGTGCAATTGCTGTTTACATATGACGCCAGACCGACGCTTGCGTTCGCCATTGGGCAAGAGCAGGGCAGGACAGGGATGCTTTTTTTTTTTTTTTTATTATTATTAATTTTGCTTTTTTATTTTATTTTTAAATTGTTTCTTCCATATTTTTTTTTTTATCATTTTTATTGTTATCTCAGGGAATGTAACTATCCCCTATGATAGCAATAGGTAGTGACAGGTACTCTTTTTTTGAAAAAACTGGGGTCTAGACCCTAGATCTTTCCTCTGCCCTCAAAGCATCTGACCACACCAAGATCTGTGTGATAAAATGCTTTCCCAATGGCGCTTTTTTTAAAACCCGGGGGGGGGACATTCCCTCCCACTGCTTGTAAAAGCAGTCCAGAGGCTAATTAGCCACTAGGATTGCTTTTACATGAAAGCCGGCCGCTGGCTGAAAAGAATGATACCAAGATGATACATAAACCCGCAGGCATCAATCTGGTATAACCATTCAAAGTCCAGCAACATACCAGTACGTTGCTGGTCCTTGTTGGACATGTATTGTAATCTTTTTTTTCATGCAGCCAGTTGGCTGAACGAAAAAAGAGATTGATCGGTGGGTATGCCCACCATTAGAATACCGCCCTTCATCCACCCACTTCCAATGATGGGCATACACGCACCATTTATATATGCCGAAGCATGGGGGCATCCTCCCGCAAAAAAGTTATGCCGCACACACATGGTCGGACTTTTCCACGGGCAAGCCTCCGTCGGAATTTCGACCGTATGTACGCGGCATTAGGAGCAAAATCGCTCCTCCGCCTCTGCTGCCCCAATGCTTCGGCATATTTGCTTTTTTTTTTTTAACTGTGGTGGTGAAATTACCTCCTACAGCACTGGAGTCGCAGGGATCAGGCCTGTCTCTGCGAACGCTGCAGTTATGTGTGTTGTGTTTTGTAAGTGACAGTGATCGATCGATACTGCACTTGGGTGGCCTGGGCTGGACGGAGGGGCAAAACGCAGGTGCTAGCAGGTATCTGGGCTGATCCCACTAACAGTGCGTTTTTGTGAACCCTAAACTGCTGGGGACGCTAGTATAGATCTGATCAGATCAGATATTGAGCTGATCAGATACTATACCACTAAGGGGGGTGTATGCTTCACGTGTGGGTGTTAGCGCTACTGGCACTAACCTGACGCTGCCTGGGGTGTGACGCAGACCCTCTCTGACGCTAAAACCTAATTGATATCACCCGCCGGGCGATCAGGGGGTTAAACCTTTATTAGGGGGGGGGGGTTAGGGGGCTACACTGGACCTAAAACTAAATGTAGTGACACTTTTACAGTCACAAATGTCACTGATTGCAGTGATCAGTAAATAAATGGTCACTGCAATCAGTGACACTGTGACTGGGGGCTGGGGGGTGATCTGGGGGGGGGGGGCGATTTATGTGCCTATGTGTGCTGGTGTTAGTGTAGTGTTTGTGCACTAACCTTGATGTCTTCTCTTGTACGGCGCTCGGTATATGTGAGCGCCGCACAAGAGATGACATCACTTCCTCCTGCTTCCTCTGCCTGTGTGTACATTCCACAGACAGAGGGGGCATTTCCATTCGCCGGGAGCGATCGCGGGGGGGTGGCCGGAATCGAACGGCCGTCCCCTCATGTCGGATCGCTCCCCAACAAATTCCGACCGCTCACTGTACAGAAGGGGGGTCCGATTGGACCCCCCAACTGTACAAAGGCAATCACGTATGCTCTACGTGATTGTGCCTGTCGGTGCCATTGTGCCGACGTATATATACAGTGAGCGGTCGTTAAGTGGTTAAAAAATATATATATACACCGGTATATATATATATATATATATATATATATACACACACATTTCTCCTCTGCACAGCCATTCACTGGGACGCTCAGTGTGCTGCTGCTTCTCCTCCCCCCAGCTCTTATGCAGCTGAGAACAGAGGGAATGTGCTCACTTATTAACCACTTGCTTACTGAGCACTTAAACCCCCCTCCTGCCCAGACCAAATGTCAGCTTTCAGTGCTGTCACTCTTTGAACGACAATTGCGCGGTCATACAACACTGTACCCACAAATAGAGCTTTCTTTTGGTGGTATTTGATCACCCCTGGGTTTTTTATTTGTTGTTAAAAAAATGAAAAAAAAGAAGAGCGAAAATGTGGGAAAAATACAAAACAGTTTTATATTTTGTTATCAAATTTTGCAAACAGGTAATTTTTCTCCTTCATTGATGTATGCTGATGAGGCTGCACTGATGAGTACTGATAGGCTGCACTGATTGGCACTGATAGGCTGCACTGATGGGCACTGATAGGCTGCACTGATGGGCACTGATAGGCTGCACTGATGGGCACTGATAGGCTGCACTGATAGGCTGCATTGATAAGGTGGCACTGATGGGCATTGATGGGATGATATTGCTGTCTATGCCCCCCCATTGGGGAGATTCTCCCTCTCTGTTTGTCCTGTTAACAATAATCATTGAAATTAAAAGCAAATCCCAAATTTTGAGCTGTCCCCAGAAAATAAATAGGGGGGAAATCTTCCAATGGGGACACTAGATCTGATGAGAGGGGGGGGGGGGTGGGCAGGGGATTCCCTTAACCACTTGCTGACCACCCTATAGCAGTTTTACTGCTACAGGGTGGCAGCTATGGGCAGGATCACGTAGCTATACACGTGATCCCGAACTTTCGCCTGCAGGGGGCGTGAATTATCACAGCAGAAGCTGATTAGCAGGAGTCGGGCACTCGATGTCTGCCGACACCTTCCAATCGTCCGGCAGAAACTCAGAACAGACCTCTGCCTGTGTAAAAAAGTCAAAGTTCCGTTCTGATGGGGGGGGGGGGGGGGGGGAGATGGATTCCGTGTTCCTGCACTGCACAGGGACTAGAATCCATCTCTTGCCTTAGTAAAAACAGCACACATAATAAACACAAACACTGGCTAGGCACACATTTAACCCTTTGATCGCCCTAGATGTTAACCCCTTTACAGCCAGTGTCATTAGTACAGTGACAGTGCATTTTTTTAGCACTGATCACTGCATTAGTGTTACTGGTTTCTGCAAAGTGTCACTTAGTGTCCAAGTTGTCCACCGCAATATTGAAGTCCCTCTATAAGTCACTGATCATCACCATTACTAGTACAGTATAAAAAATTACAGTAAATATCCATAGTTCGTAGACGCTATAACATTCGCGTAAAGCAATCAATATACACTTATTGGGATTTTCTTTACCAAAAAATGTAGCAGAATACATAATGGCCTAAATTGATGATTTTTTTTTACTGGATATGTTTTATAGCAGAGAGTAAAAAATACAGTTTTTTTTTTTTTTTAATTGTCGGCTTTTTTGGTTTATAGTGCAAAAAATAAAAACCTCAGAGGTGATCAAATACCACCAAAAGAAAGATCTGTTTGTGGGAAATAAATGACATCAATTTTTGTTATGTACAGCGTGGCACGACCGCGCAATTGTCAGTTAAAATAACGCAGTGCCGTAGTATTGCAAAAAATGGCCTGGTCATAGAGGGAGGTAAATCTTCCAGAGATCAAGTGGTTAATTTGCAGGAATTTCCTCTCACTTCATGATCTGGCTTTGGGACAGGAAGTGAAGGGAAATCTCTGCAATGGGAAACAGATGGCAAGTAAAAATAATAATAATGACAGGGACTATAACCCTCCCTTATTCTACCGGAGAAAAATTATTTTTTTGCCTATAGTTCTACTCTAACCACTTTCCGACCAGCCGCCGTCATTATACTGCGTCATATACATTATGACATCATATTGACATCACAGGGAGGGGGTGTGACCTTTTTTTCATCTTTCACATGTTTTGATTGGTGGCTATGGTATTTATATTTTGCTCTGACACTGTTGCACCTTATCACATGCCTGACGAAGGGGTCCTGCGCGGCTCCGAAACGTTGCACTTTCCTTTGTGATGTGATCTCTTTCATTAAAACATTTTGGACGAAAGTTGTCAATCCATGGTGTGCTGGCGAATATGTACGCTTATTATACTGCGGCAGGTCGGCAAGTTCCCGCAAACTGTAGTAGCTGTACGTCGGTCCCTTTAAGCGGGATAGTAGGCACTCGCGCACCGTCGGAGGCGTGCGCACTCGCCCGCTGCATCGTGGTGGGGGTGCCGATGCTCGTGACTGTCAGTCGCGATGACTGCCGGCCACGAGCGATCGTGGGCACGAGAGGCAGAACAGGGACGTGTGTGTGTAAACACACAAATCCCTGTTCTGTTCTGTGAGGACAGACAGATCGTGAGTTCCTAATAGCTAGGAACCACGATCTGTCATTTCCTCTTGGTCAGTCACCTCCCCCCACAGTTAGAAACACACATTAGGGTACACAATTAACCCCTTGATCGCCCCCTAGTGTTAACCCCTTCCCTGCCAGAAACACACACTAGGGAACACAATTAACCCCTTGATCGCCCCCTAGTGTTAACCCCTTCCCTGCCAGTGACATTTTTACAGTAATCAGTGCATTTTTATAGCACTGATCGCTGTATAAATGTCACTGGTCCCAAAAATGTGTCAAAAGTGTCCGATGTGTCCGCTATAATGTCGCAGTCCTGATAAAAACCGCAGATCGACGCCATTGCTATTAAAAAAATAATAATAATAAAAATGCTATAAATCTATCACCTATTTTGTAGAAGCTATAACTTTTGCGCAAACCAATCAATATACACTTATTGCGATTTTTATTACCAAAAAAATGTAGAAGAATACATATCGGCCTAGACTGAGAAAAAAATGTAATAAAAAAAGAAAAGAATTGGGGATATTTATTATAGCAAAAAGTACAAAATATTGTGTTTTTTTCAAAATTGTCACTCTCTTTTTTTTTTAGCGCCAAAAATAAAAATTTCAGCGGTGATCAAATACCACCAAAAGAAAGCTCTATTTGTGGGGAAAAAAATTACGTCAATTTTGTTTGGGTACAGCATCGCACGACCGTGCAATTGTCAGTTAAAGCGACCCAGTGCCGAATCGCAAATGACCCGGTCATTGAGCAGCCAATTCTTCCGGGGCTGAAGTGGTTAAGCTTTGACAAAAAAAAACCTGGAAGCTGATTGGTTTCTGTGCAGATGTTAGCAGATTTTCCACCCTCCAGTTTTAGTAAATCAACCCCAATGTGTCGCAATTGTTTATAGTCACTCATTGCATTACTTGTTTTATTTCCCATGGGAAGAAACATTGAGGGCTCATTCACACTGTGTGCATTGACTGCTGCTTTTCTGCACTAGAAAAACCCAGAGTCACCGCAAGAACGCTGTGACATCATTTCCCGTGCCGCAGGTCTCCAGTTGGGATGCAACTTTTCTTCTTCCCAGGTTCACGGACAGTGCACTTTACTAATATACCGGGAGCTTAGCCACTAAATAGCCCTGTGCTTGGAGCTGTGTACACCTTCCGCTAGCAGACATCTACATGACCCTAGACATGTGCAGAACGAAAACATTTGTTTCGATCCGTTATTTACAGAAATTCGTTTTAGTTAAATTTGTTTTCATAATTTGTTTTGTTTATTCTAATCATTTCGAATTGCAGTCGAATTTGAGTCAAATTCAAATTTATTCTATCCGAAATTCTAATTTTGGAAGATGGTTATATTCTTTCTATTCTATTGTTTTTTTTTCTATTCTATTATTTTATTTTCCATTATATTCTATTTTTTTCTATTCTATTCAATTTTATTCTATTCAAAATTTTAATTTCGGAAAACGATTATATTGTTATATTTTTTCCATCTTATTCAATTCTATCATTTTATTTTCTATTCTATTGAAATTCGAATTTCGGAAAATGGTTATATTTTGTTTTATTCTATTCTTTTCTATTCTAGTCAATTCTATTCTTTTATTTTCTATTCTATTCTAATCTATTCTTTTCTATTCTATCCTATTTGAATAAATTGTATTCAAATTTGGGGAAATTTTTATATTCTTTCTATTCTATTCTTTTCTATTGTATTCAAATTTAATCTATTTGAAATTTGAATTTCGGAAGATGGTTGTATTTTTTCTATTCTATTCTTTTCTATTCTAGTCTATTATTTTCTATTCTATTTGAATTTATTTTATTAAAGTTTGGGGAAATGGTTTTATTCTTTCTATTCTATTATTTTCTATTGTATCCAAATTCAAATTTATTCTATTTGAAATTTGAATTTCAGGAGATGGTTACATTTCTTCCTATTCTATTCTTTTCTATTCTAGTCAATTCTGTTCTTGTATTTTTTATTCTATTCTAATCTATTCTTTTCTATTCTATTTGAATACATTTTATTATAATTTGTGGAAATTGTTATATTCTTTCTATTCTATTCTTTTCTATTGTATTTAAATTCAAATTTATTCTATTTGAAACTTGAGTTTCGGAAAATGGTTGTATTTTTTCTATTCTATTCTTTTCTGTTCTAGTCTATTATTTTCTATTCTATTTGAATTTATTTTATTAAAGTTTGGGGAAATGGTTTTATTCTTTCTATTCTATTATTTTCTATTGTATCCAAATTCAAATTTATTCTATTTGAAATTTGAATTTCAGGAGATGGTTATATTCTATTTTATTCTATTCTATGTTTTATTCTATTCTATGTCTCTATTTAATATTCTATTTTATTCTGTTCTTTTATTTTCTATTCTATTCTTTTCTATTCCCTTGCTTTATTTTCTATTCTATTTTAATCTCTTCTGAAATTTGAATTCTAATCAAAACTATTTTGAATTTGATTAGAAAACTATTCGAATTTCATCCCGAATTTTGTTTCCTTATTTCCGATTCGTTACTATTGTAATTCGAAAATATGCATACATCGGATAAATAAGCTCGTCCGAATTTTAATTCGGAACAAAATTTATCGCACATGTCTACATGACACATGGTAGATATGTAAACCCCTACATAGTCCACAGTAGTATGGTGATTTTAATGATTGATTGATCGATTTTAAGCTTCTTATCTTAAGGGCATTGATGGATTATTAACATTTTCTCTAAATTCCTCTTACAATCACAGTCATATGGGATGTTTTGCAGCCTTTACCTATCAAGCTTGCTATTAGGGTATCCATGTGCGTTCCACCTTGGTTATGTTGCATACACTTAAAAAACTATCGTTTTCTACGGCTGGTATGATGTGTAGTGCAGAAAAATGCAGACATGTTGCACATTGGATGTCACCGCACTGCAGGAGAACACACAGAGCAGAGACTTGAATGAAGTGTCACTAAAGCCTCGTACACACGGTCGGACTTCCATCAGACTTTTCCGTGGATTTTTGTCCAAACGGAGTTGGCCGGGCACACCCATAGCATACACACCACAGGACTTTTCTGCAAACTTTCCCAAAACTTTTTGCAACATCACGTGGTTTTTCTGCTCTTTACCGCCACCCTTTGGTCAACTTCTGCTATTGTTGGTTGATTTTAACATTAGTTGTTTTGTCCATCGGACAAAAGTCCTATGGTTTTCTGTACACACGGTAGGACTTTGCTCCATCTGACTTTTGTTGGGCAAAAGTTTGTCCGTTTGCAGACCCAACTTTTGTCCGATGAAAACAAAAGCAAACGAAAAAAAGTTTGTCCGATGAAGCGTACACACGGTCGGATTATTGGTCCAACTTGCTTAAAACGAAGTTTGTTGGGCAAAAGTCCGACCGTGTGTACGGGGCTTTAGTGACACTTCATATAAAGTAAAAAAAAGCACATGGGCCCACCCCACACTGCCCCCTGCTGGACCACACACTGACAGCTGCCTGCATGGTAAAATGCTGCATTAGGCTACTTTCACACTGAAGCGCTGGCGGTATAGCGGTGCTATTTTTAGCGCCGCTATACCGCCGTTTTTGCCGCGATTTGCGGGCACTAGCGGGGGGATTTTAACCCCCGCTAGCGGCCGAAAAAGGGTTAAAAACGCCCACAATAACGCCTCTTTGCGGCGTTTTGGAGGCGCTACCCCATTGATTTCAATGGGCAGGGGCGCTATAGGAGCGGTATTTTTACCGCTCCTATCGCGCCTCAAAGATGCGGCTTGCAGGAGTTTTTTTTACCCTCCTGCAAGCGCAACGCTCCAGTGTGAAAGCCCTCAGGCTTTCACACTGGATACAAAGTAGCGGCTTTTTTAGGGCGCTTTGCAGGCGCTATTTTTAGCGCAATAGCGCCTGCAAAGCGCCTCAGTGTGAAAGGGGCCTAAGTGTGAACCTAACTGGTTCCTATGGGAAACCACTGCAGCTTTCCCAAATAAGCCCATGCTGTATTGAATCTAGCTAAAACCATTTACGGGTTAAGATTAAAACCTATACAAATGGTTGCTAGAGCAACGTATGGTGTCATTAGATTAGTACAGAGGTGCCATTAATTGCATCAATTAAGAGCTTAGGAGGAAAAAAAAGTTCTTGTAAGTTCCCAATAGTGAGAGACGGAGGGGAAGTCAGGTGACCAAATACAAGGTTGTGAGCCGTATATGGTGAGTACATATATACGGGATCGTCAATGTATACCAAATAGGTGAGCCCATTTGTGAAGGTTTTAGACTTCTTTCACATTGTAGACAGTGCTGACTGCCCTCTAAAAAGTGATCCGTGGTGGATCGCTCTTCTGAGGGCAATATAGCAGCGGTTGGCAGGCGTTCAGGAGGCGATCCTGTAACATTCAGAATGTCTGGGGGGGATGGGGCGGGGGTTCAAACACAGGAGATTTTGTAGTAAAAAAAAGCTCCATAACCGTAAGCTGAGCACTTGGTTTGCAGCATGCTCCCGTTGAACTCACTGGGTGAGGTTTCCGACCGCCTGTGAAAGAGCCTACTATGGTATACCCGCCACTCGCTCACAGTTCTGAAACTGATGCCAAACATACAGCAGACACTTATGCCCTGTACACACGATCGGATTTCCGATGGAATTTTCCGTCGGAATTCCGATGAAGCTGACTTTCATCAGTCTTGCCTACACACCATCAGACAAAATTCCGACCGTCCAAAACACTGTGACGTAAAACACTTAGACGAGCTGAGAAAAATGAAGTTCAATGCTTCTGAGCATGCGTTGACTTGATTCTGAGCATGCGTGGGTTTTTTCTCCGTTGGAGTTCCACACAGACGATCAGAATTTCCTATCGTTTTTTTTTCTATCGGAAAAATTTCAAACATGTTCTATTTTTTAACACCGAGGGAAAAAAGTCAGATGGGGACCACACACGATCGGTTTTTCCGATGGAAAAAGTCCATCAGACTTTTTTCATCTGAAAAACCGACCGTGTGTACAGGGCATAAGAGGTTCCACATACCTGTCATGATTGTTAGGGGCACCATGTCCCCTCTGTTGACCAGGGAGGAGACATACATATTTGGAGGTCAGTAGGGAGAACCGAGGGTGTTGCTTTGGTCAGAATCTCTATATCAGAAATGTGTATGCACAAGGGAAAGGGTCATTACATATTCAGGCTGAGTATCCCGCTTTGTGATTGTTATTTACTGTTTTTCTCTTGGTGCAAGTCGTAAAAGGTGACCATACACTATACAATCTGATTGTACAATTTCCTTTAGATCTACCATCAACTATATAGTGCAGGAGCTTGCCTGATTTTCTACTAGAGATGGGCCAAACACAGCCCCCCCGGTTCGGTTCGCACCAGAACTCTCAAACATCATAAAAGTTCGGACTCAAACCCCATTGAAGTCTATGGGACCAGAATTAGAAAAATCAAAAGTCCCTATTTTAACCACTTAAGGACCGCCTAACGCCGATATAAATCGGCAGAGCGGCACAGCTGGGCATAAGCACGTATAGGTACGTTGCCCTTTAAGAGCTCAGCCGTGGGTCGCACGCGCGCCGCCGGCGGCACGCTCACGACCCAGTCAGAAGCTCCGTGACCGCGCCCGCGGGACCCGCATACCCGATCGGGTCACAGAGCTGAAGAACGGGGAGAGGTAAGTGTAAACAAACCTTTCCCTGTTCTTCCTAGTGAGAGTGTCACTGATCGTCACACGCCAAGCCACGCCCCTCACACAGTAAGAATTACTCATTAGGTCACACTTAACTCCTTCAGCGCCCCCTACAGGTTAACCCCTTCACTGCCAGTGTCATTTTCACAGTAATCAGTGCATTTTTATAGCACTGATTGCTGTAAAAATGACAATGGTCCCAAAATGGTGTCAAAAGTGTCCGATGTGTCCGCCATAATGTTGCAGTCATGATAAAAATCGGTGATCGCCGCCATTACTAGTAAAAAAAAAAATTATTAATAAAAATACCCCCTATTTTGTAGACGCTATAACTTTTGCGCAAACCAATCAATAAACGCTTATTGCGATTTTTTTTTTACCAAAAATATGTAGAAGAATACGTCCTACATATTCGGCCTAAACGGAGGAAAAAAAATGTTTTTTTATATATTTTTTGGGGATCACTTCTTAGGGTACACTTAACCCCTACAGAGCCACCTAGTGGTTAACCCCTTCACTGCCAGTGTCATTTTCACAGTAATCAGTGCATTTTTATAGCACTGATCGCTGTGAAAATGACAATGGTCCCAAAAATGTGTCCGATGTGTCCGCCATAATGTCGCAGTCACGAAAAAAATCGCTGATCGCTGCCATAACTAGTAAAAAAAAATAATAAAAATGCCATAAAACTACCCCCTATTTTGAAGACGCTATAACTTTTGCGCAAACCAATCAATAAACGCTGATTGCAATTTTTTTTACCAAAAATATGTAGAAGAATACGTATCGGCCTAAACTGAGAAACATTTTTTTTTTATATATTTTTTGGGGATATTTATTATAGCAAAAAGTAAAAAATCTTGCATTTTTTTTAAATTGTCGCTCTATTTTTGTTTATAGCGCAAAAAATAATAACCGCAGAGGTGATCAAATACCACCAAAAAAAGCTCTATTTGTGGGAAAACAGGTCGTCAATTTTGTTTGGGAGCCACGTCGCACGACCGCGCAATTGTCAGTTAAAGCGACGCAGTGCCAAATCGCAAAAAGGGGCCTGGTCCTTTAGCAACAAAATGGTCCGGGGCTGAAGTGGTTAAAGGCATATATGAAAGTTATTGGCCATAAAAAGGATATGGGGGTCTGGGTATTGCCCTGGGGGACATGTACCAATGCAAAAAAAAAAAGTTTTAAAAAAGTTTTTAAAGGAGCAGTGATTTTAATGATGTTTTTAAATAAAACGATAAAAATGAAAAATTTCTTAAAATATAGTGCCTGGGGGGTCCCCTTAGTCTGCCTGTACCATGTATATAACCTGCTGCAGAAAAACTGACATTTATAAAGAAAAATAAATTACATTTAAAGGGGCACTAAAGCTTCCCTTTTTTTTGCCCAAAAATAACAAACATGTTATACTTACCTCCACTGTGCAGCTCGTTTTGCACACAGTGGCCCCGATCCTGGTCTTCTGGGGTCCCTCGGCGGCTGTCTTGGCTCCTCCCCACAAGGACTCCACACCATAATGCGAGCGAGCTCGCATGGTGTGGAGTGATTGCGGGCGCGCTCCCGTGATACAGCGGCGGCCATAGCCGCCGACTGTATCACTCGGCCCCGCCCCCCGGCGCGCCACGTCATTGGATGTGATTGACAGCAGCGCCAGCCAATGGCTGCGCTGCTTTCAATCCATCCAGTGTAGCCAATCGGCGGCCAGGCTGAAAAACGAAGAGGATGACGGGGACGAGCATGGGACTTTCGAGGGGCCAGGTAAGTAAAACGGGGGCTCGGGGGGGGGGGCGGTATTGTCGAATGTTTTTTCACCTTAATGCATAGGATGCATTAAGGTGAAAAAACATGTAACTTTACTACTCCTTTAAATTGCCGGCAATACAATACCATTGCCGGCAATACAAAAATGTTAAGAAAAATGGCGTGGGATCCTCCCCAATCCATGCCAGGCCCTTAGGGTCTGGTATGGATTTTAAGAGGAACCCCATGGCAAAATAAAAAAAATGGCAAAATCCATACCAGACCCTTATCCGAGCATACAGCCCGGCAGGTCAGGAAAGAGGGGGGGGAGCATGCACCCCCCCCCCTGAACAATACCAGGCCACATGCCCTCAAAATGTACGCATCAAAGCTTACCAGTCCTCAGATGTGTTGGCTGCATTTGTTTTCTTTTTCAAGAGTTTTTTCTTTATTTTCACCTGGTGACCCAATAAAGCACTTCCTGTCCTAGGGAGACATCCTAGGTTATTATCCTAGGTCAAGAAGTCTGTTGGGACTACAAAATACATCCCCTCTCCTTGAACTCCTCTTCTCTTGAACTCCTCTCCTGTTGAACATGAAGGCGTGTGCTGTAGACTACAGAGAGAGTTCAGACAGGACTGGTATCAACTTCTGAGATATTAATACAGCACTATCAGCTCACTTTGGGAAGTTAGATCTGCAGAGATGAATAAACTCCTGTGCATGCATGGGAGTGACATCATCTTGGCCCAGCCAACCAAAACGGCCGAAGATGTCAACAGCCAGTGAGGGACCTCTGGAACAGCACAGCGCTGGAGTGGAGGTGATTATAGTTCCACTGTAAGGTTGATGGTCAGAGATAAGTGGAAGAACACCATTTTTGACAATAAAATCTTCCAACCAAAATCTTTAACCACCTCCCTACTGTGCACGAAAACCCCCTTCCTGCCCAAGCCATTTTTCAGCTTTCAGCGCTGTCACATTTTGAATGACAATTGCGCGGTCCTGCAACATGGCTCTCAAACGAAATTTGCGTCCTTTTTTTCCCACAAATAGAGCTTTCTTTTGGTGGTATTTCATCACCTCTGCGGTTTTTATTTTTTTGTGCTATAAACAAAAGAAGAGCGTCAAGTTTGAAAAAAAAAAAAACACAATATTTTTTACTTTTTGCTATAATAAATATCCATTTTTTTATTTTATTTTTTTAAATTTTCCTCAGTTTAGGCCGATACGTATTCTTCTACATATTTTTGGTTTAAAAAAAATCGCAATAAGCGTATATTGATTGGTTTGCGCAAAAGTTATAGCAGATACAAAATAGGGGATAGATTTATAGCATTTATTTTTTTTATTTTTACTAGTAATGGCGGCGATCTGCGATTTTTATCGTGACTGCGATATTGTGGCGGACACATCGGACACTTTTGACACATTTTTGGGACCATTCACATTTATACAGTGATTTCCTGCTATAAAAATGCATTGATTACTGTATAAATGTGATTGGCAGGGAAGGGGTTAACACTAGGGGGCGAGGAAGGGGTTAAATGTGTTTCCTAGATGTGTTCTAACTGTGGGGGGAGGGGACTGACTGGGGGAGGTGACCGATGGTTGTCCCTATGTACAAGGGTCACACCATCGGTCTCCTCTCTCCCTGACAGGACGTGGATCTGTGTGTTTACACACACAGATCCACGGTCCTGCTCGGTTACTGGGCAATCGCGGGTGCCCGGCGGCCATCGCGGCCGCCGGGCACACGCATCGGGTGCCCAGCGACACGGCGTTCGCGCGCGCGCCCCCTAGTGGACTTTAAAGGCACAACGTCATATGACGTCCGCCCAGGATAACAGTGTCTTCCTGCCGCCGTCAATTGACGGCGGCCGGTTGACAACTGGTTAATATGACATATATAATAATAGCTTAAACAAAATTCTCACATAAATACTCCATAGATATCAAACTTGTAAGAGTATCCCTGCTGCGGGCAAAAAAAAAATCACGATCTGGAAAAGTCAAGTGTGATCTGGCACTCATGCTAAAACTTAGATTCAGATGTTAAGGCCCCATGCACACGAGACGCTGTTATTTGCTGTTGAACGCGCGTTCAGAGGCAGTTGGACGCTTTTTTCAACTGCTCCTGAACCCATTCAATGTTATCCTATGTGTCCATGCACACACTCTCGTTTTTTGGCGTTTACAAGCAGTTGCGTTTAACCTCGTTTTTCCAGAAGCAAAAAAATGGGTTCAGACGCAAAAGTTTTCCACGTTTCAGACGCTAAACGCGGCTAAACGCGGCTAAACGCGGTACCGGCGTTTTGCCGCGTTTGCGTTTATAAGCGTTTTTAAAGGTGACCTATTTTTTAACATTAGAAATCTCAAAAATGATGGCAAATGATGAAAAACTATTAAAAAATATAAAAGAAAACTGTAATTGCTTGCATTGCATTGTGGACAATCCACAACTTGTGGCAGGTAACGTGGCAAGTGGACAATCCACAGCTTGTGTCAGGTGATGTGGCCAGGTGACGTGGCAAGTGGACAATCCACAGCTTGTGGCCAGGTGACGTGGCAGGTGACGTGGCCAGGTGACGTGGCAGGTGACGTGGCCAGGTGACGTGGCAAGTGGACAATCCACAACTTGTGGCAGGTGACGTGGCAGGTGACGTGGCAAGTGGACAATTCACAACTTGTGGCAGGTGACGTGGCATGTGATGTGGCCAGGTGACGTGGAAAGTGGACAATCCACAACTTGTGGCAGGTGACGTGGCTAGATGACGTGGCAGGTAATGTGGGCAGGTAACATGGCTAGGTGACGTGGCAAGTGGACAATCCACAACTTGTGGCAGGTGACGTGGCCAGGTGACGTGGCAGGTGACGTGGCAAGTGGACAATTCACAACTTGTGGCAGGTGACGTGGCCAGGTGACGTGGCAGGTAACATGGCCAGGTAACGTGGCAAGTGGACAATCCACAACTTGTGGCAGGTGACGTGGCACGTGATGTGGCCAGGTGACGTGGCAAGTGGACAATCCACAACTTGTGGCAGGTGACGTGGCCAGGTGACGTGGCCAGGTGATGTGGCCAGGTGACGTGGCAGGTGACGTGGCAAGTGGACAATCCACAACTTGTGGCAGGTGATGTGGCAAGTGATACGCTAAATACAAGTACACTGCTGCTCTCTCAGCTGCTGGTACTCACTCTGGTCTCACAAACTGGCTGAAATGGTTAAAATTTACTGTTTTTTGAGCTTAGGGAGGGTCTATGATGAAACGCTTATAAACGCAAACGCGGTAAAACGCCGCTAAACGCGGCCGCAAACGCGGCAAAACGCGCGTTTATAAACGCCGGTTTCAGCGTTTAAAAACGTGTGTTCAGCAGAGTTTGCACCTGCGTCTCGTGTGCATGGGGCCTAACAGTTAATCTCCCTCCATATACAAAGAGGGCAGTGCTCTGTTGGTATAGGAACACTCTGTCGCTTTAATGATCTAATGCAAATTGAAAGAGACAAGTTCCCCCAACCTTGGCCACACACAGTTACATTTTTATTTGAACATTCCTACAAAGTTTAGAAAAATCGTTCTTCAGGGCATTCGAGGATGTTATCATTGAGTCACCTAATGCTGCATAATTAGTAGTATATTTATATATATATTTGTGTACATTTATTATACACCGTACATTAACCACTTCAGCCCTGGAAGGATTTACCCCCTTAATGACAGGCCATTTTTTGCGATACGGCACTGCGTCGCTTTAACTGACAATTGCACGGTCGTGTGACGTTGTACAAAAACAAAATTTATTACCTTTTTTCCCCACAAATAGAGCTTTCTTTTGGTGGTATTTGATCACCTCTGCGGGTTTTTTTTTTGCGCTATAAACAAAAAAAGAGCGACAAGTTCACCTGTGTGTACTTTATTCTCAGTATAAATATAGCTGTTTTGTGAAGCCCTCAGAGGTTTGTTAGAGAACCTTAGTGAACAAACAGCAACATGAAGGCCAAGGAACACACCAGACAGGTCAGGGATAAAGCTGTGGAGAAGTAAAAAGCAGGGTTAAGTTATAAAAAAATATCCCAAGCTTTGAACATCTCACAGAGCACTGTTCAATCCATCATCTGAAAATGGAAAGAGTATGGCACAACTGCAAACCTACCAAGACATGGCCGTCCACCTAAACTGACAGGCCGGCCAAGGAGAGCATTCATCAGAGAAGCAGCCAAGAGGCCCATGGTAACTCTGGAGGAGCTGCAGAGATCCACAGCTCAGGTGGGAGAATCTGTCCACAGGACAACTATTAGTCGTGCATAGGCATGTGCATTTTGTTTCGTTCCGAATCGAAATTCGGACAAATTTTCATTATTCAGACGTTCGGATGCATCCGAATTAACGAATTACAATGCTAACGAATTCAACCGAATCCGAAATAACGTTTCGAATCGAAAAACCACAGACGAAATTCGATTCGAATTCCAAAAAAAATTCGAATTGAATTCGAAAAAAATTCGAATGCAATTCGAAAAAAATTCTAGTCAAATCTAATTTGAAAACAATTAGAATAGAATCGAAAATATTGGAAAGAATCGAATAGAAAAACAATAGAACAGAATAGAATAAAATACAATATATATATTATATTTTATTCTATTCTGTTCTATTTTTTTTCTAGTCTATTTTCTATTTCTATTCTAATCTTTTCTAATTGGAATTCAAAAAATCGGTCGCATTCGAAAATATTTTTACCGGATTCGATAATATTTCATCCGCATTCGTTAATATTTCAACCAAATTCGATAATATTTCAACCGGATTCGAAATTATTCCAACCGAATAGAAAAGACCATGTTCCGACATTCGAATTTCGTATAGAATGAATTCAAATTCCAATAAGAAAAGATTAGAATAGATATAGAAAATAGACTAGAAATAGACTAGACTAGGGAAATGGCTGCTAATAGTTTGCAGGAGACCTGCAAAAAAAAAAATGAAATAGATGCTTATAGTCTGCAGATCTGATGAGAAAATAAAAAATAGATACTAATAGTCTGCAGGAGATCTGCAAAAAAAATTATATAAATGCTAATAGTCTGCAGGAGATCGGATGGAAATAAATAGTAATCTGAAAAAAAAAAAAAATAGATGTTAATATACTGCAGGAAATCTGATGGAAATAAATAGTAATCTGAAAAAAAAAAAATGAAATAGATGCTATTTATTTCCATCAGATCTCCTGCAGTATATTAACATCTATTTCATTTTTTTGCAGATCTCCTGAAGACTATTAGCATCTATTTCATTTTTCTTTTCTTTTTCTTTTTTTGCATTAGAGCAGCCATTTCCTTTATTTCAGCAGATCTCCTGCAGACTATTAGCATCTATTTCATATTTTTTTTGCAGATTACTATTTATTTCCATCCGATCTCCTGCAGACTATTAGCATTTATATAATTTTTTTGCAGATCTCCTGCAGACTTTTAGCATCTATTTCATTTTCTCATCAGATCTGCAGACTATAAGCATCTATTTCATTTTTTTTTTTTTTGCAGGTCTCCTGCAAACCATTAGCAGCCATTTCCCTAGTATAGTCTATTTCTAGTCTATTTTCTATTTCTATTGTAATCTTTTCTAATTGGAATTTGAATTCATTCTATACAAAATTCGAATGTCGGAACATGGTTTATTATAATCTTTTCTATTTGGTTGTAATAATTTTGAATCCGGTAGAAATATTATCGAATTTGGTTGAAATATTAACGAATGCGGATAAAATATTATCGAATCCGGTAGAAATATTTTCGAATTTGGTTGAAATATTTTTGAATGCGACCGATTTTTCGAATTCCAATTAGAAAAGATTAGAATAGAAATAGAAAATAGACTAGAAAAACAATAGAACAACAGAATAGAATATAGATACTATCTATTTCATTTTTAATTTTTTTTTGCAGATTACTATTTGTTTCGGATGAGACCTGCAAAAAAAAAAAAAAATGAAATAGATTTTAATATACTGCAGGAGATCTGATGGAAATAAATAGTAATCTGCAAAAAATCTGATTGAAATATTTTCGAATGCGGTTGAAATATTTTCGAATGCGACCGATTTTTCGATTTCGGTCGAAAACTAAACGAAATCCGAAAACGAATTTAACGAATCTAACTAAACGAAATTAATTAATTAAGGAATTAAAACGAAACAAAACAAATTTTTTCCTTTTGCACATGTCTAGTATGGCACTCCACAAATCTGCCCTTTATGGAAGAGTGGCAAGAAGAAAGCCATAAGAAGTTCTGTTTGCAGTTTGCAAGAAGCATTGTGGGGGACACAGCAAACATGTGGAAGAAGGTGCTCTGGCATAAACGCTATGTATGGCAGAAAACTAACGCTGCACATCACCCTGAACACACCGTGAAACATGGTGGTGGCAGCATCATGTTGTGGGGATGCTTTTCTTCAGCAGGGACAGGGAAGATGGTCAGAGTTGATGGGAAGATGGATGGAGCCAAATACAGGGCAATCTTAGAAGAAAACCTGTTAAGCCCTGTACACACGATCGGTTTTACCAATGAAAACAGTGCCATGGACTTTTTTCATCGGACAAACCGATCGTGTATGGGCCCCATCGGTCTTTTTTCCATCGGTGTCAAAAAATAGAACATGTTTTACATTTTTCCGATGGATAAAAAACCAATAGTAAACTCCGATCGTCTATGGGCAAGTCCATCGGTTAAAAAACCCACGCATGCTCAGAATCAAGTCGACGCATGCTCAGAAGCATTGAACTTAATTTTTCTCGGCTCATCGGAGTGTTTTACGTCACCGCGTTTGGAACGGTCGGTTTTTTGACTGATGGTGTGTAGGCAAGACTGATGGAAGTCAGCTTCATCGGTTTTCCGATGGAAAAATCCATCGGTTTAAAAACCATAGGAAATCCGATCGTGTGTACAAGGCTTAAATCTCCAAAATTTGAAAGAATTTCGTTACGTTATTCAGAGCATTCGGTAAAATTTGTTTATATTGTAATTTGGGTATTCGGATATATGCAAATCTCTGAATAATTAAAAATTTGTCAGAATATTAATTTGTAACAAAACGAACTGCACATGTCTAGTAACCACATTTCCCTCCCTAAAGCCGCCATAGATGTATCGAAATACGTCAGTTCAGCAGGGACCAGCCAAATTTCGATCCTCTATGAGCAGGCTGGTTGTACAGAAGTCGAACTCTCAAACGACTTCTGTACAACCAGCCTGTTGAAAAATGTTCACTCAGTCAGTAAGTGGGAGGCCTCCCCGCTGTCAGAATACAATAGCTTTGTAGGAGGGATTCCCCCATCCACATGGGGTAATAGTTTCATTTTCTTTTGTTCAACCCGCTGGTTGAATGAAAGAAAATGAATTATGTAATACCCTGGGGGATATTTATAAAACAACTATACAAAATGGTTCTCACCTATGGTTTGCCCCCATGTAGGGTTGCCACCTCATCCCTTTAAACCCGAACACGTATGAATTAAACTGGTTCTGAGGCTGATTCATTTGGTAATTAAACTCACTTGGTGCCTTGGGAGAATGTATATTTAAACTAAAGGTGGACTTTAAACGGCACACAGATAGATATTGTAAAAATTCTAAGGGTTTTATTGTTGGTAGAAAAATATAATTGAATTTAGGTAAAAAGTACATTAATACAAGACACTGACATTATGTAACAGTTATCAATAGTTGATATAGGGTCCCATTTACAAGACTCGACACATCTCCCAGGAATTACATTGACATGTAAAATACACAAAGTAGAATGGAATAATGTATAGCCAACAAACACAAATGAGGAGTTGGACGGTATGCACGAGAGATGGCTGGTCTTATTGATGGGTCCGGTAAATTCAAAGATAAAGATCTTGCTTTCGCTCGACTAGTTTCGCGTTCCAAAACGCTTCGTCGGGAGCATAATATTGAACAAGGCCGTGTTAAGTAGTGAAACCAGCCTAGGTATTTTTACCTGGCAATCCGTGTATCACAGGGTGCCAGTATTATATAAACACATTCGTGGTAAACAGTCATGCGTGATTTAAGTAAAAAAGTAACTATGCACAGGCTACTGATAGGTAGGGAACGTAATTCCAGGTATAACAGGCCAGACAACCTCTGGACAGTCCACAGGAGAGGTTCCATCCAGGTCTACCAGCATATAATCCCTGTCAAGCTATAAGCTGGGTCAGTCTATCATTAGGGGTCACCCTAACAGATTACCATTGTGTGGCTCGAGCAAGTGCTCCTGACTGACACACTCCTCTACAGTATTGTCTGGCCTGTTATACCTGGAATTACGTTCCCTACCTATCAGTAGCCTGTGCATAGTTACTTTTTTACTTAAATCACGCATGACTGTTTACCACGAATGTGTTTATATAATACTGGCACCCTGTGATACACGGATTGCCAGGTAAAAATACCTAGGCTGGTTTCACTACTTAACACGGCCTTGTTCAATATTATGCTCCCGAAGAAGCGTTTTGGAACGCGAAACTAGTCGAGCGAAAGCAAGATCTTTATCTTTGAATTTACCGGACCCATCAATAAGACCAGCCATCTCTCGTGCATACCGTCCAACTCCTCATTTGTGTTTGTTGGCTATACATTATTCCATTCTACTTTGTGTATTTTACATGTCAATGTAATTCCTGGGAGATGTGTCGAGTCTTGTAAATGGGACCCTATATCAACTATTGATAACTGTTACATAATGTCAGTGTCTTGTATTAATGTACTTTTTACCTAAATTCAATTATATTTTTCTACCAACAATAAAACCCTTAGAATTTTTACAATATCTATCTGTGTGCCGTTTAAAGTCCACCTTTAGTTTAAATATACATTCTCCCATTGAATATCGGGACGTTGGCGCATTTATACTAGGTGCATCCACAGTGTCACCCTGTGGTGATGCACAATTTAGCAATTTCCTTCTAAATCACTTGGTGCCTTATCTGAATTAAATGAGCCTCAGAACCTGTGTAATTCATATGTGTTCGGGTTTAAAGGGATGAGGTGGCAACCCTACCCCCATGGTTTACACAGTTTAACATTCTACATTTGCCTTGGGGCATTATGGTACATGGACCACCATAGCAGCATATTGTTTCCTATAAAACAACAGGTACACTTTAGTTTGGAAAGGTCTGAGCACACATTACATAAACAGTGGCAGCTCCAGATTAACAGAGCTGAGTTCTTGGTCAGGAGTGGTGCTCTATCTTTCCTCTGATCTCTCACTCATTATCCAGGTCAAGTCTGGACAGGACTGTTTGCTCTGTGCATAGTTTATCATGTGCTCTGCCAATGCCCATTCATGTTTTACATTGATTTAAGCAGTATTATACAAAGCTTTATGTTTGCAAGATAAGGTCCACTTTCCAAACTCATGTTGGTGTTACATAATATACTGTGTTTGTATGTGTGTGTATATATATATATTTCTTGTTCATACATCATGGGACACAGAGCGGCATAGTCATTACTATGTGGGTTATATAGAATTACCTTCAGGTGCTGGCACTGGCAACTTCCAAAACAGGAAGTACCCTCCCCTATATAAGCCCCTCCCATCCGGGAGTACCTCAGTTTTTTGCCAGTGTCTAAGGTGTTGGCCAAGGTTAACATGTATTCATCTGGGCTTGTGTACAGGTTCTCTGGGCCTTAGCAAGCTATTCCGGATCCGACCAAAAAAGCTTCATAGCTAAACGGTCGGTACCCGGGCCTTGCAGAGAAGAGCAGGGTTTTGCCTGTAATGCCTCTCTTAGGAGGGCTGGACCCTGGGATCCAGAGCTCTGGTCATACCCACGACCAAGAGGCTATCTGTGCAGGGTGCTATACAGGTCCAGGGGAGTGGAATCCTTGGGAACCCGGTCCCTGAAGGTTTAATTACAATGCCTGCCGTGAAAGGTGAAGTTTGGGCTTCTGTGGACCAAACAAAGTCCTGCGGCGGGGAAAAGGTAAGTGGGGGCCCCTCAGGAACTTGGTTCTATTGAGGGGACCCCCAAGCCTAATATGTCTTTCTGCCTGTTACCTAAAAGGTATTCCCGCTAATAGCTGTATATGCCTAAGAAATCCTAGAAATGTTTTTTCATAAAGGAAGTTTTAAAAACTGTAAACCTGGAAATGTTTTTCATAAAGGAGGTTTAAAAAAAAAAAAAGACAAAAGTGCGGTACCTGTGTTTTGTCCACTAGAGGCCGCTGTGGAACGTCTTTTTTTCTTGGGACTATTCCTTCCATGGTGAAAGTCCAGGCAGATGAGTGAGCTCTCTATCAGGGAAGCTGCATTCCTCTGTCATGCTGCCAAGTAGTTTCCTTCCATCCCCGAGTCCTGGTGAAACAGGGACCCTGGCTCCTCTCCCTACAGGGCGCCAAGAGCGCACACGTGCACGCGCGCGCGCGCACACACGCTTTCTTTTTATAGATTTAGCTTCAAAAAGTGGGCGGAGCCTGGCGGATGACGCGCTCTGTGCGCCCAGCGCTTCTGTGCATGTACGGGCGTCCCAGCAAGATAAAAGGACTCAGTCCACGCTGCTTGCTATGGACACAGAGCATGAAAAGGAGCTGGTAGCATGGTATAGGGGCTTACAGCGGGCGGTTGATACAGGCATCCCCAGAAAGACGCATTAGTAGACACCCACTGATGTACATAGCAGCAGATTGCATTAGACTATTTCAGTAAGGGGTGTATTGCGGCTGGAATACCTCAGCTTTGAACTAAGGAATATGCCGCCTAAAAAACTCCGAGATATACCTCTCAGGAAGTGTAGGGGGTCTCCATCGGGCTCTGAGGATCTGGAGCAGTCATCTGCACCCTCCTCCCCTGAGAAATCAGAGGTTAATACCCATAAGGAACCCCCGGGAGTGCCAGGTACTGCGGCTGTCCTCAGTCCACCTGCTCCTGCATATATAACAGAGGAGGTTTTTTCCTCAACTCTGGAGGGATTGGAGCAGAGATTGGCAGCATTGATCGCTTCTTCTCTACAGGAAAGAAAGCGCGCCAGATCTCCATCACCTCCATTAGAGTGCCTGTTGGCAGAGCAACAGTCCCAGGAAGGGACCGACCTACCTGAAGGGGATCAGGAGGAGGTTAACTCTGTTTTTGAGGAATCGACAGTAGATGAACCATTTTCAGCATCACAGACTGAAAGATTGTGGGTCCAGACCCTAACTGACATGGTTCGATCTGCATTTAAAATGCCTCTTGTTGAACCATCAACTACTGCTGTCTCCTCATTGGGGTCGCTAAAAGCTCCCCAGGTTAATTGCTCCTTTCCAATACATCCATTATTGGAAGGACTTATATACCAGGACTGGGAACATCCTGATAAACTATTTGTTCCGCCTAAGAAATTTCCGGTGATCTATCCCATGGAGGAAAAGTTCACCCAGAGATGGAATGTTCCTACGGTGGATGCAGCCATCTCTTCTGTGAACAAATCACTGACATGTCCAGTAGATAATGTTCAAATGTTCAAAGATCCAGTAGATAAAAAATTGGAATCTTTATTAAAATCTGCTTTTTCCACAGCAGGGGCTGTTACACAGCCAGCAGTGGCAGCTATTGGGGTCTGCCAAGCTTTAAAGGATCAAATGAAAATGGTCCTGAGGGATTTGCCAGACCAGCAGGCCCAGGCTCTGGCTGATCTGCCTAGAGCATTATGCTTTGCGGTTGACGCCATCAAGGATTCTATCCATCAGGCCTCCCGCCTCACGCTGTCTTTGGTACATATGCGTAGGCTTCTGTGGCTCAAAAACTGGTCTGCTGAAGCTCCCTGTAAGAAGCTCTTAATTAGCTTCCCATTTCATGGGGAACGCCTTTTTGGCGAGGACCTGGATAAGTATATCCAGAAGATTTCCAGTGGTAAAAGTACTCTCTTACCGAGTAAGAAGAGGTCTAGGGGTCCATCTTTTAAGAGGACTACCTCTCCTATCCCTGCGACGTCTGCTACTAAGCAGTTCCGACGGCCTCCTCGGTCAAACTCAGGGGGTAAAAATCTGGGACAGTCACAGGGTAATAAGAAACCCTGGATCCGAAGGGGTACTAAACCAGCCTCCAAGTCAAGCCTATGAAGGGCTGCCCCCACTCAAACGGGTGGGGGGAAGACTTCAGTTGTTCGCAGAGACCTGGCGGGAGACGATCAAAGACAGATGGGTGCTCTCCGCAGTAACTCTGGGATACAAGTTGGAGTTAAAAGAGTCTCCTCCTTCCCATTTTATGTGGTCAGGCATGCCAAGAGACCCTCTGAAAAGAGGGTCTCTCCTATTGGCGTTAGAACAACTATTGCTCCAAGGAGTAATTATGGAGGTTCCTATGGAAGAGTGGGGGTTGGGTTTCTACTCAAACCTTTTCACAGTCCCGAAGCCAAACGGGGACATAAGACCCATATTGGACCTAAAGAGTCTAAACAAATTTCTAAACGTCCGGTCTTTCCGGATGGAGTCGATCCGATCGGTCACCGCTGCCCTACAAGGGGAGGAATGGTTAGCCTCGATCGACATCAAAGATGCTTACTTGCATGTTCCCATCTTTCCAGGTCATCAAAAATTTCTACGCTTTGCAGTAGAAGGGCACCATTTTCAGTTCAGAGCCTTACCATTCGGTCTGGCCACAGCACCACGAGTGTTCACAAAAATTCTGGCCCCACTGTTGGCCGATCTAAGAACACGAGGTGTAACGATAATGGCATACCTAGACGACCTGTTGTTGATGGACCACTCAGTTGCCAAGCTAGAAGTGGTAATTGTCGATACAATCAAGTATCTAGAATCTCACGGTTGGGTCATCAACCTGGACAAGTCAGCCCTACAGCCAGTGAAAAACCTGGTATATCTAGGGCTACGGCTGGATTCAGACCAGAGGAAGATTTTCTTACCTCTAGACAAGGTATCCTCTTTGAGGGGCTTGGTCCGTCTGCTTTGTGCAAAAAGACAGCCGTCCATACGCCTGTGCATGAGGCTGCTAGGAAAGATGGTAGCATCATTCGAAGCTGTGCCATACGCCCAATTCCACTCAAGGAATTTACAGAGGGCCATATTGTCAGCCTGGAATGGAAAAATTCAGGCTCTAGACTTCCCGATGGCTTTGTCCCCTTCCGTTCGGAAGAGTCTCTGCTGGTGGTTGATCCCCCAGAATCTCCAGAAGGGAAAACCCTTCAGTCCGATATCTTGGAAGGTGGTCACTACAGATGCCAGCCTTATAGGCTGGGGGGCAGTACTGGAGCAATGGTCTCTCCAGGGCAGATGGTCAAATGTAGTAAAAACCCTGCCCATCAATCTCTTAGAGATACGAGCAGCCCGGTATGCCCTAGTAGCCTGGACATCCAGACTCCAAGGGTCCCCTGTCAGAATTCAATCAGACAATGCCACAGCAGTGGCATATATCAATCATCAGGGAGTCACCAGGAGTCGTGCAGCCCAGAGGGAAGTAAGTCACATCCTGGAATGGGCAGAAAAGCATGTCCCATGTATATCAGCTGTCTTCATTCCAGGGGTGGAGAATTGGAAGGCGGACTTTCTGAGTCGCCAACAGTTATGCCCAGGGGAATGGTCCCTTCATCCCGAGGTCTTCCGAGCAATATGTCAGCGGTGGGGAACACCGGATGTAGATCTGCTAGCATCCAGATTCAACGCAAAGGTGGACAGATTTGTCTCCCGGACAAGGGATCCCCTTGCTTGCGGCTCGGATGCTCTGGTGTTCCCTTGGGATCAGTTCAGACTGATATATGCATTCCCTCCGCTACAATTGTTGCCTCGACTCCTTCGCAGAGTCAGGTTGGAGAAGAAGCCGGTGATCCTGGTGGCTCCAGCGTGGCCCCGAAGGGCCTGGTACGCGGAGATCATCAAAATGTCTGTGGGGAGTCCTTGGACCCTTCCACGTCGTCCGGACCTGCTTTCGCAAGGACCGATATACCACCCTTCCTTACTAACTCTAAGTTTAACGGCCTGGCTATTGAATCCCACATCCTAAAGAAGAGAGGTCTCTCTAACTCTGTGGTATCAACTATAATCAATGCCAGGAAGCCTGTATCCAGGCAGATCTACTATAGAGTTTGGAAGGCGTACATCACTTGGTGCGAGGCCAGAAAATGGCATCCACGTAAGTACGTTTATAGGCAGAATTCTGGACATCCTGCAGTGGGCTGTAGACAGGAAGTTTGACTTAAGTACTATCAAGGGCCAGGTTTCGGCCTTATCAATACTATTTCAAAGGCCCCTGGCTATGCATTCACTTGTCAAATCCTTTATGCAAGGGGTGACTCGTATTATTCCACCGATTAAAGCTCCCATATGCCCATGGGATCTAAATTTGGTTCTGTCGGTTCTGCAGAAGCAGCCGTTTGAACCTTTGCGGCACATTTCCTTGGTTCTACTCACCAGAAAATTGATATTTTTAGTAGCCATATGCTCGGCTAGAAGAGTGTCGGAATTAGCCGCCATGTCCTGTAAAGAGCCATATCTGGTTATCCATAAGGACAGAGTAGTATTACGCCCTCACCCAGCCTTTCTTCCTAAGGTGGTATCGAGGTTTCACTTGAACCAAGATGTGGTTCTTCCTTCTTTTTTCCCCAAACCAAGCTCGGTAGAGGAAAAGTTATTGCATTCTTTGGATGTAGTAAGAGCAGTTAAAGCTTATCTAAAAGCCACTGCTCAGATTCGTAGAACGGATTCTTTGTTTGTTCTGCCGGAAGGCCCCAGAAAGGGTCAGGCAGCATCAAAATCTACTTTAGCCAAGTGGATTCGACAGGTCATAATACAAGCCTATGGCTTGAGAAGGAGACCACCTCCGTTCAAAGTTAGGGCGCACTCCACGAGAGCAGTTGGAACTTCATGGGCAGTGCATCACCAGGCCTCCCTGGCTCAAATCTGTAAGGCCGCAACATGGTCTTCAGTACACACGTTTACTAGGTTCTACCAGGTGGACGTTAGAAGTCAGGAGGATGTCGCCTTTGGGCGCAGTGTGTTGCAGGCCGCAAAAGATCCTCATGCCTGATGGCGCCCAGCTTATGTATGGTGTATCCCCCCCCTCATTTGGCATTGCTTTGGGACGTCCCACATAGTAATGACTATGCCGCTCTGTGTCCCGTGATGTATGAACAAGAAAGTAGGATTTTTAAAACAGCTTACCTGTAAAATCCTTTTCTTGGAGTACATCACGGGACACAGAGCTCCCACCCCTCTTTTGGGGACACGTATTGCTTTGCTACAAAACTGAGGTACTCCCGGATGGGAGGGGCTTATATAGGGGAGGGTACTTCCTGTTTTGGAAGTTGCCAGTGCCAGCACCTGAAGGTAATTCTATATAACCCACATAGTAATGACTATGCCGCTCTGTGTCCCGTGATGTACTCCAAGAAAAGGATTTTACAGGTAAGCTGTTTTAAAAATCCTACTATATATATATTGTGACAGCAGGAAGGTAAAGTCACCTGGTTGCATCCAGGGGGGTAGGTATATTTCTCCCAGATTCAGGCTTTATGCCGACTTATACAACTAGGGAGAGAGTTGATGAAGCCCAGCTGAGGCTAGTGGGCTCATGGATGAGTCATACCTCTAGGGAGAGGGCTGGGCGTCGTGCAGGCAGGGAGTTGATGAGACCAGCTGAAGCTTGTCAGCTCGTTTAAGGCCTCTATAAAAACTCCCAGATTCATTAGGTGTTTGCTCATGCCTGGACCCAGACCTGTGTGGACTGTCTAGGGAGAGTGAACCCCTGTGCGGTGAGACAAGCCTGTGTGGCTATTTGTTTGGACATTTACTAAACCAGGGACTTAGGGACTAGGACAGCACCAGGCTGATCCCAGTTGTTAGTTAGGAAACCTGCATGTTTAGTCAGAGGTCAAGTTGACCAGGGTTTATTTTGTTTATGTTTCTTTTTGCTTTGCTGTGTTTTTTTTTGTCACTGTAAATAGAGAAATAAACCGCACCTTTTTGATCTTGAAAACCACAACCTCCGTCTGCTGGGCCTGTTTTTGTGTGGGGAGCCCATCCAGGGGATCACACACACCCGCTACCGAGTTAACCCCTTCACAGTTGGTGGAGAACCAGTGGCAGTTTTTTTTAAGCCAGCATGGAGGAGATACTGAAACAGCTGGCTCTAGCAAATGCCAATCAACAGCAGACAAATGCAGGTTTGCAAAGGAGCCTTGCAGCCCAGCAGCAAGCTCATCAACAAGCCCAGCAGCAATCTGAGGCCCGCTTCATAGACCTGTTACAGAAGCAAGAGCAGAGACTACAACAAATGGAAGCAGTAATGCAGCAACATCCGCAGACCAGTGAGGAAAGCCGTCCCACTAATACCGCGTCCTTTGGGGTGAGTCGTTTATTGACAAAAATGACTGGAGAGGATGATCCAGAGGTATTTTTGACCACATTTGAAAGGACTGCTGAAAGAGAAAAGTGGCCTGAGGAGCAGTGGGCTGGACTGGTGGCTCCTCTGTTAACTGGTGAATTGCAGAAGGCTTACTATGACCTAGAGCCTGACCAAGCAAAAGACTATGTGATGCTAAAAGCTGAAATATTGGCAAGGCTGGGTGTCACCCTGGCTGTCCGGGCTCAGCGTGTGCATAACTGGACTTTCCAGCTTGGAAAACCCCCCAGGTCTCAAATGTATGATCTCATTCACCTGAGCAGGAAGTGGCTACAGCCAGAGACTTTGTCCGCACCAGAGATTGTGGAACGTGTTGTAATGGATCGGTTTTTGAGAGCTCTTCCTACTGCCATCCAAAAGTGGGTAAGCCATGGAGACCCAGAGATGGCCGGTGGTCTTGTGGATCGTGTAGAGAAATACTTGGCTACAGAGAACCTGACGGCCTCTTCCAGAGACTCTCGGACTTTTCACCCTAAGACCAGACCATCCCCAGGGGCGGATAAGAGGATTCCAAGGGGTGAGGGTGGAGAGAGTGAGAGGGTGGGAGCTCTACCCAAAGTTTGGCGAGAACAGCCTGGGAAGTCAGGGGCTCAAGAGGCAGCCAAATGGATTGTTTGCTACCGCTGCCGGCAAGCGGGACATATTGCAGCAAATTGCCCGGTTGTGGAGGAACCCATGCAATGTGACTTTCTGACGGACAGACGTCAGTCGCTGTGTGCGACAGTCGCATGCACTGCCATTCGGGGAACTGAGAAACATTTATGCAAAATGTGTATTAATGGTAGAAATGTTGTGGTATTACTGGATTCAGGTAGCCTTGTGACCCTGATAAAGGCGGAATTAGTTAAAACAGAGGTCTCTGGAAATAGCAAGGTAGCTGTTATTTGTGTGCATGGGGACACCCGAGAGTATCCAGTGACTACAGTGTGTTTCAAGACCCCCAAAGGTACCCTCTCTCATCCAGTGGGGTTAGTATCTCAATTACCGCATGATGCCATTGTGGGAAGGGATTTTCCGAAGTTCTGGGAACTGTGGGATGATCCTGAGCCCCCCACTGGTGCCCCTATGTACCAGGAATGTGATAGCCAGAACTCCTCTGAGAGTGGTGAGGACTCTCCAGAATTTCCCTTGTCAGTATTGGCAGGGGAGACTCAAGAAACTGGAGAGGAGCCCACCTCCTCAGACGAAAACCTACCGTCTGTGGAGTTTTCTGATCTTGAGGTTCACAGGGAAAATTTTGCCACAGAACAGTTAAAAGACCCCGCCCTAATAAAGGCACGGGAAAACGTAGTGGAAATAGATGGCGAGTTAGTGAACCCAGATAATACCTGCACTTACCCATACTTCAGCGTAGAGAAGGACCTACTGTATCGGGTGGCAAAAAGGGCAGAAGAAACCGTTGAGCAGCTTGTGGTGCCCAAACCTTACAGGAAGTTGGTGTTGGAGTTGGCCCATGGGCACATTCTTGGAGGTCATCTGGGGACAGAGAAAACCCGAGAGAGGGTATTACAGAGATTCTATTGGCCTGGGGTGATGAAGGACATAGAAAATTATTGTTCCTCCTGCCCTGTGTGTCAGAGGTCGGCCCCGATGCCACATTTCCGTAGCCCGCTGGTCCCTCTACCCATCATTGAGGTCCCGTTTGAGAGAATCGCAATGGATTTGGTAGGTCCTATAATCAAGTCCGCTAGGGGGCACCAGTACATATTGGTTATAATGGACTATGCCACCCGTTATCCAGAAGCGATCCCTCTCAGAAATACCTCGGCCAAAACCATAGCCAAAGAGCTATCTCTTGTTTTTAGCCGGGTGGGTATTTGTAAAGAACTGCTTACGGACCAAGGTACACCCTTTATGTCCCGGGTTATGAAAGAGCTGTGTAAATTGTTCAAAGTGACGCAATTGCGTACATCTGTGTATCACCCCCAAACCGATGGGCTGGTTGAAAGATTCAACAAAACCCTAAAACAAATGTTGAAGAAAGTGGTGGATAGAGATGGAAAGGATTGGGACTGTCTACTTCCTTATTTGATGTTTGCTATTAGGTAGGTGCCCCAATCCTCTACGGGATTCTCCCCCTTTGAGTTACTGTATGGGAGACACCCAAGAGGGCTGTTGGATATTGCCAAGGAAACTTGGGAAAGTGAGAGTTCTCCCCACAGGAGTGTGATTGAGCATGTCGCCCTGATGCAAGATCGAATTGCACAGGTAATGCCCATCGTGAAGGAACATTTGGCCCAAGCGCAGTTGGCACAGCAGAGAGTGTACAACCGTGGAGCCAAGACCCGTACCTTTTCCCCAGGGGATAGGATATTGGTACTTGTCCCTACGGTTGAAAGTAAATTCCTTGCCAAATGGCAAGGCCCCTACGAGATAATGGAAAAAGTGAGCGAAGTGAATTACAAGGTCAGACAACCAGGAAGGCGAAAGCCCGAACAGATCTATCACGTTAATCTGTTGAAAGCCTGGAGGGATAGAGAGTCCCTAGTCGCAGAAACTTGGTCACCAGCTCAAACTGGTTGCGTGATTCCGGAGGTTGGAATAGCAGCCACCTTGTCACAACCCCAACAACAGGAGGTTAAGGAGTTTGTGCTTCGCAACAAGGAGGTGTTCTCTGAGCTGCCGGGACAAACATCTGGGGTAGAGCATGATATTATTACCCCGCCCGGTGAAAGGGTGAAGTTAAAACCCTATCGGATCCCAGAGGCCCGACGGGAGGCAATACGGGAGGAAGTACAGAAAATGCTGAACTTAGGGGTGATAGAGGAGTCCCAAAGTGATTGGTCTAGTCCCATTGTGCTGGTGCCTAAACCGGATGGGAGCTGGCGATTTTGTAACGATTTTCGTCAGTTGAACAAAGTTACAAAATTTGACACCTACCCCATGCCACGTATAGATGAGTTGATCGACCGGCTGGGAACAGCCCGATACATGACGACTCTTGACCTCACAAAAGGGTATTGGCAAATTCCCCTGGCCAAGTCGGCCAAAGAGAAAACCGCATTTGTAACCCCAGACGGGGCGTTCCAATATAAGAGAATGCCGTTCGGGTTACAGAATGCGCCGGCCACATTCCAGCGGAAAATGGACCAGATACTGAGGCCCCATCGGAAGTATGCTGCGGCTTACCTGGATGACGTAATTGTCCATAGCACAGATTGGGCCTCACATCTGCCAAAAGTGCAAGCAGTCCTAGACTCTATCCGGGAAGCGGGGTTTACGGCTAACCCCAAGAAGTGTACCATTGGGCAGGAGGAGGCCAAATATCTTGGGTACACCATTGGGAGGGGAGTAATAAAACCCCAACTCAACAAAGTCGAGGCCATCCAGAGTTGGCCACGTCCCAACAGCAAGAAGCAGGTACGAGCCTTTCTGGGAATAGCGGGGTATTATCGGCGCTTCATTCCCCACTTTGCTTCTAAGGCTGTGCCCCTAACCAACTTGACGAAAGGGAAAGGGTCGGTCATGATTAAATGGACCCCCGAGGCTGAGGCAGCATTCCAATTCTTGAAACAAGCCTTATGTAGCCAGCCAGTGTTGTACTCACCCGACTTCTCTAAAGACTTTGTCGTACAAAGTGATGCGTCAGATGTGGGGTTAGGAGCAGTATTGTCCCAGGTCTGGAACGGGGAAGAGCACCCAGTCATTTACCTCAGCAGGAAGTTGAAGTCCCATGAGGTAAATTACGCCACGGTTGAAAAGGAATGTTTAGCGGTGAAGTGGGCTCTAGATTCCCTTCGGTACTATCTGCTAGGTAGGCACTTTGACATGGTTACGGATCACGCTCCGTTAAAGTGGATGGCTCAAAACAAGGAGACAAATAGAAGAGTGAATAGGTGGTTCCTGGCCCTACAGGAATTCAACTTCACAGTAAAGCATCGCCCTGGCGTTCAAATGGGGAATGTGGATGCCTTGTCTCGAGTACATGAATGCCTGATTGCTGGTGTTCCAACCCCAAGGTTAAAACAAGAGGGGGGGCGTATGTGACAGCAGGAAGGTAAAGTCACCTGGTTGCATCCAGGGGGGTAGGTATATTTCTCCCAGATTCAGGCTTTATGCCGACTTATACAACTAGGGAGAGAGTTGATGAAGCCCAGCTGAGGCTAGTGGGCTCATGGATGAGTCATACCTCTAGGGAGAGGGCTGGGCGTCGTGCAGGCAGGGAGTTGATGAGACCAGCTGAAGCTTGTCAGCTCGTTTAAGGCCTCTATAAAAACTCCCAGATTCATTAGGTGTTTGCTCATGCCTGGACCCAGACCTGTGTGGACTGTCTAGGGAGAGTGAACCCCTGTGCGGTGAGACAAGCCTGTGTGGCTATTTGTTTGGACATTTACTAAACCAGGGACTTAGGGACTAGGACAGCACCAGGCTGATCCCAGTTGTTAGTTAGGAAACCTGCATGTTTAGTCAGAGGTCAAGTTGACCAGGGTTTATTTTGTTTATGTTTCTTTTTGCTTTGCTGTGTTTTTTTTTGTCACTGTAAATAGAGAAATAAACCGCACCTTTTTGATCTTGAAAACCACAACCTCCGTCTGCTGGGCCTGTTTTTGTGTGGGGAGCCCATCCAGGGGATCACACACACCCGCTACCGAGTTAACCCCTTCACATATATATATATATATATATATATATATATATATATATATACACACACACACAGTGGGGCCAAAAAGTATTTAGTCAGCCACCAATTGTGCAAGTTCTCCCACTTAAAGTGGATGTAAAGCCACTCTCATCCTTTCTAAACTACTGCCATAGTGCTGATCTATAAGGATATAGATGCCTCCTGCATGTATCCTTATCTGTCAAATGTCTCCCCCTCTGTCTGTTATAAGAACTGAAAAACTGCAGATTCTGTGGGTGTATCTGTTGTCTGGAGCTCGGTGGGTGGAGCCGTGATGTCAGTAGACTCCCCGCCCACCTCTACACTCCCCTTGTCAACATGCATTTTTTCCTGTGTATTCCTTCTGCTATGATCACTAACATCCAGTCAAAATCCAGAAAAGTAACCACATGACTTCAGAAAAGGAGTGGGGGTGGGAATTAAAAAATAATGCTAAAGCTAGTGCACGAGATATGTAAATAACCAGTCACTCAAAGCAAGGGGGCGGAACGGACAAAGGTTTTTCTCTGTTTGTCCGTTTTATCTCACTGAACAATAAAAGAGGATTGCTCAGAGCTGGATTAACTCTTTGTGGCAAGACCTGGCACAAATGATAGGAAATCTTATACTCTACATCAGTGGTTCTCAACTCCTGTCCTCAGGACCCACTAACAGGCCAGATTTTAAGTATTACCTTGGTGAGATGCAGACTAGAATACTGCAATCCCTGAGCAGGAAATTATATCACCTGTGATGCATTTCAGTTATCTTGCAAACCTGGCCTGTTGGTGGGCCCTGAGGACTGGAGTTGAGAACCACTGCTCTACATTGTGACAGCAAAAATAAATAAATTCGGGTTTACGTCCACTTTAAAAAGATGAGAGAGGCCTGTAATTGTCATCATAGGTATACCTCAACTATGAGAGACAAAATGTGGAACAAATCCAGACAATCACATTGTCTGATTTGGAAAGAATTTATTTGCAAATTATGGTGGTAAATAAGTATTTGGTCACCTACAAACAAGCAAGATTTCTGTCTCTCACAGACCTGTATCTTCTTCTTTAAGAGGCTCCTCTGTCCTCCACTCATTACCTGTATAAATGGCACCTGTTTGAACTTGTTATCAGTATAAAAGACACCTGTCCACAACCTCAAACCGTTACACTCCAAACTCCACTATGGTGAAGACCAAAGAGCTGTCGAAGAACACCAGAAACAAAATTGTAGACCTGCACCAGGCTGGGAAGAATGAATCTGCAATAGGCAAGCAGCTTGGTGTGAAGAAATCAATCAACTGTGGGAGCAATAATTAGAAATTGGAAGACATACAAGACCACTGATAATCTCCCTCAATCTAGAGCTCCACGCAAGATCTCACCCCACGGGGTCAAAATGATCACAAGAACGGTGAGCAAAAATCCCAGAACCACACGGGGGGACCTAGTGAATGACCTGCAGAGAGCTGGGACCAACATAACAAAGGCTACCATCAGTAACACACTACGCCGCCAGGGACTCAGATCCTGCAGTGGCAGACGTGTCCCCCTGCTTAAGCCAGTACATGTCCGGGCCCGTCTGAGGTTTGCTAGAGAGCATTTGGATGATCCAGAAGAGGATTGGGAGAATGTCATATGGTCAGATGAAACCAAAGTAGAACTGTTTGGTAGAAACACAACTCGTCGTGTTTGGAGGAGAGAGAATGCTGAGTTGCAACCAAAGAACACCATACCTACTGTGAAGCATGGGGGTGGCAACATCATGCTTTGGGGCTGTTTCTCTGCAAAGGGAACAGGACGACTGATCCATGTACATGAAAGAATGAATGGGGCCATGTATCGTGAGATTTTGAGTGCAAACCTCCTCCCATCAGCAAGGGCATTGAAGATGAAACGTGGCTGGGTCTTTCAGCATGACAATGATCCCAAACACACCGCCCGGGCAACGAAGGAGTGGCTTCGTAAGAAGCATTTCAAGGTCCTGGAGTGGCCTAGCCAGTCTCCAGATCTCAACCCCATAGAAAACCTTTGGAGGGAGATGAAAGTCCGTGTTGCCCAGCGACAGCCCCAAAACATCACTGCTCTAGAGGAGATCTGCATGGAGGAATGGGCCAACATACCAGCAACAGTGTGTGACCACCTTGTGAAGACTTACAGAAAACGTTTCACCTCTGTCATTGCCAACAAAGGATATATAACAAAGTATTGAGATGAACTTTTGATATTGACCAAATACTTATTTTCCACCATAATTTGCAAAAAAATTCTTTCCAAATCAGACAATGTGATTGTCTGGATTTGTTTCCACATTTTGTCTCTCATAGTTGAGGTATACCTATGATGACAATTACAGGCCTCTCTCATCTTTTTAAGTGGGAGAACTTGCACAATTGGTGGCTGACTAAATACTTTTTTGCCCCACTGTATATACATAAGGAATGCCTGGAAAATGTTGAAAACCAGTGGGCCTACAAGAGCTGATGGGTCAGAGGACAGAGTATAGGGCTGGGCAATAGTGACATCTGTAGCGTGCCCAGTAAGTGCATGGAGTTTAGGGATCAGGAGTAAGTAATGCACAGAGTGCAGGAGGTGGGGGTAGGTATTGCAAAGGGTGCAGGAGTCAGGAGTAAGTAATGCACAGAGTGCAGGGGTCTGGGGTAAGTATTGCACAGGGAGCATGAGTCAGGAGTAAGTAATGCACAGAGTGCAGGGGTCTGGGGTAAGTATTGCACAGGGTGCATGAGTCAGGAGTAAGTAATGCACAGAGTGCAGGGATCTGGGGTAAGTAATTCACATAGTGCAGAAGTAAGAAGCAAGTAACACACAGAGTATTGGCGTTCGGAGTAAGTAAAGCACAGAGTGCAGGGCAGGGGTCAGAAATAAGTAATGCACAGAATACAGGAGTCAAGATAGGTAATGCACAGAGTACAGGGATCAGGAAGGAGTTAGTAATGCACAGAGTGCCAGAGTCAGGGATAGGTAATACAGAGAGTGCAGGGGTCATTAGTAAATAACACACATAGTATTGGGTCCAGAGTGAGTAAAGCACAGAGTGCAGGTGTCAGGAGTAAGTAATGCATAGAATGCAGGAGTAAGTAACGCACAGAGTGCAGGGCTCAGGAGTAAATAATGCACAGAGGGAAGGAGTCAGGACTAGGTAATGCACAGAGTACAAGGGTCTGGAGTTGGTAATGCACAGAGTGCAGAAGTAAGGAGCAAGTAACACACAGAGTACTGGGGTCTGGAGCAAGTAGAGTGCCTAGTGCAGGGGCCAGGAGTAGGTAATGCACAGAATACAGGAGTCAGGACTGGGTAATGCACAAAATGGAGGGGTCAGAACGTAAGTAACACACTGAGTGCAGGGGTCAGTAGAAACACACATAGAATTTGGCCCAGAGTGAGTAAAGCACAGAGTGCAGGGGTCAGGAGTAAGTAATGCATAGATTGTAGCGGTCAGGAGTAACACTGTTTGGGGCTCTGGGAAGTGAGTGATGCTGTTCTAACAGTGGGCTTGATGGAGAATATATGGAAATATCTATACATGCCATTCTAACAGTGAACCTGATAGGGAACAACCATACACCCCTAACCAATCAAATAAGAGATGCAGAAGCTAATTGGAACCCACTTCATATTTAAAGTGTCTTTTCCTGTCAGCAATCAGAAGCAGACCTGATGAAGAACTGCAAAAACATAAGCAAATCATAGTCCCCTAAAGTTCTGAATCTACAACTTGCAGACCTGATGGGAAGCAAACAGTCCAGTATGCTTTAAATCAATGAAGCACTAACTCTCCCCCCCCCCCCCCCCCCCAAATACCAGAATAATTACAACTAGAACTAACTTTTTATTATTATTATACACGATTTATATAGCGCTAACAGTTTACGCAGCGCTTTACAATGTATAGGGGAGACAGCACAATTACAGTACAGTTCAATACAAAAGGTACAGGAGGGCCCTGCTCATAAAGCTTACATTCTAAAGGGAGGAGGTGGTGGTACAAAAGGTAATAGCTGCAGAGAATGATTTGATGGGGGTGGCTTGGGGACAGTTGTTAGGTGGGTGTGGGATAGGCTTCCCTGATTAAATGAGTTTTCAGGGATCTCCTGAAGGTGGACATGGTAGGGGCTGATCGGACATACAGGGGCAGGGAGTTCCAGAGGATGGGAGAGGCTCTGGAGAAGTCCTGAAGGCGAGCATGGGAGGAGGTAACAAGGGAGCTAGAGAGCAGGAGGTCCTGGGAGGAGCGGAGGGGACGATTTGGGCTATATCTGCAGATGAGGTTGGTGATGTAGATAACTTAAAGTCCTTTCCAGGCAGTGACAGCCACATAAGTGACCCACTGATATGACTGTTAATAAACTGGACATTTTACAATGAAAACTGGAGAGCTGGTAACCAACCCAAAACCCGGCATTGCCAGGTATGTGTATAAGCTGAATTGTGAGTGCACCCAGTCATAGGCACATCCTATTCTAAGTAACACTGTAAAGCAGTGGTCTCCATACTGTATAGTTCCTCCCAAGGACACCAATGATGGGGTTCAATTCCTGCCAATGACATCAATGATGGAGCACAATTCCTCCCAAGGACACCAATCATGGGGGATTACTCCCACTGATGCTGGGACATTTTATACTCGCGATGGCCAGAGTGCGGCCTCTCTAAGGTCTGAAGGACAGTAAACTGACCCTTTGTTAAGAACGTTTGGAGACCCCTGCTCTAAAGCATGCTTTCTCAACCTTTTTACCCCAAAGGAACCCTTGAAATAATTTGTAGGTTTCAGGGAACCCCTGAAATTTGATTCAATGGGGGTCAGTGAGAAGAATGCCCCTTTGGTGGTCAGTTGGAGGAAATACATTCTTGCAGTGGTGGTCAGAATGCCACAAGCAGCTAAATGTTCATTGGTGTCATACCACTGGTTCTAGACTTGGAATCATGGAGGCAACATAAGATGGGAGGTCAATCAGTAATAGATCAAGGATGTCTAGAGCAGTGGTTCTCAACCTGGGGGTTGGGACCCCCTCGGGGGGTCGAATGACGATTTGCCAGGGGTCACCAAATCCTGGGCTGTTCCTGAAGCCTGCACTGCTCTCCCAGTCTTTTTGTGGCCGCCCAGCTGGGCTGTCCCTGGAGTCCACGGCCACCCAGCTGGGCTGTTCCTGGAGCCTGCAGCCACCCACTCAGCCTCTTCGCAGCCGCCCATTCAGTCAACCAATAGAGCGCTTCCCTCTGGACTACCTGTAATGGGTGTCATGGCGTTTTGGTGAGTAGGATGTTTGATAGGTGTTGGTGGAGGAAGACACACAGTCACTTCTAATTGTGGTTGGAAAGATCACTGAAGACTCACCCTTTATCATCTCTATCACTTTATTCTTTTGTCCTTGTATGGACATTCTTACCCATACTATACATTGGACTTTTCTGCTAAATTGAATGCGCATATTGCACTTAATTGGTTGTTTGTTTGTTTTTTGTTTAATAATGTACATTGCACTTTGTTCATGATATTAATGTATGATTTATGTTAACATATGGTTATCACTATAGCACTTTATATCACATTGATGTGAGCGCGGTTTGAATTATTTTTAAAATAATTTTTCTTCATGTAGCAGAATACATTTTGGACTAAATTTATAAAGAAATTCAATTTTTCGATTTTGATTAGAAACTTTTTTTTTTTCAAAATTTTCGGTCTTTTTTGCTTATAAAATAATAATAAAAAAATAAAAAACAGTGGTTATCAAATACCATCAAAAGAAATCTTTGCTTGTGTGAAAAAAAAAATATAAATTGAATTTGCGTACAGTTTTGCATGAGCGTAAAATTAACAGTTAAAGTAGCGCCGTGCAGCAAAAAATGTCCTGGTCATGAAGGGGATCAAATTTTCTGGAGGTCAAGTGGTTAAGATTGCATTGCTTTTGTCACTTTTATTGGTGGCGGTCGGAGAAGGGGGGATCCGATTTAATAACTGCATTAATATTATCAGTTTTGGATGGACACAACCTTTATATTTGACACCTTTTCCCCTTGGACAGGAACCTGGTGATTTCCTAAGCTCCTTATGCTAATGAAAAGCCTTGTTCACACTACCAAGGCGCCTGTGTTTGCTACTGGGATTTCCCCTGTGTACTAAACACACCTATGTGGGTGCCACAGTTCTGCACTGTATTTATTGACAGAAAGGATTAGTTGTCACAGTACAAGTGACACATGACAAATGTGCCTCCTTCAGGTATAAACAAAGATCAGTCGCTGGAACCGTTGAGAAGCTTATATACTAACAGCCGGCGCCACCATACAGAGATCGGTCCCCACCAGTGCACAGCGTCCCAGGAACCAGCGACCACCATGACCTCCAAGCCTGAAGGGAAGAGGTCCTCTGTGGCCAGCGTTAGATTGGGAGCCAATGGAGACCCTGCGGACAAACCGCTCCAAAAAATGGTAAGACGGTTCCTTTATCTGAAATGTGACTCTGACAGCAGTGCCGACAACATCTTCGCTGTTAGAAAGGCTGCTTTCACACTGCTCTGTTGAAAAAAAAACGCATCAAAAATGCACATTTTTTTGCTGCGTTTTTTTATGTGTTTCCAGTGTGCTTTCTGGGTGCCTATTACCCAGCATACACCTGTGAAACTTGGACATGTGACTCGTGCAGATGCGTTTTTGCCGCATTTTCTATTTATTTCATTGAGGGGCTGCTTTTTTGGTGGGGTTTTGAAAACCACACCAATGATGCAGCATGCAGGACTTTTTAAAATGCACCCCCCCTGCAGCGCAGTAGTGTGAGGAGTCCCATAGGATTTAAAGGGATTATGTTTTTATTGCGTTTTTAGCACGTTAAAAACACAGCAAAAATGCATCAGTGTAAAAGCAGCCTTAATCAGCAAATGTGAAGCTAGACGTTGTGGCTGATTTACTAAAAGGAGTAAAGTATATGGACGTCGGCGCCCCCCTAATCTCTATGTGTCGGCCCCTAATCTCCATGCAGGGCCCCGGACGCATAGAGTTCTACAGGTTTTTTTTTTTTTGTGAAGCACATGATAAGAGCCAGAGCCTCTAATTGGCTTCAAAAAGGTTTGGTTCGGGGCGCAGAGCACAGCGCCCCGAGCCCGCTGACTTGTGACATTAGTGAACCAACATTCACTACGGTCTACCTGCTTCTCTTCCTGGCCAGTCAGGACAGGAAACGGGTCCTAAAACCGGATTAGCCGGGAGAAGAAGCGACCAGATTTGCCCGGAGGAAAAGCTGGGGAAGACCCCTACCGCCTGGAGGGGTAAATGTGGGGCTGGCTGACTTGCGAGAGGGCGAGTGGGGCTGGCGAGTGGGCGCAAAGAAATACCCAATTAAGTGCAAGTAAAATTAAAGAAAAAGGATTTTTGCTTGCATATAATTGGATGATAGAAGGCAGCAGTGGCGGCTGGTGCTCCATTTTTTGAGGAGGGTGGCAAACAAACCCCCCCCCCCCCTCAAAAAATGGACCACCAGCCGCCACTGCTGCCTTCTATCATCCAATTATATGCAAGCAAAAATCCTTTTTCTTTAATTTTACTTGCACCTGATTGGGTATTTCTTTGCGCAGTTAAAGTGACACTAAACACTATCCTCATTTTCCAAAAATGATCTAACCACATTCAATTAGGTAAGACAAAAATCTCCTTGCCAAGTAAACATGCTCTCCTTTCCTTAGTAAATCAGCCTCATTGTGGTCAGTAGATGTTAAAGGAAACCTATAAGAGAGAACTGGAGTAAGCTCCAAAGGCTGACCAGCCCTTCTGAAAATGCCCATCGCCTGGCTGTCCCACTGTTTCAAAGCTTTCTAAGTCAACTATAACAAGTTTGCAGGTCCAGAGTTATTTATTATAAGTATTTATATAGAACGGACAAATTACATTCCCATCAGTCCCTTCCTCCAAGGAATTTACAGTCTAAGGTCCCTACCTCACATGCACTCTTCAGAGTGTGGGAGTGGGGGCTGGTGCTCCATTTTTTTATGGGGGGGGGGGCAGACAAAAACGCCCATTGAAATCCATGTGTCCAGTGCCCTGCATGTAGATTAGGGGCCGGACGCATGGATTAGGTGGGGCGGCGCCCCTGCGCCCTGTATAAATGGACCACCACTGGAGTGTGGGAAGAAACCCATGCAAGCACAGGGAGAACATGCAAACTCCATGCAGCTAGTGTTCTGGTTGGGACTCAAACCAAAACCTCAATGCTGCAAGGCAGATGTTTTAACTACTATGCCACTTCTGACTGTATTCCTGCATGCTTGTTCCAGATAAGATTAAAGAGTACTGATTACACAGACAGACAGGCAACTAGTATTTTTAGAAGAAGTTCAGCAATGGGAACTCCAATCTGTACAGTAGGAATGAGCCGAACACCTTCTGGTTCGGTTTGCAGCAAAACATGCGAACAGGCAAAAAAATGTGTGCGAACACCGTTAAAGTCTATGGGACACAAACGTGAAAAATCAAAAGTGCTCATTTTAAAGGCTTATATGCAAGTTATTGTCATAAAAAGTGTATGGGGACCCGGGTCCTGCCCCAGGGGACATGTATCAATGCAAACAAAAGTTTTAAAAAACGGCCATTTTTCTCAGGAGAAGTGATTTTAATAATGCTTAAAGTGAAATAATAAAAATGAAATATTCCTTTAAATATCGTGCCTGGAGGGTCTCCTTGGTCTGCCTGTAAAGTAGCGCATCTTTCTCATGTTCATGTACCACAGCAAAATGACATTTCCTAAAGGAAAAAATTTCATTCAAAACTGCTGGTTGCTGTAATGTATTGTCGGATCCCAGCAATATAGATGAAAATCATTTTAAAAACCATGTAAGTTCACCCCAGTCCATTACCAGGCCCTTTGGGTCTGGTATGAATATTAAGGGGAACCCCACGCCAATTGTTTTTAGAAAAATGGCGTGGGGGTCCCCCCAAAAATCAATACTAGACTCTTCAGGTCTAGTATTGACATTAAGGGGAACCCTGCTCCAAAATAAAAAAAATGGCGTGGGTTCCCCCCCAAAATCCGTACCAGACCCTTATCCGAGCATGCAACCTGGCAGGCTGCAGGAAAATGGGAGGGCAACGAGAGAACGCCTCCCTCCTGAACCGTACCAGGCCACATGCCCTCAACATGGGAGGGTGCTTTGGGGTCCCCCCCCAAAAACACCTTGTCCCCATGTTGATGGGGACAAGGGCCTCTTCCCCACAACCCTTGCCCGGTGGTTGTGGGGGTCTGCGGGCGGGGGGGCTTGTCGGAATCTTGAAACCCCCTTTAACAAGGGGGCCCCAAGATCCTGCCCCCCCTATGTGAATGGGTATAGGGTACATTGTATCCCTACTCATTCACCCAAAAAAAGTGTAAAAAAATTAAAAATGACAGGAGACAATTCCTTTATTAAAAAAATAATGCGATGTCCATCTTTCTTCAATCACAGGGTCCGACGGTCCATGAGAGGCCTCCGCGAGACGGTCCCCGCGAATGCCGTGTTTTTTCTTTTACAGCTGTTATATAGGCAAGGGCAGGGCCACCTGGTGACGTAACCAGATGACCCCGCCCCCTTCTGACATCATGTGACATCAGAGGGGCGGGGTCACCTCTTTACGTTACCGGGTGGCCCCGTCCTCAACTATATAACAGCTTTCATCGTGAAAAGGCTGCGGACGGCGGGACGGACGCCTCCCATGGAGGCAGAATCGTTCCGTTTTTTTTTTCTCGGGACTGTCGAACGCCGTGATTGAAGATGGATGGACATCGCAGGACCCTTCGCTCGAATTTCCCGCGAACGCCCCATAATGTTCTAAATTCAGCGTCTGCCCGATGTTGGGCGAAGGGGCTCATCCCTACTGTACAGGTTTTCTTTAGAGTGGAGGTTGCATGAAAATGTGTGGTCCGCTTCTTAGTTACATGCTCACCCCTCCATGCAAAAAAACATGCAAAAAAAATGCATTATGAGAAATTAGAAAATATACTGACGTGATGCCATGGTGAAGGTGATGCCATGGTGAAGGTGATGCCACGGTGAAGGTGATGCCACGGTGAAGGTGATGCCATGGAGAAGGTGATGCTATGGACCTTCTGGGACACTGAGGTCGCCAAATCTCATGAGCAGATGCTTCAGTACAGTGCGGGTCTATTGAGTAAGCAACCTTTAATGCAAGGTAACAATAGCAGCATTGGTTCTGCAGTGAATGTGCAGCAAATGTTCAGCAGATCTTCTGCTTATCATCCTTATTATTTCCAACGAATAGACATAGGAATGGTAAACATTAAAATGCAAATACCATGGAGAGTAAATTGTATGGCTGGTAAATTGGGTGGGTGGATGAGCCCCTCCCACAGCTCTGCTGTACAGCACATGATGATGACACTGCTACTTTTACAAGATAATATCCAGGTTTGCAACAACATTTGGTGCACACAACGTGGATTTATATTCTCTGTGGCTATTGAAGAGTATATTTTGTACCAGGCTGGGACTGATGGGAGTGTACAGTTTGTAAAGCGCTCTATAAATTGTTAGCACTTTATGATTACCTGGTCAGGTTTATACAGTATTTGCCGTCTGTGTCCTGATGGTTTTTTTTTTTTCAATGACTTTCAACAGGAAGTGAGCAGAAATCAATTTTTCATTAGAACAGGTGTCCCTATTGGAAGACTTCCTATGTCAGGGGTCTCAAACTTTCTAAACAAAGGGCCAGCTTACTGTGCTTCAGACTTTAGGGGCCCAGTGGGAGTAGAAAATGTCCTGGCATTAATGGTGGAGTAAATAATGTCCCATCTTCAGTATTAGGGGACATATTAGTGCCCCATTGTTGGTGTCAGTGGCAGAAATATTGCCTCACTATTGGTAGTGGGAAGAGTAGTGCCCCATCATTGGTGTCAGTGGGAGGAATAGTGACCCATCATTGGTGTCAGTGGGAGGAATAGTGTCCCATCATTGGTAGTAGGGGGGGGGGAATAGTGCCCCATGATTGATATCAGTGGGAGGAGTAGTGCCCCAATATTGGTATTAGTGGTAGGAATAGTGCCCCATTATTGGTATCAGTGGGAGGAATAGTGCTCTATCATTGGTATTAGTGGGAGGAATCGTGCCCCATTATTGGTATCAATGGGAGGAATAGTGCCCCATCATTGGTATCAGTGGGAGAAATAGTGCCCCATCATTGATATCAGTGAGAGGAATTGTGCCCCATTATTAGTATTAATGGGAGGAATAGTGCTGATTCATTGGTATCAGTGGGAGGAATAGTGCCCCATCATTGATATCAGTGGGAGGAATAGTGCCCCATCATTGATATCAGTGGGTGGAATAGTACCCCATCATTGGTATCAGTCGGAGAAATAGTGCCCCATCATTGATATCAGTGGGAGGAATTGTGCCCCATTATTAGTATTAGTGGGAGGAATAGTGCTCATTCATTGGTATCAGTGGGGGGAATAGAGCCCCATCATTGGTATTAGTGGGAGGAATAGTGCAACATGATTGGTATTAGTGGGGGAAATAGTGCCCCACTATTGGTATTAGTGGGAGGAATAATGCCCCACTATTGGTATTAGTGGGAGGAATAATACCCCATCATTGGTATATATGGGGGGAAAAGCGCCCCATTATTTGTGTTAGTGGGAGGAATAGTGCCCAATATTATTGGTATCAGTGGAAGGTATAATACCTCATCATTGGTATAAGTGGGAGGAATAGCGCCCCATTATAAGTGTTAGTGGGAGGAATAATGCCCCATTATTGCCGTTAGAGGAATAGTGCCACATTATTAGTATCAGTGGGAGGAATAGCGCCCCATTATTATTAGGTTGGAGGAAAAGTGCCCCATCATTGGTATCAGTGGGAGAATAGTGCTCCACAGTTGGTGTCAGTGGGAGGAATAGTGCCCCATAGGCTGGATAAAGGTATGCCAAGGGCTGCAGTTTGGAGACCACTGTCCCATGCCATTGTGATATCCATATAATTTGATAAAATGGAAGGGTGAATATCCCCGCCAGGGACATAGACAGCAATCAAATACAGCTAGAGGTTTTCCAGCCTGTATTAAACGTCAAAAAGCCTACAATAAAAAACAGACAGAAGATCTATCCCTGATCTATCCAAAAAAAAAGGTGGTGGGGGGTTACACTTCAATGATCTGTATACTTGTATACATACATCTGTATGCTTCACAGTCTGTTTGTGTTTGCAGGCTTTGTTCCGGAAGGCCCCGCTGGGCAATGTGTCCATCACTAACCAGAACTCCTGGAGTATAGCGGGGCTTCTGGTTGCCCAGAGGATGACGAAGAACCTGAAGGTACGTTCTGAACTATTGTCTGTATCAGCAGCACGGTGGGGATTGGGAGCAGAGATAAATATAAATAGAGAGCTATATAAAGAGAGCCATATATAGAGAGCCATATATAGAGAGCCATATATAAAGAGCCACATATAGAGAGCCACATATAGAGAGCCATATATAGAGAGCCATATATAGAGAGCCATATATAGAGAGCCATATATAGAGAGCCATATATAGAGAGCTATATATAGAGAGCCATATATAGAGAGCCATATATAGAGAGCCATATATAGATAGCCATATATAGAGAGCCATATATAGAGAGCCATATATAGAGAGCTATATATAGAGAGCCATATATAGAGAGCCATATATAGAGAGCTATATATAGAGAGCCATATATAGAGAGCTATATATAGAGAGCCATATATAGAGAGCTATATATAGAGAGCCATATATAGGGAGCCATATATAGAGAGCTATATATAGAGAGCCATATATAGAGAGCCATATGCAGAGAGCTATATATAGAGAGCCATATACAGAGAGCTATATATAGAGAGCCATATACAGAGAGCTATATATAGAGAGCCATATACAGAGAGCTATATATAGAGAGCTACATATAGAGAGAAATATATAGAGAGCTATATATAGAGAGCTATATATAGAGAGCCATATATAGAGAGCTATATATAGAGAGCCATATATAGAGAGCCATATACAGAGAGCTATATATAGAGAGCCATATACAGAGAGCTATATATAGAGAGCTACATATAGAGAGAAATATATAGAGAGCTATATATATAGAGAGCCATATGCAGAGAGCCATATATAGAGAGCTATATATAGAGAGCCATATATAGAGAGCTATATATAGAGAGCTATATATAGAGTCTACAGAAATAGTACCCTACAGAACAGTGCAGATGTTCATATAGAAGATCACTAAATCACGACTTCAGTCTTTTACATTCTCCAACTATTGGAAGATTTAGTAGAAAGGAGACCAGCCTTCTACGGTTGATCAGTCAATCATATCATGGAGAATATACACTCACTGGCCACTTTATTAGGTACACCTGTTCAATTGCTTGTGTGACAGCAGGAAGGTAAAGTCACCTGGTTGCATCCAGGGGGGTAGATATATTTCGCCCAGATTCAGGCTTTACGCCGACTTATACAACTAGGTGGAGAGTTGTATAAGGCTAGTGGACTCATGGATGACTCATACTGTCTAGGGAGAGTGTGGGGCGTCGTGCAGACAGGGAGTTGATGAGACCAGCTGAAGCTTGTCAGCTCATTTAGGCCTCTATAAGAACTCCCAGCTTCATTAGATGTTAGCTCATGCCTGGAACCAGACCTGTGTGGACTGTCTAGGGAGAGTGAACCCCTGTGCGGTGAGACAAAGCCTGTGTGGCTATTTGCTTGGACATTTAAAACCAGGGACTTAGGGACTAGGACAGCACTAGGCTGATCCCAGTTGTTAGTTAGGAAACCTGTATGTTTAGTCAGAGGTCAACTTGACCAGGATTTATTTTGTTTATGTTTCTTTTGCTTTGCTGTGTTTTGTCACTGTAAATAGAAAATAAACCGCACCTTTTTGATTTTGAAAACCACAACCTCCGTTTGCTGGGCCTGTTTTGTGTGGGGAGCCCATCCCGGGGGTCACACACACCCGCTGCCGAGCTAACCCCCTCACAGTTGGTGGAGAACCAGTGGCAGTTTTTTTTTTAAGCCAGCATGGAGGAGATACTGAAGCAGCTGGCTCTAGCAAATGCCAATCAACAGCAGACAAATGCAGGTTTGCAAAAGAGCCTTGCAGCTCATCAACAGAGCCTTGCAGCTCAACAACAGAACTTCGCAGCCCAGCAGCAAGCTCATCAACAGAGCCTTGCAGCCCAGCAGCAGACAAACGCAACTTTGCAACAGAGTCTGGAGGCTCAGCAACGAGCCCAGCAGCAATCTGAGGCCCGCTTCATAGACCTGTTGCAGAAGCAAGAGCAGAGACTACAACAACAGATGGAAGCAGTAATGCAGCAACGTCCGCAGACCAGTGAGGAAAGCCGTCCCACTAATACCGCGTCCTTTGGGGTGAGTCGTTTATTGACAAAAATGACTGGAGAGGATGATCCAGAGGTATTTTTGACCACATTTGAAAGGACCGCTGAAAGAGAAAAGTGGCCTGAGGAGCAGTGGGCTGGACTGGTGGCTCCTCTGTTAACTGGTGAATCGCAGAAAGCTTACTATGACCTAGAGCCTAACCAAGCAAAAGACTATGTGATGCTAAAAGCTGAAATATTGGCAAGGCTGGGTGTCACCCAGGCTGTCCGGGCTCAGCGTGTGCATAACTGGACTTTCCAGCTTGGAAAACCCCCCAGGTCTCAAATGTATGATCTCATTCACCTGAGCAGAAAGTGGCTACAGCCAGAGACTTTGTCCGCAACCAAAGATTGTGGAACGTGTTGTAATGGATCGGTTTTTGAGAGCTCTTCCTACTGCCATCCAAAAGTGGGTAAGCCATGGAGACCCAGAGACGGCCGATGGTCTTGTGGATTGTGTGGAGAAATACTTGGCTACAGAGAACCTGACGGCCTCTTCCAGAGACACTCGGACTTTCCACCCTAAGACCAGACCATCCCCAGGGGCGGATAAGAGGATTCCAAGGGGTGAGGGTGGAGAGAGTGAGAGGGTGGGAGCTCTACCCCAAGTTTGGCGAGAACAGCCTGGGAAATCAGCGGCTCAAGAGGCGGCAAGAAGGATCGTTTGCTACCGCTGCCGGAAAGCGGGACATATTGCAGCCAATTGCCCGGTTGTGGAGGAACCCATGCAGTGTGACTTTCTGACGGGCAGACGTCAGTCGCTGTGTGCGACAGTCGCATGCACTGCCATTCGAGGAACTGAGAAACATTTATGCAAAATGTGTGTTAATGGTAGAAATGTTGTGGTATTGCTGGATTCAGGTAGCCTTGTGACCCTGATAAAGGCTGAGTTAGTTAAAACAGAGGTCTCTGGGAATAGCAAGGTAGCTGTTATTTGTGTGCATGGGGACACCCGAGAGTATCCAGTGACTACAGTGTGTTTCGAGACCCCCAAAGGTACCCTCTCTCATCCAGTGGGCTTAGTATCTCAGTTACCGCATGACGCCATTGTGGGAAGGGATTTTCTGAAGTTCTGGGAACTGTGGGATGATCCTGAGCCCCTCACTGGTGCCCCTATGTACCAGGAATGTGATAGCCAGAACTCCCCTGAGAGTGGTGAGGACTCTCCGGAATTTCCCTTATCAGTATTGGCAGGGGAGACTCAAGAAACTGGAGAGGAGCCCACCTCCTCAGACGAAAACCTACCGTCTGTGGAGTTTTCTGATCTTGAGGTTCACAGGGAAAACTTTGCCACAGAACAGTTGAAAGACCCCGCCCTAATAAAGGCACGGGAAAACGTAGTGAAAATAGATGGCGAGTTAGTGAACCCAGATAATACCTGCACTTACCCATACTTCAGCGTAGAGAAGGACCTACTGTATCGGGTGGCAAAAAGGGCAGAAGAAACCGTTGAGCAGCTTGTGGTGCCCAAACCTTACAGGAAGTTGGTGTTGGAGTTGGCCCATGGGCACATTCTTGGAGGTCATCTGGGGACAGAGAAAACCCGAGAGAGGGTATTACAGAGATTCTATTGGCCGGGGGTGATGAAGGACGTAGAAAATTATTGTTCCTCCTGCCCTGTGTGTCAGAGGTCGGCCCCGATGCCACATTTCCGTAGCCCGCTGGTCCCTCTACCCATCATTGAGGTCCCGTTTGAGAGGATCGCCATGGATTTGGTAGGTCCTATAATCAAGTCCGCTAGGGGGCACCAGTACATATTAGTTATAATGGACTATGCCACCCGTTATCCAGAAGCGATCCCTCTCCGAAATACCTCGGCCAAAACCATAGCCAAAGAGCTATCTCTTGTGTTTAGCCGGGTGGGTATTTGTAAAGAACTGCTTACGGACCAAGGTACACCCTTTATGTCCCGGGTTATGAAGGAGCTGTGTAAATTATTCAAAGTGACGCAATTACGTACATCTGTGTATCACCCCCAAACCGATGGGCTGGTTGAAAGATTCAACAAAACCCTAAAACAAATGTTGAAGAAAGTGGTGGATAGAGATGGAAAGGATTGGGACTGTCTACTTCCTTATCTGATGTTTGCTATTAGGGAGGTGCCCCAATCCTCTACGGGATTCTCCCCCTTTGAGTTACTGTATGGGAGACACCCAAGAGGGCTGTTGGATATTGCCAAGGAAACTTGGGAAAGTGAGAGTTCTCCCCACAGGAGTGTGATTGAGCATGTCGCCCTGATGCAAGACCGAATTGCACAGGTAATGCCCATCGTGAAGGAACATTTGGCCCAAGCGCAGTTAGCACAGCAGAGAGTGTACAACCGTGGAGCCAAGACCCGTACCTTTTCCCCGGGGGATAGGATACTGGTACTTGTCCCTACGGTTGAAAGTAAATTCCTTGCCAAATGGCAAGGCCCCTACGAGATAATGGAAAAAGTGAGCGAAGTGAATTACAAGGTCAGACAACCAGGAAGGCGAAAGCCCGAACAGATCTATCACGTTAATCTGTTGAAAGCCTGGAGGGATAGAGAGTCCCTAGTCGCAGACACTTGGTCACCAGCTCAAACTGGTTGCGTGATTCCTGAGGTTGGAATAGCAGCCACCTTGTCACAACCCCAACAACAGGAGGTTAAGGAGTTTGTGCTTCGCAACAAGGAGGTATTCTCTGAGCTGCCGGGACAAACATCTGGGGTAGAGCATGACATCATTACCCCGCCCGGTGAAAGGGTGAAGTTAAAACCCTATCGGATCCCAGAGGCCCGACGGGAGGCAATACGGGAGGAAGTACAGAAAATGCTGAACTTAGGGGTGATAGAGGAGTCCCAAAGTGATTGGTCTAGTCCCATCGTGTTGGTGCCTAAACCGGATGGGAGCTGGCGATTTTGTAACGATTTTCGTCAGTTGAACAAAGTTACAAAATTTGACACCTACCCCATGCCACGTATAGATGAGTTGATCGACCGGCTGGGAACAGCCCGATACATGACGACTCTTGACCTCACAAAAGGGTATTGGCAAATCCCCCTGGCCAAGTCGGCCAAAGAGAAAACCGCATTTGTAACCCCAGACGGGGCGTTCCAATATAAAAGAATGCCGTTCGGGTTACAGAATGCGCCGGCCACATTCCAGCGGAAAATGGACCAGATGCTGAGGCCCCATCGGAAGTATGCTGCGGCTTACCTGGATGACGTAATTGTCCATAGCACAGATTGGGCCTCACATCTGCCAAAAGTGCAAGCAGTCCTGGACTCTGTTCGGGAAGCAGGGTTTACGGCTAACCCCAAGAAGTGTACCATTGGGCAGGAGGAGGCCAAATATCTTGGGTACACCATTGGGAGGGGAGTAATAAAACCCCAACTCAACAAAGTCGAGGCCATCCAGAGTTGGCCACGTCCCAACAGCAAGAAGCAGGTACGAGCCTTTCTGGGAATCGCTGGGTATTATCGGCGATTCATTCCCCACTTTGCTTCTAAGGCTGTGCCCCTAACCAACCTAACGAAGGGGAAAGGGTCGGTCATGATTAAATGGACCCCCGAGGCTGAGGCAGCATTCCAATTCTTGAAACAAGCCTTATGTAGCCAGCCAGTGTTGTACTCACCCGACTTCTCTAAAGACTTTGTCGTACAAAGTGATGCGTCAGATGTGGGGTTAGGAGCAGTATTGTCCCAGGTCTGGAACGGGGAAGAGCACCCAGTCATTTACCTCAGCAGGAAGTTGAAGTCCCATGAGGTAAATTACGCCACCGTTGAAAAGGAGTGTTTAGCGGTGAAGTGGGCTCTAGATTCCCTTCGGTACTACCTGCTAGGTAGGCACTTTGACATGGTTACGGATCACGCTCCGTTAAAGTGGATGGCTCAAAACAAGGAAACAAATAGAAGAGTGAATAGGTGGTTCCTGGCCCTCCAGGAATTCAACTTCACAGTAAAGCATCGCCCTGGCGTTCAAATGGGGAATGTGGATGCTTTGTCTCGAGTACATGAATGCCTGATTGCTGGTGTTCCAACCCCGAGGTTAAAACAAGAGGGGGGGGTATGTGACAGCAGGAAGGTAAAGTCACCTGGTTGCATCCAGGGGGGTAGATATATTTCGCCCAGATTCAGGCTTTACGCCGACTTATACAACTAGGTGGAGAGTTGTATAAGGCTAGTGGGCTCATGGATGACTCATACTGTCTAGGGAGAGTGTGGGGCGTCGTGCAGACAGGGAGTTGATGAGACCAGCTGAAGCTTGTCAGCTCATTTAGGCCTCTATAAGAACTCCCAGCTTCATTAGATGTTAGCTCATGCCTGGAACCAGACCTGTGTGGACTGTCTAGGGAGAGTGAACCCCTGTGCGGTGAGACAAAGCCTGTGTGGCTATTTGCTTGGACATTTAAAACCAGGGACTTAGGGACTAGGACAGCACTAGGCTGATCCCAGTTGTTAGTTAGGAAACCTGTATGTTTAGTCAGAGGTCAACTTGACCAGGATTTATTTTGTTTATGTTTCTTTTGCTTTGCTGTGTTTTGTCACTGTAAATAGAAAATAAACCGCACCTTTTTGATTTTGAAAACCACAACCTCCGTTTGCTGGGCCTGTTTTGTGTGGGGAGCCCATCCCGGGGGTCACACACACCCGCTGCCGAGCTAACCCCCTCACACTTGGTAACACAAATTGCTATTCAGCCAATCACATGGCAGCAACTCAATGCATTTAGGCATCTAGACACGGTGAAGACGACTTGCTAAAGTTCAAACCGAACATCAGAATGGGGAAGAAAGGGGATTTAAGTGACTATGAACGTGGCATGGTTGTTGGTGCCAGACGGGCTGGTCTGAGTATTTCAAAAACTGCTGATCTACTGGGATTTTCACTCACAACCATCTCTCGGGTTTACAGAGAATGGGCTGAAAAAGAGAAAATATCCCCGCTGTGTGGAGGAAAATGCCTTGTTGATTTCAGAGGTCAGAGGAGAATGGGCAGACTGGTTTGAGATGATAGAAAGGCAACAATAACTAAAATAATCACTCGTTACATCCAAGGTATGCAGAATACCATCTCTGAATGCACAACACATTGAACCTTGAAGCAGATGGGCTACAGCAGCATGTGACCCAACCGGGTGCCACTCCTGTCAGAAAAGAACAGGAAATTGAGGCTACAATTCACACAGGTTCACCAAAATTGGACAATAGAAGATTGGGAAAACGTTGCCTGGTCTAATGAGTCTCGATTTCAGCTGCGACATTCAGATGGGAGGGTCAGAATTTGGTATACACAACATGAAAGAATGGATCCATCCTGCCTTGTATCAATGGTTCAGGCTGGTGGTGGTGGTGTAATGGTGTGGGGGATATTTTCCTGGCACACTTTGGGCCTCTTAGTACCAATTGAACATTGCCATGGCCTACCTGGGTATTGTTCCTGACCATGTCCATCCCTTTATGACTACAGTGTACCCATCTTCTGATGGCTCCTTCCAGCAGGATATTGCACCATGTCACAAAGCTCCAATCATCTCACCACTGGACAATGAGATCACTGTACTCCAATGGCCTCCACAGTCACCAGATCTCAATCCATTAGAGCACTTTTGGGATGTGGTGGAACAGGAGATTCGCATCATGGATGCTATCATGTCAATATGGACCAAAATCTCTGAGGAATATTTGCAACACCTTGTTGAATCTATGCCACGAAGAATGAAGGCAGTTCTGAAGTTAAAAGGGGGTCCAACCCGGTACTAGCAAGGTGCACCTAATAAAGTGGCTGGTGAGTGTAATGTCCCTATTTTATTCTATGATATGCTGGCCACGGACCAGAGAGCTTTTATCACTGAGTGTGGGTGCCTGCAGACACCTCCAGCTGATGGACAAGTTAGAAACCTGACCTCCACCAGCCTCTATGTTTTTTTTTAACATGGTTGGGGGGGGGGGGGCAGTAAAACACTGCAAATGATCTGTAGTTTTATCATCCCCCAACCACTCTGTGGCTGGGGGTACACATGACACAGCAATGGCAGAAATTATACCCCCTGTCACGTTCGGTGTTTGGTTGATTGCGACTAATTCAAGCGATTGAGGCCACTTTGCAGCATGCTTTTGCAGCACAGTGGTACAGCATTTAGGAGGCAAAAACAAGCAGTGAGGAGGTGAGATAGCTAATTTTCACTGCCTGTCAAATGCCTCTGAAAAGCAATCCAAGCAGAGATTGACTTTCCAAGGGAGCACCAGTTCTTACCATTAGTCTAAACAAGCCCTATGTCACGGACACAGTAATGACATAGGGACCGGCATGAGGAACCTGAGCAGAGGACCAGGCAACCAATACACTTAAAGTGTGAAGATTGCTGAAGATTCTTTAAAGGCCCCATTTTCCCTAGCTGTGTAGGGCACCAAAAACAAAACCAGAAATCCTGGAGTGCATGGACTCCACAGGACCGGATTTGATGTCACACCTTGGGGGTTGCAGTGTGGGGAGCGTGACTGCAGGTTTCGGAGCATAACTATCCTTTTTCAAGCCTATTATCCTTAAACATCTCATAGGTTGCCACTTGTGATTTAAATAAAGTATTTTCCTATATACAGCACTTAGTTGGCGCACTCTGTTGTTTCCTTTAAAAATATGATAGTGTGTTTTTAATTTAGAAGAGAGGACTACCCAGAGTTCTCACTGACCAAAACATCTACCGATATTTAATGTATAATTGGTATTTTTATGCTTATGATGTACGTTGTATTAGAGGTCATTCAGTATAGAGTGCAGGTTGAGGCTCATTCTCCCTATTTTCACAAAGGATACTAGTCAGGTTTCACCATCAGGTTTGAGCACTGCATACATACATATATATATATATATATATATATATATATATATATATATATATATATATATACTGTATATTTTATTATTGTCTGCCACTATACAGTTAGGTCCATATATATTTGGACACAGGCACAATTTTCATACTTTTGGCTCTGTATGCCACCAGAATAAAATTAAAACAAAACAATCCAAATGAATTTCAAGTGCAGACTTTCAGCTTTAATACAAGGGGTTGAGCATAAATATCAAGTACAAATTTTAGGAACTGCAACCATTTTTATACACAGTCCCCCCATTTTCAGGGGCTCAAATATAATTGGACAAATTAATATAATCATCGATAAAATGTTCATATTTATTATTTTGTTGAGAATCCTTTACTGGCAATGACTGCCTGAAGTCTGGAACCCATGGACAATACCAAAGACTGGGTTTCCTCCTTTCTGATGCTTTGCCAGGCTCTAACTGTAGCTGTCTTCAGTTGTTCTTTGTTTGTAGGTCTTTCTGCCTTTAGTTTTGCTTTCAGCAAGTGAAATTCATGCTCAATTGGGTTGAGATCAGGTGATTGATTCGGCCATTTCAGAATATTCTACTTCTTTTCCTTCAAAGGCTCCTGGGTTGCTTTTGCAGTGTGTTTAGGATCATTGTCCATTTGTACTGTGAGGAGCCGTCATTTGGCTGAATCTGGGCTGACAATATCTCTCTAAACACTGCAGAATTCACCCGGTTGCTTCTGTCTTCTGTCACATCATCAAAAAACACCAATGACCCGGTGCCACTGGAAGCCATGCATGCCCATGTTATCACACTGCAAGCTCCACCATGTTTTACAGATGACGTTGTGTGCTTTGGATCATAAACTGTTCCAAGCCTTCTCCACATTTTTCTTCCCGTCATTCTGGTACAGATTAATCTTAGTTTCATCCGTCCAAAGGATGCTTTTCCAGAACTGGTCTGGATTTATTAGATGTTTTATGGCAAAGTCTAATCTGGCTTTTCTATTCTTCTGACTTATGAATGGTTTGCACCTTGTGATGAACCCTCTGCATTTGCTCTCGTAAAGTCTTCTCTTGATTGTAGACTTTGACAATGATACGCCCACCTCTTGTAGAGTGTCCTTCACTTGTCTGGATGTTGTGTATGGGTTTTCTTTACCATAGAGAGGATCCTGCGATCATCCACCACTATTTTCTTCCATGGACGTCTAGGCCTTTTTATATTGCTGAGCTCACCAGTGCCTTCTTCTTTCCTCAGAATGTACCACACTGTTGATTTGGCTACTCCTAATGTTGCTGCTATCTCTCTGATGGATTTGTTTCATTTTTGAAGCCTTACAATGGGGTTTTTCACTTGCATGGACAGTTCTTTTGAACGCATGATGTAGGTTCACAGCAATAGATTCCAAATGCAAATACCACACTTAAAATGAACTACAGACCTTTTACCTGCTTAATTGATGAAGAAATAACAAAGGGGTATCCCACAACTGGCCATAAAACAGCTTTTGATTTAATTGTCCAATTACATTTGGTACCTTGAAAAAGGGTGGGTGGCTATTCTTAAGAGCTGTAATTCCTAAGGCTGGTTTCACACTGGGGCGGTGGGTGCGGTGGCGGTATAGCGCCGCTATTTTTAGCGGCGCTATACCGTCAGAATTGCGTAGGTATTCAGCCGCTAGCGGTGCGGTTTTAACCCCCGCTAGCGGCCGAAAAAGGGTTAATACCGCCGGCAATGCGCCTCTGCAGAGGCGCATTGCCGGCGGTATTACCGCGGTTTCCCATTGCTTTCAATGGGAAGGAGCGGTGTAGGAGCGGTAAACACACCGCTCCTCTCACCGCTCCAAAGATGCGGCTAGCAGGACTTTTTTTCACGTCCTGTTAGCGCACCGCTCCAGTGTGAAAGCACTCGGGCTTTTACATTGGAGAGACAGCAGCCGCTGTTTAGGGACGGTTTGCAGGCGCTATTTTTAGCACAATAGCGCCTGAAAACCGCCCCAGTGTGAAAGGGGCCTTAACCCTTCCTCCGATACGCATGTACATACCCTCAAACATAACCTGAGAGTGTGTACTTTCAGCCCGTATCCATGATCTATAGCTTGTATATGTTTTGGTAAATACCTGTGTAGCGGGGTCTTAAAAGTTAGTGGGATACACCTGGGGGTAGAGAGACCCAGGTGTGTAATTATGTCAGGGATTAGACCCCTTTTTGTTATTCGTGGAGGATTGGGTGGTGTAATATTCTCTTCGACCAGTGGGTGTCAGTGTACCTACAGGCTCGAGGTAGAATCACTACCACAGTGCTACCCTTCTTTGTCCCTTCCTGGAGATGGTACGGCTGGGGCGGGGAACCCGCCGTGGTGTCGATGGGAGGATATAAAAGGGGGAGACGCCCTCGCCACGAGGTCTGTCTGTCTTTTGGGGAGGATCATCTCTTCACGCACCCAGGCACCTTAGGCCTGGGTGCGGGCGGTTCAAGGTTCCGGCCTAGGCGCCCTAGGCCTGGCCGGAATGAAGATGGGGTCCATCCCAGGCACCTTCAGCCTGGGGTGAGGTACTATTGAGGAGGCCTGGGACCCGGTGACTCCGACTGGGTCCCGCGAGGGTGAAGTTGCTCCAGGGCGCCCCTTGCGAGGGGACCCGCATCTGAGGTGAGGAGGCTGGGGAGGTCACCCGTCCGAAGACCCAGTGCAGTGTCAACCCGGTGACGGATGGGCCTTGTCATGGATATGCAGTAGTGTTTGTCTGTCAGCTTACCTTCCTTCCCATGTGTTCATCTAGAGACCAGACCTCCTTCACCTGGCTTCCTTTATAATCTCCTCCCAGCCTGACTCCACCCCAGGCCCTATCACTGAACACTATATTAACCTGTGCACTGCAAGCCTGCTTTGCTGATCAACGTGTTTGTTAGGCATTGTGTGTTTGGGTTCCTGCCTGCCGTGTGCTACGTCTGTCTCTCTGTTACGTTATTGGCTTGTCCCCGACTATCCCTGTCTGCTCGTGACCCTTGACCTTCGGCTCGTTCTTCGTTATCCTTGTCTGCTTGTGGCCCCTGACCTTCAGCTTGTTATTCGGTTCTCTCTTATCGTGTGCTGCTGCTTCCCCTCTTTTCCCCTTATCCTACGGGGCGTGAGCTAGGAAACTCCAGGGGCCGTGACCTGGTCCCAGCCTGCAGCTAACATCCTCACCACTAGAGGCCCTGGAGAAGACCTGCTGGGTCTTAGACTCCGCGCCCTGGGGAATCTTGGCTCTAGCTTCCGTTAGGATCCCGGTTGTGCTCCTCTGGTCCCGCTTTCCACAACCACCCAGTTTCCTATCCGCAGAAGCCAGCCATAGGGTTCACTACCTCGCGGTGCACTCCTGTCCCCCTACGGTGTGCATCTTTCACCTGGCCACAGGTGACCCTGACAGGCCTTCGGTAACTCCCTCGGAGGACATCTTCCCCTGATATGGGCTACAGCGCAGCGGAGGAGCTTTCATCAAGATTCCTGCAACCCCTGGTCATAGCACAGGGAGTGTAGGGACTAGGAACCGGTACAGTGCCTCTACCTGCTCCCCCATCGTATCATGCCGTTGCATTTGACTGTATGTGGAGATACGCAATAAACCTGAGTTTGGACTTTGATGGGTGTATGGACTCTGTTGATAGGAACAAAGGGAGATTCTGGCACGGAAGGACTGACCCTCATAACCAGCACACATTTGGCCCGAGGAAAAGATTGGTACTGGCCTTCACCTCACCCACATCTATGGGGAGGACATGGGCCGTAGCGCACCTCACTCTGTCGCTCGACATACCCCTAGTTAAAGAGGTCGGGGTGAGGCTGCTACACCTGAAAAAAACTAAAATTGTGCCTGTGTCCTAATATATATGGACCTAACTGTACATTTCTATGAGCATTTTATCCTCCTGCACACAGCAAAATGCTAACAATCTCTTCTGATATTTTTCCCCTCACTCGAGCGTTTCAACATATAATTGGATGCTGTTGACAGATATCTGCATATAATCCCTAAAGACATGCAAAATGTATCAGCAGTTATCATGTCCTGATCTGTCTTCCAACAATAGATCGCATATCACCAGCACACCAAAGCCTTCCTTAATCTGACTTTATTGTAAAGTCACCAGAAAAAGGAACGTTTCACGGCCCTGCAGGGTCACCTTTGTCAGGCAGGCAGGCAGCTGTTACTCACTGTCAGTCTTTGGTTCCCCTGGACTTGATTTATCAAGCAGAGATAGCATTAAAAAAATAAACTCTTAAGCAAAATGATAATAAAGCTTAAGAGGCCACTTAGAATGCCTGATACTGCAGCTTTGATGAATCAGGGCCTTAAGTGCTTTGCACATGGGCAGAAGATGTACATCTTTACCTTTGGTGCTGAAGATGACATAAGTGTTTTCAGTCTGCACTTAGGGCTCGTTCACACTAGCTTTAGTCTCTTGAGCGCAATCTGCCTTCAGATCGCTCCTTAGACAACATTTAACAGGCTGTGATAAGGGTGTTATATCACCTCCTCATCGCCTGCTATAGCCCCTTGATCCCCGCAGTAGCGTGCTGCAACCACGACCATGTCACACAGTTAGTAGATGCCCCCTACTCAAAAGCAGGGTGTGCCAGGTGTGCCTGGGCTGTGTGATCTACTTGCTTTGGACCTTGCTTTGTGCACTGGTCCAAATCATTTGGTGGAGGGGGGATTATGGTGTGGGGTTGTTTTTCAGGGGTTGGGCTTGGCCCCTTAGTTCCAGTGAAGGGAACTCTTAAAGTGGTTGTAAACCCGGTAAAAAAATTTTTTTTTTTATAACAACCTGGAAGAGAAAGGCATAATGAGCTAATATGACTGGCATAATAGCTCATTATGCATCACTTACCTTAGGTCGGGGCCCCCGAAGCCGTCCTCGTCTCCCTCTTCAGCCGCATCCATCGCTGCGGCGATAGCCGGAAGGTTACTTTCGGCTATCGCCGCACCAGCCAATCACAGCGCCGCTCCTGAGCGGCGGAGACGTCACTCATTGCTCATGCGCGTGAGAGCCGTCACAATCGGCTACGCCCAGCTATTGCTGGGAAGTAGCCGATTTTGTGAATGGGATTAACCCCATGAATGCGCCGTTGTCTACGGCGCGCATGCGCCGTTGACAGCAACGCCTGTCATTTTTAGTAAATATCTCCTAAACCGTGTAGGTTTAGGAGATATTTCTTGCACCTACAGGTAAGCCTTAATCTAGGCTTACCTGTAGGTGCAAGTTGAAAAAGTGGGTTTACAACCACTTTAAGGCGTCAGCATACCAAGAAATTTTGGACAATTTCATGCTCCCAACATTGTGGGAACAGTTTGGGAATGGCCCCTTCCTGTTCCAACATGACAGCACACCAGTGCACAAAGCAAGGTCCATAAAGACATAGATGAGTGAGTTTGGGGTGGAGGAACTTGACTGGCCTGTACAGAGTCCTGACCTCAACCCGATAGAACACCTTTGGGAAGAAATAGAGCGGAGACTGCGAGCCAGGCTTTCTCATCCAACATCAGTGCCTGACCTCACAGATGCGCGTCTGGAAGAATGGTCAAACATTCCCATAGACACTCCTAAACCTTGTGGACAGCCTCCCCAGAAGAGTTGAAGCTGTTATAGCTACAAAGGGTGGGCCAACTCTATATTGAATCCTATGGACTAAGACTGGGATGTCATTAAAGTTCATGTGCGTGTAAAGGCAGGTGTCCCAATACTTTTGACAATATAGGATATATATATATACAGTATTTATATAGGCTTTTAGAATTTACAAATGCAGCAATTTAGAAATCAGATGAAAGGTTTAACGCTAAAAAACACTTTTTGTAAGATAAAAAGTGCATTTTATATACATCTATATAAATCAGACCAAAATGAGGGACAAATGAGGAGGAATGAGGGACAGAGGGACATTGCTCCAGATCAGGGACAGTACCTCAAAATCAGGGACAGTTGGGAGCTATGCATATAATGTATACTGGGCCGCTGATAGGGGGGGGACCACCAGTCCTCTTGTAGGGGGCCCAGGTACACAGGGGGGCCCAGACAGCAGAGGGAATTAGTGTGGTCGGGCGGAGGGGCAATTACAGAAGGATGCCCTGTGCGTCTCTCTGCAGCAGCTGAAAGACGGTTTCTCTCCCTCCTGCTGGCTTTCAGCTGCTGCAGGGAGAGACACAGACACAGGGAATTGTTCTTGTAATTGCTTCCCCCTCCCTGTTCTGCCTGCTTCTGATCCCCCTGTGTGTCACTGTGTGCCCCCCCCCCCCCCCAATGGCACTGCCGGCTTACCTGTTTCATACTAAAAAATGTAATTATAAAAAAAAGTTTAAAGATTGTACAAAACTATTTAAAAAAGGGCTAATTCACACAGGTTCCCTGTCATGTTTGTCTCTGCTAATAATGATTTTTTTGTAAAAATATTGTTTTGCTATATTTCGGCGGGGGGGGGGGGCTGGGGGGCCCTGTCAGTTAGGCTGTAGGGGGCCCCGTGATTTCTAACAGCAGCCCTGAATGTATATATACTGTATATACATACATACACACACACATACACACTTGAGCTTTGGGGTGCACAACCTAACGCAATAGGCTGCGCACACCTATGCCCCTATTTATTCTCATGTGGTAGGGCAATACATGTTTAAACTTTATTGTGCTCTTATTATAGGCAGGGGATGGAATTGTGTTGCCGATTTAGAAAGGGACAACAGAGGGCGCCAAAGAGATAGTATGAATGAGTGAAATGTGTGGAACTGCATAGGAAAGGGAGAGGATTGATGGGAGCCTGCACTTCTTAGCCAATACAGCTTGCCAATAGAGTCGGGGGGCTGAGGCTTTAACTCAAAGGAAAGCAGAATTTCAGGCGGGTAAACATCCCTCCCGCACATTTTCATTCCATTTTCGATCGTTAACGAAAATTGAAATTCATTTTCGTCATAGTTTTCGTCAATTTACTTAAAGCGGAGGTCTGCCCACCCCTGCAAAAATGAAAAGCCAGCAGCTACACCTACTGCAGCTGCTGACTTTTAATAATTGGACACTTACCTGTCCTGGAGTCCAGCGATGTCGGCACCGCAGCTGATGTTTCCATCTGCTGTCGGGTGCATGCCGCCTCCATTGCGAGTAAGGGAACCCGGCAGTGTAGCCTTTTGGCTTCACGCCGGGAACCCTACTGCGCATGCGTGAGGCTCCACTTCTCTCGAACCTACTGGCCCGGCGACAGGGGGGAGGAGGAGCCCCAGCCGTGACGTCAATACCCGCGGTTGAGTCTCCCGGAAGTGGGGACAGGATACCTGTGAAAGACAAATATTCTGTCCTCCCTCCCCCCCGAAAGGTGCCAAATGTGGCACCGGAGGGGGGAGGAGTACAATGAGCGGAAGTTCCACATTTGGGTGAAACTCCGCTTTAATTCGCATTTTTTTTTTTCGGGGATGAAATGAACACTGATGTATGGATTGTTTAGTGTCACTTTAAAAATGCTTTTGCATTTTCTGTAATGATTATTTTTTTGTGCAGAAAAGGGAACTATGGTGATCAGTCACTGAGAATCTCCGACATGTCAGAAAATCTTTATAGACATTAATGAGCTTTTCCAGTGTTTAGAAGCACTTATTATCTCTTTCTAGTTTTCCCCTAGGGAGCCAAATTATCATAACCTTTGCTTGATTGGATGCATCTCATGGAAAGTGTACCTAAAATGAATAACTTAGTAGAGAGTGTACGTTTGGGTCCTGGTAATGTTTGGTAATTTACACCCAATTGAAGTTTCAAGCTTAAAAATCCTTTCATATTTTTGTTATTCAGCTGATGAAAAAAAAAAAAAAAAAAGTAATCTAAGCTTTACATTTGTTTGTTTGCTTTTTTTTTTTCTCTGTATGCTGCAGAGATAACCACTAAGCTCTGTGTAGAAGCAGTGGTCTCTCTGCAGTGGTCTAACATGCCTACTGTGACACGTCAAACCTACAGGTCTCCAATCAGCAGTGTTCGATCTTCTCAGCAAATGTTATTGATTGGAAACCTGTAGGTCTGACTCCGCTTTATTCCCTGTTCACATTGGCGCGATTTGACATGTCAATTCGCATGCCAAATCGCAGCCTATTGCCAGACAATGGCACTGTCCCAATCGGTGCGGCGTCGACTTTGCGGCGCCACGCCGATTTACAAAAGTTGTTCCTGCACTACTTTTGGCGACTTTGGGGGCAATTCCAACATGAACCCGCACAGATGTCTTTCAAATCCCCCCCGAACTCGCACTGAAATGCGGGTTTGAAATCGTGCGAGTTCAGCTGAACACAATTTCAAACCCATGTTCAGTGAGAACAAGGGCTCAAGCTTTGTAGTGGTTTTGCTCCCCGTTCCTGCTACAGTTTCCAATTTGATAACTTTATGGTGTTTACACATGCGGGTACATACTGTGTATAATCAGTCTTGTATGTTTCGTCTAGGAGAGGAGGGCTCAGAAAGTGGCAAAGAAGATTGAAATTATATTGCCGCAGGTGAGTAGAACCACCATGATATCACTAGCCCATTCCCTATCATTGGTTAACTTGTAAAAGGTTCAATAGGGACCCCAAGATTTGGTTGAAAATGCGGTAGAAGCTCGTACAATCTGAGACCGTTGAGTGGTATGAGAGTCATTAACCCCCAACTTCAACCAAAACTTTTTTTTTAGTTTTGGATGAGCTTTGGAAAAGTAAATAGTTGTGAGTTGTGACAACTCTCATTAATGTCTGTAACCCTGCTGGGTCAGCAGGATAAGAAATGGGGGGGCAGTTGTCACCAGGGCAGAAAGACACAATTAGTAATAATAACCTGTCAGATGTTCTAACCCTTCCCTGGTTTACTAAAATAAAAGTGTTTTGTTATAGAGATTTTTCATTGTTTACCACCCCAACAGAGGGAACTCCCCCTAATGAGGACACTGGGGTCAATTTACTAAGCGTTAAATCGACTGAAAAAAATGTGTTAAAATAACGCATGTGGAAACAATTGTACACTAAGAATTTGCCGGTAAATAGCTCATGTGGTAAAATATCAGTGATGCAGTAATTTATCACACGGTAGCTTGTTGTTAAGGAGCGGGTCGGGAAGCCGGTGTAGTGTCATATTTTGCTCCCCATCACAGATTGCTCCGGAAGTGACGTTCCCCCGCCGCCATCTTGCTACACCCCACACTCCTGCACAGTAATGATAGAGTGAGAAGGGGGCAAGCGGACATCTTGTTACACCCACCGGAGTTTTCGATTTCACGGTTGTTTTCAGCACAAAACGGAGCTTATATGCTTAAATACAGTATTTGGAAATCCAACGGACTGTTTAGATGTTAAATTTTAAAAGCACCAGCAAACCTGCTGACCTCACATGGTTGCTACTGTGACAGAACACCTCTGATATTCACATTTAACATCTAAACAGTCCGTCCGATTTCCAAATACTGTATTTAAGCATATAAGCTCCGTTTTGTGCTGACAACAACCGTGAAATCGAAAACTCCGGTGGGTGTAACAAGATGTCCGCTTGCCCCCTTCTCACTCTATCATTACTGTGCAGGAGTGTGGGGTGTAGCAAGATGGCGGCGGGGGGAACGTCACTTCCGGAGCAATCTGTGATGGGGAGCAAAATATGACACTACACCGGCCACCGCGTCCTTGACAACAGATGACTCACCAGCTGTTAGTTTTCTGCTGACAATTAAATGTAACAAAAACATGCCGGTAATTAAAAATTCTTTAAAAAAAAATTGCGTGGGGGTCCTCCCCAGATTCCAGACCTGAAGGGCCTGGTAAAGATTTTAATCCCATGCTGAAAAAAAAATGAGGTCCCCCCTAAAATCCATACTAGACCCTCATCCAAACATGCAGCCTGGCAGGCCAGGAAAGGGGACGACGACGACGAGCAAGCGCTCCCCCCCTTCATGAATCATACCTGGCCAAATGCTGTCAACATGGGGGGGTGCTTTGGGGTGGGGGGACAAGGGCCTCTTTCCCATAACCCTGGCCGGCGGTTGTGGGGGTCTGCGGGCGGGGGGCTTATCGGTGTAGATCTATCGTAAATTGCCGCTAGGGTTGCCACCTCATCCCTTTAAACCCGAACACATATGAATTACACAGGTTCTGAGGCAAATTTAGTGCAGATCAGGCACTAAGTGAGTTTAATTACCACCTTAATCAGCCACAGAACCTGTGTAATCAATATGTGTTCGGTTTTAAAGGGATGAGGTGGCAACCCTAATTGCCGCCACCACCAACCCAAAAAATTAAAAACCTCTGTATTTTGTCTCAAGGACATATAGCTTAAACCTTTTTGTCCCATAAACTTCAGATACCATATTTCTTTGATCTCAACTTTATTAGAACAAGCCAGGTGAAACTACAAAATAACAGAAATAGACCTCAATCAGTACAATGTTGCATACATTACAGCATACATTACAGAAACAACGATCTACAATACAAGATGAGATAATAAAAACATACTTTTTAAGTTCTCTAAGGGGTGATGGCGATAGATTGAGCAAGACATGTCTTGCTTCCTGCAGTGTCTTCTCAAATAAATGGTGGTTGCTTCCCTTCCTGTGAAGATTCTACCCAGGATTCTCTGCTTACTAACAACGTACCTGGACACACAGTAAATTGAATAAACAGAACTGAAGCAATTCCAAAAAGGGACGCTAGATGGCGCCTACGCTCAGCATATGATTGTCTTATGTAAATTACAAATCTTACATGTTTTTTTCAACAACACAGGTATAGATAGTCAGAATAGAAGTCTGTTGGACAGAACACTCTGGTCCAGACTAAGGCTCTTGCCATCTACCTGCTCCGCTGTCTGACAGATCTTAAAAAAAATGGGCGTCGCCACCCTGCGACATCATCGGGTGAACACGACAACGCATGCCCCTGGCCAGTGACGTCGCTGGGTGCATGCTCAGATAAGGGTCTGGTATGGATTTGGGGGGGGGACCCCTTGCCGTTTTTTTAAATAATTTTGGCATGGGGTTCCCCTTAAAATCCATACCAAACCCAAAGGGCATGGTATAGGTGGGGGGGCTCGCGCTTTAATTGCTGACATGTTTTTTTACATTCAGCTGTCAGCAGGAAACCCACTGACAGCTGACGTGTCATCCATTGTTAAAGACAGGGCGGCCAGCTTCTTGGCCCGCTCCTTAACAGCCAGCTATTAGGGGACCTCCCCACACTGCATCTGAGTAATACCGCATGTGATACTGACAGCACCCTGGTGACAAATATCGCAGCTTTTTTTACTTTTTGCTGTTTGTGAATCGGACTTAACAGCTTACTGCATTTTTTTTTACCAATATTTACTGGCACGTTTTGCATTTTGCATTAAATACTGCATAATCGTTTTTTGTTTTTTTAATTGGATATTTTTTTTAGCGCATGTGATAATCTATGCAAATGAGTCACGTGACCGTGTTATCGCATGTGGTGATCTTTAGTGAATTGACCCCATAGACCTATTTATGAAACAAAATATGTGCATGTACATTCGATCTGGGCAAATGGGGGCAAAAATTAAGGTTACTAGACTATTTTCTCTCCAGGTCGAATGTTATTCTTTAAACAGAATAAATTAAATGAAAAAAATACAGCATTATAGCCACTAGATTGAGCTGTAAATAAATAGTCAGTCAGCCTGGACCAGCTTTGTACCGTCAGCTGACAACGGTCTTCAACCCGCTGTCTGCTGAAAATGGGTCACTGGAGTGCAAACGAGCTTTCATTTGTACTTTTCCTATAAGTTTGTCCCCCAGGCATTAGTGTGTAAACTAACTCAATCCCTATTGTTGGTAACCTGGTGACCTGGGATCCCCTTCCATTCACATGTTTCAAGGAGCTGTTAGAAGATTTCCTTAGGTTGTTGGATTATGCACACATGATGTGATCACCAATTAAGTCTTTGGCCAATTTAATACTCTGTAATTAAGGTTTCTGATATCACTCTGTTTATGCAACGCAAATCTCTGCTCTGGTGTTGTGTCTCCCCCTAGTGATTCTGTTTATGTATATACAGTAGCTCACAAAAGTGAGTACACCCCTCACATTTTTGTAAATATTTTATTCTATCTTTTCATGTGACAACACTGAAGAAATGACACTTTGCTACAATGTAAAGTAGTGAGTGTACAGCTTGTATAACAGTGTAAATTTACTGTCCCCTCAAAATAACTCAACACACAGCCATTAATGTCTAAACCTCTGGCAACAAAAGTGAGTACACCCCTAAGTGAAAATGTCGAAAATGGGCCCAAAGTGTCAATATTTTGTGTGGCCACCATTATTTACCAGCACTGCCTTAACCCTCTTGGGCATGGAGTTCACCAGAGCTTCACCGGTTGTCACTTGAGTTCTCTTCCCCTCCTCCATGACGACATCACGGAGCTGGTGGATGTTAGAGACCTTGCGCTCCTCCACCTTCCGTTTGAGGATGCTCCACAGATGCTCAATAGGGTTTAGGTCTGGAGACATGCTTGGCCAGTCCATCACCTTTACCCTTCAGCTTCTTTAGCAAGGCAGTGGTCATCTTGGAGGTGTGCTTGGGGTCGTTATCATGTTGGAATACTGCCCTGCGGACCAGTTTCTGAAGGGAGGGGATCATGCTCTGCTTCAGTATGTCACAGTACATGTTGGCATTCATGGTTCCCTCAATGAACTGTAGCTTCCCAGTGCTGGCAGCACTCATGCAGCCCCAGACCATGACACTCCCATCACCATGCTTGACTGTAAGCAAGACACACTTGTCTTTGTACTCTTCACCTGGTTGCCGCCACACATGCTTGACACCATCTGAACCAAATAAGTTTATCTTGGTCTCATCAGACCACAGGACATGGTTCCAGTAATCCATGTCCTTAGTCTGCTTGTCTTCAGCAAACTGTTTGCGGGCTTTCTTGTGCATCATCTTTAGAAGAGGCTTCCTTCTGGGACGACAGCCATGCAGACCAATTTGATGCAGTGTGCGGCGTATTGTCTGAGCACTGACAGGCTGACCCCCCACCCCTTCAACCTCTGCAGCAATGCTGGCAGCACTCATACGTCTATTTCCCAAAGACAACCTCTGGATATGACACTGAGCACGTGCACTCAACTTCTTTGGTCGACCATGGCGATGCCTGTTCTGAGTGGAACCTGTCCTGTTAAACCACTGTATGGTCTTGGCCGTCGTGCTGCAGCTCAGTTTCAGGGTCTTGGCAATCTTCTTATAGCCTAGGCCATCTTTATGTAGAGCAACAATTCTTTTTTTCAGATCCTCAGAGAGTTCTTTGCCATGAGGTGCCATGTTGAACTTCCAGTGACCAGTATGAGAGAGTGAGAGCTATAACACCAAATTTAACACACCTGCTCCCCATTCACACCTGAGACCTTGTAACACTAACGAGTCACATGACACCGAGGAGGGAAAATGGCTAATTGAGGAGTATTTCACTTAGGGGTGTACTCACTTTTGTTGCCAGCGGTTTTAGACATTAATGGCTGTGTGTTGAGTTATTTTGAGGGGACAGCAAATTTACAATGTTATACAAGCTGTACACTCACTACTTTACATTGTGGCAAAGTGTCATTTCTTCAGTGTTGTCACATGAAAAGATATAAGTGATCACGTGTGTGATCAGCCATGGATGCAGTCTGATTGCTGCATGAACAATTACATGTGAGTGGGCACAATCAGCTGCAGGAGCCGGCAGCCTCCCCTTGCTTTCAGTTAGGCTGCCTCTCCCAGCTAATTGTGAAAACCCCTGCTGGGCTTTTCGCATTTAAAAACAGTGCAGGTGGTTTCGCAAGTGTGAATGCACTCTTAAGCCTCGTACACACGACCGGTTTTCTCGGCAAGAACCAGCAAGAAAATTGCTGGCAGAGCTTTCTTGCCGAGAAAACCGGTCATGTGTACGAGGCTTTCAGGTTTCTCGTCAAGAAAACTGGCCAGAATCTCGACGAGAAAAATAGAGAACCTGCTCTCTATTTTCTCGTCGGGATTCTCATCGGCCTGTTTCCCGACGAGAAACCCGAGAGTGTGTACGCTTACCTGTCGCCGTGGAAACACGCGCATGCTCAAAATGACTTTGACGCATGCGCGGTAGCTTCCTAGGCATAGGTAGGGTGTAGCAAGATGGCGGCGACAGCATTGAATGTGACGAGCGCACGCTCGTCGTAGTCGATGACGTCACTACGTTCGTTCCATTCAAAAGAATAGCGGTTCTTTTGAATCGAGCGTGTGTACATTCGGCCGGGACAAGATTCTGGTCAAGAATCTCGTCAGGGAAAAACGACGGGTTTTTTCCTGACGAGATCCTCAGTCGTGTGTACTAGGCTTTATGCCCCGTACACACGATCGGAAAATCGGACGAAAAATGCCGCTTTCTACGCGATCGTACAATAATCGGATCGTTAGTACAGAGCTTTCGAGAGAAGATCACGACAGTTCATCCGATATTATTTTATCGGACATGCATGAAAATTTTTCTTGTACAATACCAGATTGTACGATTTTTGTTTAATCAGTACAGTTGTCGTCCGAAAATACAATACAAATACACTACAACACATGACATCACTTCTGATTTTTTATTCTGTCGTACGAGAAGTTTCGTAACTTTAGTAAACTCTTCAGGTTCGATATACGATATACTGTCGTCCGATTTTCGGATTGTGTGTACGGGGCATAAAGCTGGGTTCACACCAGCTGCGGCTCGTAGCAGGGGGTCCAGTGTGTCCCTGTTCTCTGTTTCAGGGGCGAATCAGGTACGAATTTTTGCCTGAATTCAGACCTGAAACAGAGCCAAAGACGCACAGCACCCTTTTCCAGTGCGGACCGTGGTCGCTCCCAGGGATGTGTGAACTGTCTCCAGTCACAGTCACCTGTCATGCGAATTGGAAACCTGCATCCAATTCGCATAAGTGTGAACCCAGCCTTAAGGAACATTGATAGTGCTCCCAACAAATTCCAACCTACATGTTCTGTGTATAAAGTGCCTGACTCCCTGCGCTACTAGGTGCTGATTAAAGTAAACAAAAATAGGGGTACGTTTGCTGTGCACCTAAATGTGTTCCCACATAAGCTCAAATATTATATAGTGAATAGTAAAAGCCCTACCCCTCTACTGTGGCTGAGTTAGTGAAGTTCTACATAAAACTGTAACCAAAGGTGAATAAGGTTAGAACATGTGCAAGAATAATACCCAAAAAGAGGTATGGTTACTGACAAATAATAAATCCCTATTATATAATGTGAATCATATTCATAACAAGTGAAAAAAATACAATACTAAATAAAGACATCAAATATGTAGCAAATTCTCATATGATACATCTGTGCGACCAAACTCAACAGATAATAAGAATAAACCGTGGCCCAAAGTTCATGGAATAAAGAAACTCCTCTGTGAATATGGTATTTATCACAAATCACCTCCAGTGCCCGTTCACCTTCCAAACTATGCACTCACCTCATATACAGACACCTTCCACAGGTCACTATAAGCCGTTCCCTTTAAGGAGTGTAAATTCCAATAGCTGGCAGCGGGGATTAGACATGTGCAATTCATTTAGTTTTTTAAAGAAATTCGTTAATTCCGAATTTCCGAATTTCCGAATTTTTCAATTTCCGCATTTCCGAATTTTTCAATTTCCGAATTTCCGAATTTTTCAATTAACGGATTTTCGGATTTTGCAATTAACGAATTTTCGGATTTCCGAATTTTTCAATTTAACGAATGTTCGGATTTCCGAATTTTTCAATTTTCGAAATTCCGAATTTTGGATTTTCGAATTTCCAAAATTCGGATTTTCGAATTTTCGAAATTCGAAAAATTGGACGTTTCGAAAATTCGAAATTGCAAAATTCGAAAATCTAAAATTTGAAATTGGGAAATTTGGAAAGATGAATTTCCGAATTTCTAGAATTTCCGAATTTCCGAAAATTTGTAATTTTTTTTTTGCTTTTTTCGTAAATTTGAAAAATTTGTTTTTTTTCGTTTTTGTTTTATTCGTTTTTTTGGAAATTCGGAATTCGGAATTCCGAAAAAAGCAAAAAAAACAAATAAAACGAAAACGAAAAAAAACGAATCTCGAATTTCTGAAAAAAAGCAAAAAAACAAAAAAAAAAAAAATGAAAACGGAAAAAAAAGAATTTTTCGAATTTCCCGAATTTCCGGAAAAAGCAAAAAAAAAAAAAAATGAAAACGGAAAAAAAAGAATTTTTCGAATTTCCGAAAAAAGCAAAAAAAACTAAAAAAACTAAAACAAAAAAAAACTAATTTTTCGGCAGTGCACATGTCTAGCGGGGATCCTACTTCAGGGACATTCGTTCCAGTGTGCAGCAATCCTCACATGTATGGTGCTCATAAAATCAGAGAAACTGACGTAGTGCTAAATCGTTTAAAACCAAGTACTTTAATAAAAATATAAAAGCCAAACTCACATTTATGGATGCACATCCTCTAGTGCACCTAGGTATTGCATTTTTACACAGTCAGGGTGTGTATGTCCTCATATGTCACTTGAATAATCGCAGTGTCTCAGCTCTATGGGGACACAGTGATTTCCTGTTTGTGCGTTATGACGTCGCAAAGCCCGGTCCCAACGTGTTTCGTCACTCGTCACGTGACTTCCTCAAGGAGCTCCCAAGAAATTCCAACCTACAAGTTCTGTGGCTGACTAAGTGCAGGTAAGGCCAGTCTGTATAAGAAACCAAGTACAAAGATGATTTGGGCAAGAGCATTGCCAGACCCCTGCACCCAATACACATGCTCCAGGTCTTCTGTTCAGTGTCCCAAGTCTCCTTTGAAAGATTTATTTGTTTCAGGTACTTATATAGCGCCATCAATTTATGCAGCGCTTTACATATAGTATATATATATATTGTACATTCACACCAGTCTCTGCCCTCAAGGAGCTTACAATCTAATGTCCCTAACTCACATTCATACATACACATACTAGGGCCAATTTAGACAGAAGCCAATGAACCTACCAGCATGTCTTTGGAGTGCGAGAGATAATGATGTTTTATGCATAATTCAGTTTTGGATTTTTTGATGAACGTAAGACGTGAGGATTGCTTTGGTTTTAAGAAGGATCTATTGTGATTAGCAATTGATCTTGTGCTTTCAACCAGTTCTGAAGTTATTTTGTCATGTTTGACTTTTTTTGGTTTCTATTACACTCTCAGCCTCCATCATTTGCCTCTCGGCCCCCGGAGAAGGTCCAGTTGTCATCCATCAAGCAAATTCTGGAGAGCTACCTCCCAGAGAGGATCGGGGAAATGAAGTATGACCACACCAAGATCCCCTCCCTAGTGAAAGTGATCAGCGAGGAAGTCAGAACTCAGGTGAAGAAGGTCTTACCCGCACGATACAAGATGCTATGCGTGGTGACAATGGGGGAGAGAGCCCAGGAGGACATCGCCATAGTTAGCCGCTGCCTCTGGGACCCCCATGCTGACAACTATGTGGCCCACGTCTACGAGAATTTCACTATTTATTGTGTGGTAGCTGTGTACACTGTATTCTGTGAATGACCCGGCCTTACTGAGTACAGGAGCCCCTTACATCCTGCAGTGTGACTGTCCACCAGAAAGTTGTATGTAACCCTTCTGTAAATCCAAGGACCTTCTGTCACCTCTATTTTTCTACAAAATTCCAGAGTCCTGCATGACCAAGATGGATTTAACAAGCCTTTGTTAAAGCGGATCTACACTGTATCTGAACACCACAAAACAAAAACTCTATTTAATTATTTTTAGTATTCAAAGCAAACTCCCCCATCCACCCATGTATCCATGCTTTATTTTGTTGAGCAATCACTTTCTGGCAGTAGCCATCTTGAGTAAAGGCAGATTTATGTAGCATTTTCTTCCTGGAATCCATCTGCCCTTATCTCAGGCATGCAGGCAGGAGGGTGTGCCTAACAGGGAAAACTCCTCCCCCCCGAAGACTCCTGGGATGTATGACATCATTTGCCTAGGCTTAGAAACCAGAAAGTAACTGAAGAAATTGATAAAAAAGGTTAAAATTAAGTACCGTATTTATCGGCGTATAACACGCGCCAGCGTATAACACGCACCCCAAGTTTAGGAGGAAATTTTAGGGAAAAAAACTTTTAGGAGGGAAGTTTAAGGAAAAATAACTTACATTTAAATGCAGCCTTGTCAGTGTCCATTGCAGCCTTGCCCCAGAGTCCATTTCAGCCTTGCCCCAGTGTCGCCGTGCAGCCTTGCCCCAGTGTCGCCGTGCAGCATTTTAAAATTGGCGCCGAGACTGTGCGGACGCCGCCGAGAACGCAGGGACGCAGGGACTGGGCGGAGCCGCCGCCGAGATACACATAGCCGAGTGTACTCGGCTATACTCGGCTTTTCTCGGCTCCGCTCACAGTCACGCCAAGTCCCGCCCTATGATGGACATAACACAGGTCCAATGGCGGGACTGGGCGTGATTGTGAGCGGAGCCGAGTATAGCCGAGTACATTCGGCTATGTGTATCTCGCTCCGCTCCGCTCAGTCAGCGGAGACAGCTCAGGGATGTGGGTATCGGCGTATAACACGCACCCACGATTTTCCGCTGATTTTCAGGGGAAAAAAGTGCGTGTTATACGCCGATAAATACGGTAATTATGATATGCCTTCCTATCGATCTACTAATGCTAGCAGCATAAGGATTAAAAATAGTCCATGTTGATTGAGAGAGTGAAGTTCCCCTTTAAATATGAGGAAACCAATGGAGACAATGACATTTTGTGCAGGTGTTCTGCCGAAAACTCCAACTCGCCAAAATCTCCAACCACGTCACTTCCGGTGACTTTCCAGCAGCAATAATCTGAGATTTTGACGAGTTGGCTGTTTTCACAGAACACCGGCAGCTCATACACTACGGCACACGACGAGTTGACTGTTTTCACAGAAAACCGGGCAAGGAAGAAAAAAGTTGTCGCCGCCTTAGAGGCGGCCATGTTGTTGGTTGCTAGCGGGCAGACAACAAAATCCACTTATTATTTTGTCTACTGTAGTGTATTCGCTGCCGGTGTTCTGTGAAAACAGCCAACTCGTCCAAATCTCCAATTGATGCTGGAGAGCACCAACAGTGACGTGGTTGGAGATTTTGGCAAGTAGGAGTTTTCGGCAGAACACAGGAACTGAAAGACTGATACATTGTATAAGGCAGCCTTTCTCAACCTTTTTTATAATGGAGGAACCCTTGATATAACTTTTCAGTCTCAAGGAACCCCTGCTAATAATTACTTTTGTTTTTCAGTTCATGGTGCATTAGTGTGATGGTCAGTGGGAAGGATGCTCCTTATGCCTCGTACACACGACCGGTTTTCCCGGCAGGAAAACTGCCATGAGAGCTTTTGCCCGGGAATCCCGGCCGTGTGTATGCTCCATCGCAGTTTTCCCGACAGGAAAACCGACGGGATTCCCGGCGGTTTTTAAGCCGGCTGTTTTCCTATGGGGAAAACCTGCGGTGGAGCATACACATGGCCGGGTTTCCCGACCAAAGCTCTCATGGCAGTTTTTCTGTCGGGAAACCCGGCCGTGTGTAGGGGGAAAAAGCTACCGAGCAGGTTCTTGGTTTTCCCCTCGGTTTTCCCGGCGGACTTTTGACCGCCGGGAAAACTGATCGTGTGTACAAGGCATAACATTGACCCCCTTATTACTTATCTAATGCCACGTACACACGATCGTTTTTCATGATGAGAAACATGCTATTTTTTAAATTGGTCGTGAAAAACGGTCGTGTGTTGGCTCCAGAGCATTTTTCTCTGGAGCCTACTTATACTCAAGTCTGTGTCCATCTTCAAATTTGTGCGCCTGCTCCCGGCCAGCCGTAGGTCCCCTGGACCCCAAACTTGGCACACATGTAGCCCCACTCTTCATCTACATGTGTGCAAAGTTTGTTTTCCAGGGGACCTACGGCCGGGGAGCACCGATATTTCACCCCTTCCAAAGACTCCCATGTTAAACGTCAGTCTAGTCACACAGCGCTGGAGATCAGGTAGGGAGATTGGGCACAGTGAGGCATGGACACAGTGACAGTGAGGCATGGGCACAGTGAGGCATGGGCACAGTGAGGCATGGACACAGTGAGGCATGGACACAGTGAGGCATGGACACAGTAAGGCACAGTGAGGCATGGACACAGTGACAGTGAGGCATGGGCACAGTGAGGCATGGGCACAGTAAGGCATGGACACAGTGAGGCATGGACACAGTGAGGCATGGACCCAGTAAGGCACAGTGAGGCATGGACACAGTGACAGTGAGGCATGGGCACAGTGAGGCATGGGCACAGTGAGGCATGGACACAGTGAGGCATGGACAAAGTGAGGCATGGACACAGTGAGGCATGGACACAGTGAGGCATGGACCCAGTAAGGCACAGTGAGGCATGGACACAGTGAGGCATGGACCCAGTAAGGCATGGACACAGTGAGGAAAAGTGAGGCATGCACATGGACACAGTGAGGCAAAGTGAGGCACAGTGAAGCATGCAGATGGACACCCTAGGCTTATACTCGAGTCAATACGTTTTCCAATTTTTTGTGGTAAAATTAGGTGCCTCGGCTTATATTTGGGTCGGCTTATACTCGAGTATATACGGTAATCTCACCAAGATCGCTGTTTACTTTTGGGGAAAACAGAAGTGACGAAAATGCTTGACCCTCTAACTACCACAGTCAGCAGAGCTAGCTCTGAGTGTGTTTCAGAAAGGTCCTAGTTACATAGGGATCTCTAGATCCTCCAGACGTGCGTGGCGCCCTATTCCTATTGAATAGGGGCTATCTGTAAATTTATTGTTATCTGAGCTGTAAATAGCTCAGAGTGATTTAATAAATGAATTTGCTTCTGTTCCAGTTTGGCTGTGTTGTGTGCATTTCTCACAGTAGGTGTCGCTGTCACCACAGGCCAGTGTGAGAAATACAGCAAGCCAAGTGCATTGACTGTTCTTTCCCAGAAACAGCCCAGTGGGAGTGTTCTACTGCTGTGCATTCTGGGAGAGGATATTTAAGGGACAGACGCCATGATTTTCACTCTCTTCTACCCAGAGGCCGGCTGGCTCTCTGACCTTGTGGCCCTCTTGGCCTAAGGCTGTGTCACTCTTCTACCTCAGGCCCTGCTGGCTCGAGGCTGTGCTACTACAAGTAGGCTCAGAAGTCTGTCTGGGGCCTATTTAACTGAAGGTGGTCCTGTGCTGTCTGTCCTGTGTGGAAGAAGCCACTCAAACGGAGAAGATTCCAGGGGAGGACCTTACTGGAGAGAACCGAGCTGAAGGCTGGTTTCTCAGGAAGGGCCTGGTGACTCGTTTGGAGGATGCACTCAAGTTAACCTACCTCACAGTACTGCCGGATGGTTTAAAGGTTCTGGTACTGTGCAGCTGTCCAAAAACGAACTGACTGCTGGTTACACAATCCTGTGACAGAGGATTATGCAGGAGTTCCACGTATCGCTAAGTCTGTGGCAGAGACTTGTCCGTGCTTCATACCGGCTGCTAGGTCGGTGTGAGAGGCCTATCCGGTTGTCGCAAGATCCAGAGACAGAAAGCTGTTTGTCCTCTGGATTCAAGAACCTCATCAGTGATTTGCATTAAGGTATCTGAACTTCACCTAACCCTCTATCCTTTTACTGCTGCAAGTTCCTTTAATAAAGCATTGGAAAAAGACTGAAGTGACAGGCACTCACATCTTCCTAACATAGACTCTTAGGCCTCGTACACACGACCGATTTTCTCGGCAAGAACCAGCAAGAAACTTGCTGGCAGAGAGGTCTTGCCGAGTAAATCGGTCGTGTGTACGCTGCTAGCGTGTTTCTCGTCGAGAAAACTGACAAGAAACCTCGACGAGAAAATAGAGAACCTGCTCTCTATTTTCTCGTCGAGATTCTCCTCGGCATGTTTCTCGACGAGAAAAGTGAGTGTGTGTACACTTACCTGTCCGCCCGGAAGCCCGCGCATGTTCGAAATGAATTTGACGCATGCGCGGTAGCTTCCTAGGCATACGTAGGGTGTACCAAGATGGCGGCAACGGCATCGAATGTGACGAGCGCATGCTCGACGTAGTCGATGACGTCACCGCGTACACTCTTTTCAAAGAACCGCGGGTTCTTTGAAACGAGCGTGTGTACACTCGGCCGGGACAAGTTTCTTGTCCAAGAATCTCGTCGAAAAAAACGACATGTTTTTCTCAACGAGAATCTCGGCCGTGTGTACGAGGCCTCAGTATCTGGGACGGTGGGGTAACAGCCGGACCCAAATTTAATCCAGCAGCCCTCTAGGGGGTATCGCAATGCGAGGAACACTAGTAAGGTCGGGGCATCTTATGGTGTTTGCAACCACGTTAGTGTTATTTTCCTTACAGCAAGCTCAGTCTTTTAAATTGAGTTGAGTAAATCGTACTATAAAATTGATCACTATACTGTGAAATGAAACTTGCTTTTGACCAAAATAACAAAAGTAATGAAGGGTTATACACCTGTAATGGCTGACTGATCAGGCTCATGTACACTGGCATTTGTTTTCATATAAGCTGCACTTATCACTACAAGTTAATGTGAATGCAAAGGCAACTCAGCAATTGCAAAGCAACTTAAAAATGACTGCATTTGATATTTGTCTGATTGTAATGTATGTTTAGACCAGCCTTTAAAGCCAAACTTGAAGTGGGGCTGCGGCTGATCCTCCACTCCTCCAAATGAAGCGCTCTCCCATGCTCAGGTGGTGGACTGTTCATTGGTGTCCTCATGTCCAATCAGGGCAATGGACCTTGCATCAGTCTTGATGACATGGGGACCTTAGACCACTGGACCATTAGCATAGCTCCCAACTGTCCCTGATTTCGAGGGACTGTCCCTGATTTGGAGAAATGTCCCTCTGTTCCTCATTCCTCCTCGTTTGTCCCTCATTTTGGTCTGATCTATATAGTTCTATATAAAATGCACTTTTTATGTATCAAAAAGTGTTTCCCAGTGCTAAACATTTCATCTGATTTCTAAATTGCTGCATTTGTAAATTCTAAAAGCCAATATAAAGGAATAGTTATGGTAAAAAAAGCACTTGTGGGTTTAACCAATCTTGTTTTTTTGTACATTTTTCCTTTAAGGGGGTGTGGTAAGGGGTGTGTCCTATGCCTGCATACTTTTGCTGATTGGTGTCCCTCATTCCCATCTCAAAAAGTTGGGAGGTATGCACTAGTGAGAAGACATTGCGGGGAGTGGTGTAGCAGTGCAGAGGATCAGGTAAGTAAATATACTTTTCCATGCCCCCTGGACCTAAATGAGCAGTTAGCCCTGGCAGTACAGGTACAGCCTCACTGCAGGGAAGAATTTTCATGTTTTCTGGATTTGGGCTTCAAAGTAGACAATCTAAAAATTCAAATAAAACTAAGGTATGATCGTTATTTCAGCTTGTCACAATGTATGTATGCATATCTCATATCTGAAGGACTGCTGGGGAAGCTGACAATCATTGTAGTAGTCAGCACTACCTCCATGATTAGGCCCCCCCGGGTCAGGACGAAACGCGTTGGTGCATGGCTTGGATGAACTGAGCTGAGTCTGCTTTTACTTGCCAACAACACAGGCCGGGCGAATGTGTGCGGTATTTGGGAAACGCCTTATCATCTTCACTGTTTGCTTTGAGTCTGGGCGAACCCTTCCCTAGCCTGCACCCTCACTAACCAGCAGCATCCATTCTACAGGACTTTGGCAGCCTGGGTATGGGGCCCCTAAGTATAAACCCAGGATTACTACTACAGTGACAGTTGCACACTGGCCACAGGGGCTTGTTTGCTTGACAATGTTACAATTCATAAAATGATTATTTTTGGATGAGGTGGAGATTGTGATGTTATCACCCCTGCTCTCTGCCTTGCTGATCACTCAGCTCTCGGTCAGTCACCGCTCTCTGCTCCCCCCCTCCAGCAGGGTCCAGGGAGGGCCCAACTTGCTTTGGCTCTTAGCCGAGCGCTGAGAGCCGGAGTCAGCTGCCAATCAGGCAGCTGGGGGGGATCCCAACAATATGCTTGGGATCCTTTCAGAGACTGGAGTGGCCATTAGCTGACTCAGGGTTACAGGAGAGCAACTCTGCATTTCAAAGGAAACCTGTACTGAGATAGGCAAGCTGTTACTGCTGACCTCATGAAAATGCTAGTTGCTTGGCTATATCTGGGTTCAATTAACACAACCGTTGCATTTAGCTTGTGCATAAGGCTCCGTTCACATCTCCGTGTTTTGAATCGTGGGCGGAATCACCGTGATTTTTAATAGTGGCAAGTTGCGGGACGCCTGTGCATTTCCTGTCACTTTCAATAGCACCCCAAACGCGACTCGATGTTGCAGCGATTCTTCGGGCGCCAATCGAGGTAAAAACGCGCAAACAGAATAACGGGACGCCTCTCGTCCAAAAAGAAGTACAGGAGCTTTTTTTGGGCGTCAGGCATCCCGTGATTCTGTTTGCACGATTTTACCACGATTGTCGTCCGATGAGCCAAGATGTTGCCTAAATGCACCTACATTGACACTGCATTGCTTCACTGCACGAGAACGGGCGATAAAACATGCAGAGCTTAAAAAGATATCTGAGCATCTTTGCTACATTTGATGCATGTATAGCAGTGGTCTCCAAACTGCGGCCCTTTGCTTGCCTTTATCCGGCCCTTGGGACATTATTCCTCCTACTGATATATGACACTGTTCTGCCAACTAACATCAACAGTGGGGCACTATTTTTCCAACTGACACCAACAATGGGGAACTTTTCACCCAATGATAGCAACTATGGGGCAATATTTCTACCCCTGGTACCAATGTGGCGATATATATTCCCACTGATGACTTGAAAAATTTCCTCTCCAGCCGGCCACAGTCCAGCCCCTGTAAAGGCTGAAGGACAATAAGCTGGCCCTTTGTTTAAAAAGTTTGGAGACCTATGATGTAGAGCACCCCATTAAAATTAATAGACTTCCCTACACCTGGAAACGTGCATATGCATGACACCTGGCATCCTGCTACAGCACTGTTAATGGAACCTCCATGTCACATAGGCTGGTAGCAACAAAATCGCTAATGGCTCATTCACACTATTGTGCTGCGTTAGCGAATGTGCATTAACGTGTGTTACATTTGTAGATTCTTGCCGGTGGATCTAATGCTAAACACAGTGTAATTACAAGCCAATAAAGCCTCTGGCCGACCCGGGACGCAGACAGTGGGCAATCAGTGATGGTATTTCTGGCCACAGCTAATCAGCCAGTTGGTATGTGACTATAGCACAGAGCGCTGCAGCATCCAGAGGGGGTGTTTAGCCTTCATTTGCCCATCTAAATGAGACCATGGGGATCTTAGAGGGCACTCATCTGTCCATAAAGCATTGCTGGAAAATCAGATTGTTCACCGTTCTGGACTGCAAGAGAGTGACACCAAAAGAAAGGGTGAGCTCTTTCTTTAGCAAGATGCCTCCACCAACACAAAAACTAGTTGGGGACACCATTGTCCTGCCAATCCTAGGCCTTTTGTACACTAGGCATTTAGCCCTGGAGCATGATGCCCCGTCATTGAAGTGAGGGTGGAAATCTATGAGAGACTGACAACTGCTGCAGCTGAACGGTACACAGAGCGGTATTAACATTTAGCATATTATCATGCATTACACTATTGCAGCTTTGCGGGTCGTATTTGCGTGGGCACCACAGCCCATTTATATGAATGGGCTGCTGTGCCTGCTTTTCACGCAGGAAAAAGGTTCCTGCAGCATTTTGAAAGCACCGCGGCCGGGAAGTCGCATGGTGCATTTTACCCCGCAAACATGCTGCGTTTTTAGATGCATGGGGTGCCATTAGGAATGAGTGGCAACCCTGCATGTTTTTAAAGGTGCAGTGGGTTTTGGAAGTGGGTGGTTGCAGGAAGGCCAGGCAGAGCCCCGTAGGCAAATCTGTTCATGCACAAGAATAGCAGTGCTGGGGGGGCAGATCCTGTCCAGAGAGGACCAAAACTCGCTATAAGTACCTCTCTGTGCACCGTCCAGCTGTCAGCCCCTCATACAAGCTCCGGCAGAGGGTCTGAACAGTGCGCCTATACTTTTTCTTTTTTTTTCTCAAACAAAAAGTTTTTTATTGAGCATAAGAAATAAAACATACATGTCCCAGAGCAAAATAAGTATGTAAGGACTGCAGATATTAACGTATAAGGAATCAATACATTGTACACCACATTAAAGATACTGATATACCTCTTACCTACACAGTCAAATAAAGCATTACTAAACATTGTAAGGTACTGCCTGACAACCACCAGGCTACATTGATGGGCGCTGTTAAGGCTGCATGTGATGGGCGCTGGTGAGGCTGCATTTGATGGGCGCTGGTGAGGCTGCATTTGATGGGCGCTGGTGAGGCTGCATTTGATGGGCGCTGGTGAGGTTGCATTTGATGGGCGCTGGTGAGGTTGCATTTGATGGGTGCCGGTGAGGCTGCATTTGATGGGCGCTGGTGAGGCTGCATTTGATGGGTGCCGGTGAGGCTGCATTTGATGGGCGCTGGTGAGGCTGCATTTGATGGGCGCTGGTGAGGCTGCATTTGATGGGCGCTGGTGAGGCTGCATTTGATGGGCGCTGGTGAGGTTGCATTTGATGGGCGCTGGTGAGGTTGCATTTGATGGGTGCCGGTGAGGCTGCATGTGATGGGCGCTGGTGAGGCTGCATGTGATGGGCGCTGGTGAGGCTGCATTTGATGGGCGCTGGTGAGGCTGCATTTGATGGGCGCTGGTGAGGTTGCATTTGATGGGCGCTGGTGAGGTTGCATTTGATGGGTGCCGGTGAGGCTGCATTTGATGGGTGCTGATGAGGCTGCATTTGATGGGCGATGGTGGGCTGCATTTGATAGGTGCTTCATTAAAAAGGTGGGGTATACTTGGGCAGGGCAACGAGGGCAGAGTCAGGGGTGGAGCCAATGGGGCGGAAAAATTAGGTTTTGCCTAGGGTGTCAAAAATCCTTGCACCAGCCCTGGCTAAACCTGGCACATCTAGCCAGGAGGACCATAATATGTAAACTTGCCTCGTTTGCCCCTGTTTGACCCATTTGATTAATCCATTCTTGCGCTGTGGGAGGTTCTGTAGACTTCCTGTGCCTCAGAATCATTTTGCGAGCCTGAAAGAGAGCCCTGGCAATAGCCTGTCTAAGAATATCCTCTATTGGGAGAATGTCTAGAATACCCAGTAAGCCATGTTTAGGGTCCTCCGGAATCTGGACCTGAAAGACCCTATTAAGAGTATCTATAACCTTCCTCCAATATAAGTGTAGCTTTGGACATCTCCATAGAAGGTGTATCAAATCCCCGTGATCCCTACAGCATCAGGTACAGGTGGTATCTGATCTCACCCCCATGCTGGCCAATCTAGCCGTTGTATAATGTCCTCGCAAGAATATATATAACTGCGACAGGCGCTGAGCAACATTCAAGGAGCACTGGGGAACGGCCAGCAGGGCTTCATCCCACTGCTCCTCCTCAAAGGCCACAAAATGCTTCTCCCATTGAGACACCACCTTGAGAGGCGAGTTCTGGAGGAAGAGATTGAGTAGCTTAGCATAACAACATGATATAAACCCTTTGTACGTGGTAACCTCAAACAGGTGATTAAAGACAGGAGTAGACTCCAAAGACCAGTGATCCACTCCCCTTTGGGCCCTGACCGCATGCTGAAGTTGCAAATAATAAAAATGCATGGATGAGGGGAGCCTGATGTCCACGCCTTTACTTTTCAATCGCACATAAAGGCAGATGCCTGGATATAAAGCCCATTGTGCATAAGGCCATTCACAACAGCAGTGGTAAAAATAGGCTATGGTTTTACTGCCCTTCGACCTTCGACCCCCGCTCTCCAAACCCCAGCAGTAGCCGGATGGGGTTGTACCAATGCAAAAATTTTACCTCATGACGCATTCGCTGGACAGTACCACCGCAAACCACAATCCATTCAAGCGAATGGGGCTGCACCTCATCCGCGTGTAATGCACCCATTGGAGGCGCGGTGCTATGGGCTTTTTAGGCCTTGTTCACACAAGACATGTGAGGGTCCCATGTGAGGGTCGTGTTTACCCGCATGGGGATGTTCAGGTGTTCCCATGGTGTGTTCAGAGCCGTGCACCGGGTAAGTCACATTGGGAGCAGCGGCTGTGTCTGTGTAGTTGCTGCGTCCCAATTGACAGTAATATGACGCCTGCGTGGTGATGCATGGAGCACCTGTGTAGGTAAACACGGCCCTCACATGAGTACGGATTCATACACCCCTGTGAACGGGGTCTTAGGGTTAAGGCTCCATTCACACCATGGCGTTGGAATTGCCACGATTCTGATTCACCGCAAAATGCCCCGTTACTTTTAGGCCCTGTTCATACCATGGTGTTTTGTATCACGGGTAGAACCGGCTCCCGCTATTCAGAATCACTGCAAAACACTGGACGCGCTTAGGGTTGCCACCTCATCACTTTAAACCCGAACACATATTAATTACACAGATTCTGAGGCTAATTTAAAGCGGAGATCCACCCGAAATCTTTTTTTTTAAAAGCCAGCAGCTACAAATACTGCAGCTGCTGACTTTTAAAAAATGGACACTTACCTGTCCAGTGCGCCCGTGATGTCGGCAGGCGAGGTCGAGCAATCGCTTGTCTCTCGGATGCTTCCGCCGCCATGCTGGGTGAGGGAATCAGGAAGTGAAGCGTTGCGGCTTCACTGCCCGGTTCCCTACTGCGCATGCGCGAGTAGCGCGGCGCGCCCTCACTGGTCCCCGCTCTCTCCTGGGACCAGTGTGTTTCCCAGGAGACAGCGGGGGGGACGGGAAGTGGCGTAGACTCCCACGGGAGTCTATGCCCAGAAGTGGGTGCAAATACCTGTCTTAGCCACTTCACATCCGCAGGCCGTGATATGACGTCCTGGGCTTTGTGGGGCTATATCTGAATGATGCCTGCAGCTACAGGCATCATTCAGATATCCGCATTTTCAGCCAGCGATTCCCTACACCAGAAGAACGATCATAGTGGCAGTTCCACCGCTTGATCGTTCTTACGGGTGGCGAAAGATGATGTCCCCCCCTCCCGCCGCCCTCTGGTGCTTCTACCGACTCACCTGTGCGATCGGTGAGTCAGTGAAGGGATCCGCCGGCCCTGGATGCTGATCATAGAGATTTGGTCGCCTGGAGGTCGCCGGAGTCTCTATGATCATCGGAGGCCGGGCGCGATGTTATGACGTCACGCCCAGCCTCTGCATTCAAAAAAACGGCGCCACCTCGGCTAGGAAGCAGTGATCGTTTTTTTTAAATATTATTTTAGGCTTCCCAGCCTAGAGGTGAGATGTGGGGGTCTTATTGACCCCCATATCTCACTGTAAAGAGGACCTGTCATGTCATATTCCTATTACAAGGGATGTTTACATTCCTTGTAATAGGAATAAAAGTGATCAAATTTTTTATTTATTTTTTAAAGTGTCAAAATAAAAAAGATTTAAGTAAAATTAATAATAATTTTTTTTTTTTTAAAGTGCCCCGGTCCCCGTGTGCTCGCACGCAGAAGTGAACGCATACGTAAGTCCCGCCCACATATGAAAACGGTGTTCAACCCACACATGTGAGGTGTCGCCGCGAACGTTAGAGCGAGAGCAATAATTCTAGCCCTAGACCTCCTCTGTAAAGCCTCGTACACACGGTCGGACTTCCATCTGACTTTTCCGTGGATTTTTGTCCGAACTGAATTGGCCGGGCACACCCATAGCATACACACCACAGGACTTTTCTGCATACTTTCCCAAAACTTTTTCCAACATCACGTGGTTTTTCTGCTCTTTACCGCCACCCTTTGGTCAACTTCTGCTATTATTGGTTGATTTTACCATTATTTGTTTTGTCCATCGGACAAAAGTCCGATGGTTTTCTGTACACACGGTCGGACTTTGCTCCATCTGACTTTTGTTGGCCAAAAGTTTGTCCGTTTGCAGACCCAACTTTTGTCCGATGAAAACCAAAAAAGTTTGTCCGATGGAGTGTACACGGGGTCGGATTTTTTGTCAAACTTGCTCAAAATTAAGTTTGTTGGCAAAAAGTCCGACCGTGTGTACGGGGCTTAACTCAAAACATGTAACCAGTAAAAAAAAATTAAGCGTCGCCTATGGGGATTTTTAAGTACCAAAGTTTGGCGCCATTCCATGAGCATGTGCAATTTTGAAGCGTGACATGTTAGGTATCTATTTACTCGGCGTAACTTCATATTTCACATTATGCAAAAAAATTGGGCTAACTACTGTTTTTTCGGTTTTTTTTAAAAGCATGAAACTGTTTTTTTCCCCAAAAAAATGTGTTTTAAAAATTGCTGCGCAAATACTATTCTCTAGGGTCTTTGCTAAAAAAACATATATAGTGTTTGGGCGTTCTATGTAATTTTCTAGCAAAAAAATGAGTATTTTTACATGTAGGAACAAAATGTCAGAATTGGCCCGGATGGGAAGTGGTTAGACAGGTATCTGCACCCCCCTCCCCCCTAAAGGTGTCAAATGTGACACCGGAGGGGGGGGGTTCTGAAAAGCGGAAGTTCCATTTTTGGGTGGAACTCCGCTTTAATGCAGATAAGGTGCTAAGTGAGTTAATTTACCGCCTTAATCAGCCACAGAACCTGTGTAATCAATATGTGTCTGGGTTTAAAGGGATGAGGTGGCAACCCTAGATGTGCTTGCAATCCCTGTTACTTTCAATGGCACCCAAATTGAGGCTACGAATCGCGGTAAAATCACGCAAACAAAATCACAGGGCGCCTATCGCCCACAGGCAGTGAGGAGACGACATATTGCCTCTCAGTCGCCTGTCAACCACCCTCTGAAAATTGATCCACTGTGAATTCATGGGGTTGGCAAATGTGAGGGAGCCCTAAGTGGACTGTAACAGGTCAATGGAAATGATTTCAACGTATTTAGGTATGTAAGGAAAACTCTGGAGGGCTGGTTTATATAAACACAAGGTGGCTATCCCTTTATACACAGCACTGCTTTATGGGGCAGCCTGCTCAGTCACGTGCTCCCCCCGCCCCCCCCCATTCCGCCGCAGTGGAGCACTCAGTGCGCACGCGCCGCTCTCTATTCTATTGCGGCTCAAGCCTCGCCGAGTCACAGACCCCGCCCTCAAAGCCCTAAGCGCGGATTGGCAGGTGTGAATGAATGAGAGACCACGCCCACCTTCTCCTCGCCTCTGTTAGGTCGATATGGTGTGTTGTCCTTCCCTGCCCCACGTGATTGACCGGCGAGGCTGAGGCCGCCATCTTGCTTGGGGCAGTTAAATGGCTCTGGGGGGAGGGGAGATTATTTCTTGGACTGAAGCGAGTGAAACAAGTGCAAGAGAGGAATAAAGTGCATAACACCTTATTATATGTGAGAAAGAACACAGCCGGTAAAGAAAGCAACAAGAAAGCTGGAGAATGATGTTGCAGGATGTAGCCAATGGTTTCCATCTATCCTTGCACCCTTTGTTCTGCAGTTTTTGATGAATTTATAAAAACTGAAGTACACGCGGAGCTGTTTCTGCCAGTTAGATTTAACCGCTTCAGCCCCGGAAGATTTACCCCCCTTCATGAGAAGGCCATTTTTTTGCAAAACGGCACTGCGTTGCGCTAACTTACAATTGCGCGGTCGTGCAAAGCTGTACCAAAATACAATTTCTGTCTTTTTTCCCCACAAATATAGCTTTCTTTTGGTGGCCTTTGATCAGCTCTGCGTTTTTTATTTTTTGCGCTATAAACAAAAAAAACCGCCAATTTGAACAAAAAACAATTTATTTTACTTTCTGCTATAAAACATATCCAATTAAAAAAAATGAATTTCTTCATCAGCTTAGCCCAATAAGAATTCTACCCCTTTTTCTTGGTTAAAAAAAATCACAATAAGCGTATATTGATTGGTTTGCGCAAAAGTTATAGGGTCTACAAACTATGGGGGATTTTTATTTACTTATTACTAGTAATGGCGGCGATCAGCGACTTTTAACGGTACTCCGACATTGCGGCGGACAAATCAGACACTAAGTGACACTTTTTGGGGACCAGTGACACCAATACAGTGATCAGTGCTAAAAAAAATATGCACTGTCACTGTACTACAGACACTGGCAGGGAAAGGGGTTAACGTCGGGGCAATCAAAGGGTTAAATATGTCCCAAGGGAGTGATTTCTAACTGTGGGGGGAGGTGCTTATACTGTGGGAAGACAGAGATCCGTGTTCCTGCTTAGCACAGGATCGCTGTCTTCCCTTGTCACAGAACAGCAATCTGCCTTGTTTACAAAGGCAGACCGGTGTTCTGCCTCTCTCTGGAACGATTGGTAGGTCCCAGCAGATATCAGGGCCGTCGGAACCGCAGATTGGCTCCTGCTGTGTCCAATCACAGCAGGAGCTAGTCGCCGGTGGAGCGCGTGCGTGCCGCATACCCAAAAGTAGAAAAAATTTACAGGTACGTGATTTCGCCTGTAGGAGCTGCCACCGCCCCGCAGTACATATACATGGGGTGGTCAGCAAGCGGTTAACCACTTAACCACTTAAGGACCGCCGCACGACGATATACGTCGACAGAATGGCACGGCTGGGCACAAGGGCGTACAGGTACGTCCCCTTTAAGATCCCAGCTGAGGGTCGCAACCCAGTCCAAAGCTCCATGACCGTGCCCGCGGAACCCGCGGACCCGATCGCCGCCGGTGTCCCGCGATCGGGTCACAGAGCTGAAGAACGGGGAGAGGTAAGTGTAAACAAACCTTTCCGCATTCTTCCTAGTGGCATGTAAGTGATCGTCTGTTCCCTGTCAAAGGGAACAGCGATCAGTGACTTGTCACGCCACACCCCCTACAGTAAGAATCACTCACTAGGGCACACGTAACCCCTACAGCGCCACCTAGAGGTTAACCCCTTCACTGCCAGTGTCATTTTCACAGTAATCAGTGCATATTTATAGCACTGATCGCTGTAAAAATGACAATGGTCGCAAAAATGTGTCAAAAGTATCCGATGTGTCCGCCATAATGTCACAGTCACGATAAAAATCGCAGATCGCCACCATTATTAGTAAAAAAAATTGTTATAAAAATTCCATAAAACTATCCCCTATTTTGAAGACACTATAACTTTTGCGCAAACCAATCACTATACGCTTATTGCGATTTTTTTTTTACCAAAAATATGTAGAAGAATACGTATCGGCCTAAACTGAGGAAAACATTTTTTTTTTAGATATTTTTTGGGGATATTTATCATAGCAAAAAGTAAAAAATATTGATTTTTTTTTTCAAAATTGTCGCTCTATTTTTGTTTATAGCGCAAAAAATAAAAACCGCAGAGGTGATCAAATACCACCAAAAAAAAGCTCTATTTGTGGGAAAAAAAGGACGTAAATTTTGTTCGGAAGCCACGTCGCACGACCGCGCAATTGTCAGTTAAAGCGACGCAGTGCCGAATCGCAAAAAGGGGCCTGGTCCTTTAGCAACAAAATGGTCCGGGGCTTAAGTGGTTAAAGACCAGGCATTTTCTTGCACTTTTTTGGAAAATATTTTTTTTTTGCTAGAAAACTAGTTAGAACCTCCAAAACATATATATATATTTTTTAAAGCAGAGGCCCTAGAGAATAAATTGGTGGGTTTTTAAAAATTTTAAGTCACACAGTATTTGCACAGCGGTTTTTCGAACACAATTTTTGGGAAAAAATACACTTTTTTAAAATTTTAATGCAAAAAAACACAATACATAAACCAATTTTTTTGTAAAATATAAAAGATGATGTCACACTGAGTGAATAGATACCAAGCATGTGCACGCCTGCACAAAATTAAATTTTTACGCTGTTGCTTTTAGTTTTTTTTTTTATTATTACTTTTATTGCTGTCACAAGGAATGTAAACATCGTTGATCTCCACTAAGCTGGCGGATGACAGATCTGTCTCTGCTCACTGAGCGGGGAGGGGCCTGTCGAGTGTCGCTGATTCCTATGGAGAGATCAGACAAAAACGGACAGCATCGGACACCGTCTTCATCAAATCTCATCCAATCCGATCTGCCATACGTCTGATTTTAACGGATCGGAGCGGATCAGATGTCAGCAGACATGGTCACCGCTGACATCCGTCACTCCATAGACTTGCATGGAGCGTCCCTTCAGGTCCACTGAAAAAACTGTCAAGCGGACCTGAATGGTCCACCCGTGTGAAAGGGGCCTTAAGCCCTGTACACACGATCGGATTTCCTATGGATTTTAAACCGATGTTTTTTTCCATCGGAAATCCGATGAAGCTGACTTCCATCAGTCTTGCCTACACACCATCAGTCAAAAAACCGACCGTTCCAAACGCCGAGACGTCCATCGGACTGTTTTCATCGGTAAAACCTATCGTATGTATGCGGCTTTACAGTTTGTTTTTGTTAGAAAGCAGCCAAGTAGAAACGCCTGTCCACTGCCAGCATGCTGTAGTTAGGAGGACTCTTGCTCTCTATATGGAAGCAGTGGTCTCTCTGCAGAGGTCTGCCATGCCCAGGTGTTGAATCAGAGAGTTCTAAAATCAACAGGGGGTGTGAGCTTTTCTGATTGGAGAGCTATAGGTCTAAAGCTGGCCATGCACCATAAAATTTTATTATTTAATTTTCTTTAGATTTACCTTCAACTTTGTAGTGCAAGGGCCTGCCTGATTGCATACAAATTGAAAGTGTTCAGGTTTGACCTCCTATTACATGGTTTTGGTAAATCTAAAGGAAAATTGTACAAGAAAATTGTATAATGTATGGCCAGCCTAACTCAGCTGAAGGCATGCTGCAGAGAGACTACTGCTTCCACATAGAGAGCAAGGGTCCTTCAAACTATAGCACGCTGGCAGGAATTTCCGCTCAGGCTTTGGCAGCCTTTGACAACCCAGACCCAACATCCCAGGTCCTTTAGCATTGTTTTCCACTAATAGCACCAGATTCTGGTCCCATGTACATGAAGACTGTCCCCAGGTGTCCTGATGGCAGCAGGATTGTAAGACCTTCAGTCTGAGGATATCAAGGCAACCAATAAAAAACTGGTGGTGCCATACATTAGGAGAAGTTTGATAGAGTCCACCACTTAGACTTAGTAGGCATCTGCGATTTACACCAGGGGGCGCATAAATACGAACACCTGACATACGAACCCCTCCTACTTACGAACCGGGCGCTGCGGGGACCCTCTGCCGTTCTGCGTGGTCCATCTGCTGTTCTGCACATGTGCTGCCAGACGGAGCCTCAGGAAATTTTGGAAATGTCCGTAATTGGCCGCGCATGCGCAGAACGGCATTCGATGGAACATCGGAAAATATCGGAAATGTCCGCAATTGTTGTTCTGCGCATGCGCGGCCGACTTACGAACATTTCCAAAATAACAAACAGGAGGAAAATCCCTAACAGGTTCGTTACCCTGGGACCCCCTGTAAGGGGAAGACTGGCATTGGGGCACATGATGAAAGGGGAACATAGGGGTCCATGGGGATTCAGGGGCATGTTGGTACAAATTATAAAAGGAAAGAGAAACAGGCCATGGGGGGTGCAAATAGAAATGAAGAATCTCTAGGACATATGGTGGCAAATATGATAAAGGAGAAGATGGAGGGGCATGGGGGAACATATAAACCCTGAGGATTTTAGGGGCATAGTGGTACAAATGATAAACAAGAAGACAAAGGGGTATGAGGGTATAAATACTGTAAATTGAAGAAGAGAGGAGCGCGGTGACACATGATAGGAAGGAAAAACAGAAAGGACATAGGGGCAAAAATAAACCCTGATGACTCTGGTTTAAGGTAGTACAAATAATAAAAGGGCAGACAGAGAGGGCATGGGGCACATGTAAACCATGAGGATTCAGTTCAGTGGTGGCACATGGTCAATGGAAGGAACGGTGCCCCATCATTGGTGTCAATGGGAGGAATAGTGCTGCATCATTGGTGTCAATGGGAGGAATAGTGCTCCATTATTGGTGTCAATGGAAGGAATGGTGCCCCATCATTTGTGTCAGAGGGAGGAATAGTGCTCCATTATTGGTGTCAATGGAAGGAATGGTGTCCCATCATTTGTGTCAGAGGGAGGAATAGTGCCCCATGAATGGTGTCAATGGGAGGAACAGTCCCCATCATTGGTGATAACTGGAGGAATAGTGTTCCCATCACTGGTATCAATGAAAGTGCCCCACATTGGTGTCATGGGAAGGAACAGTGCCCCATCATTGGTGTCAGTGGGCAGAATAGTGCCCCATCGATGGTGTCAGTGGGAGGAACAGTGCCCTATTGTCAGTGTCAGTAGAAGGAACAGTGCCCCATTATTGGTGGCAGTGGGAGGAATAGTGCCCCATTATTGGTGTCAATGGGAAGAATGGTTCCCCATCATTGGAATCCGTGGGAGAAATAGTGCCTCATCATTGATGTCAGTGTCAGAAATAGTACCCCGTCATTGGTGTCAGTTGGAGAATTAGTTCCACATCTCTGGTGTCAGTTTGAGGAATAGTATCCCATTGTTGTTGTCAGTGGAAGGAATTGTGACTCGTATCAGTGGAAGAAATAGTGCCCCAAGGGTCAGATAAAAGCAAGCAAAGGGCAACATCTGGCCCACGGGCCGCCGTTTGGAGACCCCTGATCTAGCACAAACTAGAAAATTGCTCATGGCGCACACAATAAAGCCTAAGCACTGTAACCCAGGGAAGCACACATAGTACAGACAATCATTAGTGGGCATCTAGAATTAAGTGGGGTACACACTATAAGAACATCGGGCGAACGCTCATCCGACTTTCCTCGTTGTTTCACAACAAGTCGGAACCAATAAAGGAAAATTAGTACGAAAATTCTTGGATGACAAAGGATTATTTTTTTTTGTTGTTTATTGTTTCTGATTATGCGCAGTCTTAAGTTTATGAGTTTTCTTGTACGAAAACGGTACACATTAAACGAAAATCGTTCATTCTGTTCCCGTACGAGAATTTTTTTGGAGTTCGTCCCTTTGGAAAGTTTCGTTCAGAAGGTCGGTCTCGGCTGTAGAAAGCAGAGGTGGGGGACTTGAGTCACATGACTTGACTTAAGTCAGACTTGAGTCACCTGTTTTAGGACATGCGACTTGCTTGACAGAATTCAATAAATGACTCGACTTGACTTTGACTTGTCACTAATGACTTGTGACTTGACTTTGACTTGGGCTATATGACTTGCAATGACTTGGCACCACTAACACTAACCGCAAGCCGCCGTCTGCCGACCTGATCAGCGTGTCATGCAGACAGACGGCGGCCATTGCAGTGTTCAAAAGCCGCGCCTCCTCGTCTGTGATAGGCGGAACACTCAATTTCACAGCAGGCAGTGTTCAGCCTATCACGGACATCCTCTTATCCTCGTCTGTGTTATGAGGATGAGCGGATGTCCATGATAGGCGGAACACTGAATGCTGGGAAATTGAGTGTTCCGCCTATCACAGACGAGGAGGAGGCGCGGCTTTAGAATACTGGAATGGCCGCCGGGATGCCGCCGATCAGGTACACGGCTGACAGGAACGGTGAAGCATGGGCACAGTGAGACACGGGCACAGTGAGCCATTGGGCACAGTGAGGCATTGGGCACAGTGAGGCACAGTGAGGCATGTGCACATAACCAATATTATGTATTGTTATCCCTCCTATTATTTTTATACAGTATGGGGTAGATCAGTATTTTGACTTGATTTGTGACTTGACCAAAATAAATGACTTGACTTGATTGACTTCTAGCAGGGACTCGACTTGACTTGCTTGCTTTTCGTCACAGTAACTTGGGACTTGCTTGAGACTTGAAGGTTAAGACTTGAGACTTGCTTGTGACTTGCACATGTGTGACTTACTCCCATGTCTGGTAGAAAGTTGTGACACACTATACAAAAATCGTACGATCGTTCCTCGGATGAAAATGTTTGCCCGATTTTCGTGTGCACGAGACTTTAGTCCCTGAGGGCTAAAACATAAAAAGAAGGTGTAGCGGGGTCTCCTTTAAGGCCCCCGGGACTACGTTACCCAGAACCCCGTTCGGCACCCAGGGTGCATTCAGCCACCTTAGAGACTGATGGGAGGGGCTATATAAGAGGAGGGCGAGGCTGAGCTTGGCCTCTTTGGGACACCGCGCTGCTATCAACAGGTCTTCCTGTGTGGATCTGCTGCAGTGCAGGGCCTGAAGCCTGGGCCTTGCACAACTTCCAGAGAGCCTTCCACCCCACTGCGGAACCTGGGTGACACCTGACTTCGCTGACTACTTACATCAGTTGGATCGGAGACCCAACCGTTGCAGACGCTGTGTGTGTAGACACAGTAGGTGGAAGTCCCGGACTGGGATCGCGTCCGGAGTGGTGAGCGAGCACCTGCTCAATCCTATAGGCTGTACTGTTGTTAGGCCTAGAGACTGCCTTGGCCCACGGCCTTTATTTACTGTTCCACTGGAAACTTGTGGTGGAACTGAGTTGAGTTAGTCTCCGGTGAAGTGTTCTTTATTGTCTACCCCTTTGGATTACAAATACTGTTCCTGTTGTGCACCACCAGTCAAGTTCCATGCGAAGAAATCGTTCTGGTAGAGACTGAGTTAAATCTGAGTCAGGCCTGACCAGGAGTTAGAACTTTTTGTTGCTGCGCCATAAGGGCGCATGGATAGAGATAGCTGCACTAGAAGGGAAATAGCCTGCATTATCAGGGTGTACTATATTTTCTGCTGTAGGGCTCTGCAGACATATATGTGTTATGTATTAACCTTGTGCCTTTTACCCAAAGTAAAAAAAAAAACGTTATACTTCATCACTTGCTATCAGTGTGTTATCATTATGCAAAGAGGTTACCCTTACAATACAGATAGATTGTGATACAAGACAATCCCTAGACTAACTGTGCCAGAGTGGGTCGAGTAGATTGACCGGGGTTGGCGGTGCTGTATTCAGGGCCTGCAAACAAATCCGAAAAACAGAAATTTTTTTTCAAAGAAATTCAGCGTGCCGATTTTATAACAAAAAAATGTCAACTTCACACTCTCAATCATGAAAAGGATTTTTTTATAAAGTAAATGTTTTAAATTACTTGAGTAGTAGTGAGAAATTAACATCCTGCACTCACACCCTCTGATCAGCCCCAATTCAACTGCTCATCTGTCCCACCACTGTACCACCCTACTCTTCTGTCCCGCCACTGTAACCCCCTGCACATCTGTCCCACCACTGTACCCCCCTGCACATCTGCCCCACCACTGTACCCCCCTGCACATCTGCCCCACCACTGTACCACCCTACTCTTCTGTCCCGCCACTGTAACCCCCTGTACATCTGCCCCACCACTGTAACCCCCTGTACATCTGCCCCACCACTGTAACCCCCTGTACATCTGTCCCACCACTGTAACCCCTGTACATCTGCCCCACCACTGTAACCCCTGTACATCTGCCCCACCACTGTAACCCCCTGTATATCTGCCCCACCACTGTAACGCCCTGTACATCTGTCCCACCACTGTACCCCCCTGCACATCTGCCCCACCACTGTAACCCCTGTACATCTGCCCCACCACTGTACCCCCCTGCACATCTGTCCCACCACTGTAACCCCCTGTACATTTGCCCCACCACTGTACCCCCCTGTACATCTGTCCCACCACTGTAACCCCCTGTACATCTGTCCCACCACTGTAAACCCCTGTACATCTGCCCCACCACTGTAACCCCTGTACATCTGCCCCACCACTGTACAACCCTACTCTTCTGTCCCACCACTGTAACCCCCTTCACATCTGCCCCACCACTGTAACCCCTGTACATCTGCCCCACCACTGCACCACCCTACTCTTCTGTCCCACCACTGTAACCCCTTGCACATCTGCCCCACCACTGTAACCCCCTGCACATCTGCCCCACCACTGTAACCCCCTGTACATCTGCCCCACCACTGTAACCCCTGTACATCTGCCCCACCACTGTACCACCCTACTCTTCTGTCCCACCACTGTAACCCCTTGCACATCTGCCCCACCACTGTAACCCCTTGCACATCTGCCCCACCACTGTAACCCCCTGCACATCTGCCCCACCACTGTAACCCCCTGCACATCTGCCCCACCACTGTAACCACCTGCTCATGTGTCCCACCACTGTAACCCCCTGTACATCTGCCCCACCACTATACCACCCTACTCTTCTGTCCCACCACTGTAACCCCCTACTCATCTGCCCAACCAATGTACCCGCTTTCTCATCTGCCCCACCACTGTAACCCCCTGCACATCTGCCCCACCAATGTACCCCCTGCACAACTGCCCCACCACTGTAACCCCCTGCACATCTGCCCGGCCACTGTAACCCCCTGTACATCTGCTCCACCGCTGTACCCTCCTGCTCTTCTGTCCCACCTCTAAACCCCTCCTGCTAATTTTCCTCACTGCTGTACCCTCCTGCTCATCTGCTCCACCGATGTACCCTCTTCTTATCTATGATATTCAGAGTGGTAAAGGGAAGCAGAGATGAGACACATCTACCTGTCCTGGCACACTCATCCTGCTGATACACCCCTTGCATCCAGCCCACATGCTTGTATGTGATGTATGTGATGTCACATACAAGTATCTGGAATAGATGCGCAATGAAGAGCTCAGATCAGGGGCATTTTCTGAAAGCAGTGGGCCTGTGTGCAGGATCATAGGTTGGGCCCCCCCAGCTGAGAAAAAGTGTGGCGCGAGATTTTCATTGTGCTGAATACTGGCTGTGGCTTAAAGGGACACAGAGTGCCGGGGTTCAGTAGTAAAGTGACGCAAAGGTTCAGGAATAATTTCAACAAAATTCCCAGAAGCTCAACAGTAATTCCACAAACTGTCACCTGATTGTGGTTTTCTCAAATCAGAGTGAAATCCCTTCTTTCTGAGATTGGTAGTGGCAACCAAGTGAGTCATCTTCCTCCAGATGGCGGACGGGGCTAGCAGGACTGTGATTGGCTTTAGCAATGGCCAATGACAGTCCTCCTCCTGGAAACAGGGACCCCAGCCAAACTGCACCAAATCTCTTCCCCATCACAAAGTTAGAGAACCAAACAATGTTTCCCATCTTTTACAATATGTGGGGGCGCAGTGCCTCCCCCTAAGTGCAGGTGTGGCGTGGGGAATTCTGAAATTGGAATGCATTAGTGTCTCACTGACACTTCCCTGTGAGGGAATAGTGCCCCATCATTGGTGTCAATGGAAAGAATAGTGCCTTATTACTGGTGTCTGTGGGAGGAACAGTGCCCCATCGGTGGTGTCAGTGGGAGGAATAGTGCCCCATTGTTGAATAGTGCCCCATGATTGGTGTCAGTGGGAGGAATAGTACTTAATCATTGTTGTCAGTAAAAGGAGTAATGTCCCATCGTTGGTATTAGTGAAAAGGAATAGTGCCCCATCGTTGTTGTCAGTAAAAGGAATAATGCCCCATTGTTGGTATTAGTGAAAAGGAATAGTGCCCCATCATTGGTGTCAGTGGACGGAAAAGTGCCTCATTGTTGGTATCAGTGGGAGGTATAGTGCCCCATCATTGGTGTCAGTGGGAGGCATAGTGCCCCGTGGTTGGTGTCAGTGGATGGATTGGTGCCTTATAGTTGGTGTCAGTGGATGGAATGGTGCCTCATTGTTGGTGTCAGTGGATGGAATGGTGCCTTATAGTTGGTGTCAGTGGATGGAATGGTGCCTTATAGTTGGTGTCAGTGGATGGATGTCAGGGCTGGGCTCAGCCCTTCCTTCTCTGTGCTGGCAGCTCAGCTGTCAGCTAATTGCCAGCTTCCTTCTCTCCACAGTGATCCACCTGTTGATGATCCGCTCGTCAGCTCTGCCTACTTAAGGACTTCCAGTTCATTTTCTCTTTGCCTTCGCCTGTGTTAACATCACAAGAGACTTTCGCCTGCGTTCCAGTTGAAGACCTGCCTGACTGTTGTCCCCTCTGGCTACGGATCTTGTTTGCTGTTCTATTACCTTTATCGCTGGCTTTTGGACTTTGGCTTGGCCGACTACCCGATCCGGTTACTGAACTCTGCCTATGTTTTGACTACGCTTACTCTGTTTACCTTTTTATTATTTATTATTAAACTAGTGTATTTAACTGTACTTCTGTCTCGGTCTGTATCATGGTTTCTGACAGTAGGCGAAGGCCATGAATTCAGAAGGTGCAGCCAATCCACTTGTTAATAATTGTCTTTCCAGATTGGATGACCTGGATCACCGCATGGATCAGTTTGCCACGGCGATACAGACGCTCCTGAGTCGCACGGCTCGTCTAGAGTCTCCCACTGTGGCCGCTCCGGTAGGCCCTGTGCAGGCACCCGCCTCGAGTATTATCTCTATTAGAGGTATGTCTGGTTCCGCCCCGCTTCCCCAGCGATTTGGGGCCGATCCAATCCAATGCAGAGGTTTTCTCAACCAGGTTGAGATATATTTTGAGATGCTGCCCCAGGCGTTTCCTACGGACAGAAGCAAAGTAGGTTTCGTGATATCTTTGCTTTCTGAGAGAGCCTTGGCCTGGGAAAACCCTCTACGGGAGACGCAAAAACCCGTGGTCCTGAGTTACCCAGAATTTGTAGCTTCCTTCAAAAGGGTATTTGACGTTCCCGTACGCTCCGCTTCTGCTGCCAAGAGCCTCATGTCCATCAAACAGAGTATGAGAACTGTTGCAGATTACGCCATTGAATTCCGTACTCTGGCAGCAGAGGTTGTGTCACGTACCTGAAGGGAGACTGAAGTAATGAGGTCGGCCTCTCTTGTATCTCCAGCCCTGGTCCCGCTGGAGGTGGAACAGGGGGAACCGAGGGACAGGAGGAACACGAGTGCCTGCAGATTTAGACCCGGAAACCTGCAGCAGGGGGTGCGAGCCTGGATGAGCTGGAGGACCATCAGATCACGGAAGGCAGCTGTGCACCAAGGATCAGCCGGGGTTAAAGAGGCACTCCGCTGGAATAGTGGCACTGGAACGTCAGATGATGTTAAGTCCCTGGAAGACTTGCAGCAGGAAGTTGCAGAGAGTCGCAGGACTGAAGTCGCAGACACTCAGAGGTTGAAGCGGAGCGACACAGGAAGCAGATGCAAGGATACAAGTGTAGCCGGGTCAGGTAACAGGCGGGCAGCGAAGTACAAGGCAGCAGGCAGAAGCAGGATCAAATGGGTAGCCAGGACCAGGAGCCAGTAATCAGAACAGAGCAGAGCCCAGAAGCAGGGTCAAGGCAAGCCAGGTTCAGCAACAAGCTGGATCAAATTTTCCTCCACTTCCAAGATGGAGTTGGTTCCGGTTCCTGTGATTCCTCCTGATCGTATTCTGGCTACAGTTTGCACCAGTCTCACTTCTCCTTTGGGTGACAAAATTCTGGCTGCTCAGGTCGATGCCCCTCCTGAGAAACCTTGTGACCGCTGCTTTGTTCCTGAGAGTCTCCGTACTGCCGTGCTCCAGACTTCCCATTCTCCCAAGGCTGCTGGCCACCCTGGGAAGGATCAACTCTTTTGGGCCATTTCCCAACAATTCTGGTGGCCTAGTCTACGTGCCGATGTAGCCGCCTTTGTAGCTGCCTGTTCCGTGTGTGCTCAGAGTAAGACACCACGACACCTTCCAGTGGGCCTCCTACAACCCATACTCAATGGAGAGAGGCCCTGGACCCACCTGTCTATGGATTTCATTGTGGAGTTACCCAACTCCCAGGGCAACACAGTTATCCTTATGGTGGTAGACCGGTTCTCGAAAATGTCTCACTGTATTCCACTTAAGAAGTTGCCTACGTCTAAGGAACTGGCTTCCATTTTTGCTCAGGAGATCTTTCGTTTACATGGCCTACCCAAGGTCATTGTCTCTGACAGGGGAAGTCAGTTTGTGTCCCGGTTCTGGCGAGCCTTTTGTGCACAGTTGGGAATTCAGCTTGCTTTCTCCTCTGCGTATCACCCACAGTCTAATGGGGCCACAGAACGAGCCAATCAGTCCTTGGAGCAATTCCTGCGTTGCTATATTTCTGACCATCACAACAACTGGTCAGGCCTTGCTCTGAATTCTGCTTCCCGTTTGTCCCCGTTTATGGCGAATTATGGTTTCCAACCCTCCATGTTGCCTGACTCATTTGTTCCTCTGAGTATTCCTGCGTTAGAGGAACATCTCCGTGGTCTTCGTTCCACTTGGGTACAAGTCCAGGTGGCTTTGCGACAGGCTAACGAGAGGTATAGACTCCATGCTGACCGCAGACGCCTGCCTGTGCCTTCCTACCAGGTCGGGGACAGGGTCTGGCTGTCATCTCGCAACCTCCGACTTCGTGTTCCTTCTCTGAAGTTCGCACCTCGGTTTATTGGGCCTTTCCGTATCCTTCGCAGGATAAACCCAGTGGCTTATGCATTGGACCTTCTTTCCAATACGCAAATCTCTAATGTGTTTCATGTCTCCTTATTGAAACCTTTGGTCTGCAACCGTTTTACCACCTCGGTGCCATGTCCTCACCCTATACAGGTTGAGAACCATGAGGAGTATAAAGTACAGTCCATTGTTGACTCCCGTAGGTTTCATGGGCGCATTCAGTACCTGGTACATTGGAAGGGGTACGGTCCGGAGGAACGCTCTTGGGTCCCATCCTCGGACTAACATGCCCCTGTCCTCCTCCGTGATTTCCATAGACATTTTCCCCTCAAGCCTGGAAGTCCTCCGAGGGGGAGGAGTCATTGAGGAGGGGGTACTGTCAGGGCTGGGTTCAGCCCTTCCTTCTCTGTGCTGGCAGCTCAGCTGTCAGCTAATTGCCAGCTTCCTTCTCTCCACAGTAATACACCTGTTGATGATCCGCTCGTCAGCTCTGCCTACTTAAGGACTTAAAGCGGTTGTAAATCCAGACAAAAATTATTTTTTTTTCAAATCACCTGCAAGAAAAAGCCATAATGAGCTAGTATGACTAGCATACTAGCTCATTATGAATCACTTACCTTAGATCGGGACCCCCGAAGCCATCCTCGTCCCCCGCTCCTACCGCAGCCATCGCTCCTCAGATACCCGGACGTTACTTCCGGGTATCGCCGCTCCAGCCAATCACAGCGCCGCTCCGGCGCTGTGATTGGCCGGAGCAGCGAAGACGTCATTCCGCGCATGCCCGCTGGAGCTTTGTATTCCGGCAGCGCCGGAATTCTGAATGGGATTAACCCTGTGAATGCACCGTTGTCTACGGCGCGCATGCGCCGTAGACATCGGTGCATGTCTTTTTTTTGCAAATATCTCCTAAACCGTGTAGGTTTAGGAGATATTTCTTTTACCTACAGGTAAGCCTTAGTATAGGCTTACCTGTAGGTAAAAGTAAAAAAAAAGACTATACAACCGCTTTAAAGTTCATTTGCTCTTTGCCTTCGCCTGTGTTAACATCACAAGAGACTTTCTCCTGCGTTCCAGTTGAAAACCTGCCTGACTGTTGTCCCCTCTGACTACGGATCCTGTTTGCTGTTCTATTACCTTTATCGCTGGCTCTTGGACTTTGGCTTGGCCGACTACCCGATCCGGTTACTAAACTCTGGCTATGTTTTGACTGCGCTTACTCTGTTTACCTTTTTATTATTAAACTAGTGTGATTTAACTGTACTTCTGTCTCGGTCTGATTCATGGTTTCTGACAATGGAATGGTGCCTTATAGTTGGTGTCAGTGGATGGTATGGTGCCTCATTGTTGGTGTCAGTGGATGGAATGGTGCCTAATTGTTGGTGTCAGTGAATGGAATGGTGCCTCATAGTTGGTGTCAGTGGATGGAATGGTGCCTCATAGTTGGTGTCAGTAGATGGAATGGTGCCTCATTGTTGGTGTCAGTGGATGGAATGGTGCCTCATTGTTGGTGTCGGTGGATGGAATGGTGCCTCATAGTTGGTGTCGGTGGATGGAATGGTGCCTCATTGTTGGTGTCAGTGGATGGTATGGTGCCTCATAGTTGGTGTCAGTGGATGGAATGGTGCCTCATTGTTGGTGTCAGTGGATGGTATGGTGCCTCATAGTTGGTGTCAGTGGATGGAATGGTGCCTCATTGTTGGTGTCAGTGAATGGAATGGTGCCTCATAGTTGGTGTCAGTGGATGGAATGGTGCCTCATAGTTGGTGTCAGTGGATGGAATGGTGCCTCATTGTTGGTGTCAGTGGATGGAATGGTGCCTCATTGTTGGTGTCGGTGGATGGAATGGTGCCTCATTGTTGGTGTCAGTGGATGGAATGGTGCCTCATTGTTGGTGTCGGTGGATGGAATGGTGCCTCATAGTTGGTGTCGGTGGATGGAATGGTGCCTCATTGTTGGTGTCAGTGGATGGTATGGTGCCTCATAGTTGGTGTCTAGTGGATGGAATGGTGCCTCATTGTTGGTGTCAGTGGATGGTATGGTGCCTCATAGTTGGTGTCAGTGGATGGAATGGTGCCTCATTGTTGGTGTCAGTGAATGGAATGGTGCCTCATAGTTGGTGTCAGTGGATGGAATGGTGCCTCATAGTTGGTGTCGGTGGATGGAATGGTGCCTCATAGTTGGTGTCGGTGGATGGAATGGTGCCTCATTGTTGGTGTCGGTGGATGGAATGGTGCCTCATAGTTGGTGTCGGTGGATGGAATGGTGCCTCATAGTTGGTGTCGGTGGATGGAATGGTGCCTCATAGTTGGTGTCGGTGGATGGAATGGTGCCTCATAGTTGATGTCAGTGAAAGGAATGGTGCCTCATAGTTGGTGTCGGTGGATGGAATGGTGCCTCATAGTTGGTGTCGGTGGATGGAATGGTGCCTCATAGTTGGTGTCGGTGGATGGAATGGTGCCTCATAGTTGGTGTCGGTGGATGGAATGGTGCCTCATAGTTGGTGTCGGTGGATGGAATGGTGCCTCATTGTTGGTGTCAGTGGATGGTATGGTGCCTCATAGTTGGTGTCAGTGGATGGAATGGTGCCTCATAGTTGGTGTCGGTGGATGGAATGGTGCCTCATAGTTGGTGTCGGTGAATGGAATGGTGCCTCATAGTTGGTGTCGGTGGATGGAATGGTGCCTCATAGTTGGTGTCGGTGGATGGAATGGTGCCTCATAGTTGGTGTCAGTGAATGGAATGGTGCCTCATAGTTGGTGTCGGTGGATGGAATGGTGCCTCATAGTTGGTGTCGGTGGATGGAATGGTGCCTCATAGTTGGTGTCGGTGGATGGAATGGTGCCTCATAGTTGGTGTCGGTGGATGGAATGGTGCCTCATAGTTGGTGTCGGTGGATGGAATGGTGCCTCATAGTTGGTGTCAGTGGAAGGAATGGTGCCTCATAGTTGGTGTCAGTGGATGGAATGGTGCCTCATAGTTGGTGTCGGTGGATGGAATGGTGCCTCATAGTTGGTGTCAGTGGATGGAATGGTGCCTCATAGTTGGTGTCAGTGGATGGAATGGTGCCTCATAGTTGGTGTCGGTGGATGGAATGGTGCCTCATAGTTGGTGTCAGTGGATGGAATGGTGCCTCATAGTTGGTGTCAGTGGATGGAATGGTGCCTCATAGTTGGTGTCGGTGGATGGAATGGTGCCTCATAGTTGGTGTCGGTGGATGGAATGGTGCCTCATAGTTGGTGTCAGTGGATGGAATGGTGCCTCATAGTTGGTGTCAGTGGATGGAATGGTGCCTCATAGTTGGTGTCAGTGGATGGAATGGTGCCTCATAGTTGGTGTCAGTGAAAGGAATGGTGCCTCATAGTTGGTGTCAGTGGATGGAATGGTGCCTCATAGTTGGTGTCAGTGAAAGGAATGGTGCCTCATAGTTGGTGTCAGTGGATGGTATGGTGCCTCATAGTTGGTGTCAGTGGATGGAATGGTGCCTCATTGTTGGTGTCAGTGGATGGAATGGTGCCTCATAGTTGGTGTCGGTGGATGGAATGGTGCCTCATAGTTGGTGTCAGTGGATGGAATGGTGCCTCATAGTTGGTGTCGGTGGATGGAATGGTGCCTCATAGTTGGTGTCAGTGGATGGAATGGTGCCTCATAGTTGGTGTCGGTGGATGGAATGGTGCCTCATAGTTGGTGTCGGTGGATGGAATGGTGCCTCATAGTTGGTGTCAGTGGAAGGAATGGTGCCTCATAGTTGGTGTCAGTGGATGGAATGGTGCCTCATAGTTGGTGTCAGTGGATGGAATGGTGCCTCATTGTTGGTGTCGGTGAATGGAATGGTGCCTCATAGTTGGTGTCGGTGGATGGAATGGTGCCTCATAGTTGGTGTCAGTGGATGGAATGGTGCCTCATTGTTGGTGTCGGTGAATGGAATGGTGCCTCATAGTTGGTGTCAGTGGATGGAATGGTGCCTCATTGTTGGTGTCAGTGGATGGAATGGTGCCTCATAGTTGGTGTCAGTGGATGGAATGGTGCCTCATTGTTGGTGTCGGTGAATGGAATGGTGCCTCATAGTTGGTGTCGGTGGATGGAATGGTGCCTCATTGTTGGTGTCGGTGAATGGAATGGTGCCTCATAGTTGGTGTCGGTGGATGGAATGGTGCCTCATAGTTGGTGTCAGTGGATGGAATGGTGCCTCATTGTTGGTGTCGGTGGATGGAATGGTGCCTCATAGTTGGTGTCAGTGGATGGAATGGTGCCTCATAGTTGGTGTCAGTGGATGGAATGGTGCCTCATAGTTGGTGTCGGTGGATGGAATGGTGCCTCATAGTTGGTGTCAGTGGAAGGGCCAGCGCTCCAAGGGCCGGATAAAGACAAGCATCGGGCTGCATTGGGCCCACACTTTGGCGCACTGAGGGGCTATTTAGAATGAATGGTACTACAATGCACCAGGCATGTAACATGCATTAACACACACGTGTTCTCACAACATATAGATGTAAGTAGGCCGTTGATGTCTCACATCCAGCAGCTTTAGGCTGGCCATACATTATACAATTTCCTTTCGATTTATTAGAACCGTAAGCAAACCTTTCTATGTGTATACAATCAGGCAGGCCCTTGCATTACATAATTGAAGGGAAATCTAAATGAAATTGAATAGGAGAATTGTATAATGTATGGCCAGCCAATGATCTGTCATCTCCCGTGTGCGGTGACTTGATCCATCGCTCTGTAAATAAAGACATCTCAATATCCTGAACGTTTCCCTGTCACATCCTCTGCAGCCAATCACCATCAGGCACTTCTTGTCCTCAGCTCTGTTTTATTTATAAATCAGCCCGCCTAGTGAACCTGCCATTCATGGTTGGCTGCCCACCAAAGCCGGGCACTGTGCCCTTTTCCAACATGGCCGCTCCTTTCAGCCCTGTCCCCATGGTAACCGTTCCTCGGCTCCTTCTTCTCAATAGAAACACCGGTTGCGGCGATGGCGTGATGACGTCCCGTCGCCAGAAGCCGCGTTCGCCATATATAATGTGGAGGGGGGAGGGGTGAACGGGTTAGTTGAGCATTGGAGGCGGCCGGGAAGGGCTGCGGGTTTGGTGGAGAGCGCAGAGCGGAGACTGCGGGAGGACAGGAGGAGGAGGAGCACTTTAGCAGGTACTGCACGGTGGTGGATCGGCAGGGCGGCCGGCAGGGGGAGCAAGTGTGTGAGAAGTGGGGGAGACTGGGCAGTCATTGAATGAAGTGGGCGGGCTGTGGGAGGCGCAGAAGGGACAAAGGGGCCTGATAGCAGCGAGGAGCTCCAGGTAATGGGGTGCGGGGGCCAATCAGTGCCAGCCTGGGGTGGCAGGGCATCCTCTGTGCTTGTGGTCGGGGGCATGGGCTGGTAGGGGCAGGTGATGGATTGGTCATCATTAGTCTGGATCTCCCCTCTCTATGGGGCAGATGGGACCTGCTGATGATCAGGACACTCATGGGGGGGGGGGATGCTTTAGTTTTGTGATGGGACTTTCTGGAGTAAATCAGGACTTTGTGTTCAGGATGGCTGGAAATGAGAACATTTTTCATCTAGTATGATAAGAAAATCTTCACACAGAGAACTGGTGGTTGGTGGGCATGTGGTGGTCGGTGGGCATGTGCGTGTCCTGATGGTTGGTGGGCATGTGTGGTAGAGTTGCCACCTCATCCCTTTAAACCCAAACACAACTGAATTACACAGGTTCTGAGGCTAATTAAATGCAGATAAGGCGCCAAGTGAGTTTAATGATCACCTTAATCAGCCACAGAACCTGTGTAATTAATATGTGTTCGGTTTTAAAGGGATGAGGTGGCAACCCTAATGTGGTGGTCTCGGTGGTTGCTGGGCATGTGGTCTCGGTGGTTGGTGGGCATTCGGTGGTTGGTGGGCATTCGGTGGTTGGTGGGCATTCGGTGGTTGGTGGGCATTCGGTGGTTGGTGGGCATTCGGTGGTTGGTGGGCATTCGGTGGTTGGTGGTCCTGATGGTTGTTGGTCTCGGTGGTTGGTGGGCATGTGGTGGTCTCGGTGGTTGGTGGGCATGTGGTGGTCTCGGTGGTTGGTGGGCATGTGGTGGTCTCGGTGGTTGGTGGGCATGTGGTGGTCCTGATGGTTGGTGGGCATGTGGTGGTCCTGATGGTTGGTGGGCATGTGGTGATCTCGGTGGTTGATGGGCATGTGGTGGTCACAGTGACTTTCCTTGGACCCTGTGCTTCTAATTGGCCGGTTGAGTAGAACGGGTCAGAAAATGTTCCCCCAAATCTACATTGCCGGACATGGGTAAGATCGGATGTGGTTGTGGGCACACAATGTGGGGAGGCTCGTGATTAAGGGACGTGTAATTTGGTTTTGTGATTGGATGCTCCTAAGTAAACTAAGATGCTATGTTCAAGTTGGCTGCAATTAATCAGATTTTTCATCCAGTACAATAAAAAAAAACATGAATTGTGGTTCTCGCGGAGCACTGATGGGGTATTGATGGACATGTAGTAGTCACAGTGACATTGGTTGGACCCTGTGCTTCTGATTGGGCGGTTGGGTAGAACGGGTCAGAAAATGTCCCCCAAATCTACATTGCCCTCTTCATGGGTAAGATCGGAGGTGGTGATGGGCCCACAATGTGGGGACGCTCATGGTTAAGGGATGTGTGATTGGATGTACCTAAATAAACCAAGACGCTGTTGAAGTTGGCTGCAATTGATCAGATTTTTTATCCAGTACAATAAAAGTGGTGTTTATCGCGGAACACTGATGGGGTCTCGTGGTTGCTGGAAATGTGTTGGTCTTGGTGGTTGGGGTGCATGTGGTGGTCTTTTCTTGGAGCCTGGGATTGTAATTGGGCAGTTGTGTAGAAAAGGTCAGAAAATGCCCTCCAAGTCTACATTACTCTGTTCACGGGGGATGATCTGACAGGGTGGTGGGTATAAACCCACGGTTGAGGGATCTGTAATTGGTTTTGTGATGAGACGTCCCTGAGAAAACCAGGATGACATGTTCTGGTTGGCTGTAAACAAGCAGAGTTCTCATCTAGTGCAGTTAAAAAATGTGAGCAGTGTTTCTCATGGAGTAGTGGCTGGTGGACATGTAATAGTCACAGTGACATTGGTTGGACCCTGTGCTTCTAATTGGGCGGTTGGGTAGAACAGGTCAGAAAATGTCCCCCAAATCTACATTGCCCTCTTTGTGGGTAAGATCAGACATGGTGATTGGCACACAATGTGGGGAGGCTCATGATTAAGGGATGTGTATTTGGTTTTGTGATTGGATGTTCCTAAGCAAAATAGAATGTTATGTTGAAGTTGGCTGCAATTGACCAGATTTTTCAGCATGTACAATAAAATACATAAGAGGTGTTTCTCGCGGAGCACGGATGGGGGCCTTGGTTGTTGGTGGACATGTGGTGGCCACGGTGTCTTTTCTAGGAGCCTGGGATTCTAATTGGGCAGTTGTGTAGAACATGTCACAAAATGCCGTCCAAGTCTACGTGACTCTGTTCACGGGAGAAGAGCTGACAGGGTGGTGGGTACACTTATGGTTGAGGGATCTGATCTGTAATTTGGTTTTGTGATGAGACGTTCCTGAGAAAACCAGGACGACATATTCTGGTTGACTGTAAACGAGCAGAGTTCTCATCTAGTGCGATTTTAAAAATGTAAGTAGTGTTTCTCGTGGAGCACTGAGTAGTGAGTGGTGGGCATGTAAGGGTCACAGTGTAGTTGGTTGGACCCTGTGCTTCTAATTGGGTAGAAGGGGGTCAGAAAATGTCCACCAAATCTACATTGCCCTCTTCATGGGTAAGATGGGATGTGGTGATGGGCACACAATGTGGGGATGCTTATGGTTAAGGGATGTGTGATTTGGTTTTGTGATTGGACATTCCTAAGAAAACTAGGGCATTATGTTTTAGGTTGTCTGCAATTGATCAGAGTTTTCATTCAGTACAATCAAAAATCATGAGTGGGGTTTCTTGCGGGGTTCTGGTGGTTGGTGGACATGTAGTGGTCACATCAGTGACGTTGTTTGGACCATGCACTTCTAATTGGGTGGTTGAGTTGAACGGGTCAGAAAATGTCCCCCAAATCTACATTGCCTGCTTCATGGGTAAGGTTGGATGTGGTGATGGACACCCAAGGTGGGGACTCTCATGTTTAAGGGATGTGTGATTGGTTTTGTGATTGGACCATGGCTTTGGAACTCTCTACCCACAAACCTCCGCATGGAAGAAGACCATCAGGCCTTCAGGAAAAAACTTAAGACCCACCTCTTCTGAAGGATCAGATTTTTTCATCCAGTACAATAGAAAAATCATGAGTGGGGTTCTGGTGGTTGGTGGACATGTAGTGGCCAGAGTGACGTTGGTTGGACCCTGTGCTTCTAATTGGGTGGTTGTGTAAAACGGGTCAGAAAATGCCCCCCAAATTGAGATTGCCCTTCTCAAGATTGGACGTTGTCATGGGCATACAATGTGGGGAGGCTCATGGTTAAGGGATGTGTGATTGGACGTTCCTAAGACAACTAGGACATTATGTTCCAGTTGGCTGCAATTGATCAGATTTTTCACCCAGTACAATAAAAAACATGAGTGGTGTTTCTTGTGGATCACTAATGGGGTTCTGGTGGTTGGTGGCCATGTAGTGGTCACAGTGACGTTGGTTGGACCATGTGCTTCTAATTGGGTGGTTGGGTAAAACGGATCTGAAAATTCCCCCCAAATCTACATTGCCCACTTCATGGGTAAGATTGGACATTGTCATGGGCATAAAATGTGGGCAGGAGGCTCGTGGTTAAGAGATGTGTGATTTGGTTTTGTGATTGGATGTTTCTACGCTAACTAGGACGTTATGCTCCCATTGGCTGCAATTGATCATATTTTTTATCCAGTACAATAAAAAAACATGAGTGGTGTTTCTTGCGGAGCACTGATGAGGTCCCGGTGGTTGGCGGGCGCGTGTTGGTCCCGGTGGTTGGCGGGCGCGTGTTGGTCCCGGTGGTTGGCGGGCGCGTGTTGGTCCCGGTGGTTGGCGGGCGCGTGTTGGTCCCGGTGGTTGGCGGGCGCGTGTTGGTCCCGGTGGTTGGCGGGCGCGTGTTGGTCCCGGTGGTTGGCGGGCGCGTGTTTGTCCCGGTGGTTGGCGGGCGCGTGTTTGTCCCGGTGGTTGGCGGGCGCGTGTTGGTCTCAGTGGCGTTTTCTTGGAGCCTGGGCTTCTAATTGGGCAGTTGGGTAAAACAGGTCAGAAAATGCTCTTCGAGTCTACATTACCCTGTTCATGGGGAACATATGGTGGTGGGTACCCTCATGGTTGAGGGATCTGTAATTGGTTTTGTGATGGGACGTTGTTGAGCAAACCAGGATGATATGTTCTGGTTGCTAATAAATGAGCAGAGTTTTCATCTAGTGCAATAAAAAATGTGAGCGATGTTTCTCAAGTAGCACTGATGAAGTCTTGGTGGTTGGTGGATAATGGTGTTGGTTGGAGCCCGTGCTTTTAATTGGACGGGTAAATAAAACAGGACATTGTGTTCAGTTTGGCTGTAAATTAGCACATTTTTCATCTAGAATGATAAAAAGCATGAGTGGCATTTCAAACGGAGCACTGGTGGGGTTCCGGTGGTTGGCGGACATGTGGTCACAGTAATGTTGGTTGGACCCTGTGCTTCTAATTGGGCAGAACAGGGTAAGCAAATGCCCCTCAAATCTACATTGCCCTCTTCATGGGTAAGACTGGATGTGATGATGGGCATACAGTGTGGAGACTTTAATGGTTAAGAGATGTGTGATTGGTTTTGTGATGGGATTTTACTGAGCAAAGGACGATTAGTTGGCTGTAAATGAGCAGACTTTTCTTCTAGTCTGATAACCATGAGTGGTGTTTCTCATGGAGTCCTGCTGGTTGGTGGTCATGTGGCGTTGGTTGGAGCCCATGCTTTTAATTGGCCTGTTGGAACGGGTCAGAAACTGCTCCCGAAGTCTATATATCCTCTTTACAGGGAAGATCGGACATGGTGGTGGGTACAATCACGCTTCTGAGGTTAATAATTAGTTTTGTGATTGGATGTTCCTGTGTAAACTAGGACACTGTGTTCAGATTGATTGTAAATCTGCAGATTTTTTCCTGCAGTGCATCTGGTACAATGAAACTAGGTTGCCTTTCTTGTGCAGTGTTGGTGATTCGTAGGCCATCAGGCTGCTGGTCAGTAGATATGTGGTGGACACAGTGGGTTAGGTTGGTGCCCATGCATGGGCAGCTGGGTGAAGCAAGTTAAACTCTCTAAGGTCTACGGATGGGATTTCGGGATGAGTGTGCAGTTTGGTTTACAATTGTGTTTTGGAAGTTCTTTATGTGGTGGATTTGTGATGTCCAAGAGGTTCTTCTTAAATGAGTACATTGAGACTCTTTATTACATATGACTGAAGAGTGTGTGAGTCTTGGGCACAGGAACATAGGGGATGGTAAATAGAACATCTAGTTTGCTGATTTAAAAAAAAAAAAAAACTAGGGTTTTTATTTTTTGCATCAGTTTTGAACCACTACCCTGTGTGTGTTGAGATATTCAGGGTGAAGACAAAAAAAAACCTTTAATCTAATGCCACAAAAGATGTGATCAGCCCTGTTCTGTTATTTGTGTGGAGAGACTGGCGATGGTTCTAAAATCCATTGCTGCCCCTGTCTGTGCACAAAAGTCTGTAAAGATCTGTTGGTATTATGTGGGGCACGCTCTTGATGGACAGGTGGGAGATTACCAACCAAAATCTAACCAAACCAGTCTCAAAGTAATGTCAATGTAGGGCAGACTCTACCACATGCTTCCTCGGCTAGGGTTTCTCCAAAAGTTACTAGAGGTTCCTTGAGTAGTGAGTAATTTCTGCCACTCGGATATGTAATCACTGACACACAGTGATGTTTTTTTGTGTTCTTCAAGGGGGCATTCTTCTCACTGACCACCAATGTAAGGGGCGTTCTTATCCCTGACCACCAATGTAAGGGGCGTTCTTCTCACTGACCACCAATGTAAGGGGCGTTCTTCTCACTGACCGCCAATGTAAGGAGCGTTCTTCTCACTGACCGCCAATGTAAGGGGCGTTCTTCTCCCTGACCACCAATGTAAGGGGCGTTCTTTTCACTGTCCACCAATGTAAGGGGCATTCTTTTCACTGTCCACCAATGTAAGGGGCGTTCTTCTCACTGATCACCAATGTAAGGGGCGTTCTTCTCACTGACCGCCAATGTGTAAGGGGCGTTCTTCTCACTGACCGCCAATGTAAGGGGCATTCTTCTCACTGACCACCAATGTAAGGAGCATTCTTCTCACTGACCGCCAATGTAAGGGGCGTTCTTCTCACTGACCACCAATGTAAGGAGCATTCTTCTCACTGACCGCCAATGTAAGGGGCGTTCTTCTCACTGACCGCCAATGTAAGGGGCATTCTTTTCACTGTCCACCAATGTAAGGGGCATTCTTTTCACTGTCCACCAATGTAAGGGGCGTTCTTCTCACTGACCGCCAATGTGTAAGGGGCGTTCTTCTCACTGACCGCCAATGTAAGGGGCATTCTTCTCACTGACCACCAATGTAAGGAGCATTCTTCTCACTGACCGCCAATGTAAGGGGCGTTCTTCTCCCTGACCACCAATGTAAGGGGCATTCTTTTCACTGTCCACCAATGTAAGGGGCATTCTTTTCACTGTCCACCAATGTAAGGGGCGTTCTTCTCACTGACCACCAATGTAAGGGGCGTTCTTCTCACTGATCACCAATGTAAGGGGCGTTCTTCCCACTGATCACCAATGTAAGGGACGTTCTTCTCACTGACCGCCAATGTGTAAGGGGCGTTCTTCTCACTGACCGCCAATGTAAGGGGCATTCTTCTCACTGACCACCAATGTAAGGAGCATTCTTCTCACTGACCGCCAATGTAAGGGGCGTTCTTCTCACTGACCGCCAATGTAAGGGGCGTTCTTCCCACTGACCACCAATGTAAGGGGCGTTCTTCTCACTGACCGCCAATGTAAGGGGCGTTCTTCTCACTGACCGCCAATGTAAGGGGCGTTCTTCTCACTGACCGCCAATGTAAGGGGCGTTCTTCTCACTGACCGCCAATGTAAGGGGCGTTCTTCTCACTGACCGCCAATGTAAGGCGCGTTCTTCTCACTGACCGCCAATGTAAGGCGCGTTCTTCTCACTGACCGCCAATGTAAGGCGCGTTCTTATCCCTGACCTCCAATGTAAGGGGCGTTCTTATCCCTGACCTCCAATGTAAGGGGCGTTCTTATCCCTGACCTCCAATGTAAGGGGCGTTCTTATCCCTGACCTCCAATGTAAGGGGCGTTCTTATCCCTGACCTCCAATGTAAGGGGGCGTTCTTCTCACTGACCATCAATGTAAGGAGCGTCCTTCCCACTGACCACCAATGTAATGAGCATTCTTCTCACTGACCACCAATGTAAGGGGCGTTCTTCCCACTGACCACTGACCACCAATGTAAGGGGCGTTCTTCCCACTGACCACAACACGAATGTTGAGGGTTGAAGGACTTCTGTAACCAAATCCTTGGATGGCTAGGACATGGTGATGCTAGGAGGACATAGCGTTGTTTTCCTTTCGTTGAAAAAATTGATTGTAGTTGGTATTAAATTGTCTATCTTGGGATATAAGGTTGATGTAGACACCACAAGTTGTCTTTTTTTTTCTTCAGTCTGATTTAAAGGTCTGCCTGTAACTACTTTTGTATATGCATTTTAAAGAGGAACTAAACCCTCCTATGCTTTTCAGCCAAGGAAGCTGCCATATTGGCTTCTGTTTGATGTGCAACTGCCATGATTCTGCACATGTGGTCAGTCATGACCCCAGACATTTGACAGTTTGGTTGAGCGCACTACCAATGTGACAGTTGGCATTCACAGCTTGCCAGGAATAGAACTGTTTTCTGTAACCATTAAATCGATGTCTTTTAGTTCTGCATGTTGGGTATGCAAGTATCTTTCTTTTGCCGTGGAACTCCAGAGGGTTACAGTCTGTATCCATTTCTTCAGAGAATACTAATTTCTGATGAATGTAACTATCTGTATCCGTGATCCCTGTGCAGGGAAAAGATCGGTGACCGGTGAAGGCTTCTTTGTGGGGATCCAGAAAGCTGTGCAATGTAACAATTTTTTTTAAAGCTGTATCAAATAAAAAAAGTAGCGTTTGCGTTCACGTCCGGTGAGGGCCGCTCTTTGTAGGCAATGTCACTGAGCTGATTGGTTTGCCAGGATTGGTCCACGTGAGACTGCGATAACAAATGTTAACCGATCCACAGGCTTGTCGCAAACTCTCTCCACAAGTAACACCGAATGTTTCTTTTCCTATGGAGATAGGAGGTTTTGGCAGGCCTTGGTGCATTTGTGGAGGTCAAATCTCTTCCTGCCTATCGTTCTGGACACCCATCAGTGGCGACCAACATTTATATTCAAGCTGGCCTCACCCACTTTCCTAAAGCGGGACGTTACCCATAGCAACTTGTTAGCAAATAAAGGAACATACACTATATTACCGAAAGTATTGGGACACCTGCCTTTACACGCACATGAACTTTAATGGCAGCCCAGTCTTAGTCCGTAGGGCTCAATATTGAGTTGGTCCACCCTTTGCAGCTATTTGGAGGGGATGCCCAAGGGATTATGCGGGCAAGGGAAATATTTATTTTATATACTCCTAGTACTATCATCTTCTACATCCTGGTATTTTCCCTTGCCCGCATAGTCCTTGGGGCATCCCCTCCAAATCTCTCTGCATTTTGGGATGTGGTAAGGGTTTCCAGGATTCACTCCTGGGTAGTTTTCTCTTCCTTTCATTTTTCTACCCTTTGCAGCTAGAAAAGCTTCAACTCTTCTGCAAGGTTTAGGAGTGTGTCTATGGGAATGTTTGACCACCATCTCTACTGAGTTGAGGTCAGGACTCTGTGCGGGCCAGTCAGGTTCCTCCACCTCAAACTCGCTCATCCGTGTCTTTATGGATCTTGCTTTGTGCACTGGTACAAATTATTTGGTAGAGGGGGATTATGGTGTGGGGTTGTTTTTCAGGGGTTGGGCTTGGCCCCTTAGTTCCAGTGAGGGGAACTCTTAAGGCATCAGCATACCAAGACATTTTGGACAATTTCATTCTCCCAACTTTGTGGGAACCGTTTGGGGATGGTCCCTTCCTGTTCCAACATGACTGCGCACCGGTGCACAAAGCAAGGTCCATAAAGACACGGATGAGTGAGTTTGGGGTGGAGGAACTTGACTGGCCTGTACAGAGTCCTGACCTCAACCCGATAGAACACCTTTGGGATAAGTTAGAGTTGAGACTGTGAGCTAGGCCTTCTCATCCACATTAGTGCCTGACCTCACAAAAGCGCTTCTGGAAGAATGGTCAAACATTCCCATAGACACACTCCTAAACCTTGTGGACAGCCTTCCCAGAAGAGTTGAAGCTGTTATAGCTGCAAAGGGTGGGCCAACTCAATATTGAACCCTACGGACTAAGACTGGGATGCCATTAAAGTTCATGTGTAAAGGCAGGCGTCCCAATACTTTTGGTAATCTAGTGTACATTCCGCAATAATAATAATAATAATAATAATAATAATGCTACCAAAATTAGTGTATATTGCCTCCAGCATTGCTCCTGTTTTCTTCTTGCTGAGGCCCAAAGCCCCTGAGCCGCAGTAAATCTTTAGCCTGTCAGCAGATCAGCCTCTAGTGGCTTTGATTTTCAGCACCATGCCAAAAATGGAGAGCAACTGAGCATGTGCAGAACAGGGTGAGACAGTGTATTGTGGGACCTGAGCGTCCCTGAACCTCCTGGTTGGGGTGGGTGTGCACTTTAAGCATCATAAAAAGTCCCAAGGTGGGACTAGGTGTCCTTGGCGCCAGTGAATTTTCAGATCCTCTCTGTGTCCTCAACTGCAAGTCGATTCCTTGGGGAGGAGCTATTCATGGGTCCCGAGCTGCTTGTGTATATTGGCACACAGAGCACCAACCTGTCCAGCTCCAATGCTTGGAGTGAGCTTGCTTGTAAGAGTGCCTCCAGGGGACCCTGCAAGGGGGATGGAGCCAACTTAAAGTGGAACGTCACGCGGAAGTATCGTTCCTCCCTCCTCCTCTTACATTTGGCACTTTTTTTTGGGGGGTGGGGAGCAAGTACCTGGTTTTGAAGCCCCCCCCCCCGCCTCCTTTCACCCATAGTCTTCTGGGACACATCACAGGTCCCAAAGACTGGGACCAATCGGAAAGCGCAACGCGACCCATGCATGCGCATTTGGTAGCAGGCTGATAAGCCGCAAGGTTTCACTGCCGGTTTACCTTGGTGAAGGTGCTGACGCCTGCACCCGAAGCCGATTGAAGAATGGGCTCCGGTGAGGAGATTGCTGGGTCCAGGGGCACAAGCAGTTACAGCAAACCTTTTTTTTCAGTTTGGGATAAAGTTTATGCATGAATAAATAAAAGCTGATCATTGTAAGCACCCCTGTCGGTGGTAAATGGTTTATCTCATGCTACATTTGCAGGAGAGCTTGTTCTGTTGAAAAATAACACTAAGGCTGGGTTCACAGTTGTGCGGTGCGAATTCCAGCTCTCTTATCTCTGCAAAAAGATGAGAGAGCTGTTCAGCAGATCATCTCCGTTTTTTAGCTGCGAATTTGGTGACCTGGGAGAGGGAGGAGGGGGAGGGGGGGGGAGGTGTAGTGAGGTGAATGAGAGAAATCCTGATGAGAACTGAACACATCTGGGAATCAGATGCGTGCCCATAGAAGATAATGAGCCTGAATTTGCACCTAAGCCGCACCGCAATGCCTAGAAAACGCACACGTTTTCTGGGGAATGCGCAGTGCGAATGCATCGCACATATGTGAACCAGCCTCATTAAATCAATGTATTTTATAATGTTATGCGAATTGGATGCGGTTTAAGCCACAACCAATTCGCATAGGTGTGAACGGGGCCTTAAAGTGGAACTTCCGCTTTTAAGCACTCCTTGCCCCCTTTTATATGCCACATTTGGCATGTAATTATTTTTTTTTTTTGGGGGGGGGGGGGGAGCAGAGCAGGTACCTAGTTTTGACAGGTAGCCAGCTCCCATGTCCTGCTCTCATCGCCTCACCGCGTAGGTGACTCTTCCTCTCCCCCTCCCTCTCCAATATTTTGGGACACGTCCCGAGTCCCAGAAGATTGCTTGGCCACTAAGAGAGCGCATGGCGCACCCATCTGTGCAGCCGCAAGCTGTCACAGCCGGGTGCACAGACTTGCAATGCCGGCGGAGAGGAGGAGGAGAGGATCGAAGGCTTCTGGCGTCCGCATCGCTGGACCGTGGGACAGGTGAGTCTGATTATTAAAAGTCAGCCAGCTACACTTTTTGTAGCTGCTGACTTTTAGTAAACTTACAAATGAGTGGAACTCCGCTTTAAAATGATATGAACGTCTCGTGTGTGTGTTGTTTTTTTAAAATAACAAACTTGTTATACTTACCTGCTCTGTGTAAAACCAACTGCACAGAACGGCCCAGATCCTCCTCTTCTTGGGTTCCTCTTCTGTGCTCCTGGCCCCTCCCTCCAGTTGAGTTCTCCCACAGCGCCATGTTTCCATTCAGACATGGAGCCGTGGCCCGGCCCCACCCCCTCTTCACTGGCTGACTGACTTGATTGACAGCAGCTAGAGCCAGTGGCGCCATGCTGCTGTCTCGACCAATGAGGAGGGGAGTCCCAGGCAGCCGAGACACTCCTGCAACATGGCTGGATCTGAGGAGGCTCAGGTAAGTATAAGGAGGGGGGGGCAAGAGGGGCCGCTGCACACACAAGGTTTTTTTACCATAGGATGCATTAAGATAAAAAAAACTTCTGCCTTTACAACCCCTTTAAAGTGGTTCTAAAATCTGAAGGGTTTTTACCTTCATGCATCCTATGCATAAAGGTAAAAAAACCTTCTGTGTGCAGCGGCCCCTCTCGCCCTGCCCCCCCCTACTAATACTTACCTGAGCCCCCTCAGATCCAGCCATATTCACAATGGCCTTGGCTGGATAGAGACTCTCCCTCCTCATTGGCTGAGAGAGTCGATTGCGATACACATGTTACATATCGCCACGCATGAGGGAGAGCAATAATTCTAACACAAGACCTCCTCTGTAACACTAAACTGATACCTATAGGGGGGGCTTTTGAAGTGTCGCCTATAGAAAATGGAGGCTACTGAAGTTTGTGGCCATTTGACGGGCGCACACAAATTTAAGGTTGGACATGTTGGGTATCCATTTACTCGGTGCAACCTCATCTTTTATATTTTATCAAAAATATTGCACTTCTTTGCCCTAAGACCCAGTTCACACAGGGGCGACTCGTCAGGCGACTCAGCCGCCTGACAAGTCGCGTCCCGCTCTGTTCAACAGAACCGTTCTAATAGGAGCGACGCAAGTCACTCCGACTTAGAAAAAGGTTCTTGTACGACTTTGGGGGCGACTTGCATTGACTTCAATACAGAAGTCATTTTGCAAGTCGCCAGAGAAGTTGTCTTCAGATCACCTTGCTGAGTTGCCCCCAAAGTCGTGCCGCCTGTGTGTTCACTTTTAGTGTGTTTTTTTTTTTTATTTTATTTATTTTTAACTGAAATTTTGCGTTCCCTAGACCTTTGCGGTATTAACATGTGACATAAAATATTGGAACTACCACTATTTTATTCTCTAGGGCAGGGATATTCAATTAGTGGACCTCCAGCTATTGCAGAACTACAAGTCCCATGAGGCATAACAAGACTCTGACAACCACAAGCATGACACCCAGAGGCAGAGGCATGATGGGACTTGTAGTTTTTACAACAGCCGGAGGTCCGCTAATAGCATATCCCTGGTCTAGGGAGTCTGCTTTCAGAAAACATATAATGTTTGGGGGTTTTATGTAATCTTCAGGCTGAATTATTATTTTTTTTTTTTAAATGTGTACGAAATGATTAATGGGCAGCCTTGCTGGCCGGATCAGCAGGTGAAAATAAAGTACAAAGAAAAACAAATGCAGCCATCCTATGTAAGAATCGGTAAGCTTCAATATGTCTGCTTTGGGTTTGATACCTTTTTTTAGAACAGAAAACTAGAACATGCTTGGGTGGGCATAATGATTTGCCTTTTTATAATGTCTTGCTGTAGTTAGAATGCACAGAAAATCAGACGAGGCCTTGTGTAAAAACATCCGCCGCTACCATCCAGGACTGGTACTACTGGTTTTTACTGAAACGCTCGTCTTCATTCATCACCCACACACGGGATTGCTACTGTCAACAATCCTATTTTATAGTCCAGAATAAAAACGATGGAGGCGCGCGCCAATGATCTGAAATAGAGAGGGAGGGAGTATAATATTCAGGATTGTACTAATCTTTTATGGGACTGAGAAATGGAGACAATCTGTTTTTGTATGGCCATGCTTTGCTGCGAGATGTGCTGCAAGAGTGCTGCTGCTTTTCTTCTCCTTTTTGATGGCTGGAATACGGTGCTCAAGTTTCTCCTGTTCTACGGCACAAGACTGACCCCGCTGTCACAGGTGAGGATGCCCGAAAAAGCCGATTGCATATCGCCACGCACAACGGAATGAGAGCAATAATTCTAGTGCCAGACCTTCTTCCTAATGCTAAATAAAGCTTTGTTAGAAGCGTTTTTTTTTCCCAGATTCAAAGAATATTTATCAAGCCAAACTTCAGCTCACACTTTAGACCTCATGCACACTGGATGTTATAAAAACACCGGTAGCGTTAGCTGTAGAATTAGATTTGCAGCATTTTTGCCGTAGCATTATTTTTGCGTTTTTTGTGTTTTTTTTTTTTTTTTTTGCAAAACCAAACTTCCACCAGTGTTTAATTTTGGCAGCAAATTACGATTTAGTCTTAGGACTAAAATGGCATTTTAGTTTTGGTCCCATTTTAGTCTTCTGCAATTGTTTTTTCGTTGATTTTCGTCTACTAAAATCTTCAGTAGGTTTTAGTCGACTAAAATAATTTTAGTTCTCTAAAATCGAATGGGTGTTTTAGTTTATTAACCACTTGCCGACCGCCGCACGCTGATGTACGTCAGCAGAATGGCACGGGCAGGCATATGGGCGTACAGGTACGTCCCTTTTTTAAATTTTTCGCCCGCGAGTCCCGGGAACTTGATGTTCCCGGGAGTCCTGTGATTGCGGTCGGCAAGAGCATAACAGGGGAATATCTTTGTAAACAAGGCCTTCCCTTATTCTGCCTAGTGACACTGTCACTGATGACCGTTCCCCGTGATCGAGAACGGTCATCAGTGAAGTGTCACGTGTAGCCACGCCCCCTCACAGTAAGAATCACTCCCTAGGAAACACTTAACCCCATGCAGCGCCACCTAGTGGTTAACCCCTTCACTGCCAGTGTCATTTTTACAGTAATCGGTGCATTTTTATAGCACTGGTCCCAAAATGGTGTCAAAAAGTGTCCGCCATAATGTCGCAGTCACGATAAAAATTGCTGATCGCCGCCATAACTAGTAAATTTTTTTTATAAAAATGCCATAAAACTATCACCTATTTTGTAGACGCTATAAATTTTGCGCAAACCAATCAAACGCTTATTGCGATATTTTTGGTATAAAAAAAAAATAAAAAAATTTAGAAAAATACGGATCGGCCTAAACTGTGGAAAATGTTTTTTTTAATTATATTTTTTAGGGATATTTATTATAGCAAAAAGTAAAAAATATAGATTTTTTTTTTCCAACATTGTCGCTCTATTTTTGTTTATAGCACAAAAAATAAAAACCGCAAATGCCACCAAAAAAAAAGCTCTATTTGTGGGGGAAAAAAGGACGTAAATTTTTGTTTGGGAGCCACGTCGCACGACCGCGCAATTGTCAGTTAAAGCAACGCAGTGCCGAATCGCAAAAAGGGGCCTGGTCCTTTTAGCTACAAAATGGTCTGGGACTTAAGTGGTTAAAAGTCAGCAGCTACAAAAAGCATAGCTGCTGATTTTTAATAAACCGACACTTCCCTGCCCCATGGTCCAGCGTTGCGGCCACCCGGAGTCTCTCGCTCCTCTGCTCGGCACCGTAACTGTGGGCACCCGGCCGTGACGGCTTACAGCTTCACGGCCGGGCACGCGCTGCGCTCTCCTATTGGCCAGCCGATCTTCTGGGACCTGAGTTGTGTCCCAGAAGATTGCTGGCAGGGAGGGGCGGCCTAGGGCGAGAGGAGGAGTCGCCTACGCGGCCCAAAATAGGAAGCGGGACAGGAAGTCCCCCCCCCCCCAAAAAAAAAAATGACATGCCAAATGTGGTAAGTCAGGGGGCGAGGAGTGCTTAAAGCGGAAGTTCCACTTTTGGGCAGAACTCCGCTTTTAAATTGTAATGCATTAGTTAACATTTCTCTACAATTTCCAAACTCATTATATACTTCTGGAGTGAAAAATCTCATATGTTATTATTTATGGTATTGAGGTGTGAACGTGCACTACAGACCAGTGTTCGTTTTGACGTCAAATTTCAATTTTAGTTTTAGTCTTTTGACCAAAATGCCATTTTAGTTTTAGTTGTATTTTAGTCATCTCCGTTTTTGTTTTTAGCCGACTAAAATGGTATTAAGTTAGTCGACTAAAATGTTTTAGTTGACGAAATTAACACTGACTTCCACAAAGGCTTATGTCTCAAAAACGCTGATAAATGCCGAATAGCCGCATTTGTCAGCTTTTTTTTTAAAGATTTTATCAGAGTTTGGCTCCATTTACAGTAGCATATTTTTTTTATTTTGTTAAGCTACAAAAAAACGCTGGTTATTGCTTTTTGTAGTAGCATTTTAGGTAGTAGCATTAGTGTTTTTTTTTTTTTTTTAGCTTTTTTTGCAGTCAAAGGAAAAGAAAAAACATAAACGCTATTAGTATAGTTTAAAGCGCGTTAAGGAGCGTTTCTGCTGAAAAAACGCTCCAAGAAACTACAAAAACATTTTTTTCTGCTCCTAGACTATTTTTTTTTCACCACAGCTTGCCAATACAAATGAATAAATTGTTATTTGTGACATTTCAGTAAAGTTGAAAAAAAATAAAAATGCAAAAAGGAAACAGCGCAACGCGCACTATGTGGTCATGTTGTAACCTGATGCTGGTGTGAACAAGCCCCGAAGGCCAAGGTCATTCAGCAGCTGTACCACCAACAGCACAAGGGACTCGCGTAGGAAGAGGGGGGATGTAAACATCAGTAGTGATTAATCAGCGGCAGAGTCGTCTAAATATTGACATTTACACACTGGCACTAATCAGTGGCAGAGGCCAAAAGGCTCCATTTATAGGGCATCCGGAAAGTACGCGCAACACTTCACTTTTTCCAGGTTTTTTTTTTTTTTTTTAGGAGCGTTTCTGCTGGAAAAACGCTCCAAGAAACTACAATTTTTTTTTTTTTCTGCTCCTACGTGCTGGAGCGCAAAAAAACGCTAATGGCCTGAAGTAGTGTGCATGGAGACTTAGGCCCCTTTCACACTGGGGCGGTGGGGGCGTCGTCGGTGAAGCGCCGCTATTTTTAGCAACGCTTTACCGTTGCATTCGTGGCGCTATTTGGCCGCTAGCAGGCGCTTTTAATCCCCACTAGCGGCCAAAAAAGGGGTTAAAACCGCCCGCAAAGCACCGCTGCAGAGGCGCTTTGCCGACGGTATAGCCGCGCTGCCCCATTTATTTCAATGGCCAGGAGCGGTTAACACACCGCTCCTTCACCGCTCCAAAGATGCGGCTAGCAGGACTTTTTTTACCGTCCTGCTAGCGCATCGCTCCAATGTAAAAACCTTCGGGGCTTTCATACTGGAGACACAGCAGTGGCTGTTTCAGGGCGCTTTGCAGGCGCTATTTTTAGAGTTATAGCGCCTGCAAAGCGATTTAGAGCGTTTTTTACAGCTGAAAAACTCCTCCTAAGGCCCCATTCATACCGGCTTTCCAATCAGGTCCACCTATCAGATTTTCAGGCAGACTTGATCTGAGCCTATATAGGAGCTGCCGCTAGTATCCAGACAGATGGTGACCCTATTTTCCATCCATATGGCGGATTGGATGAAAACAGGCAGGGTGGTCCGTTTTCATCCGATCTCCCCATAGCGAGCGGAGACGGACCTGTCATCCTCCTGCTCAGCAGGGATCAGCGGATCGGGCAGACAAGCCTGTGTGAAAGGACCCCAAGTCTCCATGTTATCCTATGTGTTCATGCCCACTACTTTAGGCTCTTGGCGCTTTTTGAGCTTCAGCGTCTAGGAGCAGAACATTATATACATAATATTTAATTTTTTTTGTGGAGTTTCTCGGAGCGTTTTTCCAGGTAAAACGCTCCTAAATGCTACTAATAGCGTTTTTTGAGCCTTTTTTCCCCTTTGCTGCAAAAACGCTACTACAAAAAGCCATTACCAGCGTATTTATCCAGCGTTTTTTTTTTTTTTTTTCTATCTTAAAAAAAAAAAAAAAAACACTAGTGTGCATGGAGCCAAATAGTGTTATCCTATGTGTCTATATTAGTGTTTTTTGCACTTCAGCGTCTAGGAGCAGAATTTTTTATATATTTTTTTGGAGAGTTTTTCCAGCAGAAAAATTAAATCTGAATGCTCCTGAACACTAAGAAGCTAATTGAGATAAAAAAGCCTTCTGTGTGCAGCAGCCCCTCTCAGCCCACCCCCCCCCCAATACTTACCTGAGGTCTCTATCCAGCGGTGTGCACAAGTGCCTTAGCCGTCCGGGACTCCCCCTCCTGATTGGCTGAGATACAGCAGCAGAGCCATTGGCTCCTGCTGCTGTCAATCAGACAGTTGGCCAATCAGGAGAAAGAGGGGGTGAGGCCAAACCGCGACTGTGTCTGAATGGACACACGGAGCTGTGGCTCGGGTGCCTCCATAGCAAGCGGCTTGCTATGGGGGGCACTCGACAGGAGGGAGGGGCCAGGATCACAGAAGGGGAGGACCCGAGAAGAGGAGGACCCGGGGTGCTCTGTGCTAATCCACTGCACAGAGCAGGCAAGTATAACACGTTTGTTACTTTTATAGACAAAAAGTCTTTAGTATCACTTAAATTTGTTTCATCCATGTAAACCAGGGATATGCAATTAGCGGACCTCCAGCTGTTGCAAAACTACAAGTCCCATCATGCCTCTGCCTCTGGGTTTCATACTTGCTCCTGTCAGAGTCTCGCTATGCCTCATGGGACTTGTAGTTTGGCAACAGCTGGAGGTCCGCTAATTGCATATCCCTGATGTAAACTGATACATTCTGCTGGAGAGCTTGTGCTTGGTGGGAGGGGGGGAGAGAGAAAGACTTGCTGGCTGGACAACTAGGTGAAAAGGAGTCTAAAAAAGAAAATGATTGCAGCCATTATATCTAAGAATTGGTAATCTGAAATGTTTGCTTTTGGGTTTAATACGGCTTTAATATCAGAAGGACGGACCGGCATGATCCTAGTTTTCTCGCATGAGGGTACTATACCGTTTAGCTGTGCTGCCCCGTGATGATGTAGAAGTCCTTTATTCATCATTGTGATTTATGGAGAATATCACAGCGGCCCTTTTCATCAGTGTAGGAGGAAAGAATTGTATCAGACAGTCGGTATTGCTGCCTAGCAACCAGCCGGATTCTCACCCGCACTGCAGTGTTGGTTGTAGAATAAAAGGCTGAATTTGATTGGCAGATGTAGAGCAATGTCAGCACGTTGAGACCTTCCACCCCCACGCAGCTTGAAGAATATGCCCCATCAGGTTTTTTAAGGGGACCCCGTCACCTTACCCATGCAGGGCGTAGTCCTCGCCCATCATCGCAGCTGTCAAAATGCAATAGCCGTAATGGGATTTGTCCGTCTGTTGTACTGCAGGCCGACCGAGGAAAAAAAAAAATATCCATCGGCCTTTAAAATAAGTGTCTTTACAGTACGTGGAGTTTGAAAAATTTCCATGCATGTGCGAGGATCTGCAAGTCCTAAAAAGCCCTGTGCCTCCCGCCAAACGCGTCAGCACAGAACTCACCCCTGCTGGCTATTTTTAATAAAGAATGAATATAATTTTGCATCTCGTTGTGCAGCGTTGATGTTGCTGGTATGATAGATTGCTTCGGTGGAGATGAGCCGAGCCACCACCTGAAATGTAATTACGGAGCGCAGAGTCTAATCGCAACCGTGTGGGATGTTTAGAATACGCCTCGTGTACATGCTGGCAGGACCTTGCTGATGACGGGTTATCGTTTACATGCATACAGTGCATCCGGAAAGTATTCCCAGCGCTTCACTTTTTCCACATTTTGTTATGTTACAGCCTTATTCCAAAATGCATTAAATTCATTATTTTCCTCAAAATCCTACAAACAATACCCCATAGTGCCAACGTGAAAGAAATTTTGTTTTGAAATCTTTATAAATTTATTAAAAATGAAAAAAGTCCTTTGTACATAAGTATCGCAGCCTTTGTTTTGGTGAAGCACCTTTGGCACCAATTACAGCCTCAAGTCTTTGAGTATGATGCTACAAGTTTGGATATTTTTGGATATTTTTGGGCAGTTTCATCCGTTCTTCTTTGCAGGACCTCCCAAGCTCCATCAGGTTGGATGGGGAGCGTCGGTGCCCAGCCATTTTCAGATCTCTCCAGAGATGTTCAATTGGGTTCAAGTCTGAGCTCTGGCTGGGCCACTCAAGGACATTCAGAGTTGTCCCCTAGCGACTCCTTTGTTATCTTGGCTGTCTGCTTCAGGTCGTTGTCCTGTTGGAAGTTGAACCTTCGCCCCATTCTGAGGTCCAGAGCGCTCTGGATCAGGTTTTCATCAAGGATGTCTCTGTACATTGCTGCATTCCTCTTTCCCTCGATCCTGACTAGTCTCCGCAGCTGATATACATCTCCACAGCATGATGCTGCCACCACCATGCTTCACTGTAGGGATGGTATTGGACAGGTGATGAGTGGTGCCTGGTTTCCTCCAGATATGACGCTTTCCATTCAGGCCAAAGAGTTCAATCTTTGTTTCATCGGACCAGAGAATTTTGTTTCTCATGGTCGGAGAGTCCTTCAGGTGCCTTCTGGTAAACTCCAAGCGGGCTGTCATGTGCCTTTTACTGAGGAATGGCTTCCATCTGGTCACTCTACCATACAGGCCTGATTGGTGGAGAGCTGTAGAGATGGTTGTTCTTCTGGAAGGTTCTCCTCTCTTCACAGAGAAACACTGGAGCTCTGTCTGAGTGACTATGAGGTTCTTGGTCACCTCCCTGACTGATGCCTCGTACACACGACCGGTTTTCCCGGCAGGAAAAAAAAACGATGCTTTTCCCGACGGGATTCCTCTCCGACCGCTGAACTTTTGAATGCCAAGAACGCGGTGATGTCAAAGACTGACGAGCCGACAAAATGACGTTCTATGCTTCCGCGCATGCGTCGAATTGTGTGTGTTTTTTTCCCCCCTCGGCAAAGCATACACGCTAGCGGTTTTCGCGATGGGGGAAAAAGACCGCCGGGAATCACAACGAGGAAAAAAAAGAGCAGGTTCTAATTTTTTTTGCGTGCAGTTTTCTCGTCGGGAAAACTGCTATGGAGCATACACACGGCCGGTTTTCCTGGAAAAAAAGCAAAGATGGCAGTTTTCCCGTCGGGAAAACCGGTCGTGTGTACGAGGCATAAAGCCCTTCTCCCCCCCAATCGCTCAGTTTGGCCGGGCGGCCCACTCTAGGAAGAGTGCTGGTGGTTCCAAACTTCTTCCATTTACAGATGATGGAGACCACTGTGCTCATTGGGACCTTCAATGCTGCAGAAATGTTTCTGTACCCTTCTCCAGATCTGTGCCTCCTTACAATCCTGTCTCTGAGGTCTACAGACAATTCCTTGGACTTCATGGCTTGGTTTGTGCTCTGACATGCACTGTTAACTGTGGAACGTTATATAGACAAGCGTGTGCCTTTCCAAATCATGTCCAATCAACTGAATCTACCACAGGTGGACTCCAATCAAGTTGTAGAAACATCTCAAGGATGATCAGTGGAAACAGGAGGCACCTGAGCTCAATTTTGAGGCCTCATGCCCACTGGCGTTTTTTCAGCCGCGTTTTTGAGCGTTTTTTACAGCTTAAAAACGCCTGTCCATGTTAGTCTATAGCTTCATGCCCACCTAGGCGTTTGTAAGCTGTAAAAAAAACCCAGGGCCAGTGCGTTCCTCAGCGTCAGAATTTGGCAGGAAAAAACGCGAGCGTCAAAAAACGCGCACTAACGCGCACTAACGCGCACTAACGCGCACTAACGCGCACTAACGCGCACTAACGCGCAAAAAACGCGCACTAACGCGCGGTCGCGTTTTTAGCTCTGACGTTTTTTTTTTTTTTTTTTTTTTTTTTTTTTTTCAAAAAAAAAAAATAAATAAATAAAAAAATATTTACAATAACATGGACAGGCGTTTTTAAGCTGCAAAAAACGCAGCTGTAAAAACGCCAGTGGGCATGAGGCCTTAGTGTCATGGCAAAGTCTGTGAATCCTTATGTACATATGTTTTTTATAACATTTTTTTTTTTTTATAAATTTGGAAAGATTTCAAACCATTTTCTTTCACGTTTGTCATTATGGGGTATTGTTTGTAGAATTTTGAGGAAAATAATAAATGTATTGCATTTTGGAATAAGACTGTTACATAAAATGTGGAAGACGTGAAGCGCTGTGAATACTTTGCGAATTTGAAAGGAGTCCTGTGCGTTTTCTGAGCGGTTCAGATGCAAATTCCAGGCTCATTGCCTTCTATTGGAACGCTTCTGAATCGCACACGTCGCCTGTTTTTGAACACAAATTGAGAAAAAAACCAGCATGGGATCCCTCCCCCAATCCATACCAGGCCTGTGTTTTTTTTTTTCTTAAATTGTTATTGCCGGTAATTCTTTGGTTTACATTCGGCTGACAGCCGGCCCGCTCCTTACAACCAGCTATTGTGAAGGATGCTGGGTGCCGCCCGCTCCTACAATTTGCATCAGAACCTTATCTAAATCGTAGCTGAACTTTGGAAATGCACAGAGAAAATGGACCTGAAATTCGTACCCAACATGTGTGAACCTGGTCTTAGGCCGGGTTCACATATGTGCGAATTGGATGCGCTTTTCAACGCATCAAACTCGCATGACAGGCGAGTGTGACAAGGTCTCAATGGATGCCGGTTCACACATGTTCGGGGCGGCTGCGGTGCGTTTTCCATAAGAGTCCTGCGTGTTTTTGGGTCTGGTTCAGGTGCGAATTCAGGCAAAAATTCAGACCTGAGCCGGTGAACAGAAATGCACCGGACCCCATGCTGGAAATCATGGCCGCATATATGTGAACCCCAGCCTTAGGCTTTCTTTTCTTTTCATCTGGTGATCCAGCCAGCAAGTCTGCTTCAAAAGCGCTCAAGCTCTCCAGCAGAATGTATCAGTTTACATGGATGTAACCAACTACTTAACACTGAGGGGGGGTGATTTTAAAATGATCAGCTTTTATTTATTCATGTAAAATCTTTATCCCAAAAAGAAACAAATCCATGTGCTGCAACTGATCATAAAGTGTGACCTAGAGTTTGGCTTCTGCTAGTGTATTTAAATCTGCCAATACATTTAACACTATCCTCCCACCCAGACTGACCATGCTGCTGTGCCTCCTATTCTAATTCCCTCAGAGTGGTGTCTCTCTAATTCGGGAGATGTTACTAGCTAGATCGCCAGTTTAAAACAGAGTGGGGGAAATTGGTAAAACAAAAAAAAATGAAAGCAGCCACCACATATAATGGTCGGTAAGCTGCAATATATTACATTTTGGGTTTTATACGGCTTTAAAAGCTGGGTTCATTCTGTGCATGCGCCACACCTTTCTAAACGTCAATAGATTGTAAGCTTCCTGCATATCGTTGACGCTTGCATGCATCGCCCAATGGGTTCCAATTACGCCATACACATTGGCGCAAACTTGTACCATCATGCTCCTTAAAATTGCGTCCAAACGCAGGACCGGCAATACAAATTTTTCTAGTTTTTTTTTGGTTTGCGCAGCGAAAACGCCAAAGAACAAAACCAAAGCAGTGTGCACGGGGCCCATAGCATACAATACTGCTGTGTTCAGATCCATATCAATAACGGATATGAGCGCAGCAAATTGTACGCCTGCGTGCACGTGCCTTGCAACAGGAAGTTGTTTTACCTTGGAAGCCGATTGACCTGTCTATGCCGATCGGATCTGCTGTGTGTGGGCATGGAATGGCTGCTACTGCAATGCAGATACTTGGCACTAGACAGCTTGTTGTGATTCCTCATACAATGCCGATCGCACGCTCAGCCCTCTCCCCGTCCTCGCTGACTCCCTCACAGCGCAGAAATGTGGTGATTTCTAATAATTAGAGCGCTGCAGTCCACGGTGAGTCATACAGTTGAGGAAGAGACTTTGTGAGGATTTTTTATTTATTTTTTCCCTCATTGTTCCTGTCAGGCATAATACCGGATTTCCTGAGGAGAAAGTAATCTAAGGACAGGTTTCCCGCCGCCTGTCTGGCCTTCTGCTAGTTCAGTGAGCCCCCCCCCCGGTGTACCCAGTCAGCCCTACTTGTAGACGGCTCCGGGGCTCCTCTGTCTTCCAAGGATTGATATTCAGCTCCCCGCGCTGATCTGGCAAAGCACTTTTTGTGCACATGAATGCGATACAGGCCGGCTGTTCCTTCAGCCCGAGCCAACCGAAGTACCTGAAGTGGTCAGAGCAGCAGACCTCTCATTTCCCTGCCGACTTGGTGAACCTACCTTCACCTACTGGGTCAATTCTTGCATTTCTCTCATACATGAATTGCCAAAAGTATTGGGACACCTGCCTTTACACGCACATGAACTGTAATGGCATCCCAGTCTTAGTCCGGAGGGTCCAATATTGAGTTGGCCCACCCTTTGCAGCTATAACAGCTTCAACTCTTCTGGGAACGCTGTCCAAGATTTAGTAGTGTGTCTATGGGAATGTTTGACCAATCTTCCAGAAGCGCTTTCTCCGCTCAAGTCTCCGCTCAAATTCGTCCCAAAGATGTTCTATCGGGATGAGGTCAGGACTCTGTGCAAGCCAGTCAAGTTCCTCCACCCCAAACTCGCTCATTCATGTCTTTATTGACCTATGTGCACTGGTACAAATCATTTGGTGGAGGGGGGATTATGGTGTGGGGTTGTCTTTCAGGGGTTGGGCTTGGCCCCTTAGTTCCAGTGAAGGGAACTCTTAAGGTGTCAGCATACATTTTGGACAATTTCACGCTCCCAATTTTGTGGGAACAGTTTGGGGATGGCCCCTTCCTGTTACAACATGACTGCGCACCTTGACGTCGCTTCCAGCCTCCGAGGGTCATAGAGATGGCTGAGGACCACCTGATCCACAGCCAGGTCTAGGGTGAACCACCGGCAAATTCATTCTCCGGTTTGCTAATCACACGGGAGGGATCTGAGAAGTGGTACGCCCTCTCCCGCCGCTTGTAAAAGCGGCGGGCAATTGGTTAGAGTGGTTGTAAACCTTTACATGTACTCAGTGAAGCGACTGGCCTCAGGTGATACAGAGATGAAAACAATCCTCCTACATAAGTTGTACTTCTTTATCTGCGGTCTTCTCTACATCAAAGTGCAGAATTTATAAAGCTTGTCTGAGATTACAGAAAGCATGGTGCGGGGAGATGAAGTTACAGAACTTGGTGAGAGCTGATTGGAGATAAGGGACACAACCCCCTGCACACAGGAACAGAGCTGAGGCTGTCCATCAGCTGGAGGTTTCTCCCCTGTCACCATTTTTCTCTTGGTGTCAGGAAAACTTAAGTGATTCATGCTGATAGCAGAGGAATGAAGAAGAAAAAATAACACTAAGGCCTTGTACACACGACCGAGTTTCTCGGCAAGAACCAGCAATGTCTTGCCGAGAAACTTGTTCGTGTGTATGGTTTCTCGTCAAGAAAACCGACAAGTAATCTCGACGAGAAAATAGAGAACCTGCTCTCTATTTTCTCGTCGAGATTCTCGTCAGCCTGTTTCTCGACGAGAAAAGTGAGTGTGTGTACACTTACCTGTCCTCCGGGAAGCCCGCGCATGTTCGAAATGACTTTGACGCATGCGCGGTAGCTTCCTAGGCATACGTAGGGTATACCAAGATGGCGGCGACGGCATCGAATGTGACGAGTGCATGCTCGTCGTAGTCGATGACGTCACCGCGTACGCTCCATTCAAAGAACCGCGGGCTCTTTGAATCGAGCGTGTGTACACTCGGCCAGGACAAGTTTCTTGTCCAAGAATCTCGTCGAAAAAAACGACATGTTTTTTTCAACGAGAATCTCGGCCGTGTGTACGAGGCTTCAGGCCTCTTGTATATGATACTCCTGTTTAAGCATCTACTGCTTCAGAGGTTTTTTTTGGTATGCATTTACTCGTATTTTTCGCATATGAGTTTGCGCAAATGCGCTCAAACTTATTCGCCTGTTCTCTTTCTGCACAATATGCAAATGAGCATTTGTGCGCATGAGGCATAAAAGAATGACCAGTTTTGTTTTTTTTTTGTTTTGTTTTTCCTTCTACTGAAGAATGCACAGCACTTGTTTACGCACCTGTGTGCATAGGAACATTGCAAATGGGGGGTGTATTTTAACTCGGTGTAAAAAAAGCTGCAGTGTGCAAGAGGCCTTAGTGCTCTGGATTGAGACTATTACACACTATAGAGGGTTATGCTTTGTTCATATTTCATATCGCATTTTAAGCGCTGCATCCCCGAAGGATTTGCCCCCTTCCTGGCCAGGCCATTTTTTGCGATACAATTGCGTGGTCGTGCGACGCTATACCCAAACAAAATTGATGTATTTTTCTTCCCTCAAATAGAGCTTTCTTTTGGTGGTATTTGATCACCTCTGTGGTTTTTATTTTTTTGCGCTAAAAAAAAAAAGCGACAATTTTGAAGAAAAAAATATATTTTTTTACTTTCTGCTATAAAACATTTCCAAAAAAAAATGTAATTTCTTCATCAGTTTAGGCCGATATGTATTCTGCTACATATTTTTGGTAGAAAAATCCCAATAAGAGTATATTGATTGATTTTGCGCAGAAGTTATAGCGTCTACAAAATAGGCGATAGATTATTGGCATTTCTATGAAAAAATAAATAAAAATTCTGCTAATGGTGGCGATCAGTGAATTTTTAGGGAGACTGCAGCAGACAGATCGGACATCTAACTGACATTTTTACTTTTTTTGGGGAACCAGTGACATTATTACAGTAATCAGTGCTAAAAATATGCCCTGTTGTACAAATGACACTGGCAGGGAAGGGGCGATCAAGGAGTTAAATGTTTTCCCTGTTTGTTTTCTAACTGTACAGAGGACTATGTCACTGGGGGGGAAACACACAGAGCCATCTAACTGCTTGGCAGAAAGACAGGATCTGTGAGATCTCCCCTGTCGGATTGGAGATCTTGTCTATGGAAGGGGTGCCCGGGTTTGAAAAATCGATGCTCCCCGGCCGTAGGTCCCCCCAGACAACAAACTTTGAACACTTGTAGAGGAGAAATGGGGCTACATGTGTGCCAGGTTTCAGGTCCAGGGGACCTACGACCGGCTGGTACCGGGTCCCCAAAGTCACCAGAGAAATGACCGTTTAACATGGGAGTCTATGGAAGGGGTGCCCGGATTTGAAAAATTGGTGCTCCCCGGATGTAGGTCCCCCAGACAACAAACTTTGCACACTTGTAGAGGAAGAGAGAGAGAGAGAGTGAGGCTACGTGTGCCTAGTTTGGGGTCCAGCGGACCTACGGCCGGCAAGTACCGGGTCCCCAAAGTCACCAGAGAAATGACCGTTTAACATGGGAGTCTATGGAAGGGGTGCCCGGATTTGAAAAATTGGTGCCCCCCGGATGTAGGTCCCCCGGACAACAAACTTTGCACACTTGTAGAGGAAGAGAGAGAGAGTGAGGCTACATGTGTGCCTAGTTTGGGGTCCAGCGGACCTACGGCCGGCAAGTACCGGGTCCCCAAAGTCACCAGAGAAATGACCGTTTAACATGGGAGTCTATGGAAGGGGTGCCTGGTTTGAAAAATTGGTGCTCCCCGGCCGTAGGTCCCCCGGACAACAAACTTTGCACACTAGTAGAGGAAGAGAGAGAGAGTGAGGCTACATGTGTGCCTAGTTTGGGGTCCAGCGGACCTACGGCCGGCAAGTACCGGGTCCCCAAAGTCCGGGATATCAGGCGCAAAAAGGTGACTCGAGTATAAGCCGAGGGGGGCATTTTCAGCACAAAAAAGTGCTGAAAAACTCGGCTTATACTCGAGTATATACGGTATATATAATATAATATAAAAATATAATTATTATTTTTTGGTTGTATGTTCCAGCGCTGGTTACTATGCTCACCCAAGACAAATTATAGTGATTCTTCCTAGTGGGGACAATAAAAAGTTGGCAAGGGTTCAGACCCTTTCATGTTGTTTTAGAAAACATAATTTATTTATTTTATTTTTTAAATGACTTCAAGCTGTGTCTCAGACATGTAGTCACAACAGATTGTTTAGAAATAAAATAGCGCACATCACGTCTGGCCTCCACCTGTATCTGTGATCTGCTCTGCGTTTCCCTTTAAGAGGCTTTCTTTGTGGTCTGCACTGTATTTTCCCCATTACTCTGCGCCCCTGGAACGCTATTTGAAAGGCAATGAGTGTTGCAGCTCCTCTGATTAATATTCCAGGCTATTCAGGCTCGGATTGTACACGCTCTCTCATCAGCACGCCCTTGGATCGGGTCGGCGGGAGACACTGGAGGCCTGTCCTGTACCAGGAAGTGTTCAGCAGTCAGGCTGACGAGGATGTTAAGCGTCTGAGTTCTCCCTTGTTTGCCAAGCTGCCGCCCGCCGCTGTGCGTCTGCCAGGGCATCAATAAAACCCATCAATAATTCATGCATTTCCCTTTTGAAGCTGCGCTTATGCTTTTTTTTTTTTTTTTTCTATTCTCTTTTCTCTCTCGTGCTTTTTTCATCAGGCATCAGAGTAACCAAGCAGCTTGTTCTGGAAAAACGCCTGAAAAGAACAGATTGTGTTTTATCTTCTTCCTCCGTCTTAATTTAATTTATTTAGCGCGGTACCTGGACTGAGCAGGCCTAGCCTTGTGATTAACACAAGCAAGACATCAAAGTGAGAGTCATTTCTCGTTACTAGTGTAGCCAGGCGGTAATCTGCTTCTCTTTGCTTTAATTAAATCTTTCGCTCCTATTAAGAAGGAGCTTTTTGTAGCCTGGCCTTCTTTGGACCATAAAAATCATCTGCTACTGGGGAAGGTGACTGGCTGTACTGGTTAGAGAACGGCACCTGATTCACTCCATGGCATTCCTTACGCTGCAATTGCAACTGGAAATGTAGGCCTCGAGGTACACACGGGGTGAGCGGTTCAGTTTTCCATCTAAGCCAAGGGTTCCCAAACTTTCGAAACAAAGTTGCCTCCTATGTGCAGTTGGTTTTGCACAGAGCAGCCCAGATCCTCCTCTTTTGGGGTCCCTCTTCAGTGCTCTTGGTCCCTCCCTCATGTCAAGTGCCCCCACAGCAAGCAACTTGCTATGGAGGCACCCAAGCTGAGCTGCAGCTTCGTGTGTCCATTCAGACATGGAGCTGCGGTTCGGCCCCACCCCCTCTCTCTCCTGATTGGGTAGATGACTTTGCCAGCAGCGGGAGCCAATGACGCTGCTGTGTCTCAGCCAATCAGGAGGGACAGCCAAGACACTCGTGGACATTGCTGGATTTAGATGGGGCTCAGGTAAGTATTGGGGGGGATTGCTGCACACAGAAGGCTTTTTATCTTAATGCATAGAGTGCATTAAGATAAAAAAAACTTCTGACTTTACAACCACTTTAACTTGTTCTCCTCCATTTAATTATTTTCCTACTGAATAATTTTTTATTTTTATCTTTTTTGGTACACTTTATTTTATAAAATATTATTAATTAACCACTTGAGCCCCGGACCATTTTGGTGGTCAAAGACCAGGCCACTTTTTGCGATTCGGCACTGCGTCGCTTTAACTGACAATTGCGCGGTCGTGCGACGTGGCTCCCAAACAAAATTGACGTCCTTTTTTTTCCCCACAAATAGAGCTTTCTTTTGGTGGTATTTGATCACCTGTGCGGTTTTTAATTTTTGCGCTATAAACAAAAAAAAGCGACAATTTTGAAAAAAATTCAATATTTTTGACTTTTTTGCTTTAATAAATTACCCCAAAAAATATATAAAAAAACTTTTTTTTTTTCACAGTTTAGGCCGATACGTATTCTTCTACATATTTTTGGTAAAAAAAAATCGCAATAAGCGTTTGGTTTGCGCAAAAGTTATAGCTTCTACAAAATAGGGGACTGTTTTATGGCATTTTTATTAATCTTTTTTTTTTTTTTTTTTTTTTTTTTACTAGTTATGGCGGCGATCAGCGGTTTTTTTTTTTTTGTTTTTTTTTTATCGTGACTGCGACATTATGGCGGACACTTTTGACACCATTGTCATTTTTACAGCGATCGGTGCTATAAAAATGCACTGATTACTGTAAACAATGACACTGGCAGTGAAGGGGTTAACCTCTAGGTGGCGCTGCAGGGGTTAAGTGTTTCCTAGGGAGTGATTCTTTCTGTTAGTGGGCGTGGCTACACGCGACACGTCACTGATGACCGTTCCCGATCACGGGGAACAGCTATCAGTGACCGTGTCACTAGGCAGAATAGGGGAATACCTTGTTTACAAAGGTATTCCCCTGTTCTGCTCTTGCCGACCGCAATCGTGGGACTCCCGGGACCCGCGGCTGCACTCGCGAGGCACGTGGCGAGCGCACGCATGCTGGGCGTCAAATTTAAAGAGACATGCCTGTACACCAATGTGTCTGCCCGTTCCATTCTGCCGGCGTGCGGCGGTCGGCAAGTGGTTAATTTTATTTATTTTTTTGTTTGCTTTGTTCGTTTAATATTTTTTTACACGTTTCACATTGAAAAAAAGCACAAAATGTAAAAAAATATGTATTTAATTTGTAAATAGCTGTTCAATGTAGGGCTGCAACTAACGATTATTTTCATAATCGATTAGTTGGCTGATTTATTGTTTTGATTAATCGACTAATCGGTTAATAAACGTAAAAAAAACGGTAATTTTGCTGCGATTTGCATTTTTTAAATTTTTTTTTGCCCAATTTGTTGTTGGGCAGATTACAAAACACAAATTGCCGCAAAAACACATTACATGCTTTTCTGCAGCTTCTCCATTGAAGTATATTAAACCCAAAAAAACAAAATAGCACCGTTTTGCGTTAAAAAAAATCCTCGCCCTTTCCAAATACGCAGCAGCTGAAAAAATCATGGATGTGAACGTGTCCCATAGGAAGCCATGTAAATGAACTGTAGTGTGTTTCTGCAAAAAGCACCAAAACACAGGTGTGACCCGGGCCTGAGATGTTTAGTAACATAATGGGGTTAAAAAAACTAAAATTAGTACAAAAAGAGCAAATAATCGCTACTGGAAGGGGTTCATTTTTTACTGTGGGACAGTGAAAGTAATATTTACGGAAGCGATTTGCTCTTTGTACTATAACGGGCTAATTTTAGTTTTGTTTTAACCCCATTATGTTACTGGCCGATTAATCGATTTATGAAAATTGTAATCGATTTATTTCATAATCGATTAGTTGTTTCGGCCCTAGTTCAATGCTTTGTACCATTGCCACAGCTGAAGTGTAAACAAAACCGTTGCGATAAATATCGGTAATTGGTATCGGCGAGTACTAAAAAAAAAAAAAAATATATATATTAGTAAAAAAAAAAAATTGGTATCGGTGCATTCCTAGTTTACAGGGATGAGCTAAACCGTTTACCACTGGCAGGGCTGCTTACAATAATCCGCTTTTATTCATGTAAAACCTTTATCCTATAAGGGCACAAAAACGGTTTGCTGTAACTGATTATAAAGGGTGAGATGGAGTTTGTCTTCAATGTGTTAGTGTATTTAAATTTGCTTATACGTTTAACACTCCCCACCCACCCCCATTACTGAGCATGCTGCTGTGCCTCCTGTGCTCCCTCATTCAGAGTGGGGCACTTTCATTCAGCAGTTGCGTTACTGTCCAGATCGTCAGGTGAAAACAGAGGGGGGCAAGCATAAAGGAAGACTAATGCAGTCGCCACATCTAATGATTGGTAAGCTGCAATATAATACATTTTTGGGTTTAATACCGCTTTAAAACAAGGCGGCACACATAGGCTTTCCGCTTTATCTGAATTTGGGGGAGAAGCGGCAACGTTCTGTCTGATTGTTCTGTGTCGGGGTGTGACTAGGTAGAGAAGCGGTGGCGGCCCCAGAGCTTTCTACCCTTTAGGGACAGGTTGGCAGCTCCCCCAGTTCTGTCCTGACCACCCCCCCCCCTCTTGTCTTTGCTGTGCCTCGTTAGTAGGAGCGCAGTGTGGATCCCGCGTGTGCGATTATGCCGCTGATCATCCTCCGTCTTCTCATTGTCTTCCTCGCTGTTCGCCAGACTTGAAGGACTAATTATAGTCGTTATTATTCCAGAACTGCAGGGTGCACATTCATAGTCGGCGTCTCCTGATAGAGGAAGGCATTTGTCAGGATAAATATGTATCTGCAATATGTGGAGCACGAATCTCGCACATTTTGTCCCTGCAGTCGCCCCGCAGAACGCTTCACCTCCCTGTTTTAAGGGGGAACTTGACTTGATTTTTATTCTAATGCGATGGGGTCGGAAATTGGAGGATCTGGCTTTGTAAGCAGGAGTCAGTAGTAGTCTGTTTATTCTTCTGGAGGGATTTGAATACTCTGAACTCCAGGCAAACCGCAAAATCTACGGGTAAAATGCATAGAAAGAAGAGGTGTTGCTTGCCAAATTATATTTCTGTTAATCCAGTTCTGAGATGTACCCAGCTCTGCCACACAGCGCAGCAATGAGAGGTGTTGTTTCCCCTTGCAGTTAGGTGGCACTCTCCTTAGGCCTGGTTCACACCTATGCATTTTTTTAGTGCGTTTTTAGTTTTGCAGAAACGCACTACAGTCCAGTTAACACGGTTTTCTATGGATGTAGTTCACATCTGTGCATTTTATGGAAAGGGCCAGTGATTGGTTTTTGATTCCATAGACTTCATATTTCAATCTAAATTTATTGGAAAATGATTATACAAACATGAATTCATACATAGATGGCATAATCATACAATGAAACATATTACAAAACATTACACACAAAAAAGAAAAGGCCACAAATAGCCATAATGTATTGTAACCTTACTTGGTCTCATTTAAAGTGGTTGTAAACCCTCATACATTTTTTTTTTTTTTTTTTTTAACTAGCTGTAAGAGAAAGGCATAATGAGCTAATATGACTAGCATAATAGCTCATTATGCATCACTTACCTTAGATCGGGGCCCCCGAAGCCGTCCTCGTCTCCCTCTTCAGCCGCATCCATCGCTGCGGCGATAGCTGGAAGGTTACTTCCGAGTATCGCCGCTCCAGCCAATCACAGCGCCGCTCCGGCGCTGTGATTGGCCGGAGCGGCGAAGACGTGACTCCGGGCATGAGCCGTCGAATTCGGCTACGCCGTCGAATGCTGCGACCTAGCCGAATTTGTGAATGGGGTTAACCCCATGCGCATGCGCGTGACGTCAGCGTCGCCGCTTTTAAATGCAAATATCTCCTTAACCGTGTAGGTTAAGGAGATATTTCATGCACCTACAGGTAATCCTTAATCTAGGCTTACCTGTAGGTCTTTGTTTTATAAAGTGGGTTTACAACCACTTTAAAGGGGTTGTAAACCCTCTTTGTTATTTAAAAAAACATGTCATACTTACCTCCACTGTGCAGTTCGTTTTGCACAGAGTGGCCCCGAACCTCGTCTTCTGGGGTCCCCCGGCGGCACTTGTGGCTCCTTCTCACATCGGTAAACCCCCTCGGAGAAGCGCTCTCCCAGGGGGTTACCTTGTGGGCGTGCTCCTGAGTCCAGCATTTGTGTGCATAGACACAGAATGCCGGACTTGGCCCCGCCCCCTGGCGCCCGCATCATTGGATTTGATTGACGGCAGCGGGAGCCAATGGCTGCACTGCTATCAATCTATCCAATCAAGCGCCAAGAACCCCAGGCAGAGAGGTAGAGCGCGTCTCTGCTGAGGGATCGAACGGGCTCGGGTGAGTAAACTGGGGGGCTGGTCAGTGTCAGAAGTCTTATCACCTAAATGCACAGGTGTCAAACACAATCGGGCCCTCCGGGCCATTTCATGTGGCCCTCGCACCTCTCCTGCAGCTGCAGGAGAGCTCCTGGTCCTCCTCCAGATACCTGCTTTCAAGCAATGCATCCAGCTTCTTCCCAGCAGCAGCATAAGAAAAGGGGGGGTGCACTGTGATGTAAGGGAGAGTGGGGGACTCAACTTCTGATGGTGGGTTGGCTCTTGATATCTAATGTAAGGGGAGGGGATGCACTGGACATCTAAAATTACAAATACAACCGGCCCTTTTGAGGGCAATCATAATGCTGATGCGGCCCACGATAAAATTTAGTTTGACACCCCTGCCTTAACCGTTAGCTGACCAGCCGCCACAGTTATACTACGGCAGGTTGGCACGGCTGCGCAAATCGCCATAGGTATACGTTGCTTCTTTTTAAGACGCTCTAGCAGGCACGTGCCGCGGCCTGTCGCCGGAGCCTATGCGCGTGCCCGCGATCGTTTGTGACTGAGCAGGAACGTGGATCTGTGTGTTTTAAACAGGGGAGTAGAGACAGATTGTGTGTTAGTATATAGGAACACCGATTGGTCTCCTCCCCAAGTCAGTCCCATCCCCCCACAGTTAGGAACACCTCCCTAGGGAACACTTAACCCCTTGATTGCCCCCTAGCGTTAACCCCTTCCAGTGACATTTATACAGTAATCAGTGGCTATTTTTAGCTCTGATCGCTGTATAAATGTCACTGGTCCCAAAAAAGTGTCAAGTGTCAGATCTTTCTGCCGCAATGTCGCAGTCCTGATAAAAATCGCAGATCGCCGCCATTGCTAGTAAAAAAAAAAAAAAAATGCTATAAATCCATCCCCTATCTTGTAGACGCTATAACTTTTTTGCGCAAACCAATCAACATATGCGTATTGCGATATTTTTGGTAAAACAAAAAAAAAAAATGTAGAAGAAAACATATCGGGCCTGAACTGATGAGAATTTTTTTTTTTTGGGGATATTTTTTATAGCAAAAAGTGTGTGTTTGTGTGTGTTTGTGTGTGTGTGTGTGTGTGTGTGTGTGTTTGTGTGTGTTTGTGTGTGTTTGTGTGTGTTTGTGTGTGTTTGTGTGTGTGTGTGTGTGTGTGTGTGTGTGTTTGTGTGTGTGTGTTTGTGTGTGTTTGTGTGTGTTTGTGTGTGTTTGTGTGTGTGTGTGTGTGTGTGTGTGTGTTTGTGTGTGTGTTTGTGTGTTTGTGTTTGTGTTTTGTTCAGTTCATGGCACAAAAAATAACCGCAGAGGTGATCAAATACCACCAAAAGAAAGCTCTATTTGTGGGGGAAAAAAGACGTCAATTTTGTTTGGGTACAGCGCCACATGACCGCACAATTGTCAGTTAAAGCGACGCAGTGCCGTATCGCAAAAAATGGCCTGGTCAGGAAGGGGGCAAATCCTTCCGGGGCTGAAGTGGTTAAGGTGAAAAAACTTTCCTGTTGATTCCCTGGGGGGCCCATAACTGACGGCATTTTTCATATGTATCCAAATCGAGCCCAAGAGGATCTCCATCCTCTCAATGTAGTCCATTCATTTACAGAGGGGGATTGTATTGACCACCAATGCCGCAGAATGACCGATGTCAACCAATGTCTGAGCAGACTCCTTTTTTAAATATTTTTATAGGGGCCTGGTAAAATGGAAAGCAGGGTAATTTGAGGTGTATTGGGAATTAACCCCCCCCCCCCCCCCTGTAACTAGTATACAACTGCATAATCCTATCCCAATAATTATGAATTTTAGGGCTTTTCCACCAAATGTGCAACAGCGAGCCCTTGGCAGAGTGACACCGCCAACACATGTCAGATGCATCTGGGTATATACGCTGAAGGGACGTTGGACTCCGATACCAACAAGAGAGGAGCTTGTAGCTCGTCTCTTTTGGCTTTAATTGCCAATGACAAGCAATGTGTGACGGTGAATGACTTCTCCCACTCTTCTGCTCCACCTTGGGCATTAAGATCACATACCAATTTGTTTGTAAATTCCGGGAGCTTAGGATGTTGATAGGACATGCTTTGGTTTAGAGCGGGGATATGTAATTAGCGGACCTCCAGCTGTTGCAGAACTACAAATCCCATGAGGCATAGCAAGACTCTGACAGCCACGAGCATGACACCCAGAGGCAGAGGAATGATGGGACTTGTAGTTTTGCAACAGCTGGAGGTCCGCTAATTGCATATCCCTGGTTTAGAGTTTTGCAACAGAAGGGACTTGATCAAGTTTAGATCTCCTAAAGATTTGTTTAACCACTTACGGACCGCCCGCCGTCGTTCTACGTCGGCACTTTGAAGAGGGATATCGTTGTTATGGCAGCAGCTAGGTACCATAACCCCGGTATCCTCTTCTTCAGCGGTCCGCTTTCAGATAAAAGTGGTCTCTGCGGCCTATTCGCCGCAAGATCACTTTTATCGGCGGCAGGAGAGAGCCCCTCCCGCCGCGCTTCGGTGCCCTCTGCTGCTTACCGGGGCCGCCAGCAGTGGCGGAGGTGATAGCGTCCACTCCCGCGTGTGTTCTGGAGATGAGTGAGGGGAAGATTGCCCCCAACCGTCTCCATACCATTGTGTGTGTGTGTGTGTGTGTGTGTGTGTGTGTGTGTGTGTGTATATATATATGTATGTGTATATAATTTTTTTTTTAGTGTAAATATGAAATCTGAGGTCTTTTTGACCTCAGATCTCATATTTAAGAGGTCCTGTCATGCTTTTTTTCTATTAGGAATGTTTACATTCCTTGTAATGAAAGTGACACCATTTTTTATTTATTTTTTATTAAAAGAACAGTGTAAAAATAATAAAAGGTAAAATAAATGAGAAATTTTAAAAATTTAAACACACCCCGTCCCGCCGAGCTCGCGCGCAGAAGCAAACACATAGGTGAGTAGTGCCCGCATATGAAAACTTTGTTCAAAACCACACACGTGGGGTATCGCCACGATTGTTGGAGCGAGAGCAATAATTCTAGCCCTAGAACTCCTCTGTAACTCAAAACATACAACCTGTAGAATTGTTTTAAACCTCTCCTATGGAGATTTTTAAGGGTAAAAATTTGTCGCCATTCCACGAGCGGGTGCAATTTTGAAGCGTGACATGTTGGGTATCAATTTACTTGGCGTAACATTATCTTTCACAAAAAAAAAAAAATTGGGCTCACTTTATGTTTGTCTTATTTTTTTATTGAAAAAAGTATTTGTTTTTTTTCCAAACAAAGTGCACTTGTAAGACCACTGTGCAAATATGGTGTGACAAAGTATTGCAACGACCGCCATTTTATTCTCTAGGGTGTTAGAAAAAAATATATAATGTTTGAGTGTTTTAAAGAAATTTTCTAACAAAAAAAAAAAACTTTTAAGTTGTAAACGCCAAATCTCAAAACGAGGCTCGGGGCTGCATCGGTTACGGGAGTAGAGGACAGAAATGACAGTAGTTGCCGATATTCTAACCAAAGCCTAAATGACGGCTGTTGTGTAGAGAATAAATTTGGTGAGGGTGGAAGTGTTCCCTGACCGAGAATCTGTCTCGCTCTTCGGTAAGACTCCTTATTCCATGTAAGGAAACTTGTCCTGTCCACTGCAGGTGGGAATTGAGGATTACCGAATAGGGTGAAGAAAGCCCATTTTATCCCCGATATTCAATAGATGAGATGTAGGAAAGGGTAGGGCAGAGGATAAGTCTCAGTGAATATCACAGGAAGGTAAATCCTATCCAAGGGAGTGCCTGAAGATCAAATTAATTCAACCACTGTTCTATTAATACCCATTGTTTAGTATCAGAATGGTAAAACCAGTTCACTAACCTGGTCAGGATTACCGCAGTAATAGTATAAATCCGGTGCGCCCGCTCCTCCTTTCGTTTTGGGTAATGATAGCATTTTTCTATGTAGTCTTAGATCTCTTATGCCCCCAGATAAACCTTGTAAAAGCAGATTGTAGAGTGGTAAAAAAAAAACAGATCTAGGGACAAAAACAGGGATAGTTTGAAAAAGATATAAAAACCGAGGTATTATGGTTCCATAGTCTTCAATGGATCAAAAGCGTGTATTGAAAAATGTAAATTTCACCTGCATAGGTGTGAACCAGGCCTTTAAAATGTTCCTAAACCCACAACAGTAAAATTGGTCTGTATATGCAGTAACGCATGCTTGTTATACTCACTGTGGAACCTAAGGGGTTAATCATCTACATTGTGTAAAGGCTGTTTGATCCTGTCTTCTCTGATCCTCCCCCTTCCAATGTCACCATCCCATCTCTTGCTAAGGCAGAGCCTTTGGAGTCACTCTGCACATGCTCAGTGTGTGTGTGTGTGTGTGTGTGTGTGTGTGTGTGTGTGTGTGAGATATAATAATATAAAAAAAAAAAAAAAAAAATCTTGGGAGGGTGCATGTGATAAGCACAGGGCCAATCACCACTGTCCAGACAGAGGGTCAGGGGTCCTGCAGCCTAATAGGACAGTCAGAGCAGAATGAAAACTCCTCCTACAAGCTTTAACCAAGTAACTGATGGAAGTCACAAGACTGCTATATACTGCTAATGAGAAATGGTATTTAGCAGTTTGTTTACTAAAACGATTGCATCTCCATGTTCTGTGCACTGTGGGCGACCAGATATAGTGAATGCAGGCTCCTGGGTTTAGTAACACTTTAAGCTGCAAAGGCAGCAGAGGGGGAGGTGTATACAGTAATACCTCGGATTATGAGCAGAATTTGTTCCAGAAGCATGCTTGTAATCCAAAGCACTCGTATATCAATGCGAGTTTCCCCATAGGAAATAATGGAAACTCTGATTTATTTTTTGGGTAACAAATGCTTTCAGGGGGGCTGAAATATGACTATTAGGAGTAGAAAAGGTCCCTACGTCAGCGGGGGAAAAAACAATGCTCCATCTTTGGGATCAGTGGAATGGATGGTGCCCTATCGTTGTCACTGGGAGGAACTGTGCCACGTCATTGGGCCCCATCGTTGGTGCCACTGGGAGAAATGGTGTGCCATCGTTGGTGCCACTGGGAGAAATGGTGTGCCATCGTTGGTGCCACTGGGAGAAATGGTGTCCCCATCGTTGGTGCCACTGGGAGGAATGGGGGCCCCATCGTTGGTGCCACTGGGAGGAATGGGGGCCCCATCGTTGGTGCCACTGGGAGGAATGGGGGCCCCATCGTTGGTGCCACTGGGAGAAATGGGGGCCCCATCATTGGTGCCACTGGGAGGAATGGGGGCCCCATCGTTGGTGTCAATGGCTGAAAATAGTGCCCCAAGGGCCGTATAAAAGCAAGCAAAGGGCCACAGTTTGGAGACTGCTGCCCTAGATCATTCTCTCTCAAGGTTTTTACCCATTGAAATAATGGAGGTCTCTGGGAACCCATGCTAAAACCAATTTATAGTTGGTCAGCGAGAAAAATGCTCTTTACATTGGTGGGTCAGTGGGGAGAATGCCCCCCTATAGTAGTGGTCAGAATTGCACCCTTCCAGGCAGCTATAACGACCATTGGTGTCATGCGGCTGGCTCTGCCGAATGGTGTTGGCCCTGAAATTATGAAGGCTTCATCAGATGGGAGGTCAATCGGCCACAACTCCAGGGCACCAATAGCTACCTCTGGTGACACCCTACTTAAGAGTGGATGTCCTAGATACGTGTACCTGTCAGAACTCTTTTCTCTAAGTGTACACCAAACCACATCTGTACAGTCTTGCGGCATCCCAGCTCGGCCAATCCAGATGGCTGAAGGCTCCCTACTTAGAAGAAAAAGCTAGACGGCTGTTCCCGAAACAGGAGATGCTTGGACAAGGACAGGGTCACTAAAGTATTTTAATGACGGCTGACCCTTGTTCAAGAACATTCCCCAGCATTGTACTTAAAGTGGTTGTAAACCCATTCTTTGGACTTCTACCTATAGGTAAGCCTAGTATAAGGCTTGCCTATAGGTAGTGGAAATATCTCCTAAACGTGCGCCGTTTAGGAGATATTTCACTTGTCCGCTGAAAATGTTAGCGGCGCATGCGCAGGGAACAAACAAAACAAAGTGCCGTTTCTTCCCTAGCCTGTGCCGTTAATGGCGGCTCCTGTGCGCATGCGCGGGAGTGACGTCACGCGGCTTCGGGCGAATCACAGAGCCGGAGTCCGCGGCCTGGAAGGTAAAGGAGCCAGAAGATGGACGCTGCCTACACAGGGGACATCGCTGGATTCTTTTGCAGGTAAGTGTCACATAATGGGCTAGTATGCAATGCTTACTAGCCTATTATGCTTTTCATGTGCAGGCTTTGCAGACTGCAAAAGAGGAATTAAAACCCATCAGGGTTTACTTCCTCTTTAAAGCGGAGGTCCTGTGAATTATTTTTATTTTTTTAAAGCCAGCAGCTACAAATACTGCAGCTTCTGACTTTTAATAAATGGACACTTACCTGTCCAGGATGCCCATGGTGTCGGCAGCCGAAGCCGAGCAATCGCTCGTCTCTCAGCTGCCCCCGCCGCCATCCTCGGTGAGGGAATTAGGAAGTGAAACGTTGCGGCTTCACTGCCCGGTTCCCTACTGCGCATGCGTGAGTAGCGCGGCGCGTTTCCAGTGGTCCCCGCTGTCTCCTGGGACCAGTGTGTTTCCCAGAAGGCGGGGGGTGGGGCAAAGTGGAGTGACTCCTGTGGGATTCTCTCCCCGGAAGTAGGTGCAAATACCTGTATTACACAGGTATCTGCACCCCCCTCCCCCCGAAAGGTGCCAAATGTGACACCGGAGGGGGGGAGGAATCCGAAAAGTGGAAGTTCCATTTTTGGGTGGAACTCCGCTTTAAGGATACAAAACATCCTCCCCAATAAGAGCAGGCAGCCAACACTTTGCATGTCTGTTTGCTCTCAGTCCTGGCTGTCACTAATGGCCGGTGTCCCCTCTGATGTTCTGGATCAAATCAAAGTGGTTCTAGAACACACAACTGTGTCTGTGATGGAGTCCTCTCATGCAGACAAAAATGAAAGCCTACCGGTAAACACTGCCACCTTCAGGCTCTAAAGCAGAACTACACCGCATCTGAGCATCAATTACCAAAAGCGTTGTTTTATTTGTTTTTAATATTTTAAAGTAAACTCGCCAATCACTCCTTACCTCCATGCTATTCTTTGCAGAGAAATCTGTGATTTATGTAAATTCAGTCCTCATTATTGTAAAGTGACCGACAGTCTGTTGCTGATAAATCTGCATTGGGCCATCGAGGCATTAATGACCTCCGAGCACCGTCCTTGTCGGATGTGACCGGGGTGAAATGGAGAAGTCCTATCGCTGGGATGTGGCCTAACCTCTTCTCTATTGTGGTCACCACACATTGTGTTTTTAGAGGAACTTCCTGATACTTGAAAGGAAAGTGTGGTCTTTTTAATGATCTGTTAGATGCTTGTTTTTTTTTTTTCCTTCTTCCTTTTATTATATATATATATATATATATATATATATATATATATATATATATATATATATAAATAAATTGTGTGTGTGTGTGTGTGTGTGTGTGTGTGTGTATATGTGTATATGTATAATTTTTTTTTTTTTTCCAATGGTTGTGCTTTACTGCTCCTTCTCATGCTGCAAATCTTGAAGTCAGCCGACTCCATGAAAACAATGCACTCTCTGTGTGGGTGATCTCTTAAGCTGGCTAGAGCTGCACGATTCTGGAAAAAATGAGAATCGCGATTCTTTTGCTTAAATTAAAGATCACGATTCTCTCAGTCCTCCCTATGTCACCATGCACCACCCACACAGATCTACAACTCACCGCTGCACTGCTCCTGTCGCTTACGAAATTCTAAACAATACATATAAAGCACTTTAACACACTAATCCCCTGACTACATTAAATACAGTAACACCACTAATCCCCTGACTATATTAAATACTTTAACACCACTCGCCGCTGCACTGCTCCTGCACGCCTGTCACCTATGAAATTCAAAAGCACTGCACGCTACACTAAAATTAAATACAGCGCCTGTCACCAACGAAATATTTTTTTTGTAATTTTTTAATGTATTTATTTTAGTGTAGCGTGCAGTGCTTTTGATCAGTGCTTTTGAATTTCATAGGTGACAGGCGTGCAGGAGCAGTGCAGCGGCGAGTGGTGTTAAAGTATTTAATATAGTCAGGGGATTAGTGGTGTTACTGTATTTAATGTAGTCAGGGGATTAGCGTGTTAAAGTGCTTTCTATGTATTTTGAATTTCGTACGTGACAGGAGCAGTGCAGCGGCGAGTGGTGTAAATGTATTTAATTTATTTAGGGGATTAGCGTGTTAATGAACGACCGCGCAGGCGCACTGTGAAGTTGGAGACTGATAGGAAGACGACGTGAATCACATTGACGTTCTCTGACAGAACAGCGGCGCATCACGCTCTCTGCTCTGCTGACGTCAGTTCCGGTATCGGCGCCATTTGCGTTCCACAATGGTTCCGACAGCTTCTCCTCCGGTCCAGGCTACATCCCGGGAGAATCGCGGTAATCCGGGCTGTAGATCGCCGGGGGGGGGGGGGGGGGGTAAATCGAGATCGCGATTATCATACGATTTAATCGTGCAGCTCTAAGCTGGCCATAGAAGGATCAAATCCCTGCTGAACCGGCTGAGATTGGATCCATCCAGGGACTTTTTTTTTTTTTTCCTTCAAGAATATATGCAGGAACTCCCCCCCCTTCTGAGTCACTTCTTGTCTCCGCCCCCTACCCGCCTCTGAGCAACATCACTTGGTTTCACCCCCTTCCCACCTCTCAGTACCGCCCCCTTTTTAAAGAATACAGAACTAAGTATCATTTTTGTGCTGATTAGACGTGCACTCCCAAAAAATTGTTTTGTTTTTCGTTTCATTTGTGTGTTTTTTTTTTGTTTTGTTTTTTGCGGGTCATTCGATATGATCGAAATTCGTTATTTAGAATAAATTCGTAACTTCTTAAAAATTTGAATTAGTTTTAGATGCAGTATTTGGAAATTCAAAATAATAATGAACTATTAAATTATAGGTATTGGAATTTCCTTTCAAATTTTGGCTTTTTATGAACTTAACGAATACGAATTTATCCGAAATAACGGATGCCGCATCTAAATGAATGGAACAGGATGAATTAATATTAAATTATAGTTATTATTTGTTGCGTTCCATTCGTTTAGATGCAGCATTCGTTATTTCGCTTAATTCGTAACTTCGGATAAATTTTGTATTGGTTACATTCAATAACAGACAAATTTGAAAGGAAATTCCAATACCTATAATTTATTCGTTATTTTGGGTTTTCGGATTTTTGTATTTATTTTTCATTTTTATTTTTACGAATTTTCAAATTTTACGAATTTTCTGAAAAATTTGTTAAACGGGTTTTCATTTTAATTTTGAATATTTCCAAATTAACGAATTCGGAACTATTTGTTAAAGTAGAGTTCCAGTCACCTGTGAAAAAATAAATAAAAGCTGTCGGCTACAAAAACTGTAGCTGCTGACTTTAAAAAAAAAAAAAAAAAAAAAAATAGCCACTCACCTGTTACGCGCTCCAGCGGTGTGCTCACCCCAGTCAGTCGCTATCTTCGTTCCTAAGCGCTGGCATCTATCTTCACTATGGGCACCCGGCTGTGACAGCTTGCAGCTTCAACCGGGTGCCCACTGCCCGAGTAGCGCTGCCGCATCGTGAGTGGTCGATGCAGTCTTCTGGGACCTGTCTGCGTCCCAGAAGACTCTTGGGGGGGGGTGTGGAAACTTTTGTTTCTAACCACCTAGCAGTCGGAATGGAAGTGGACCTGTCAAAATCGGGTACCTGCTTTCACCCCCCTCGCTCCTCAAAAGTGCCAATTCTTTAAGAGGAGCAGAGGGCAAGTCCTTAAAGTGGAACTTCCCCTTTTACAAGAAAAGCAGTCACATAGATCCCCTGCAGCCAGCATCAATGGACCCCCAACATCAATAGACCCCAACAACAATAGACCCCAGCATCAGCCCAGCATCAATAGACACTCACCCCTTCCAGCAACAATTGACACCCCCACCAGCAACATAAGCCCATCCAACAACGGTTCTCCCACCAGCAACAATAGACCTCCCCAGCATCAATACACTGCCATGCAAAACGTATATGCCCTCCAGCAACGATAGACCCCTCCTTGAACAGAAGATCCCTTCAAGCAACAAAAGATCCCCCACCAACAACAATAATAGACCTCCGCCATGCAAAAATAGAAGTGCGTTCCCGCTGAAAAACAGCCATGGATTCATCTATGGGCAGTCTGTTTGTACTGAAGTTAAACCATCGATCAACTTCATTACATCCAGCCTGTCAGATTTTTTCGCATGTGATTACTGCTAGCAGCTATAGCCACCATTAGTAATCATTGTGTTCTGCCAGCAGAACACAGTAGTGCTGCGGGAGGGCTTCAGTGTTGATGGGGGGGGGGGGGGAATCGGGTGATTTTCAAATGTCATCATCTATGGCTTACTTTTATTTTATGAAATCAAACTCCTTTAAACACCAAGTTCTGACAAAAGGGCAAATTTAGCTCGGAAGGATCTGTTTTATTTAGATGTTGCATTAGAATAGTTTATACTGTAGTCATGTGTTGTTGTTTTTTTTTTTTTTTTCCTTTTGTGCTAATGAGTATGTTTGTTCTTTCACAGATTGGGACTGACTAAATCTCTTCCAGAAAGCAATGTCCACCCCCGATCCGCCTGTGGGGGGCACCCCTAGGCCTGTGCAGTCCCCCGGGCCAGGGCCTTCTCCTGGTGCTATGCTGGGCCCTAGCCCTGGGCCATCTCCTGGATCAGCACACAGTAGGATGGGACCAAGCCCTGGACCTCCTATCCCTCCCCAGGGACCTAGCGGATATCCTGCAGAGAACATGCATCAGATGCACAAGGTAAGAAACTCTTGTGGCATTTGTAGAGCATTCTCCCTGACGTCCATCTTTTGGACATTTTAAAAATAACAAACTTCTGTGTATTCACGTTTTATTTTGCATTGTTAACAGAGCAGTATGGGGATTTCCTTTTTTGTTGGAATCCTACTTGCCTAGGTGGATGCAGCATCTGTCCCCCACCAGCTCTAGCATTGAGAACCGGGCGGTCAAACACCCCCTATCGCTCGGTTCTCACAGCTCTGTGAGCAGAGAGCTGCTGTCAGACACTGGCTCTCTGCTCTGCCCTACCCCCCCCCTACTCTGTGCTCAGGGGTGTACCTAGAGCATTTGGCACCCGGGGTAGATCCTATATCTGGCACCCCCCCTTTACTGATCATGCCTGTGCGCGCTCAGCCCCACCTTGCACTTGTACGCGCTCAGCCCACCACCCCCTCCCCCCGCGCCTGTACGCGCTCAGCCCACCGCCCCCCGCGCCTGTACGCGCTCAGCCCACCGCCCCCCGCGCCTGTACGCGCTCAGCCCACCGTGCCTGTACGCGCTCGGCCCACCGCCTCCCCGCGCCTGGGTCGCCTCCTGAAAAATAGCAGTGTACCTCCTGTAATGTGACTGTACCTTCAAACTCATTGCTGTATATCTGCAGTGTCAGATCTAAGGCACTACTGCCTCTGACTGTAATTCTCCAGCGTTTTTTTTTTTTTTTGGTGTGTGTGTGTGTGTGTGTGTGTGTGTGTGTGTATATATATATATATATATATATATATATATATATATATATATATATATAATTTGTGTGTATGTATGTGCTCCGGCACACAGGTGTCTCACTGTACCAGTAAGTGGTTAAAGTCAGACGTCAATGATTCTCCAGAATTAATGACCCCATGCGCATGCAGGACCTTACCTCCTATCTTTCACAACTGTGAAGGGTAAATCCAGCAAATCTGATTCTTCTTTTTGGATTTGAGACATGCCCCAGAATATTGTTCATTCCTATGATCAAAGATACCTCCCTGCTCTGTACATTTCCTCTAGCTCCCCCCACCCTATTGCCTCTAAACCCTCAAACCACCCACTATCTCCTTTTCCAACTAACCTCTCCTTTCCCTCTTCAAATCCCATCTTTTATCCTACCTGCCCTCCCATTAAATGGAATCCTCCTGACCCCTTACTGTGCTTAATAGATGGTGCCTGCAGTTCCTCACTGTCTTTTGGTTCATCTGTTTCTCTTATTAGCCGATGGAATCCATACACGAGAAGACCATGCCGGAAGACCCACGTTATAACCAGATGAAAGGGATGGCAATGAGGCCTGGTGGACACTCTGGAATGGGACCCCCACCAAGTCCAATGGATCAGCATTCTCAAGGTATACCTGACTTCATGTGGGTAGGAAGGATTGCTCATACTCTGTGTTAAGTTGAAGAGCAGCTTTATGCTCCAGCTACAACCTAGCGGTGGAGAAGAGGTGGAGCTTAGAGGGAAGAGCGTCATGGTAGAGAACACAATAACTTTCCTGACGTTCTCAGGAATAACTTTGTTACTGAGAAAAGGAGGTCTGTACTTGCATAGAGTGTACTTTATACAACTGTCAATATCTTTGCTGGGAGGACTTCATTCATCCCAGCACTTGGGCACCATGCCGAGAATGTACCCGGTGCTGCACATATGCCAGCCAGTGTAGTTGTAAAAAAGACTGGTACAGTTTTTGCAGAAGAGAAATGACATGTCTTTTTCTGTGATAGTCTGCCTGCTCACATTTTGTTGGTTTACACTTTAGTTTTGCTTAAAGATAACTGCCAAACTAAGCCCTGCTGCAGTTGCTCACCTCTGCACCAATGGCAAGGGATTCTTTATATAGTGCCAGACTTGCCTGATTGGAGAATCATCAACCATCTTATCTGGCTCCTCCTTCATTTGGAGGCCCAGGAGCACACTAAGGTGATTGCAGATATCATATATATAGTGAGGGGAAAAAAGTATTTGTCCCCCTGCTGATTTTGTACATTTGCCCACTGACAAAGAAATGATCAGTCTATCATTTTAATGGTAGGTTTAGTTTAACCGTGAGAGACAGAATAACAACAAAAAAAACATCAACATGGGGGCAGGGTGCTCTGGGGTGGGGGGGTCGCAGGTCGTCCCCCTGCCCCAGAGCACCAAACCCCCCCATGTTGAGGGCATGCGGCCTGGTACGGTTCAGGAGGGAGGGGGGGCCGCTCTTTCGTCCCCCCCTCTTCCCCTGCGGCTTGCCAGGTTGTGTGCTCGGATAAGGGTCTGGTTTGGATTTTGGGGGGGACCCCCACGCCGTTTTTTCAGCGTAGGGGTTCCCCTTCACATCCAGACCAGACCCAAGGGCCTGGTATGCCCCTGGAGGGGGGGAACCCATGCCGGTTTTTTATTTAAAATTTGGCCTGGAGTTCCCCCTCAAGAGCAGAAGAGCACAAGTCGCATGCCAAAGTCGGATCATGCAAGACTGCGGTCCGACTTTGATCCGACTTCAATGATAGTCAATGGGCTGAAGTCGGATCAAAGTCGGACCAAAGTAGTACAGGGAGCATTCTCAAAGTCGGACCGACATGTGTCGGACCAGTTAAGACGGCTCCCATAGGGAAACATTGATTTTCACACGTCATGCGACATGAGCTCCCAATGTCGGAGCGTTTGTCGCCCCAGTGTGAACCAGGCCTAAAGGGGGTGCTCCTAATCTCAGCTTGTTACCTGTATAAAAGACACCTGTCCACAGAAGCAATCAATCAAACCAAATGTCAGCCTCGAAAACCTTAATGACTTGGAGAGGATCTGCAAAGAGGAGTGAGTCAAAATCCCTCCTGAGATGTGTGCAAACCTGGTGGCCAACTACAAGAAACGTCTGACCTCTGATTGCCAACAAGGGTTTTGCCACCAAGTACCAAGTCATGGTTTGCGAAGGGGGTCAAATACCATTTCATTCATTTAAAATGAAAATCAATTTAACTTTTTTGAAATGTGTTTTTTTTTTTCTGGATATTTTTGTTATTCTGTCTCTCACTGTTCAAATAAACCTACCATGAAAATTATAGACTGATCATTTCTTTGTCAGTGGGCAAACATTCAAATCAGCAGGGGATTCCTATTTTTCCATCCGTCTGCGGATCGGATGAAAGCGGACAGACGGTCCGTTTTCATCCGATCCCCCCCAGAGAGGAAAGCGGCGATCCGACCAGTCCGTTTCTGCACAGTGTGCAGAGTCGGACAAGTCATCCGCCAGCTCAGCGGGGATCAACGGAGCGATCCCCGCTGAGCAAGCGGATGTTCACGGGGCGGATCATCACGGGATCCGCCCGTGTGAAAGAGCCCTTAGGCAGATGGAGGAATCCGCTGTCAGAATACACTGATCAGCGGCTGCAGCTACTGATCACCAAAAGTTTTCCCGCTCCTCCATTAAACAGAAGTCGATCCAACGGCTAACTTTGAATGAATGGGGACAGCAGGTCGAAATTCAGCAAGACCCTGTTGAACTGGCCACTTTCCACCCAACTATACCCATCTTTACTACAGTGAGGGGAAAAAAGTATTTGTTTTCCTCCGTCATGCTAAATGGACCATAGCGGAGACTGATGTCATCGGATGTCAGCGGATGTTCATCTGCTGATATCCGCTATGCCATAGGGATACATGTATGTCTGTTATTCATCCGAAAACGGATGGCTGAAAAACGGACATACGGAACGTCCGTGTGAAAGAGCCCTTACTTGTATAGATAAGCAAATCTGTTTTGTTTATTTTTTATTTCTCTTTACACTCAACCCGTTGGCTGAATAAAAAGAAACCGTCTATGGCCGGCTTAAAGTTTAATTTTATGCTAAAACATAGAAATGGGTGAAAAAGCAGAAGTAACGTGCTTTGTCTTGTTTGCATTAAAGTGTTACTAAACCCAGAGCCTGCATTCACTATATCTGGTCTTCAACAGAACATAGAAATGCAATAATTTTTGTAAATATAAACTGCTAAATACTTTTTCATCAGCAGTATATAGCAGTCTTGTGTAGTCTATCAGTGCCTTGTGTAATGATCTCGGGTGATTATGCTCAAGTGGTGTGTGCGTTTTAAGGAACACCGGTCAGTCCAGACTGTATTTAAGGGTGTGACAGCCCAATTATATTTAAGAGAAACAAACTTTGCAGAAAATCTTCCCTCGCAGGGGGTTCCACCATCATTTTATAATGGTGACGTTGGCCTCCTGGCTCACTCACTCTTGGGCCCCTTTCACACTGGGGCAGGGAGGTGCGCTGGCGGTATAGCGGCGCTATACCGTCGGATTTGCTGCGATATTCGGCTGCTAGCGGTGCAGTTTTAACCCCCGCTAGCGGCCGAGAAAGGGTTAAAACCGCCCGCAAGCCGCTGCCACAGGTATAGCCGCGGCGTCCCATTGATTTCAATGGGAAGGAGCGGTATACACACCGCTCCAAAGATGCGGCTTGCAGGAGATTTTTTTTCCCTCCCGCCAGCGCATTGCCTCAGTGTGAAAGCCCGAGGCCTTTCACATTGAGAATGCTGGGGCAAGGATTATTTCAGGTGTTATTTATGCGCTATTTTTAGCGCTAAAACGCCTGAAATACGCCTCAGTGTGAAAGGGGCCTTAGTCAAACTCCCCTACTGGAGCTTACTTGCTCAGCTTCGTGCTGCTTGGTCACTCAGACTGCAGCATTAAGCCCCTTTCACACTGAGGCGTATTTCAGGCGTTTTAGCGCTAAAAATAGCGCATAAATAACGCCTGAAATACTCCTGCCCCAGTATTCTCAATGTGAAAGCCCTGAGGGCTTTCACACTGAGGCGATGCGCTGGCGGGAGGAAAAAAAATCTCCTGCAAGCTGCATCTTTGGAGCGGTGTGTATACCGCTCCTTCCCATTGAAATCCATGGCTGTAGCCGCGGTTTGCGGGCGGTATTAACCCTTTTTCGGCCGCTAGCGGGGGTTAAAACCGCACCGCTAGCGGCCGGATATCACAGTAAATATAACGGTATAGCGGCGCTAAAAATCACGCCGCTATACCGCCACCGCACCTGCCCGCCCCAGTGTGAAAGGGGCCTTAGACCCCCTCTCCCCTCTCCCCCGTCTCCCCCTCTCCACCTGAAAGCCCTCCCGACAGCTGCCTGTAGGGTGGCGCTATTCTCAAATGTGAGGGGAATATTAACCCAGCCCACAGGTGTGCAATCATCATGCCCGTTATTTCAAAAACCAGGCTGAAGGTGCTAATACATACCGTGACCTGGAGTCGCCTCCCCACACTGGCTAAAGCTTTTCATACTGCACTGGCTGTCCTATGAGGATTCAGGACCCCTTACCCTCTGTCTGGACAGTGCTGATCACATACACTCTCCCAAGAAAAATAAAACACCTCTCTAGCAATACACACCAAACTGAGCATGTGCAAAGTGACTCGACTAACTCTTGTTATCCAGACATGTTATGGGGACAGTGCAAGAAGAGGAGGATCTGTGCATACAGGATCAAACAGCCTTTTTACACACTGCACAGGATTACCCCCTTAGGTTCCACATTGAGTATAACAAGCACGCTTTACTGCATATACAGACTGATTTTACTGTTGTGAGTTTAGTAACACTTTTTAGAGTTACTTACCCGCCTGTGTACAGTGGGACACCACATCACTGAACTGAAGGTGAGTATAGTTTAAGTCCAAAGACTTTGCACCTCTTATAGTAGTGATGCTAATCTTTCAATAAATCCAGTAGGTGAGGTTAGGGGTATTATATTGACCAATTAGATGCAAGCCTTGTTGGAAATGCTCTTGCGTCGCCTTACTGACAAGGGTGGGGAATGCTTTCTACAGGGAGAATCATTTTTAATAGGCTGTTAATACCAAGTATGAGAAAAAGAAAACCAACGATTGCAGGATTGTAAATGTTGACAGTCACCACATCCCTAATTATATGAAAAACTGGAAGAACCCCCTTGGGAGGTGGGACTTTGAAAGTGACTGACAACACACAGAGGTATATCAAAAAATATATATATGAATTTAATCAACGAGTATCAAGACATAATTACAAAGACAGTTTCTTATTAAAATACATGAATTAAATACAGATTCACAAAAAACTGTTTATATTCAAAAAAGAAAGAAAGAACATAACGTTTTATAGTCCGACCCGACAGCTGTTTCGGTTACCCTTCTTTGGGGGATTTGTAGACATTAAAATCGGGAGTTGTAAATATTTCCAAAAGTAGTTCGATATTCCATGCGAAAATAGGGCACGTGTGTCGCTGTGTATATGGAGCGAGAAAGAAAAAACGCACCACAGAAAAAGGCTGGAGCAGGGTCCAAAAATAAACTTTCATACGAGGGTCCCCAAACGGTGACAGACGATGGAGCTAGAAAGGACTCTAAATAAAGAGTCTAGGTTTCAGTAAACCTTCATTTAGAGTGGACAAGAAGAAAAACAGCAACTCCTATCAATTCAAGAAAGAATCTCTCTCATATCTGAGAGATTGCATAAATTATGCATTCCTCTGGCAGTAGAGTGAATTGTATGAAGTGTGGCTATCTTCTAATTGTTGAGGGAAATACTGTGTAGCTCCTCCAGACTGTAAACTGGTATCGTGTCCTGTGCCCGTGCAAATCTCCGTTTTACTTTTGGAAATATTTACAACTCCCGATTTTAATGTCTACAAATCCCCCGAAGAAGGGTAACCGAAACAGCTGTCGGGTCGGACTATAAAACGTTATGTTCTTTCTTTCTTTTTTGAATATAAACAGTTTTTTTTGTGAATCTGTATTTAATTCATGTATTTTAATAAGAAACGGTCTTTGTAATTATGTCTTGATACTCGTTGATTAAATTCATATATATTTTTTGATATACCTCTGTGTGTTGTCAGTCACTTTCAAAGTCCCACCTCCCAAGGGGGTACTTCCAGTTTTTCATTTAATACCAAGTATGGTATTTTTATTTACTTTTTGATAAATATTCATTGATGTCTTTTAGGCTATCCGTCTCCATTGGGCAGCTCGGAGCATGTCCTAAGCCCAGTGCCCTCGAATGGCCCACCATCTGGACCTCCAATCCCCTCTAGCTCAGGAGGTGTGACCATGGAGAACCCAGAGCAGCAGCAGCAGCAGCAGCAGCAACAGCAGCAGCAGCAGCAACAGCAGCAGCAGCAGCAGCAGCAGCAGCAGCAGCAGCAACAGCAACAGCAGCAGCAGCAACAGCAGCAGCAGCAACAGCAGCAGCAGCAACAGCAGCAACAGCAGCAGCAACAACAACAGCAGCAGCAGGCGAGCCGCAGTCCGACCCCTTTTAACCAGAATCAGCTGCATCAGCTACGAGCACAGATAATGGCATACAAGATGCTGGCCAGGGGTCAACCATTACCTGACCACTTACAGATGGCTGTGCAAGGCAAAAGGCCCATGCCGGGCATGCAACCACAGATGCCAACACTACCTCCACCTGCAGCCTCTGGGACTGGCCCAGTACCTGCCTCTGGACCTGTGCCACCCAGCTACAACAGACCTCACGGTAAGAACACAATTCTGAATATAATCTAGGGTAATGGGACTGTTGTCCAATACTTGCTTCCTGTCAGATCTATTTCTAGCGCGGGTTAGCAAATGTAAGGAAACATCTTATTGGTTGGAACAATCGTCTCCTTTGCTTTCCTTATGTGTTTTATGCGTTTTTTTTTCACTAGTCTTCTGTTATCTTTTACAGGAATGGCAGGACCTGCCATGCCACCCCCAGGACCCTCTGGAGCACCTCCTGGAATGCCAGGGCACCCCCCAGGGGCTCCGCCTAAACCCTGGCCTGAAGGTAACATGGACCGCACTTGATAGGGGAGTTTTGAAATTCAAACCCAAGGCAGTGTAATATAAGACCAATGCAGCTATGGATTTGTTAAAGAAATAAATAAATAAATACATTTTTTGGTTTCAGGCATTTTTATTTATAACAGTACAGCAGAATAGACACAAAGTCCCTCAGTGTTGTGTCTTTTACAAGTATCAGACAAAAACAAAGCTATTGTGATGAAGTTTGAAGGGGTATTTTTAATGCTTGCAGATGAGCAGATCTGCTAAGTAGACAGTTGAAATGCATACAGTGCCTTGAAAAAGTATTCATACCCCTTGAAATGTTCCACATTTTGTCATGTTACAACCAAAAAATTTAAATGTATTTCTTTATCGTACACCACGGGACACAGAGCTAGTCATTACATAATGGGTTAAGGGTCACCAGCGGTGATTGGACACTGGCACAACCAATGGAAGACAGTTCCCCTCCATATAACCCCTCCCATCAGGGAAGTACCTCAGTTTTTTCGCCAGTGTCGAAAGGTGTTGGACGCGTTAGGAGGTGCTAAAGGAAAGCTCTACCAAAGAGACCCTCTGGGGGTAAAAGAGCTATGCTTTCGGATCCATCCAAGACGCCTACAAATGAGCTGAATCTGGATGGGATCCGGGCCTCATCCATGAGGCGTCGCCTGTAATGTCTCTCTTCGGAGGACTGGGCTCTAAGATCCAGCACTTTCGCTATTTCGCTATAAAGTCCTGGTAAGAGTCTTGTACAAGGCCCAGGGGAGAGGTATCCTTTAAATAGGAACCCATATCCCTGAAGGTTGGCACACACAGCCCACCGTGAAGGGTGAAGTTTGGTATCTGTCTGAAAACTTTCAGCAGAAAAACCTGCGGCGTGGATAAGGTGAGATTAGAAGGTCCATAACTAGGTTGGGACCTTTTTCAAAAAGTGGATGTCTTCTTTTTTTCCACCACTGGGGGGAGTAAAGAGCTGAATATACTCACCTCACTCTGTTCAGTGTCGGCTTCGGCGAAGTACACTGCTCGTCACCTCCGCTGCTGAGCTTGCTTGAGCACCCCGCTCCTCCTTCCGGTGGCCGATACAGACACCTGCAGATGCAGGTAAGTGGGGACAGGGGCTGATGAGAGTCCTCTCTCACTATGGCCACCACCATAGCGCTAAAGGCCGCGCGCAGCGCGCGGGAGCGCGCTTTATCGGAGGGGGGGGGGCCGAGGCGTGCGCGGGCACGTGGCGCGCACAGGCACAGAAACGGCGCCAAATTTAAAAGACTGTCAGTGTAAAAAGCACTGCAGCAGCAAGCAAGCTCGTTAGTTCTCTTGTTCCTGGCAGAGAAACACAGCAGCTATACAGGGACGTAAGACTCCATGTGGTTGGATTGGGTACTTCCTAGAAGACATCCATGTTATGCATAGTTATGTGTTAAAAGTTGCATACTTAATGTATTTGCTAAACTGAACACGGTAGTATATGCATTTAGGTACCTTGTATTTTGTCTAAACAGTAAGCCTTCCAGGGGAAGTAATGCGGACAAAAAGAGATAAAAGAGCACCGCCGCCTGAGACAGGGGGCTCTAGCTGTGCTGACTCGGTACCTTCCTCTCCTGTGTTGCCAAAAGCACCTGTACAGGATGAGCCATTACCTCTGTCAGGTATGGCGGCTTCCCCAGTGAAGCCTGGGCCTGCATATGTCACTGAGGACACTTTATCAGCTGCCCTAAATAATCTGGAGGAGAAAATTTCTACTTTAATCGCTAAATCCTCTAAAAAGGACAATAAGCGAAGCAGATCTCCTCCAGTATTGGACCTCCCTTCAGAAGTACCTGAGGAGGAGGAGGATGAGGAGGAGGCTACATCAGCAGAGGATGAGGAGTCAGACGGATCAGGGATATGGATGAGCCTTTTTCGGTATCCCAGATTTTAAAGTCACAGGTGCAATGCTATGCAGGAGCCGTACGAGCTGCATTTAGGTTACCCTCTTTGGAGGTAACAGAATCACCTGTCTCCTCCCTAGGATCATTAAGATCCCTGCAAGGTGCATGCTCCTTCCCGGTTCATCCGTTACTAGAGGATCTATTGTACGCAGACTGGCAACATCCAGATAAGCGTTTTTCACCTCCAAAAAAGTTTAACATTCTTTATCCTATGGAGGAAATTTTTTTAAAGAAATGGAGCCTGCCTACGGTAGATGCGGCTATTTCTTGTGTAAATAAAAACCTGACATGTCCAGTGGATAATGTACAAGTGTTTAAAGATCCTTCTGAGAAGAAGTTGGAATCCTTACTGAAATCCTCCTTCCTTTTGGCCGGCTCAATTACCCAACCTGCAGTAGCAGCAGTCGGTATGTGTCAGGTCGTCAGCCAACAGGTAAAGCAGGGGCTGAAGGAGCTGCCTTCAGAGCAGGCTAAAAATTGGGAGAATTTGCCTAAAGCCTTATGCTTCACAGTGGATGCCATGAGAGATTCTATCATACAGGCATCACGCCTTACACTCCAGCTGGTACAGATGCGCAGAGTACTTTGGCTTAAGCATTGGTCAGCGGAAGCCCCATGCAAAAAGTTGTTGGCAAGTTTCCCGTTCCATGGCGAACGCCTTTTTGGGGAAGATTTAGAAAGATATATCCAAAAGATATCAAGTGGTAAAACGACACTTTTACCTGAGAGAAAGAAAAACAAGAGACCTTGTTTTAAACACACTCTCTCCCCAGCTCCCGGGAAATCTGACTCCAGCCAGTGGCGACGGCCTTTTCAGCCGCCCAAAAAAGCCAAAGAACAGACTCAGAAGAACAAGAAGCCGTGGGGTTCAAGAGCTAATAAGCAAGCCCCCAAAACCTCTCATTGAAGGGGCGCCCCCGCTCGGCCGAGTGGGGGGAAGGCTTCGTCAGTTCTCAGCGACTTGGCGGACAGAAACCCAGGACAAATGGGTGGTATCCACAATATCCTCAGGGTACAGACTGGAATTTCGAGAGATCCCATCTTCTCAATTCCGAAGTTCAAGACTCTCCAAGGATCCACAAAAAAGAGGATCCTTCTTCAAAGGTTTGAATCACTTAATAGCTCAAGGTGTGGTTACAGAGGTACCCCAAAAGGAGCAAGGTTCAGGTTTTTACTCAAACCTCTTTGTGATTCCAAAACCGAACGGAGAAGTCAGACCCATCCTGGATCTAAAAAATCTAAACCAGTTTCTGAACGTTCGCCATTTTCGAATGGAAACGATTCGATCCGTGGTCGCTACTTTAAAAGGCGGAGAATTCATTGCGTCCATAGATATCAAAGACGCATATCTACACATACCAATCCTCCCCGCTCACCAAAGATTCCTAAGGTTTGCGGTAGAAGATCGCCACTTTCAATTTGTGGCCCTGCCATTTGGTGTAGCCACCGCGCCCAGAGTATTCACAAAGGTGCTAGCTCCTCTGTTAGCAAACCTAAGAACACGGGGCATTGCGGTAACAGCCTATCTAGACGATCTACTATTAATAGATCAGTCAAAGGAGGGATTGGATCACGCTGTAGACACTACAGTAGGATACCTGGAGCATTTAGGATGGATTATAAACTTACAAAAATCCTCTCTCCAGGCCCAAAGAAGGATAGTGTACCTGGGCATGATCATAGATACAGCCCAAAACAGGGTATACCTGCCAGAGCCAAAGATACAGTCTCTGAAAGACCTGATCCACAAGGTCAAAGCAAACAAGAGGCCGTCTATTCGCCTTTGCATGAGACTATTGGGAAAGATGGTAGCCTCCTTCGAGGCGGTCCCTTACGCCCAGTTTCATTCGAGACTACTTCAAGGCAATATTTTAGCCTCCTGGAACAGGAAGAGCCAAGCTCTGGATATACCCATGCGCCTGTCCTCACAAGTACGCCACAGCTTCAATTGGTGGCTAGAAGCCAGGAATTTACGGAAGGGAAAGTCCTTCCTCCCAGTGGCCTGGAAGGTGGTATCTAGGGATGCCAGCCTATCGGGCTGGGGTGCAGTATTCGAGGAGGCTTCTACCCAGGGAACCTGGGCCAAGACTCAGGGGATCCTGCCCATCAATGTGCTAGAGATCCGGGCGGTATATCTAGCCCTCAAAACCTGGACATACAGGTTGCAGGGCTACCCAGTTCGGGTTCAATCCGACAATGCTACGGCAGTAGCTTACATCAATCACCAAGGAGGCACCCACAGTCGGGCAGCCCAAAGAGAGGTGAACCGGATCTTGGCATGGGCAGAAGAGCATGTACCTTGCATCTCTGCAATCTTCATTCCAGGGATAGAAAACTGGCAAGCAGACTACCTGAGTCGTCAGCAGCTGCTACCAGGAGAGTGGTCTCTTCACCCAGAGATCTTTCAGGCCATATGTCTGAGATGGGGAAACCCAGATGTAGACCTGCTAGCTTCCAGGTTCAGCAAGAAATTGGACAACTTTGTGTCCAGAACGAGAGATCCTCTAGCCTACGGGACAGACGCTCTAATAACTCCATGGAATCAGTTCTCACTGATCTATGCATTCCCTCCGATCCCTCTTCTACAAAGACTGCTTCGCAGGATCAAGGAGGAGGGAATACCAGTAATCCTAGTGGCCCCAAACTGGCCCAGGAGGCCTTGGTATGCCGAGATCGTAAAAAATGGCGATAGGAAGGCCCTGGAAGCTTCCACTTCGACACGACCTGTTGTCACAGGGTCCAGTATTCCACCCTTCCTTACAAAGGCTAAATTTGACGGCCTGGCTGCTGAGACCCACATTTTGAAAAAGAGAGGGGTCTCTGGCCTGGTTCTTTCTACGCTCATTAATGCTAGAAAGCCAGCCTCCAGACTCATCTATCATAGAGTCTGGAAAGCATACGTTTCCTGGTGTGAATCCAGAAGTTGGAATCCTCTGAAATATGAAATAAGTAGGATTCTTGCTTTTTGCCAGTTAGGAGTGGATATGAAATTAGCCCTTAGCACCATCAAAGGGCAAATATCGGCTCTATCAGTCTTCTTTCAGAGACCATTGGCATCTCACTCCCTAGTTCGGACATTCATTCAGGGGGTACTGAGGATAAATCCTCCAGTCAGGTCTCCCTTGTGTCCATGGGATTTGAATTTGGTATTGTCAGTGTTGCAAAAGCAACCTTTTGAACCTATTCGCCATATTCCTTTAATTATATTAAGTAGGAAATTGGCCTTTCTGATTGCTATAGCTTCTGCTAGGAGAGTATCAGAGCTAGCAGCTCTTTCTTGTAAAGAGCCTTATCTAATTTGTCACAAGGACAAGATCGTACTACGACCCCATCCGGCTTTTCTGCCTAAGGTGGTGTCGGCTTTTCACTTGAATCAAGACATTGTTCTGCCTTCCTTTTTTCCAAACCCGCGGACGGCGGGGGAAAAATTATTACACTCTCTAGATCTAGTAAGAGCGGTAAGGGTGTATCTGCAAGCAACCGCTCAGATACGTAAAACAGATGTTTTGTTTATTTTACCAGATGGGCCCAAGAAGGGCCAAGCGGTATCAAAATCCACCATTTCCAGGTGGATTAGACAAGTAATTGTTCAAGCTTATGGTTTAAAGAACAGGACTCCTCCTTTTCCTGTTAAGGCGCACTCTACCAGGGCGATAAGTGCTTCATGGGCAGTGCACCACCAGGCTTCGATGGCTCAGATCTGTAAGGCTGCAACTTGGTCCTCAGTCCATACATTTTCCAAATTCTATCAAATAGATGTGAAAGGACATGAGGATTCCGCCTTCGGGCGAAGTGTGCTGCAGGCAGCAGTATAGGGCTTCTGGTCCGCAAGCGGTCGGTTTGATCTGTGTCTCCCCCCCTTCATATGAGCATTGCTCTGGGACGTCCCATTATGTAATGACTAGCTCTGTGTCCCGTGGTGTACGATAAAGAAAATAGGATTTTTATAACAGCTTACCTGTAAAATCCTTTTCTTGGAGTACACCACGGGACACAGAGGTCCCACCCTTCTTATGGGAACCTTACTGCTTTGCTACAAAACTGAGGTACTTCCCTGATGGGAGGGGTTATATGGAGGGGAACTGTCTTCCATTGGTTGTGCCAGTGTCCAATCACCGCTGGTGACCCTTAACCCATTATGTAATGACTAGCTCTGTGTCCCGTGGTGTACTCCAAGAAAAGGATTTTACAGGTAAGCTGTTATAAAAATCCTATTTTTATTGGGATTGTATGTGATAGACCAACACAAAGTGGTACATAATTGTGAAGTGGACTGAAAATGATAAATGGTCTTCCAAATTTTTTACAAATATGTAAAAAGTGTGGTGTGCATTTGTATTCAGCCCCTCTTACTCTAACTAAAATCTAGTGGAACCAATTGTCTTCAGAATTCACCTAATTAGTAAATGGAGTCCACCTGTGTGTAATTTAAATTTCAGTATAAATACAGCTGTTCTGTGAATCCCTCAGAGGTTTGTTAGAGAACCTTAGTGAACAAAATGCATCAAGAAGGCCAAGGAACACACCAGACAGGTCAGGGATAAAGTTGTGGAGAAGTATAAAGCAGGGTTAGGTTAGTAAAAAAAAAAGAAAAATATCCCAAACTTTGAACATCTCACAGAGCACTGTTTAATCCATCATCTGAAAATGGAAAGAGTATGGCACAACTGCAAACCTAACAAGACATGGCCGTCCACCTAAAATGACAGGCCAGGCAAGGAGAGCATTAATCAGAGAACCAGCCAAGAGGCCCATGGTTACTCTGGAGGAGCTGCAGAGATCCACAGCTCAGGTGGGAGTATCTGTCCACAGGACAACTATTAGTCATGCTCTCCACAAATCTGGCCTTTATGGAAGAGTGACAAGAAGAAAGTCATAAGAAGTCCCGTTTGCAGTTTGTGAGAAGCCATGTGGGGGACACAGCAAACATGTGGAAGAAGGTGCTCTGGTCAGATGAGACCAAAATTGAACTGTTTGGCCTAAAAGCAAAACGCTATGTGTGGCAGAAAACTAACACTGCACATCACCCTGAACACACCATCCCCACTGTGAAACATGGTGGTGGCAGCATCACGTTGTGGGGATGCTTTTCTTTAGCAGGGACAGGGAACCTGGTCAGAGTTGATGGGAAGGTCGATGGAGCCAAATACAGGGCAATCTTAGAAGAAAACCTGTTAGTCTGCAAAAGACTTGAGACTGGGGTGGAGGTTCATCTTACAGCAGGGCAATGACCCTAAACATAGAGCCAGAGCTACAATGGTTTCGTTTAAAGCATATTCATGTGTTAGAATGGTCCAGAAACCTAAATCCAATTGAAAATCTGTGGCAAGACTTAAATTGCTGTTCACAGACGCTCTCCATCCAATCTGACCGAGCTTGAGCTATTTTGCAAAGAAGAATGGGCAAAAATGTCACTCTCTAGATGGGCAAAGCTGGTAGAGACATCCCCAAAAAGACTTGCAGCTGTAATTGCAGTGAAAGTTGGTTCTACAAAGAATTGACTCGGGGGCTGAATACAAATGCACCCCACACGTTTCACATATTTGTAAAAATGTTGAAAACCTTTTTATCATTTTCCTTCCAATTCACAATTATGTGGCACTTTGTGTTGGTCTATCACATAAAATCCCAATAAAATAAATGTAAGTTTTTGGTGGTAACATGACAAAATGTGGAAAATTTCAGGGGGTATGAATACTTTTTCAAGGCACTGTATATGGTAACACTTTTACTTACCAAAGGGTTTCTGTCCATCCAGCCTTCTGATCACACAGCTCTGTCTGGCATTGGAGGGCAATCCTGCTGTAGTTGCAGTGAAATGCTTTGATGGCCATAAAACCTCTGTGCCTCTCGAAATTAAGTGCCACATTTTCAATTGGGGGGCTAACCCTCAGGCTAAACCCAATCCATCTCCTGGCACCTTGTCCAGTAGGAGCTCCCCTAATGACAGGTTAAACTAGTTGTGAAACCTTGGTGCCTACTAAAAAGGAAACTGGCATGTAATCGCAGTTCCTTTCGAAATCAAGTATTAAAAAAAATCTGCGCTGTGCCGCAGAAGGGATTTGGTGTTGACCTATGAAGTCCCTGGTTGTACAGTTTTTGCACATTGGGGTTTCCGCATTGTCTGATTGCACCTCCTGTCATCTGCTTTGAAATGATCTGGCTGGGCATACTGGGGGGTTTTGGTTAGTATTGGTGTGGGATCACGTATGCATGTGCAGGACCACAGGTAACAGTCAATGGTTCGTTATTTTACTCTGTGGGTTATACCAAAATGTTAAATATCCTATTGCTCTTCTTTTGATTGGATCTATTAAAGGAAAATTGAATTACTGGGCCAGAGTGGAAATTCATTCATGGGCAGGTGACCCAGAAAAGCTCTTTCTCGCCCCCAGGAGGTCAGAAATGTCTCCCTGCATTGCACAATATATAGAGCAGAAATATGCAATTGGCGGACCTCCAGCTGTTGCAAAACTACAAGTCCCATCATGTCTCTGGGTGTCATGCTTGGGGCTGTCAGTCTTGCTATGCCTTATGGGACTCGTAGTTGTGCAACAGCTGGAGGTCCGCTAATTGCAGTCCAATGATATAGAGCATCACGTAATCGGACCATTTGCTGCCATTGTAGGGTGTTTGTTTTGTTTTTGTTTGTTTTTTTCCCCAGCCAGCACAGAAAAGGGAAAAGCCTGCTTCTGCACTGAGCTTAAAGGGGGTTAGAAAAAAAAAGCTTGCAGTTACTTTGCAGTAAATAAAAATGTTATGTATCGGCATTAAGTCGTATGTCCAAATAATTTGTATGTCAGCTGGGTATATCGGTTTAGGCTCCATTCACACTTGTACGACTCCAAAGTTGCACTTTGATGCAATTGGATGGGTGCAACTTGGATACAATTTTGGCTTTGATCAGTGATGATGTATAACTGTAGCATGCAAGTTGCAATGTATAACATTCAGGTACAACTTTCATATTACTTTGAAGTCTATGTCCCTCCAAGTTGCATGAAAGGCGTATCAAAGTAGTGCATAAACTATTTTGAAGTTGCTGCATATGAGGAATGGGTATCATTGGAAAACATGGGGAACGATTTGTCATGCAGCTTTGATGTCTAAAGTTGCATGACAAGTTGCACAAGTGTGAAAGGAGTCTAAGTCCTGCTGGGCGAACAGCTAGATAAATTGCATCTTTGTGCGAAGTTATAGCTTAGGCTTTGTGTGGTGTTGCAGGTCCCATGGCCAATGCTGCGGCCCCAGCCGCTGCACCTCAGAAGTTGATTCCCCCACAGCCAACTGGCCGGCCTTCACCTGCACCCCCTGCCGTGCCTCCTGCCGCTTCACCTGTCATGCCACCCCAGACGCAGTCACCAGGTCAGCCAGCCCAGCCTCCTCCGATGGTCCAGTTTCACTCCAAAGCCAACCGCATCACTCCTATCCAGAAACCCCGGGGCCTGGATCCAGTGGAAGTGCTTCAGGAAAGGGAATATCGGTAAGTTCCAATTTGTGCAGGTTTCAGTCCATTTGTATATAATGGTACACAGAATAAGATTGTTTAAAACTTTATAAAACCATAGTGCCATAGTGATGGTGTGCAGAAATGGGCTTTACCCGCCCCAGTACTGCGCCATAGCCGAAAGACGGCCACAGTGTGGCTCTCTTGTTCTGGGAGGGCGCCTGTGGATGTCCTCCCAGCCAGAACACCCCTTCCACGTGCGCTCTCTGATCACCATCGGGCCTTCAGGAAAAAACGTAAGACCCACCTATTCTGATGGATCAGGACGTCACTGGATGCAAAGCGCCCTGAGGCGATTCAGTTCGCATTTGTAGCGCTATACCAGTTATTCACTCACTCACAGATCGCGGTAAAGGGCCAAACACAGCGGCCCTTTACTATGTGATTAGCTGTGTCCAATAACTGTAACAAACTTGCCAGTTATCAGCATTCTTTTCCTCACTGTGTGAGGAACGGAGAGCCGATAACCGCCAAGGCTGACAGGGCACATTTACACTGATAATCGGGGCACTGATCATCAGTGCAACCCCATTGGCCGCTCTGGCGCCCATCAGTGCTGCCTCACCAGTGTCACATCTGTGCAGCCTAACCAGTGCCTATCAGTGCAGAAGAAAAAATACTTATTTGCAAAATGTAATAACCGAAACAAAGAAATAATTTTAGTTTTTTTTGTTTTTCAAAATTTTCAGTCTGTGGTTTGTTTAGCAACAAATAAAGAGCACAGTGAGGATTAAATACCACCACAAGAAAGCTCTTTGTCAAAAAAAAAAAAAGGAGTTTCATATGTGTACAGTGTTGCATGACCGCACAATTATCATTCAAAATGTGACAGCACTGAAAGCACTCCCCTCTTTACTGCTCCTCCTCCTTGGTGTTCACATTAGAAAAAGAGTCCTTGCTGAGAGGGGAACCAGGGTGGCTTGAAATGAGAACAAGGGAAGTTGAGCTAATGAAATGTAGGTGAACGTGCTCTTTACTCCAAACTTTGGGAATGAATCATACCATGGTGACTACAGCTACAGGGATCAATCAGTAAGGGCTACTTGAAAAACAAGCTTATGCTTTAAAGCAGTATTATACTAATTGGTACCTACAGGTAAGCTCATAGGGCTTACCTTTAGGTACAGGGAGTATCTCCTAAGCTTGTGCCATAAAGGCTAGATTCACACCAATGCGTTTTGCAGTGCGTTTGCAGAAAGGCACTACAGTCCGTTTTTAACATTTAGTTCCTATGGCTCACATTCACATCTATGCAGGTTTTTTTTAATTTATATTTTCACGTAGCACGGTGCATTTTTGGCTCCCTAGACTTTTATAGTATCAAAAATACATGGGAAAACGCATGTACTTGAATTTTTGGTGCATTTTCCTGCATGACAAGACACCGCCTCCTAGCAAAATTACCACAGCTCTAAAACGCATGTATAAAAAATGCAAACCACTGCGAAATGCATCGGGAAAGCGCAACAACCGCAATCTGCATAGGTGTGAACCTAGCCTTAGATATTCACATCGGCTCTAGCCAATGACGTCACTGCGCATGCTCAGTGACAATCTGCGTTCAGGACACGCAGAGTGTGTTGTCAATGCAGAGAGCCGTGCCATGATGACTCCCGTGTGCATGCGTGAGAGTGATGATAATGTGGCTCAGCCGTTCAACTGGTCGGAGAGCAAGAACCCGCAAGGAAAGCCGGACAAGATGGGAGCACCAGCAGCAGTGACAGCGCAGCCCTGGAGGGCTCAGTTTAAAGGCAAGTCTGCCATAATGTGCATACCAGAAAAATATGGCATATAAAAAAATATAGAATTCATTTTTTTTTTTTTTTTTTTTACTACTGCTTTAACCACTTCAGCCCCAGAAGGTTTTACCCCCTTAACAACCAGGCCATTTTTTTTTTCGATCTGGCACTACGTTATTTAACTGACAATTGCGCAGTCGTGCGACTTTGTACCCAAATAAAATTTAATGTCCCCCCCCCCCCACAAATAGAGCTTTCTTTTGGGTGGTATTTGATCACCTCTGTGGTTTTTTATTTTTTGCGCTATAAACAAAAAAAAACAAAAAAAAATTGAAAAAAAAAAATTGCTTTCTGCTATAAAACACATTCAATAAAAAAAAAGTTGAAAATCGAATTTCTTCATCAATTTAGGCCAATATGTATTCTGATAGATGTTGTGTCTTTTTTTGTTTTTTTAATAGTGGGACTGAGGCGGACAAACTGGACACCCACCTGACACTTTTTTGGGGACCAGTGACACGAATACAGTGATCAATGCTAAAAATATGCACTGTTGCTGTCCTAATGACACTGGCAGGGAAGGGGGTTAACATCAGGGGCGATCAAAGGGTTAAGTGTGTCCCTAGGGGGTGCTTGCTAACTGTGTAGGGGGGGTGTTGCTCTGACTGGATGAAGACAGATCGGTGTTCCTGCTTAGCAGGAACACAAGATCTTCATCCTCTTGCCTGTCAGAAGGGTGATCTGCCTTGTTTACATGGGCAGATTGACGTTCTGCCTCTCTGGGGAAAGATCGCAGGGTGGCCGGGGGACATCGGGCTGGACCCACTGATTGGCATCCCCTGTGTCCAATCAGTGCAAGGTTGCGCATCCAGCGGCGCACGACCCCCCCGAGGATATTATACGTAATCGCGTACATGTATGTGATTTTGCACAATCGAGCCGACCTGCTGCAGTAAATATGCAGTAGGTGGTCTTTAAGTGGTTAAGAAGGTTAGTGTTTAAATGTCTGTATCCAGTTTTATGTTTTTAACTTGCAACTCCATTTCATTTTTTTAAATTTGTGTTTTCTGAGCAGACTCCAGGCCCGCATTGCACACAGGATCCAGGAGCTGGAGAACCTTCCAGGGTCATTAGCTGGTGACCTTAGGACCAAAGCTACAATAGAGCTGAAAGCCTTGCGTCTCTTAAACTTTCAGAGACAGGTGGGTGTGCTTGCTTTTGTATACATGTGTTAGGGAAACTTTTTTTTGATTTTGAGCCATTATCCTGAGATCTTTTAATAATCATCCATATATATATTTTTTTTTTTCCAGCTGCGACAAGAAGTGGTGGTCTGCATGAGAAGGGACACTGCTCTGGAGACTGCGCTGAACGCCAAGGCTTACAAACGCAGTAAACGGCAATCGCTGCGTGAGGCTCGGATCACAGAGAAACTGGAGAAGCAGCAGAAGATTGAGCAGGAGCGCAAGAGACGACAGAAACATCAGGTGAGGAAATGATGAACATTATTGGGAGAAACTGGACTGGTGCACTGGTCTTGCGTCATCGGTGTAGCCCCTTGGCTCTGAATTAACTGCCAGTCAAGTACCAGTGTACATTGGGTTTGTGATTGGTGGATTACATTTCTTTGCTGTGACAAGGGTGGTATTGACCGGCTTGTTCACGATGAGGTCTCCTCAACCCCCCAAGCTGGTGATGATCTGGTAAAGCAGTGTTTTTTAACGTTCCTTTGCTTCTAAACTACTATAAAGGAGCACAGTGAGACCGCTATGGCATACTCCGATCATGAAGACACAAAGCCGCCTTATGTGAAATAAAGGTTGACTCCTACTTTTAACAGAAAAGTAATCTGATAAAGCATGTACATATAAGTTATATTTGTGTATAACTTGTCTGCATGATCAGTCATAAGAATCGCTCTGACTTTTCTTGTAGTTGCATTTCATTTTGCTGTTATCTACAGTTTACAACAGATACACTATATTACCAAAAGTATTGGGACGCCTGCCTTTACACACACGCATCAACTTTAATGTCATCCCAGTATTAGTCCGTAGGGTTCAATATTGAGTTGGCCCACGCTTTGTAGCTATAACAGCTTCAACTCTTTTGGGAAGGCCGTCCACAAGGTTTAGGAGTGTGTCTATGGAATGTATGATCCTTCTTCCAGAAGCACATTTGTGAGGTTGGATGAGAAGGCCTGGCTCGCAGTCTCCACTCTAATACATGCACTGTTTTGCCTTTTTAAAAATACATTTAATGATTTATTGCCTAATATTTTTTTTTTTCCAGTGTCTTGTTCAACCTAATTTTTGTCCCTTTTTAGCAGTCGCTTCTATAATGTAGTTTAACATTCCAGCATGTGTGAGTGGAGAAATTATTCATTGTCACAGAAAGCAGCGTGCTAGAAAATCTGTTGTTTTTGTTTTAGTTTTTTTGCAGAAAATTGGGTACAGTAATTGTTTTTTTTTATGCAGGCATTATAGATGAGTAATAATAAAAACCAAAAAGAGAGCAGGTTCTTCCACAAGATGAGAAGATCAGTTGTCTTTGCCGAGATCAATAGAGAGATTTTCCTGTTTTTGGTTAGCAATAGTCTAATGTTTTTTAGTATAATGTAGCCTCACTTTTTCTGATTTCTATTTTTCCTCTCTTCTCCTTTTTTAGGAATATCTGAACAGCATTCTCCAACATGCCAAGGACTTTAAAGAATTCCACCGATCTGTCACAGGGAAGATCCAGAAACTGACAAAGGCTGTGGCCACGTACCATGCCAACACAGAAAGAGAACAGAAGAAGGAGAATGAGAGGATTGAGAAGGAGAGAATGCGACGTCTGATGGTGAGTTTTGGTGGCTCGTGGTCTCCTCTGTTCATTTTCAAATCCTCAATGATTGCTTATAAGATTTGTAGCATCACCACATTTAGGGGCAGTACAGCAGCTGGTAGTAGACAGTACAGTGACTTGCTTTCCTCTTGGACATCCTCTATTTTTGCCTTGGTCCTTTTTTTTCCTCTTGGTCCTAATTGTTCTCCAGTCTAAGGGCTCTTTCACACGGACGGTCCGTTCAGGTCCGCCTGTCAGTTTTTTTAGGCGGACTTGAACAGATGCTCCATGTACCCCTATGGAGCCACGGATGTCAGCGGTGACATTTCCGCTGACATCCGACCCGCCAGAGTGACGGAGGAAAACCCTACTTTTCCATCCGTCATCGGATCGGGTGACAACGGACTCTACGGTCCGTCGTCATCCGATCCCCCATAGGGGAGAGCGGCGCTCTGACAGGGCGGTCCCTGCACAGTGTGCGGGGACCGCCCAGTTATCCGCTGGCTCAGCGGGGATCAACGGACCGATCCCCGCTGAGCAAACGGAGGTTCACGGGGCGGATCATGACTGATCCCTCCCGTGTGAAAGGGGCCTAAGGCTAGCCATACATGGTTCAAATCTCGGCCAGTTCAGCAGGAACTGGCCGAGATTCAAACCGTTAATGGGCAGGCTGAATGTACCAAGTTTATCGATCAACTTGGGTACAGCCAGTCTACTGGATTCTTACGTTTATCGCTAGCAGCTGCTATAGCCACTAGCGATAATCGCTGTCTTTTCCCAGTGGGGACACGTAAGCGAGGAAAAAATAATTAAATATAAACCTAGAACACGACTAAAGCAGTTTCCATTATTTTTTATGGAAAATGTGTTTAACCACTTGCCGACATCAACGTACCTGTACGTCCCCTTTAACTGCCTGACGTGGGGGGCGCGCTTGTGACCCCTCTACCTTCCCCGTGAGTAGGACCGCAGGTCCCGTGGACTCGATCGCTGCGGGGATCCCCGTGATCGTGTCACGGAGGCATAGAGCAGGGAGATGCTTGTGTTAACAAGCATCTCCCTGCTCTGCCTAGTGACAATGACACAGATCTCGGCTCCGTGTGCACGGAGTGAAGATCAGTGTCATGTCACACAGAGCCCATCCCCCCTCCCCCCTCAGTTAGAAACACTCATCAGGACACACTTAACCCATTTAGCGCCACCTAGTGGTTAACCCCTTCACTGCCAGTGTCATTTTTACAGTAATCAGTGCATTTTTATAGCACTGATCGCTGTGAAAATGACAATGGTCCCAAAAATGTGTCAAAATTGTCCGATGTGTCCGCCATAATGTCGAAGTCACGAAAAAAATCGCTGATCGCCGCCATTACTAGTAAAAAAGAAAATTTAATAAAAATGCCATAAAACTATCCCCTATTTTGTAAACGCTATAACTTTTGTGCAAACCAATCAATAAACGCCGATTTGCGATTTTTGTTTTTTTTGTTTAACCAAAAATATGTAGAAGAATACGTATCGGCCTAAAACATTTTTTTTTTTTTTTATATATTTTTAAGGGATAATTATTATAGTAAAAAATATTGAATTTTTTTTCAAAATTGTCGCTCTATTTATTTTTGTTTATAGCGCAAAAAATAAAAACCACAGAGGTTATCAAATACCACCAAACGAAAGCTCTATTTCTGGGAAAAAAAGGACATAAATTTATTTTTTGGAGCCACGTCGCACGGCCGCGCAATTGTCAGTTAAAGCGACGCAGTGCCGAATCGCAAAAAGGGGCCTGGTCATTAAAATGGCCAAAATGGTCCGGGGCTTAAGTGGTTAAGATGCCATATGTAAAATTTGAATTGCATGCTCGTGGGGTAGAATAAACTTGTGGTGTAAAATGTAGAGCCACCCCTGTACGTGGTGGTGGTGGTGGTGGTTAAAATGACAATAAGCAAAACTTTTAGATAATCCTTCTTCCCCTTTTTTTTTTTTTTTTTATACAATAAGCATCATATCCTGACAATAAATGGGTTTCTCTCCTTCTCCCTAGGCTGAGGATGAAGAGGGCTACAGGAAGCTGATTGATCAAAAGAAGGACAAACGCCTGGCCTACCTCCTGCAGCAGACAGACGAGTATGTGGCCAACCTGACCGAGTTGGTGATGCAGCACAAAGCTGCCCAGGTGCTAAAGGAGAAGAAGAGAAGGAAAAAGAAAAAGGTAAGTTGGTCCAATTCTCGAAATGTCTACTAGTGAAGTCCATCTTTCCTGTAGGGTTTTGTTCACTTTCTTTTGTTTGTTTCAGCTTCAAGAGAATGCAGAAGGCCAACCGCTTGTGCTTGGACCAGATGGCGAGGTGAGACATGGAGTGTAAGGCAAAGGAAGCTATAGCTTAATTGATGAACGTAGCGTTTTCACTTTGCCTTTGACCACCAATAGTGACGTTTAGATTCAATTTAAATAAGGATTCATTTGCAAGAGAGGCCGTACATCGTACATGGGCATATTCCTCAGCTCTGGAGTCACAGGTGCAGCATAAAGCCTGAAGCTAGCAGCCTGTCAAAATCAATGGCAGGCTGAAACACGAACGTATGGATATATGCTCCTCTCGAGCAGTACTTGCACACAGAAACGTATGTGCTATGTATCTACTGCTCAGATGTGCATATACCTGCAAATTTCAGCCTGTTTTTAATGTGGTTTTAAAGGCAGAAGATTTTTTATTTTTTTTGTTTTAATGCATTCTATGCATTAAGATAAAAAGCCTTCTATGTGCAGCAGCCCCCTAATACTTACCTGAGCCCCCTCTTAATGCAGCAATGTTGCACGAGAGTCTCGGCTTTCCCTCATTGGCTGAGACAGCCGCGAAGGGCCATTGGCTCCCGCTGCAGGTCTATCGAAGTCAGTGAGCCGAGGGGGGCGGGGCCAGGCCACGGCTCTGTCTGAATGGACACCGGGAGCTGCGGCACGGCTCGGGTGCCCCCATAGCAAGCCGTTTGCTGTGGGGGCACTTAACAGGAGGGAGTGGCCAGGAGCGTCGAAGAGGGACCCGAGAAGAGGTGAATCTGGGCTGCTCTGTGCAAAACCACTACACAGCGCAGGTAAGTATGGCATGTTTGTTATTTTTAACAAATAAAAATGTGATTTTTAGTATCACTTTGATTTTGTTGTACTGATTACAAACATGAAATACATCAGTAACGTTGAACAAAGTATTTTAAACAAACATCAACATATCATCGTTTCAGTAGGTAGGGGACAATGGCTCCCAGAACCAGCAGATGGTACTATTAACCATACGCACTCCTCTCTAGAGGCCTTAAGAAGTATGTGGTCTACTTTTGGTTTAAGTAACCCAAGGGATGTCAAAATGGTTGAATGGATGATCCCCAATGGGTCGACCTCTACCCGTTCACCCCAAAAAGGGTTGTATCACTTTGATTTTGACAGGATGCTGGCCAAGCACTGTGTGCTGCATCTGTGTTTCTAGGCATATGTTTATGCCTTGAGTAAAACTGGGTGTCCTTCTTGCAGCTGTGTGCATAAAGGTGAAATAATATGTAGGTTTTGTACATATGAGCCATTCATGTCATCAATCTGAAAAATCAACCTACAGGCCTCCTGTAAGGTGATTTTTAAGTGAAGGGCATCTGAAGTGTACGGCATCTGAAGTGTACTTATCTATTGGATACTGCAGTCTGTGCCTTTTTTTTGTTTTTAATTTTTTGAACTGTTTTCAAATTGTGACAGCGGGGGTGGGCAGAGAAGATCCCCGGCCCGCTGTCACAGTGAGGAAGATCAGGGAGGAGAGGCTGCAGATGCTGGAACATTGTTACACTGCCTTGAAAAACGTAAATGTATTTTATTGGGATTTTATGTGATGGACCAACACAAAGTGGCACATAATTGTGAAGTGGAAGAAAAAGAATAAATGGTTTTCATGTTTTGTTTTTTTTTACAAATATCTGAAAAGTGTGGCATGCATTTGTGTTCAACCCTCTTTACTCTGATACCCCCAACTAAAATCTAGTGGGGCAAATTGCCTTCAGAAGTCACCTAATTAGTAAATGGAGTCCACCTGTGTGTAATTTTATCTCAGTATAAATGAAGCTGTTCTGTGAAGCCCTCAGAGGTTTGTTAGAGAACCTTGGTGAACAAACGGCACCATGAAGGCCATGGAACACACCAGACAGGTCAAGGCTAGAACAGAGGAAATAAGGGCGCTCTGGTGGAGGTGGATAGCTGGTCAGAGGGATGATAGTGATGAGATGGCACTTCTGGCAACACTTTGGTTAGAGGAGAAGAAACTCTGAAGATATAAAAAAGGAAAAGAAAGGCACCTCTAAGTGCAGTATGCAAAATTTATTAAAGTGCACAAAGGGTTAAAAGCACTTACAAGACCGTTGAGTGTTAAAAGACATGATAAAATCAGGAGTCCTCATCTGTGGTATGTGGTCCATCCTTGGCACGGTGGTAGAGCGGTAACGCGTTTCGGAGCATGTGCGGCTCCTTCGTCAGAGGTCTGACGAAGGAGCCACACATTCTCCGAAACGCATTACCGCCCCTTCTCCACACTGACACCATCAGCCTCCTGTGTCCCGCAGTGAACCTGGAACACAGGCTTCCCTGCTTCCTCTCTCCAACGCTTACGAGAACGCTTTACAGCTGCTGAACGGCTCTACACCGCTCTCTACTACCGTGCCGAGGATGGACATATGCAACAGATGAGGACTCCTGATTTTATCATGGCTAAACACTCAACGATCTTGTAAGTGCTTTTAACCTTTTGTGCACTTAGAGGCGCCTTTCTTTTCCTTTAGGTCAGGGATAAAGTTGTGGAGAAGTTTAAAGCAGGGTTAGGTTATACAAAACTATCCCAAGCTTTAAACATCTTACAGAGCACTGTTCAATCCATCATCCGAAAATTGGAAAGTGTATGGCACAACTGCAAACCTACCAAGACATGGCGGTCCACCTAAACTGACAGGCCTGGCAAAGAGTATTAATCGGAGAAGCAGCCAAGAGGCTCATAGTAACTCTGGAGGAGCTGCAGAGATCCACAGCTCAGGTGGGAGAATCTGTCCACAGGACAGCTATTAGTCGTGCAGTCCACAAATCTGCCCTTTATGGAGGAGAGGCAAGAAGAAAGCAATAAGAAGTCCCATTTGCAGTTTGCGAGAAGCCATGTGGGAGGACACAGAAAACATGTGGAAGAAGGTTCTCTGGTCAGATGAGACCAAAATTTAACTTTTTGGCCTAAAAGCAAAAATGTTATGTGTGGCGGAAAACTAACACTGCACACCATCCCCACCGTGAAACATGGTGATGGCAGCATCATGTTGTGGGAATGCTTTTCTTCAGCAGGGACAGGGAAGCTGGTCAGAGTTGATGGGAAGATGAATGGATCCAAATACAGGGCAATCTTAGGAGAAAACCTGTTGGTCTGCAAAGGACTTGAGACTGGGGCTGAGGTTCTCCTTCAAGCAGGACAACAACCCTAAACATACAGCCAGAGCCAGTGGCGGAACTACTAGGGTCACAGCAGTCACACTTGCGACTGGAACCTGGCATGCCGCTGCTGTCAGGGGGCCCTAGCGGGGTCGCTAATCGCACGGCTCTGAGCTGAGAGAGTGTCTCTTATACAGCTCAGAGGAGTCATTGACAGTTCTCCCTTTCTCCTCTTTCGCACGGGATGAGAGAGGAGACAGCCGGTCTGCTCAGTCTCCCCCTGACGCTCTCCTCCTTTTGTGTGCGCTGTGGGAAGTCAAGTGTGAAGCTAACGAGCTCACACTTCCCGCAGAGCACACACAGGAGGGGGGGGTTTGTGGAAACTTTCAAGGGGTGTGAATACTTTTTCCAAGGCACTGTACATGTTCCCTCCCTAAAAAACGGATGGAACCTGTAACCTGTTCCAAAGGTGGACTTAACCATTTTTTTTTATATGTAATCTTTATTTAGAAATTTTTCAAGTAATCAGACAAATAGACTTTCAACATAGTACAGAAAGAGGGAGACAAGGACATCACATAACATATCGGGCCGTATACCGGGTACACATATTCAGTATAAACGTAGCAACAGTCCATGGGTATACCCATTTCGGGAGACACATCTGGGGGGAATGATTATTAACATATTTTACCCATGTTATAAATTCGCTCAGCAGTGGGTCATCCCTGTCGGGCACACCCACATCAGACCGAACCACTGGGTATCGTGCCCATATACCATGGAGGAGTAGAGAGGGGAAAACTCAAATTAAGGAGGGAGAAATCATACAAGGACAATAAACTGGGGACAAAAAGAAAAATAAAAACATCCGCTACTTGCACTATGCAAAGTATAAACTGTAGAAAATCTCCCAAGGCTCTACCGCTCCTCTACTCCTGCACTTCCAGCAAATCGGACTCCCGCCTGCTCGGCCCCACACCTGAGGTGGCGAACTTAACCATTTAAGTATAGCCAGCAATTTTTTGTGTATGAAAGTGAACCTGGTTTATCCTTGGTAAGTGCCCAGGTTATAATACAGCTTTTAAGACAAAACAATAAAAAAAAAGCACAATGATCTAGCACGATAAAACAATTTTTATTAAATATCAATTATAGACTTAAATGAATGCACTCATATGGACTCAGTTTTAGGCGCAGTATGAATGACCATGAAGTATTGTTGCGTAATCTGACTTGTTCTTCTTTTCTCTGCAGCCTCTGGATGAGACTAGCCAGATGAGCGACCTTCCAGTCAAGGTGATCCATGTGGATAGTGGAAATATTTTGACTGGTACAGATGCTCCAAAGGCTGGACAGCTGGATGCCTGGCTAGAGATGAATCCTGGGTAAGTGAGAGCTGAAAACACTTAGGGTCCTTTCACATGCCGGCACTTCACTCTGTTCAGCAGGGGAACCATAAGCAAATTCCCTACTGAATCAGAGCAGAACATGACGGCTGTCAGTTTTGTGCCATCCATGCCCAATTCATTTTAGACAGCATTTTGTGGTGGACCATGATGGCTCAATGGGCAGACTGGGTGTCCATTTGCATCAGGTTACCTTTGATCTGTCGTGTTTAGGTCTGGAACCCGGACACACTCGAAGGTAGGCGAAAGAAAACGAACACCAGTCTATTTACATTCGCCTGCCCATAGATCTGCATAAACCTTCCAATCAGGTTTGCCTGAAAAACAGACAGTTGGACCTGATCGAAAATCATATGTAAAAGGATATTTGTGTCTGAGGTCTAGATCTTTGAAGTGGGATTTTTCTTTTTTTTTAGGGTTATAACCTGACCTTCTAATTAACTCTCATCTCCGAGGTCTTGTCCTATTTGCCTGATCATCTATTATTGGAGGGCTTGATTATCTGGGCTGATGTCTCATTCTTCTTTGGGGTTTTTTCAGTCTTCTGTAATACAGAGCCAAATAAATGATCAGATAGTTGCTGTGTTTTTTTTTTTTTTTTTATATTATAATCTCCTAGGTCTGATAAAACAATAGGAGATTCGTATAGCAACTGGTTATTTTTGGTTAGCTATCTTTCTTGGCAAATACATGGTACAAGTATGATAAGCTGTGGAATCCACCTATAGCACAAGGCCTGAATGGCCCCCCAGGCCATTTCATGTGACCCCCAAACTTTTTTTTTTACTATTATTTATTTTTTAGGGCAGCGTCAAACAAGAGATTCTGTTACTGGTGACATTTTGTCACTGGTTGAATTGCTTAAAATCAATTTTCTACTATGCTTGGTGGTTGTCCATCACGATAGCTTAATATGGACCACTAGGTTTATCAGTCATGAACAACATCCCTATTTCAGGCAGCGAAAGGGAGTCACTAGATCCATAGGATGTAAGATGAATTTTAGCGACTCTGTTGCTGGGGGTGTGATTTGGTCCCTGGGCTGCATGGCCTGCCTCCAGGTGATGTGACAATGTACTTACCATAGCTGCAGTGCTCGTCTTCTGAAGCTGCAGAACTCTGCTTAGACTTTGAAATCAGGTTGAAATCTAATACTTTTCAATTATCTTCAACAGTTACGAAGTTGCTCCAAGATCAGACAGCGAGGAGAGCGGGTCGGAGGAGGAAGAGGAGGTGAGACAACGTAAACATAAATTGCAGTTCGACAGGGAACCTAAATACCAGGATAACCATTTGTAATATTAGGAATGGCAATAGTTTAAAAATTTCTGCCAATAAATTACAATAGCAGGTACATTAGTACCCACCATCAGGATGGGGTGTATAGCAATACATATACAGGACAGTAAGTAAAAGCCAAGTGGCCAAAGTTAGTTTTACATTTAGCAATGTACATTACAGCATTGAAACGCACATCACAAACTGTAGATAAAAATATTGTACACAGAATTATTCATGAACAGCTCTGTTGCTGAGCATGGAATATTGCATAAAACAATACTCTAGCAGTGGTCTCCAAACTTTGGCCTGGAGGCCCTTTGCCTGCCTATATCCAGCCCTTGGGCAACTTCTCCCACTGACACCAATGATGGGGGGCGCCATTCCTCCCACGGATGCCACTGATGGGGGGGGGGGGCGCGCCATTCCTCCCACTGATGGGAGGGGGCGCTATTCCTCCCACTGATGGGGGGGGGGCGCCATTCCTTCCACTGATGGGGCGCCATTCCTCCCACTGATGGGGGGGGCGCCATTCCTCCCACTGATGGGGGGGGGGGGGCGCCATTCCTCCCACTGATGGGGGGGGGGGGGGCGCCATTCCTCCCACTGATGGGGAGGGGGGGCGCCATTCCTCCGGCTGACGCCACTGATGGGGGTGCCATTTCTTCGGCTGACGCCACTGATGGGGGTGCCATTTCTTCGGCTGACACCAACGATGGGGCATTGTTTACGCCCATTGATTCCAGGGCATTTTCCACACACAGACCGGACTCCAAAGTCTGAAAAACGGTAAACTGTCCCTTTTTTTTGTTTAGAAAGTTTGGAGACCCCTGCTCTAGAGGCATAAACATTACAAAGATTACGAGCAATAATACCCAATACTATCCTGCAATACAACCTCTGTACCATGAAAGACAAAACCTATAGGACCATATATTTGAAATCTTCATAAACTGGGTAGATTGCCAATCAACAAACTTATTCAATATTACCACTCCCAGAGGATTAACAATAGCTGAAGTCTCTCTCAGGCACCTATCTCTGAGCCTGACTTACAAAGGTCCTAGGAGTCTGTCCGTCCAGTCTCCAAGTCCTCTATCCTCCAGTCAAGCTTTCCCAGTATCCCCCCTTCTGCTATTTTTCTACACGTTCCTTCCATTCGCTATCATTGAGGATTCTCTGATCAGTCCAAACAGCACAAACTTATCTTTCTCAAGAAAATGGATGAAATGAAAGTCCACTTTAAGGTGATGACTCCCAATATATCTATCTAATTAGATTTTACTATTTTCAGTCACTGCATCTCTTGCAAGTATACATTTGTTTAGGCCGGCCATTCATGGAGTGAAATTCGACCAGCTCAGCTGAGTTTCAATCCATGTATGGGCAGGCTTGATTGTACCCAAGTCGATCCATTTGCTATAGCCGCTAGCAGTAATCATTGTGTTCTGCTGGCTGAGAAGTCCCCCCCCCCCCTCCCGCCAGATGACTACAATAGCTCTGCTGGAGCCATTCCCCCATTAACACGGGGAATTGAGCAACTTTCTTTCCTTCCACTTGTGGTGGAAGGAAAGAAAATTGATTCATCTATGGCTTGGCTAAGTCTGCCACCACCCTGGACATTTGGGCATCAGCATACCAAAGCCATATGACAACATGGAAACTCATTCACCAGCCCTAAAGACAAAATGGCAATCTTGATTACAATGTACAGTATAACATTTTGGCATTCGCCTACTAATTAAGGCAGAACAGGAAAAAATATTTTTCGACAAACATGAGACAACCTTGTAAATGCAAACTGTGGCCATATCTCAGAATTCCAAATAATTCGTAATTTTCTTTGGGGATTAATGAAGTATTCAGAAATTTAATAATGGCATAGATTCCCTGCAAATATATATATATATATATATATATATATATATATATATATATATATATATTTTTTTTTAAATATGAATGTTTTGCTGCTACTATTTGCATTGGAGTGATTGACCATTTTTCAGGCGGACCTGATCGGACCTTCATCTAAGCCAGTGGTCTCCAAACTGCGGCCCTTTGCTTGGGGCACTATTTTTTGGGAACCGCCCCCCTCCGTCTAGGCAGTCGGGTGTTAACTAACAGCAGAGTCCATTTTATACCCGATCGCCCACAGAAACGAAGCGAGCTGTGTCCGCTCTGCAGAAACTGAGCGGACACAGACCTGTAATCCACCCGCTCTGATCAGCAGACAGATTCCCTGCTGATCTAAACAATGCCTGCCCCATTTGAAAAGGGCCTAAATCACACCCATGTGGGCTTTATATTCCCCTGCGGCACAATGGCCTTTCTTATTCTGCATAAAATGAAGAGTTGATCTTCCAAGTCTTGGTTGCTTATTGACTGAAGAATCCAGATGGTGCTTATTATACATTCATGGATTCGTCGCTAGTACTAGAGTGATCACAATAGCTTCATCCTATCCATGATCTGTCTTTATACTTAGGAAGAGGAGGAGGACCTGTCTTCAACCCCTGTCACCACTCAGCCTGCGGTGGAAGAGAAGAAAATCACTGATCCGGACAGCGACGAGGTTTCGGAAACATGCGTTCGGGAGATTATCGCGTGAGTGTTCTACCCAGCAACCCAAGAACCAAAATCAAATTCAGTAATTAGCCATTAATCAAGGTCTTCCTGTGTATACTTATCTACACTCTCTTGTGGTGGTCTGAAAAAATTGGTTTAGTGCTTTGGATTTTGAGTTTTACTTTTCTATATAGGAACCTCTGGAGCTCATGTGTATAGCAGATATGTCTAGAAGACATAAGTAGCCCATTCTGAAGGAAACTTATCCTTTACTCCAAGAAACCTGTTGTGAGGGAAAAAAATGGGGGCTTCTTGGTTATGCTCTTCTTTTTTTTTTTTTTTTTTTTTTGCTTTGAAAACTTTGCGTCACCGAGAAGAGGCATTTAAAGCTTCTCTGACTTTCCCCCTAGGTGTACTTGTTCTGGGTCAATGATTGAGTATTAAAGTAACCGAGAACCTACTATGTCTAGGCTTTAAGGTACAGACAAGCCAGTTAGGTCCTCCATGCTTATCCAGCTCTGTGATGAATGATTAGTTGACTGCCCCTGTTACTGCTTTAGAATTCATATTTACAAATGCTTAGTAAGACTCTCATGCCATGGGATGATTCTCTTCCTACCCCTAGGATCGCTCGTCAGGATGTGGATGACGAGTACAGCGTATGTCATGCTGCCCCGGAAGGACCGCAGTTACAGTCATACTATGCGGTTGCCCATGCGGTTAGTGAGAAAGTAGAGAAGCAGTCCAGCCTTTTGGTGAATGGAGTTCTCAAACAGTACCAGGTAAAGATGAGGGGTAAAGATGTAGCTTTGTGAGCCAATACAGTTCTACATTTACATACAATACATGTTCTTTAATTGACAGGGACGTTTATCAGATCACCATACTTCTAACTTTGTAACATTTAAAAAACGAATAGACTTTTCTTTTACAAGATCTGCCAGCTCTAAAGCCGGCCACACACGGTTTTAATCGCGGCCGGTTCACAGAGATTCAAACCGATAATGGACAGGCTAAATATACCAAGTTGATCGAAAGATTAACTTGGATACAATCGGTCTGCCAGATTCTGTTGCAATTATTGCTAGCGGCTGCTATAGCCGCTAGCAATAATTACTGTCTTCTCCTGGCGGGGACAGATACTTTCGCCTTTCCCCGCCGGAAGAAGACAATGACTCGGCAGGAGGGATTCCCCCTGTCAGCCTTGTCTGTTGATGGGGAAATTGTGCAAATTACTTTCCTGCAACTCATGGACGTTTGCACCATGTATGGCGGCCTAATACAAGCTCATAACCTATTTGACTGGGCTACCATACTGCCATCTAGAAAGGTTTAAGACAGGGGTGTCCAACCTTTTGACCTAAGCCACATTGGAGGAAGAGGAATTGTTTTTGGCTGCACATAAAATGCAATAACAGTAAGGATAGCTGATGAGCGGAAAGTCGCAAGTTAACAATCGTTGATAAAGATAAAGTATATATCTAAGATGAGATATATACTTCAAGAAGACTTCAATTTTTTTTTCTTCTTTATTATAAAAGTAAGAGAGGGCAACATGCAGCCACATGGCTGTATCTAGGGGGGTGCTGAGGTGGGCTGCAACCTGCCAGACACCCCCCCTTTTCAGTTACGCCCCCCTGCCCAAGACCTCCCCTCTGTTGTTTGGGGAGGTTGTGGGCAAGGTGAGTGCAACTGGAATCTGGGGAAGGACGCAGCCCGCCCCAGCACCCCGCTAGATACTGCCATATGGCATTTATTGCATGGTGCTAGCGGGAGTCCCTGTAGTCACTGCTGCCGGTGCGATTACAAAACCGGCAGCCCCGGCATTCCTCCAGCCATGCCTGCGTCCGGATTCTCAGTGCCGACCACTGTGGCTACTTGCACGGCAACCCCGGCGTCTCTCTATTCTTGCCTGTGCCTAGCTTGTTCCTTCTGGCTGCTGTGCATACTATGCTTTCACGGCGTTCCTCCAGACATGCCGGGTCGCATGCTGAACCCCCTGCAAAATCTGGTGCAGCTCTGCATTAAAACCAATTGGCTTCCAGATTATTTGTCAAAACGTAATAATTGAACAATCTGACGTTAGGAGCTGATGGGCTACCATGCACAGCTGCATCGGTTTCGGAGTGCTTCAGTTTTAGTAAATCTCCCCCCATGTATTAGTCCTTTTTAGGAGCAAAACTGTAATGTTGCTGTAGCATTTGTATCACTGTTTCTTCTCAGACTATGCACTTACTATTGTCAGGTCAAAGGCCTGGAGTGGCTCGTATCGCTCTATAACAATAATCTGAATGGGATCTTGGCTGATGAGATGGGTCTCGGAAAGACTATACAGACAATTGCTCTGATCACATACCTCATGGAACACAAGCGCATCAACGGGCCGTTCCTCATCATAGTCCCACTGTCGTAAGTATCGATATAGAGCTTTCCTGAAGAGAAAGCCCTTCTGTTGGCTTTAGAACATAGAACCCCCTCCATTCCACTCGAGATGGACTTCATCCCACATGATGGAAGATTGCTTCTTTTCCACATACAAATGTGTTGTGTTTTTCAAAGTCCTGTAGTACTGACTTGGTGTAGTATTTACTCTGGGTGGTGCTACATGGTGAGGCTTGACATATAGGGGTTTATTTACTAAAGCTAGAGAGTGCAAAATCGGTCTCGCTTCTTCTGCATAAAAATCAATTGGTTTCCAGGTTTTATTGCCAAAGCTTAAAGAGGTTGTAAAGTCTCATGGTTTTTCACCTTAAAGCGGTAGTAAACCCGCTGATTTTTTTCTAAACCTGTAAGGCAAAAGGCATAATGAGCTAGTATGCACCGCATACTAGCTCATTATGAAATACTTACCTTAGGACGAGGCATCGGTATCTCACCCGATCCACGCCGAGGGAGCGGACATTTTCCCTCAGCGTTTCTTCCGGGTATCGCGGCTCCGGCACTGTGAGTGGCTGCAGCCGTGATGACGTCACTCCCACGCATGCACGGGATACTTCTTTCCGGCAAGGTCCGGCGTCTGCCGGACCTTTCAGCTGGCGAACTCAGAGCGCATGCGCCGCTGAAGTCAGCGGCTCATTGCAAGGGGAAATATCTCCTAAACCGTACAGGTTTAGGAGATATTCTTTTTACCTGTAGGTCAAAGTGTAAAAATAGGGTATACAACCGCTTTAATGCATTCTATGCATTAAGGTGAAAAACCACCTGTGCTGCAGCTGCCCCCCTTTTTACTTGCCTAAACCCGATCGTTCCAATGACTAGCACGAGCCCAAAAGCTCCAGCTGCTGTCTTGGGTCCTCATTAGATAGATTGATGGCAGCAGGAGCCATTGGCACCCGCTGCTGTCAAACAAATTCAGTGACATGGGAGCCGGGGCCGAGTCCTGCTGTCTGTGTCAATGGATGCAGCAGCAGGACTCGGCAGTGCGCCCCCACAGGTGCCCTCATGGAAATCGGCTCTCTGTGGGGGCACACGCTGAAGAGGAGGAGCCAGGAGTGCCACCAGGGCACCCCAGAAAAGGAGGATCGGGGCCGCTCGGTGCAAAACCCTTGCACAGAGCAGGCAAGTATAACATGTTTGTTATTTAAAAAACAAACCTTTTATAATCACTTTAAACAAACAAGGCTGCAGATATACTGGAGGAAATTATAGTCAGTGGATATGCTACAGGTTTGGTTAGAGACTGAAGCCAAGCTAACAAATGCAGTGAGGGCCTGGGGACCAAATTTTACTAGAAGCTAGTAGAGATCACTGCTGTTTTCCCTATACAAATCAAAGCTATCATATCAAAACAGACTTCTGATGTACAAGGGCCGCCCAACATGTACCAACAAGGATTTTGCGGTCTTTAGCAGCAGGTTGGTTATCGGGAGCCTAAAGTATTCTTCCCTTTCGAGTATTCCCACACGTCGCACCCAAACATTCTAAGATCAGCTGAAGGCCTGTACTGTCTGCTCCAATTTTAATCCTTTACAACTTTCCATTTCAGGACACTATCTAATTGGGTTTATGAGTTTGACAAATGGGGACCATCTGTGGTAAAAGTATCATACAAGGTAGGTTAATAAAATGTATAGTGTACAAAATAATTTTTCACCCACAATGCAGTGCTCTGTAATCTATACCACCTTCTCTAGGGATCCCCTGCTGCTCGCCGTGCGTTCGTTTCTATACTCCGCAGTGGAAAATTTAATGTTCTGCTTACTACATATGAATATATCATCAAAGACAAGCACATCCTGGCCAAGGTAAGAGAAAATTTTCATTACTCGATCTGAAGACATCTATGACTTTTCACGTGGCTGGTTCTGAGCGTTGGGTTCTGCCTTCTAGATCCGTTGGAAGTATATGATTGTAGATGAAGGTCATCGCATGAAGAACCATCACTGCAAGCTAACACAAGTCCTTAATACTCACTACGTGGCCCCTCGCCGTGTGCTTCTCACTGGTACCCCTCTACAGAACAAGCTTCCCGAGCTGTGGGCTCTTCTGAACTTCCTGCTGCCAACTATCTTCAAGAGCTGCACCACGTTTGAGCAGTGGTTCAACGCTCCCTTTGCAATGACTGGAGAAAAGGTACGGCAACACTGTATGTTGGGCCTGACATATGGAAAGGTTGGAGACTGATTGTTACAGAAAAGCAATCTTACATCTATGCCTGCAGAAACAGAATATCTGTATTCTTGCTGGGGAGATGCACCTTCCCTATTCTTGTGATCATTGTCCTGGGGATAGAATGTGATAGAAAATCCAACATTTTGGTTGTTTACCAAGACATGAAAAGAGGTGACATCTTCCAATAAGGACACATACTCTAACTGTCCAGTGGGGATTTTCCTAAATATTCTGTATTTTATCCAAAACAAAATAGTTTTTTTTGGTGGAGAATGCGGGCAACAAAGGTCTTCTTTTTTTTTTTTTTTTTTTTTTTTTATTATTTGCTCATTGCTATTATACACAGCTATTGCTTGAAGATCAACTTAAATACAAGTGGTATAACTGGTAGTAGTTGGTCACATTCAACTGGACTTATTCTATAAAGGTTGAAGATTCTTCATAGTTTGTCCAAGTAACTTCAGTTCAGCTGAAGAAGTGGCTTGAATAAGTGATGAAACGTCTTTAGCATTACAGAACAAGCGCAGATGATTGTGACAGTCTACTACTAAATATACCATAACCCAGCGCTCAAAATTTTAAGTCCTGAGCTACTAGCCAGGCATTAAAGTGATATTAAAGGTTCGACTGTATGACTCGACCCCGGCGGCCGCGTCATTGGATTTGATAGCAGCGGGAGCCAATGGCTGTGCTGCTATCAATCTATCCAATGAAGAGCTGAGAAGCCATGGAGAGAGAGACGCGGGATCGCGCCCATGGAAGTTCCGGGGCTCAGGTAAGTAAAACGGGAGGGCTGGACACTGCAAGGTGTTTTTTCACGTTAATGCATAGGATGCAGTAAGGTGAAAAAACACGAGCCACCAGCTGACACACCCAACCCCTACCCTGCCCTGTCCCTAAACACGCCCTCATAAACGATCTCATGAATGACACTGTTAAATGTTTTATGCAGAATTAAGTTACAAAAATAGATATTAATAACTTCTTCAACGATATTAACATAAAGCATTTTTCATTGCTCTGACTGTGATAAATAAAATAAGGATAAAATAGGCACTGTACACATTACTGCCTTGTTAAGCAAATATTTGAATACTATATTAAATATAGCATTAAAAAAATTAAAACCAATAATCTACACTTTCAATGATTTAGGATGCAGAGAGACTTACAGCGGAGCACAGCACTGGACAGAGGAGAGGGAGTAGCTGGTGATTGGCTGTTAGATGGTCCGAGCAACCAATCACCAACTTAATATGAAAAGTAAACTTTGGAAGCTGCCACCCAAGTTCTTTGCCGACTCCTGCTGTATGCCAGGCCTTGCTAAGAGAATGACAGGGGGTGGAGGCTGGGAGGAGAATCGGCTCCCATTCAACCCTGCCTGCCAGCGGTGCCCAGTTGGGGATGGCTTTGTAAGTTGTTGTTAGGATCTTGAATTCAATTAGTTGGGTGTGTGGAAGCCAATGGAGGGATTGGCAGAGTGGAGTAGCGGACACTGAAAGGTTGGCGAGGTGGAGGAGTCTGGTGGCAGAATTCATGACGGAATGAAGGGGGGATAGCCTGTGTAAAGGTAATCCAATGAGGAAGGCATTGCAGTAGTCGAAGGCAAGAGATGTCCAGGTAGTGAATTGGGAACTTTGTGGTGTCATTGGTTAGGAAGGGGTGTATTCTGGAGATGTTGCAGAGGTTCAGGTGGCAGGCTTTGGCCAGTGATTGGATGTGGGCCTGAAAGTCCAGGATTACACCTAGAACCTTGGCATGGGGGACAAGTTGATGGTTGATCCGTTGATTTTGACAGAAGTCAGGGGAAGAGGCACGTGGGGGAGGAAATGTTATGAGCTCATTTTTGTATAGTTTGAGTATGGGGAAGTGGTGTGACATCTAGGCTGATATGTCTGTTAGTAAATTAGTGATGCTTAAAGAGGAAGTAAACCCTGATGGGTTTTATTTCCTCTTTGTTTCCCTGCAAAGGTAAAGCATAATGGGCTACTATGCATCGCATAGTAGCCCATTATGTGTCACTTACCTGAAACTGAAGCCTGTGATGTTACCGATGTCCCCTCTTCCGCAAAGCATCCATCTTCCTTCCGGGTATCGCGGTTCCGGCGCTGTGATTGGCCGTAGCCGCGATTACTTAATTCCCGTGCATGTGCGCGTAAGCCGCCAGTCACGGCACGATTTCCTTTTAGAAACAGCACGCTTGCCATTTCTAAAAGGTTTATTTTACTCTTTCGTCCATGGACCGACACAGCTTCTCTATTGACAAAGTGGGTATTATCCGTTAATTAGGAGTGACTAGGCAGAAAAACTCTGGGCGGACCCTCTGGGTATAACCTCTCAGTCTGCATCTTCGCAGATCAGTTTTTTTCTGTCTAGCAAGGAGTAGGACATGGCTCCCTTTGGGCCCATTGGTTCGGGGGAAAAAAAAAATAAAAAAAATATATATATATATATATATATTGTGAGGGGGTTAGCTCGGCAGCGGGTGTGTGTGACCCCCGGGATGGGCTCCCCACACAAAACAGGCCCAGCAAACGGAGGTTGTGGTTTTCAAAATCAAAAAAAGGTGCGGTTTATTTTCTATTTACAGTGACAAAACACAGCAAAGCAAAAGAAACATAACCAAAATAAATCCTGGTCAAGTTGACCTCTGACTAAACATACAGGTTTCCTAACTAACAACTGGGATCAGCCTAGTGCTGTCCTAGTCCCTAAGTCCCTGGTTTAGTAAAAGTCCAAACAAATAGCCACACAGGCTTTGCCTCACCGCACAGGGGTTCACTCTCCCTAGACAGTCCACACAGGTCTGGTTCCAGGCATGAGCTCACATCTAATGAAGCTGGGAGTTCTTATAGAGGCCTAAATGAGCTGACAAGGTTCAGCTGGTCTCCTCATCTCTGTCTGCACGACGCCCCACACTCTCCCTAGAGGTATGAGTCATCCATGAGCCCACTAGCCTTATACAACTCTCCACCTAGTTGTATAAGTCGGCATAAAGCCTGAATCTGGGCGAAATATATCTACCCCCCTGGATGCAACCAGGTGACTTTACCTTCCTGCTGTCACATACCCCCCCCCTCTTGTTTTAACCTCGGGGTTGGAACACCAGCAATCAGGCATTCATGTACTCGAGACAAAGCATCCACATTCCCCATTTGAACGCCAGGGCGATGCTTTACTGTGAAGTTGAATTCCTGGAGGGCCAGGAACCACCTATTCACTCTTCTATTTGTCTCCTTGTTTTGAGCCATCCACTTTAACGGAGCGTGATCCGTAACCATGTCAAAGTGCCTAACTAGCAGATAGTACCGAAGGGAATCTAGAGCCCACTTCACCGCTAAACACTCCTTTTCAACGGTGGCGTAATTTACCTCATGGGACTTCAACTTCCTGCTGAGGTAAATGACTGGGTGCTCTTCCCCGTTCCAGACCTGGGACAATACTGCTCCTAACCCCACATCTGACGCATCACTTTGTACGACAAAGTCTTTAGAGAAGTCGGGTGAGTACAACACTGGCTGGCTACATAAGGCTTGTTTCAAGAATTGGAATGCTGCCTCAGCCTCGGGGGTCCATTTAATCATGACCGACCCTTTCCCCTTCGTCAGGTTGGTTAGGGGCACAGCCTTAGAAGCAAAGTGGGGAATGAATCGCCGATAATACCCAGCGATTCCCAGAAAGGCTCGTACCTGCTTCTTGCTGTTGGGACGTGGCCAACTCTGGATGGCCTCGACTTTGTTGAGTTGGGGTTTTATTACTCCCCTCCCAATGGTGTACCCAAGATATTTGGCCTCCTCCTGCCCAATGGTACACTTCTTGGGGTTAGCCGTAAACCCCGCTTCCCGAACAGAGTCCAGGACTGCTTGCACTTTTGGCAGATGTGAGGCCCAATCTGTGCTATGGACAATTACGTCATCCAGGTAAGCCGCAGCATACTTCCGATGGGGCCTCAGCATCTGGTCCATTTTCCGCTGGAATGTGGCCGGCGCATTCTGTAACCCGAACGGCATGCTTTTATATTGGAACGCCCCGTCTGGGGTTACAAATGCGGTTTTCTCTTTGGCCGACTTGGCCAGGGGGATTTGCCAATACCCTTTTGTGAGGTCAAGAGTCGTCATGTATCGGGCTGTTCCCAGCCGGTCGATCAACTCATCTATACGTGGCATGGGGTAGGTGTCAAATTTTGTAACTTTGTTCAACTGACGAAAATCGTTACAAAATCGCCAGCTCCCATCCGGTTTAGGCACCAACACGATGGGACTAGACCAATCACTTTGGGACTCCTCTATCACCCCTAAGTTCAGCATTTTCTGTACTTCCTCCCGTATTGCCTCCCGTCGAGCCTCTGGGATCCGATAGGGTTTTAACTTCACCCTTTCACCGGGCGGGGTAATGATGTCATGCTCTACCCCAGATGTTTGTCCCGGCAGCTCAGAGAATACCTCCTTGTTGCGAAGCACAAACTCCTTAACCTCCTGTTGTTGGGGTTGTGACAAGGTGGCTGCTATTCCAACCTCAGGAATCACGCAACCAGTTTGAGCTGGTGACCAAGTGTCTGCGACTAGGGACTCTCTATCCCTCCAGGCTTTCAACAGATTAACGTGATAGATCTGTTCGGGCTTTCGCCTTCCTGGTTGTCTGACCTTGTAATTCACTTCGCTCACTTTTTCCATTATCTCGTAGGGGCCTTGCCATTTGGCAAGGAATTTACTTTCAACCGTAGGGACAAGTACCAATATCCTATCCCCCGGGGAAAAGGTACGGGTCTTGGCTCCACGGTTGTACACTCTCTGCTGTGCCAACTGCGCTTGGGCCAAATGTTCCTTCACGATGGGCATTACCTGTGCAATTCGATCTTGCATCAGGGCGACATGCTCAATCACACTCCTGTGGGGAGAACTCTCACTTTCCCAAGTTTCCTTGGCAATATCCAACAGCCCTCTTGGGTGTCTCCCATACAGTAACTCAAAGGGGGAGAATCCCGTAGAGGATTGGGGCACCTCCCTAATAGCAAACATCAAATAAGGAAGTAAACAGTCCCAATCCTTTCCATCTCTATCCACCACTTTCTTCAACATTTGTTTTAGGGTTTTGTTGAATCTTTCAACCAGCCCATCGGTTTGGGGGTGATACACAGACGTACGCAATTGCGTCACTTTGAACAATTTACACAGCTCTTTCATAACCCGGGACATAAAGGGTGTACCTTGGTCCGTAAGCAGTTCTTTACAAATACCCACCCGGCTAAAAACAAGAGATAGCTCTTTGGCTATGGTTTTGGCCGAGGTATTTCGGAGAGGGATCGCTTCTGGATAACGGGTGGCATAGTCCATTATAACTAATATGTACTGGTGCCCCCTAGCGGACTTGATTATAGGACCTACCAAATCCATGGCGATCCTCTCAAACGGCACCTCAATGATGGGTAGAGGGACCAGCGGGCTACGGAAATGTGGCATCGGGGCCAACCTCTGACACACAGGGCAGGAGGAACAATAATTTTCTACGTCCTTCATCACCCCCGGCCAATAGAATCTCTGTAATACCCTCTCTCGGGTTTTCTCTGTCCCCAGATGACCTCCAAGAATGTGCCCATGGGCCAACTCCAACACCAACTTCCTGTAAGGTTTGGGCACCACAAGCTGCTCAACGGTTTCTTCTGCCCTTTTTGCCACCCGATACAGTAGGTCCTTCTCTACGCTGAAGTATGGGTAAGTGCAGGTATTATCTGGGTTCACTAACTCACCATCTATTTTCACTACGTTTTCCCGTGCCTTTATTAGGGCGGGGTCTTTCAACTGTTCTGTGGCAAAGTTTTCCCTGTGAACCTCAAGATCAGAAAACTCCACAGACGGTAGGTTTTCGTCTGAGGAGGTGGGCTCCTCTCCAGTTTCTTGAGTCTCCCCTGCCAATACTGATAAGGGAAATTCCGGAGAGTCCTCACCACTCTCAGGGGAGTTCTGGCTATCACATTCCTGGTACATAGGGGCACCAGTGAGGGGCTCAGGATCATCCCACAGTTCCCAGAACTTCGGAAAATCCCTTCCCACAATGGCGTCATGCGGTAACTGAGATACTAAGCCCACTGGATGAGAGAGGGTACCTTTGGGGGTCTCGAAACACACTGTAGTCACTGGATACTCTCGGGTGTCCCCATGCACACAAATAACAGCTACCTTGCTATTCCCAGAGACCTCTGTTTTAACTAACTCAGCCTTTATCAGGGTCACAAGGCTACCTGAATCCAGCAATACCACAACATTTCTACCATTAACACACATTTTGCATAAATGTTTCTCAGTTCCTCGAATGGCAGTGCATGCGACTGTCGCACACAGCGACTGACGTCTGCCCGTCAGAAAGTCACACTGCATGGGTTCCTCCACAACCGGGCAATTGGCTGCAATATGTCCCGCTTGCCGGCAGCGGTAGCAAACGATCCTTCTTGCCGCCTCTTGAGCCGCTGATTTCCCAGGCTGTTCTCGCCAAACTTGGGGTAGAGCTCCCACCCTCTCACTCTCTCCACCCTCACCCCTTGGAATCCTCTTATCCGCCCCTGGGGATGGTCTGGTCTTAGGGTGGAAAGTCCGAGTGTCTCTGGAAGAGGCCGTCAGGTTCTCTGTAGCCAAGTATTTCTCCACACGATCCACAAGACCATCGGCCGTCTCTGGGTCTCCATGGCTTACCCACTTTTGGATGGCAGTAGGAAGAGCTCTCAAAAACCGATCCATTACAACACGTTCCACAATCTTTGGTGCGGACAAAGTCTCTGGCTGTAGCCACTTTCTGCTCAGGTGAATGAGATCATACATTTGAGACCTGGGGGGTTTTCCAAGCTGGAAAGTCCAGTTATGCACACGCTGAGCCCGGACAGCCTGGGTGACACCCAGCCTTGCCAATATTTCAGCTTTTAGCATCACATAGTCTTTTGCTTGGTTAGGCTCTAGGTCATAGTAAGCTTTCTGCGATTCACCAGTTAACAGAGGAGCCACCAGTCCAGCCCACTGCTCCTCAGGCCACTTTTCTCTTTCAGCAGTCCTTTCAAATGTGGTCAAAAATACCTCTGGATCATCCTCTCCAGTCATTTTTGTCAATAAACGACTCACCCCAAAGGACGCGGTATTAGTGGGACGGCTTTCCTCACTGGTCTGCGGACGTTGCTGCATTACTGCTTCCATCTGTTGTTGTAGTCTCTGCTCTTGCTTCTGCAACAGGTCTATGAAGCGGGCCTCAGATTGCTGCTGGGCTCGTTGCTGAGCCTCCAGACTCTGTTGCAAAGTTGCATTTGTCTGCTGCTGGGCTGCAAGGCTCCTTTGCAAACCTGCATTTGTCTGCTGTTGATTGGCATTTGCTAGAGCCAGCTGCTTCAGTATCTCCTCCATGCTGGCTTAAAAAAAACTGCCACTGGTTCTCCACCAACTGTGAGGGGGTTAGCTCGGCAGCGGGTGTGTGTGATCCCCTGGATGGGCTCCCCACACAAAACAGGCCCAGCAAACGGAGGTTGTGGTTTTCAAAATCAAAAAAAGGTGCGGTTTATTTTCTATTTACAGTGACAAAACACAGCAAAGCAAAAGAAACATAACCAAAATAAATCCTGGTCAAGTTGACCTCTGACTAAACATACAGGTTTCCTAACTAACAACTGGGATCAGCCTAGTGCTGTCCTAGTCCCTAAGTCCCTGGTTTAGTAAAAGTCCAAACAAATAGCCACACAGGCTTTGCCTCACCGCACAGGGGTTCACTCTCCCTAGACAGTCCACACAGGTCTGGTTCCAGGCATGAGCTCACATCTAATGAAGCTGGGAGTTCTTATAGAGGCCTAAATGAGCTGACAAGGTTCAGCTGGTCTCCTCATCTCTGTCTGCACGACGCCCCACACTCTCCCTAGAGGTATGAGTCATCCATGAGCCCACTAGCCTTATACAACTCTCCACCTAGTTGTATAAGTCGGCGTAAAGCCTGAATCTGGGCGAAATATATCTACCCCCCTGGATGCAACCAGGTGACTTTACCTTCCTGCTGTCACAATATATATATATATATATATATATATATATATATATATATATATATATATATATATATATATATATATATATAAATTTTCATTTGTTGTTTCCTGCGATCTTCGATCAACTGCCGACTGGGTGACAGGCTGGATCCTCGATCCTTGTAGTCTCCCCAGTTTCGGCCATCGAGCGTGTGCCGACCCTAGCTACGCGCTGGGTTTTCCACGACATGCCCGTCGCTCCACGGGTGGCCGGTGAGCCTACGCTCCAGGGCCTGCATCGGACCGCTCAGCTTCGGCTGACCTTACGGCCGAGTCGCAGCAGCCTGGCCGGTGAGCTTACGCTCCAGGGCATACATATGATCATCCCTTTTGGGTCCAATCACAGCATGCCTGGCCAACAGTCACCGTCCGTGCGCGGACGATGACCTGTTTGGAATGTCTTCCAGCATAATACATGCAGGATAGGTAAGTAAAACTCCCCTGCCTCGGCTGGGTGATTTAGCTGGACATTCCTGGAGAGATCAAGTAAGTGGTTGTGGCCCCTTTCTTCCCTCTCTCCCTGCCTTTCCCTCCTCCCTGGGCTTCTAGCTAAAGGTTGCTGGGTGCTGGGGGTCACCTAGGGGGTTCCACTGGAGCGGGGCTGGCTGTAACTAACCTTTAAAAGAAATGTCATTTGTGTTTGTGTGCTTCCTCCTCCATGCTGTCGGCGGCCATTTTGAGGTGGTCCATGCTGAGTTCGGCCTCTTGTGACTGCCCGGCGGCCATCTTCCTGTGGTTCGGCCACACCCACTGGCCCCTATCAGCTGATCGGCGGCCATGTTTGTCCACCCTGTATGCATATATTGCCGTTCGGCGGCCATCTTTTTGTGGGCTATGGCTGCTTGACCTCTATTTTCGGTCGGCGTCCATTTTGTTAGAGCCCACATTATCTTCCATACAGACGTTTTTGGCAACCATTTTGCGAGAGCTTCCGGCCTCTAGGGTGCATTACACTGGTGCGAAAATTCACACAGGAAATGCTGATAAAAGAAGCAGACTGACACAGCAGCAGTGGGACAGCATCACAGGCGCAGCACACGGCAGCATAGCAGTACCGGTCCAGGGTGGTGAGTCCTCTGGGTGACCCAGCCTCTCTGCAGCACAGGAGGGTGGCCTGTTGATATCTTGCCTGGAGCCCTGTGGGTGTCAGCGTGTGGTCAGCATGGCATCTGAGCCAGATGTCTTCTCCCCTGAAACACCAGATTTAGCAGCTGGTGCCCCAGAGGTGTCTATGAACGCTATGACGGCAATCCTAGAGGCGTTTGCTGCCAGGGTGGAAGCAGCACACGGGAATACAGGGGGTAGTAAATGCCCCGTCCCCTGCAAGCTTCTGGGGATAATTCTGGTGCAGGTCCAGCTACGGCTCGGGGCCCAGATTCTGACTCATCAGAGACTGCAGACCGTGACCGGACAGTGAGGATGACTCAAAGTCCAGGTCAGTACGCGAGACGGCTTTGGTATCTGACCTTATTATTGCAGTGCGGGATATGCTAAAATTGGAAAATACTGCAGAAGCAGCAGAGACTCCGGTCCACTTGGGTTTCATAGACCTGCCCGCACTGCTAAGGTGTTCCCTTGTGTGTCTTTTGATAAACTCTTATACAAGGAATGGGAGAACCCACTGGGGGTCTTTACAGCCCAAAGAGGTTTGCGGTACGGTACCCCTTTTGAGGAGAGTTTTCTGAAGAAATGGACCTCTCCCCCCTATAGTGGACCCTCCGGTGTCCAGACTTAATAGAGCCACCACAATTCCTGTAGAAGGGGCTCCTGTTTTTAAGGACGCTGTGGATAAGAAGGCTGAAGCACTCGCTTGCTACCTATACTCAGTGGTAGGCTCGGCAGTACGCCCGGCATTGGCGGGGGCCCTAGTGTCTCACACACTTACTGAATGGGCAAGATTGCTACTCCAAGGGTTAAGGAGCGAGATGCTCCTCCTGATGAGATAAAGTTGGTCCAGGGCCTTAGGTTTGTCTGCGAGTCAGACATGAATAATATTCCCCTGCTGTCTAAAACTTCGGTTTATGCAGTAGTAATACGCCGCCTGATCTGGCTAAAAGGCTGGTCTGCGGACCAGACTTCCAAGAAAGCCCTGTTGGATCTGCCTTTTAAGGGCGACAGACTTTCTTTCTCGTACATCACGGGACACAGAGCGACATAGTCATTACTAATGGGTTATATAGTTACCGTCAGGTGCTGGCACTGGCAACTTCCAAAACCGGAAGTACCCTCCCCTATATAAGCCCCTCCCATCCGGGAGCACCTCAGTTTTTTGCCAGTGTCTAAGGTGTTGGCCATGAAGAAACATGTGTTTTTCACTGAGCTTGCGTACAGGTTCTTTTGGGCCTCAGTAAGCTATTCCGGATCCGACCAAAAAAGCTTCATAGCTAAACGGTCGGTACCCGGGCCTTGCAGCAGAAGAGCAAGGTTCTGCCTGTAATGCTTCTCTTAGGAGAGCTGGACCCTGGGATCCAGAGCTCTGGTCATACCCACGACCAAGATGTTTTCTGTGCAGGGTGCTATACAGGTCCAGGGGAGTGGAATCCTTGGGAACCCGGTCCCTGAAGGTTTGATTACAATGCCTGCCGTGATAGGTGAAGTTTGGGCTTTTGTGGACCAAACAAAGTCCTGCGGCGGGGAACAGGTAAGTGGGGGCCCCCAGGAACTTGGTTCTATTGGGGGACCCCCAAGCCTAATTTGTCTTTCTGTCTGTTACCTAACGGTATTCCCGCTAATATCTGTGCATGCCTGTAACTACTAAAAAAATGTAATAATTTTTAATGGTGGTCAAGAAAAAAAAAAAAAAAAAAGGAATGTTTTTTTATATATGTTTAGTATATTAAACTGCGGTACCTGTGTTTGTCCACTAGAGGCCGCTGTGGAATGTTTTTCTTGTCATATGGACTAGTTTCTTCTCAGAGAACAAAGTCCAGGCAGCTGGTGAGTTCTCCTACAGGAAACTGTTTCCTCTGCCATGTTGCAGTGTTCGTCTATCCCCCGGCCTGCGGCAAAGGGGGCCCTGGCTCCTGTCCCTGGTTTCCATGTTTGAAAATTAGCGCCGAGGCGCACGTGGCCGCGCGCGTGTGCGTGCACGCGCCTCTATATATAGAGGTGGCCGGAAAAAGGGGCGGGGCCTGGGGGATGACGCTCTGTGCGCGCCGCAGCGCTTCTGCGCATGTGCGGGCGTCCCAGCAGGTTTTTAAAAAAGCCACATTATTGCAGTAAGCTGGCTATGAAGTACAGAGACAGAGCTGGCAACATTTAAAGGCATACAGCAAGCGGTTGATACAGGCATCCCCTAGAAAGGCACATTAGTAGACACCAACTGTTATATAGCAGCAATTGTGCTAGACTATTCTCAGTAAAAGTGGTGTATTACGGCTGGAATACCTCAGCTTTAGGCTTAGGAATATGCCGTCCAGTAGCTCCGGAACTGAATCTTCCAGGAAGCGAAGGGGGTCTCATCGGGCTCTGAGGATCTTGGGCATACTTCTGCTGCACCAGTCTCCCCTGAAGTTCAGAGGTAAGTGACCGTAGAGACCCCGCAGGGGTACTTGGTACTGTGGCTGTCCTCAGTCACCTGCTCCTGTGTATGTAACAGAGGAGGTTTTTTCCTCAGCTCTGGGAGGATTAGAGAGAGATTGTCAACATTTATCGCTGCATCCCTGTCAGGGAAAGCACGCCCGATCTCCATCTCCTCCTTCAGAGTGCCTGTTAGCAGAGCAACAGTCCCATACAGGGATCGACCTGCCTGAAGGGGATCAGGATAAGGTTGATTCTGTTATAGAGGAATCAACAGTGGGGGAACCTTTTCTCAGCATCTCAAGCTGAAAGATTATGGGTTCAGTCTCTGACTAACATGGTCCGATCAGCATTTAAAAATGCACCTTGCGGAACCATCAACCACTACTGTATCCTCGTTGGGGTCGCTAGAAGCCCCCAGACTGTTTGTTCTTTTCCACTTCACCCTTTACTGAAAGGGCTCATTTACCAGGATTGGGAACGTCCTGAGAAAATATTTATTCCCCCAAGAGATTTCCGGTGGTCTATCCCATGGAGGATAAGTTCATCAAAAAAAAAAAAAAATGGAAGGTCCCTACAATGGACGCAGCCATCTCTTGTATGTATAAATCACTGACATGTCCAGTGGATAATGTCCAAATGTTCAAGAACCCAATAGATAAAAGATTGGAGTCCTTATGAAAATCTGCTTGGTGATACAACCAGCAGTAGCAGCTATTGGGGTCTGCTAAGCAGTGAAGGATCAGTTGAAACAGGTCTTGAGGGACTTGACAGATCAGCAGGCTTTGCCCTAGCTGATCTACCTAGAGCCTTAGGCTTTGCGGTTGACGCCATAGAGGATTCAGTCCATCAGGCCTCCCGCCTTACGCTGTCTATAGTACATATGCGTAGGCTCCTATGGCTCAAAAACTGGTCTGCTGAAGCTCCCTGTAAAGAATGGCTGGTTAGCGTCCCATTTAATGGTGAACGCTTATTCAGGGAAAACCTGGACAAATATATCCAGAAAATTTCCAGCGGTAAAAATACGCTCTTGCCGGTTAAAAGCAGAGTTAGAGGTCCCTCTTTAAGAGGCCTGCTTCTCCAGTCCCTGGGGCATCGGCTGTGTAACAGTTCCGACGGCCTCCTCGGTCAAATCCCGGGGGTAAAAAACAGGGACAGTAGCAGGGTAATGAGAAACCCTGGGTCAGGGGAGGTACAAAACCTCCCCCAAAGTTAAATTCATGAAGCCCCCACTCAGTCGGGTGGGGGGAGGACTCCAGTTGTTCGCAAGAGACCTGGCGGGACACGATCAAGACAGATAGGTGCTCTCCGCAGTAGGTTTGGGATACAGTTTGGAGTTAAAAGACTCTCCTCCTTCCCATTTTTGAGGTCAAACGTGCCAAGGGATCCCCGGAAGAGAGAGTCCCTCCTGTTGGCACTAGAACAACTATTGCTCCAAGGAGTAATTATGGAGGTTCCCCTGGAAGAATGAGGGTTCGGGTTTTACTCAAACCTCTTTACAGTCCCGAAGCAAACGCGGACGGGAGGCCCATATTAATTCTAAAAGGGCTATACAAATTCCTGTATATCAGGACTTTCCGATGGAGTCGATCCGATCGGTGGCCACTGCCCTACAAGGGGAGGATTGGTTAGCCACGATCGACATCAAAGATGCTTATTTGCACATTCCCATCTTTCCAGTCCACCAAAAATTTCTACGCTTTGCAGTAGAAGGGCGCCATTTTCAGTTCAGAGCCTTACCCTTCGGTTTGGCCACAGCACCACGAGTGTTTACAAAAATTCTGGCCCTTTATTGGCCAATCTAAGAACACAAGGTGTAATGATAATGGCATATCTGGATGACTTGTTGCTGATAGACCACTCAGTGAAAAAACTAGACGTGGTCGTTCACAAGACGATCAAGTATCTGGAATCTCACGGTTGGATTATCAACCGAGACAAGTCAGCCCTAAAAACCAGTCAAAAGTCTGGAATACTTGGGGCTAAGGTTGGATTCAGGCCAGAGAAAAATATTCTTGCCTCGAGGAAAGGTGTTGTCTTTGAAAGATTTGATCCACTTAGTGGGTACAAAAAAGACAGCCGTCCATACGCCTGTATATGAGGCTGCTGGGAAAAATGGTGGCATCATTCGAAGCAGTACCCTACGGTCAATTCCATTCAAGGAATTTGCAAGGGGCCATACTGTCAGCCTGGAACAAAAAAGTTCAGGCCCTAGACTTGCAATGTCCTTGTCCCCTTCCGTTCGCAAGAGCCTCCGTTGGTGGTTGGTTCCCCAGAATCTGGAAAAAAGGAAATCCTTCAGTCCGATTTCTTGGAAGGTGGTCACTACAGATGCCAGCCTTATAGGCTGGGGAGCAGTACTGGAGCAATAGTCTCTCCAGGGCAGATGGTCGGATGCAGAAAAGGCCCTGCCCATCAATCTCTTAGAGATACGAGCAGCCCGGTATGCCCTAGTAGCATGGACATCCAAACTCCAAGGGTCCCCTGTCAGAATGCAATCAGACAATGCCACAGCAGTGGCATATATCAATCATCAGGGGGCACCAGGAGTCGTGCAGCCCAGAGGCAAGTAAATTACATCCTGAAATGGGCAGAAAAATATGTCCCAGCCATATCTGCGGTATTCATTCCAGGAGTGGAGAATTGGAAGGCGGACTTTCTAAGTCGCCAGCAATTAGGCCCAGAGGAAGGGTCCCTTCACCCCGAGGTTTTCTGGACAATATGTCAGCGGTGGGGAACATCGGATGTAGATCTTCTAGCATCCAGATTCAACGCAAAGGGGGACAGGTTTGTCTCTCGGACAAGGGATCCCCTAGCTTGCGGCTCGGACGCCCTAGTGTTCCCTTGGGATCAGTTCAAGCTGATATATGCATTCACACCGCCACAATGGTTACCTCGATTGCTCCGCAGAATCAGGGTAGAAAAGAAACCAGTGATTCCGGTGGCTCCAGCGTGGCCCCGAAGAGCGTGGTACGCGGAGATTGTAAAATTTCAGTGGGGAGTCCTTGGACTCTCCCACGTCGTCCGGCTTTCGCAAGGACCGATATACCACCCTTCCTTACCAGCCCTAGGTTTGACGGCCTGGCTATTGAAGCCCACATTCTAAAAAAGAGAGGGCTCTCTAATGCGGTGGTATCTACCATGATCAATGCCAGGAAGCCGGTATCCAGGCAGATCTACTATAGAATCTGGAAGGCGTACATCGCGTGGTGTGAGGGAAATGGCATCCACATAAGTACGTAATAGGTAGGATTCTGGACTTCCTACAGTGGGCTGTAGATAGGAAGCTTGCCTTGAGTACTATCAAGGGTCAGATTTCGGCCTTGTCAATATTTTTTCAAAGGCCCTTGGCTTCGCATTCACTAGTCAAAGCCTTTATACAAGGAGTGATGCGTATTAGTCCTCCGGTTAATATTCCCATATGTCCATGGGATCTAAACTTGGTTCTGTCGGTTCTACAGAAACAACCATTTGAACCATTACAGCATATTTCCTTGGTGATTCTCACCAGGAAATTGATTTTTCTAGTAGCCATTTGTTCGGCTAAAAGAGTATCGGAATTAGCAGCTATGTCCTGTAAGGAGCCATATCTGGTTATCCATAAGGACAGAGTAGTGTTACGTCCTCATCCAGCCTTTCTTCCTAGGGTGGTATCGAGGTTTCATTTGAACCAAGATGTGGTTCTTCCTTCTTTTTTCCCCAAACCTACTTCGGTAGAGGAAAAGTTATTGCATTCTTTGGATGTAGTAAGAGCAGTTAAAGCTTATCTAAAAGCCACTGCTCAGATTCGCAGAACGGATACTTTGTTTATTCTGCCGGAAGGCCCCAGAAAGGGTCAGGCAGCGTCAAAATCTACTTTAGCCAAGTGGATTCGACAGGTCATAATACAAGCCTATGGCTTGAGAAGGAGACCGCCTCCGTTCAAAGTTAGAGCGCACTCCACAAGAGCAGTTGTAACTTCATGGGCAGCGCATCACCAGGCCTCCCTGGCTCAAATCTGTAAGGCCGCAACATGGTCTTCAGTACACACGTTTACTAGGTTCTACCAGGTGGACGTTAGAAGTCAGGAGGATGTCGCCTTTGGGCGCAGTGTGTTGCAGGCCGCAAAAGAGCCTCATGTCTGATAGCGCTCAGCTTATGTATGGTGTATCCCCCCCCTCATTTGGCATTGCTTTAGGACATCCCATTAGTAATGACTATGTCGCTCTGTGTCCCGTGATGTACGAGAAAGAAAATAGGATTTTTATAACAGCTTACCTGTAAAATCCTTTTCTTGGAGTACATCACGGGACACAGAGCTCCCGCCCCTCTTTGGGGACACTTATTGCTTTGCTACAAAACTGAGGTGCTCCCGGATGGGAGGGGCTTATATAGGGGAGGGTACTTCCGGTTTTGGAAGTTGCCAGTGCCAGCACCTGACGGTAACTATATAACCCATTAGTAATGACTATGTCGCTCTGTGTCCCGTGATGTACTCCAAGAAAAGGATTTTACAGGTAAGCTGTTATAAAAATCCTATTTTTTGGGGCTCTCTGGATGACATCATCAAGGATGCCACAGGAGGTAAAGGCACTTTGCTTCCCCAAATTAGCAAGGGTAAGGGGCCATGCCAAGGGCAAGGGCCCTCCTTTACTGCACGCAAGCGTTTTTTTCGTCCCCCTAGGGCGACAGGGAAAAGACCCCAGGCCGATAAAGCGCCTGCCCAAGGACAAAAGCGTCCTTGGTCCCGCAGACCCAACAAGCCTGCGGACAAATCTGCGTCCACATGAAGGTCCGCCCTCACCCAGCTCTCGGGTGGGGGGACGTCTTCGCGAATTCGCGTCTCGGTGGACTGCTCTAGTCTCTGACAGGTGGGTTTGCGAAGTAATCTCCTCAGGCTACAAGATAGAATTTCTCTCTTGTCCACCGGACAGATTCATCACCTCCAATCTCCAGCTACTACCGACCCGTCGGGAGGCCCTGTATGGGGCGGTCCAGGGTCTACTGGAACGCTGGGTAGTTATTCCAGAACAGGAACGGGGTCAGGGTTTTTACTCAAATCTGTTCATTGTGCCGAAGAAGGAGGGGGTTCGGCCAATCTTGGATCTCAGAGCCCTCAATTGCTTTGTGAAAGTACAAAGATTTTGGATGGAGTCGGTTCGATCTGTAGTCACGGCTCTCCATCCGGGGGACTTTCTGGCCTCCTTGGACTTCAAGGACGCATACCTGCATGTCCCCATATACTCCAGACACCAGAGGTTTCTGCGATTTGCTATCGGGAAGGACCACTTCCAGTTTGTGGCCCTCCCGTTGGGCCTTGCCTCAGCACCCAGGACGTTCACCAAGGTGCTCGCTCCGATTCTGGCACTTCTAAGACAGCGGGGTATCGCGATCACAGGCTACTTATACAACCTTCTGCTGAAGGCCCCTTCAAGCTCAGAATTGGAGGTAAGCATGTCCATTACCTGTCAGACTCTTCGAGACTGTGGTTGGAGACTAAACACGCAAAAGTCAGTATTGGTGCCCACTCAACGCCTAGGGTACCTGGGGTTGATTCTGGATTCTTCAGAGGCAAAGGTATTCCTCCCTGTGGAGAAGTTGCAGACCCTCCGGGCTGCAGTACGGCAGCTGACTTCCAGGAATTGGTCGTCACTCCGTTTTTTGCATGCGAGTGGTGGGCCTCATGGTAGCCTCCTTCGAGGCGGTCCCATATGCTCAATACCACACTCGAGTGTTACAGAAGGAAGTTCTGTCCAGATGGAACAGATGTCCATCATCTCTGGATTATCAAATCCGAGTGAGCCACCTTGTCAGGAGATCCCTGGTATGGTGGCTGACAGCACCGGCTCTAATGGCCGGGAAGTCATTTCTTCCGGTTTACTGGATAGTGATCACGACGGACGCCAGCCTTACAGGTTGGGGGGGAGTCTGGGGTGTTTAGTCGGCGCAAGGTCGCTGGACCCCAGAGGAAGCCCTCCTGCCGATCAATGCCCTGGTAACTTGGGCGATTAGGCTGTGCCTCTTCAAATGGTCTCAGAGGCTGCAAGGGCGTCCAGTCAGACAACACCACAGCAGTGGCATATGTCAATCATCAAGGAGGAACAAGAAGCTCAGCTGCAGCATCGGAGATCGCTCGCATCCTGAAGTGGGCAGAGAGGAGCGTACCGGCACTGTCGGCCGTGTACATTCCGGGTGTGGAAAACTGGCAGCCGGACTACCTGAGCCGCCAGATGCTGGACCAGGGAGAATGGTCCTTACAACCGGAGGTGTTCCAACTCCTCTGCCAAAGATGGGGCACACCAGACGTAGATCTTCTGGCTTCCCGACTCAATCGGAAGGTATTGAGGTTTGTGGCCCGGTCAAGAGACCCATGGGCAGACGCAACAGACGCGTTGGTAGCATCGTGGGGTCAGTATCGGCTAATCTATGCCTTCCCTCCCTTAAGGCTTCTTCCTCTTCTGCTCCGCAGAGTGGAGGCAGAGGGAATTCCAATGATCCTAATCGCTCCAGATTGGCCTCAGCGTCCTTGGTACGCCGATCTAGTACGTCTGGTAGCAGACGTCCCCTGGCGCCTACCACTACGGAAGGACCTGCTATCGCAAGGTCCCATACTCCATCCTGCTTTACAGTCATTGGCTTTAACGGCATGGCTGTTGAGAACCAGGTACTGAGAGACCGGGGCCTGTCAGACTCAGTAATTTCTACTATGAGAAGTGCTCGAAAACCGTCCTCTAGGAAGGTTTATCACCGCACTTGGAAGGCCTACATCTCCATGTGTGAGGAAATGAAATGGCATCCGCGTACCTATTTGGTTTCCAGAATCCTGCTGTTTTTACAGCATGGGGTGGACCAAAGGCTTGCCCTAAGTACGATTAAGGGACAGATATCTGCCCTGGCTGTCTTTTTTTTTCAGCGACCCCTGGCGACTCACTCTCTCGTGAGTACATTTGTGCAGGGGGTCCGACAGGTGGCCCCTCCGGTCCGTCCCCCGTTACCTCCGTGGGACTTGAACCTGGTCCTCTCGGTGCTTCAGAAGGCACCGTTTGAGAAGATTAGAGATATTCCCCTGTTGATACTTTCTCAGAAAGTGGTCTTTTTGGTGGCTGTTACGTCAGTTAGACGAGTCTCTGAGCTGGCAGCCTTGTCCTGCAAGGCTCCCTATTTGATTTTCCACAAGGATAAGGTGGTGCTGCGGCCGCAGCCTTCCTTTCAAAGGTCGTTTCGGCTTTTTATCTCAACAAAGACATTGTACTTCCATCCTTGTGTCCTCAGCCGTCGAATCCTAAGGAGTCGGCGTTGCATTCCTTGGACGTTGTCCGAGCTTTGAGAGTATACCTATCTGCTACTTCCCTGTTCCGGAAGTCAGACTCACTGTTTGTTTCGGTGGCTGGTCCCAAGAAGGGCCAAGCAGTCTCATCGGCCACCATCTCTAGGTGGATCCGACAGATAGTAATCCAGGCTTACGCCTTAAAGGGTCAAGCGCCCCCCTTCCCGGTCACGGTGCATTCGACCAGGGCAATAGGTGCCTCTTGGGCTTTCCCACATCAAGCGTCTGTTTCCCAATTATGTAAAGCGGCGACTTGGTCGTCCGCTCACACTTTCACAAAATTCTACAAAGTTGATGTAGGTGCATCTTCGGATGCCTCTTTCGGCCGCAAGGTTTTACAAGCGGCTGTTTAGAGTTGCAGCTCCTCCGTTGGAGGAGTGCTGTTTCTTTATCGTACACCACGGGACACAGAGCTAGTCATTACATAATGGGTTAAGGGTCACCAGCGGTGATTGGACACTGGCACAACCAATGGAAGACAGTTCCCCTCCATATAACCCCTCCCATCAGGGAAGTACCTCAGTTTTTTCGCCAGTGTCGAAAGGTGTTGGACGCGTTAGGAGGTGCTAAAGGAAAGCTCTACCAAAGAGACCCTCTGGGGGTAAAAGAGCTATGCTTTCGGATCCATCCAAGACGCCTACAAATGAGCTGAATCTGGATGGGATCCGGGCCTCATCCATGAGGCGTCGCCTGTAATGTCTCTCTTCGGAGGACTGGGCTCTAAGATCCAGCACTTTCGCTATTTCGCTATAAAGTCCTGGTAAGAGTCTTGTACAAGGCCCAGGGGAGAGGTATCCTTTAAATAGGAACCCATATCCCTGAAGGTTGGCACACATAGCCCACCGTGAAGGGTGAAGTTTGGTATCTGTCTGAAATCTTTCAGCAGAAAAACCTGCGGCGTGGATAAGGTGAGATTAGAAGGTCCATAACTAGGTTGGGACCTTTTTCAAAAAATGGATGTCTTCTTTTTTTTCCACCACTGGGGGGAGTAAAGAGCTGAATATACTCACCTCACTCTGTTCAGTGTCGGCTTCGGCGAAGTACACTGCTCGTCACCTCCGCTGCTGAGCTTGCTGGGGCACCCCGATCCTCCTTTCGGTGGCCGACCAGACACCTGCAGATGCAGGTAAGTGGGAACAAGGGCTGATGAGAGTCCTCTCTCACTATGGCCACCGCCATAGCGCTAAGGGCCGCGCGCGCGGGAGAGGGCTTTATCGGAGGGGGGGGGGGGGCGAAGGCGTGCGCGGGCACGTGGCGCGCGCAGGCACAGAAACGGCGCCAAATTTAAAAGACTGTCAGTGTGAGCACTGCAGCAGCAAGCAAGCTCGTTAGTTCTCTTATTCCTGGCAGAGAAACACAGCAGCTATACAGGGACGTAAGACTCCATGTGGTTGGATTGGGTACTTCCTAGAAGACATCCATGTTATGCATAGTTATGTGTTAAAAGTTGCATACTTAATGTATTTGCTAAACTGAACACGGTAGTATATGCATTTAGGTACCTTGTATTTTGTCTAAACAGTAAGCCTTCCAGGGGAAGTAATACGGACAAAAAGAGATAAGAAAGCACCACCGCCTGAGAGGAGGCTCTAACTGTGCTGACTCGGTACCTTTCTCTCCTGTGTTGCTAAATGCACCTGTTCAGGATGAGCCATTACCTCTGTCAGGTATGGCGGCTTCCCCAGTGAAGCCTGGGCCTGTATATGTCACTGAGGACACTTTATCAGCTGCCCTAAATAATCTGGAGGGAAAAATTGCTACCTTAATCGCTAAGTCCTCTAAAAAGGGACAATAAGCGAAGCAGGTCTCTTCCAGTATTGGACCTCCCTTCAGAAGTACCTGAGGGAGGAGGATGAGGAGGAGGAGGCTACATCAGCAGAGGATGAGGAGCCAGATTTTAAGGTCACAGGTACAATGCTATAGCAGTGCATTTAAGTTAACCTCTGCGGAGGTAACGGAATTACCTGTCTCCTCCCTAGGGTCATTAAGATCCCTGCAAGGTGCATGCTCCTTCCCGGTTCATCCGTTACTAGAGGATCTAATATACGCAAACTGGCAACATCCAGATAAGCGTTTCTCACCTCCAAAAAGGTTTAACATTCTTTATCCTATGGGGGAATTTTTTTTTTAAAGAAATGGAGCCTGCCTGCGGTAGTTGCGGCCATTTCTTGTGTAAATAAAAACCTGACATGTCCGGTGGATAATGTACAAGGGTTTAAAAGATCCTTCTGAGAGGAAGTTGAAATCCTCCTTCCTTTTGGCCGGCTCAATTACCCAACCTGCAGTAGCAGCAGTCGGTATGTGTCAGGTCATCAGCCAACAGGTAAAGCAGGGGCTGAAGGAGCTGCCTTCAGAGCAGGCTAGAAATTGGGAAAATTTGCCTAAAGCCTTATGCTTCACAGTGGATGCCATGAGAGATTCAATCATACAGGCATCACGCCTTACACTCCAGCTGGTACAGATGCGCAGAGTACTTTGGCTTAAGCATTGGTCAGCGGAAACCCCATGCAAAAAGCTGTTGGCAAGTTCCCGTTCCATGGCGAACGCCTATTTGGGGAAGATTTAGAAAAATATATACAGAAGATATCAAGTGGTAAAACGACTTTTACCTGAGAGAAAGAAAAACAAGAGATCTTGTTTTAAACGCTCTCTCTCCCCAGCTCCCGGGAAATCTGACTCCAACCAGTGGCGGCGGCCTGTTTTAGCCGCCCACAAAAGCCAAGGGGCAAGCTCAGAAGAACAAGAAGCCGTGGGGTGCAAGAGCTAATAAGCAAGCCCCCAAAGCCTCTCAGTGAAGGGGCGCCCCCGCTCGGCCGAGTGGGAGGAAGGCTTTGTCAGTTCTGAGCGACTTGGTGGTCAGAAATCCAGGCCAATTGAGTAGTATCCACAATATCCTCAGGGTACAAACTGGAATTTCGAGAGATCCCACCTTCTCAATTCCGAGGTTCAAGACTCTCCAAGGATCCACAAAAAAGGGAATCCTTCTTCAAAGGTTTGAATCACTTAATGGCTCAAGGGGTAGTTACAGACGTACCCCAAAAAGAGCGAGGTTCAGGTTTTTACTCAAACCTCTTTGTGATTCCAAAGCCAAATGGAGATGTCAGACCCATCCTGGATCTAAAATCCCTAAATCGGTTCCTGAACGATCGCCATTTTCGAATGGAAACGATCCGATCCGTGGCCGCCACTTTAAAGGGCGGAAAATTCATGGCGCCCATAGATATCAAGGACGCACATTTACACATACCCATCCTCCCCGCTCACCAAAGATTCCTAAGGTTTGCGGTAGAAGATCGCCACTTTCAATTTGTGGCTCTGCCGTTTGGTGTAGCCACCGCGCCCATAGTATTCACAAAGGTGCTAGCTCCTCTGGTAGCAAACCTAAGAACACGGGGCATTGCGGTAACAGCCTATCTGGACGATCTACTAGTAATAGATCAGTCAAAGGAGGGATTGGGTCACGCTGTACACACTACAGTAGGATACCTGGAGCATTTAGGATGGATTATAAATTTACAAAAATCCTCTCTCCAGGCCCAAAGAAGGATAGTGTACCTGGGCATGATCATAGATACAGCCCAAAACAGGGTATACCTGCCAGAACCGAAGATACAGTCTCTGAAAGACCTGATCCACAAGGTCAAAGCAAACAAGAGGCCGTCTATTCGCCTTTGCATGAGACTATTGGGAAAGATGGTAGCCTCCTTCGAGGCGGTCCCTTACGCCCAGTTTCATTCGAGACTACTTCAAGGCAATATTTTAGCTTCCTGGAACAGGAAGAGCCAAGCTCTGGATATACCCATGCGCCTGTCCTCACAAGTACGCCACAGCTTCGATTGGTGGCTAGAAGCCAGGAATTTACGGAAGGGAAAGTCCTTCCTCCCAGTGGCCTGGAAGGTGGTATCTAGGGATGCCAGCCTATCGGGCTGGGGTGCAGTATTCGAGGAGGCTTTTACCCAGGGAACCTGGGCCAAGACTCAGGGGATCCTGCCCATCAATGTGCTAGAGATCCGGGCGGTATATCTAGCCCTCAAAACCTGGACATACAGGTTACAGGGCTACCCAGTTCGGGTTCAATCCGACAATGTTACTGCAGTAGCTTACATCAATCACCAAGGAGGCACCCACAGTCGGGCAGCCCAAAGAGAGGTGAACCGGATCCTGGCATGGGCAGAAGAGCATGTACCTTGCCTTTCTGCAATCTTCATTCCAGGGATAGAAAATTGGCAAGCAGACTACCTGAGTCGTCAGCAGCTGCTACCAGGAGAGTGGTCTCTTCACCCCGGGATCTTTCAGGCCATATGTCTGAGATGGGGAAACCCAGATGTAGACCTGCTAGCTGCCAGGTTCAACAAGAAATTGGACAACTTTGTGTCCAGAACGAGAGATCCTCTAGCCTACGGGACAGACGCTCTAATAATACAGACGCTCTAATAACTCCATGGAATCAGTTCTCACTGATCTATGCATTCCTCCGATCCCTCTTCTACAAAGACTGCTTCGCAGGATCAAGGAGGAGGGAATACCAGTAATCCTAGTGGCCCCAAACTGGCCCAGGAGGCCTTGATACGCCGAGATTGTAAAAATGGCGATAGGAAGGCCCTGGAAGTTTCCACTTCGACACGACCTGCTGTCACAGGGTCCAGTATTCCACCCTTCCTTACAAAGGCTAAAGTTGACGGCCTGGCTGCTGAGACCCACATTTTTAAAAAAGAGAGGGGTCTCTGGTCCGGCTCTTTCTACGCTCATTAATGCTAGAAAGCCAGCCTCCAGACTCATCTATCATACAGTCTGGAGAGCATATGTTTCCTGGTGTGAATCCAGATGTTGGAATCCTCAGAAGTATGAAATAAGTAGGATTCTTGCTTTTTGCCAGTTAGGAGTGGATATGAATTTAGCCCTTAGCACCATCAAAGGGCAAATATCGGCTCTATCAGTCTTCTTTCAGAGACCATTGGCATCTCACTCCCTAGTTCGGACATTCATTAAGGGGGTACTGAGGATAAATCCTCCAGTTAGGACTCCCTTGTGTCCATGGGATTTGAATTTGGTATTGTCAGTGTTGCAAAAGCAACCTTTTGAACCTATTCGCCATATTCCTTTAATTATATTGAGTAGGAAGTTGGCCTTTCTGATTGCTATAGCTTCTGCTAGGAGAGTATCAGAGCTAGCAGCTCTTTCTTGTAAAGAGCCTTATCTAATTTGTCACAAGGACAAAATCGTACTACGACCCCATCCGGCTTTTCTACCTAAGGTGGTGTCGGCTTTTCACTTGAATCAAGACATTGTTCTGCCTTCCTTTTTTCCAAACCCGCGGACGGCGGGGGAAAAATTATTACACTCTCTAGATCTAGTGAGAGCGGTAAAGGTGTATCTGCAAGCAACCGCTCAGATACGTAAAACAGATGTTTTGTTTATTTTACCAGATGGGCCCAAGAAGGGCCAAGCGGTATCAAAATCCACCATTTCCAGGTGGATTAGACAAGTAATTATTCAAGCTTATGGTTAAAGAACAGGACTCCTCCTTTTCCTGTTAAGGCGCACTCTACCAGGGCGATAGGTGCTTCATGGGCAGTGCACCACCAGGCTTCGATGGCTCAGATCTGTAAAGCTGCAACTTGGTCTTCAGTCCATACATTTTCCAAATTCTATCAAATAGATGTGAAAGGACATGAGGATTCCGCCTTTGGGCGAAGTGTGCTGCAGGCAGCAGTATAGGGCTTCTGGTCCGCAAGCGGCCTGTTTTGATCTGTGTCTCCCCCCCTTCATATGAGCATTGCTCTGGGACGTCCCATTATGTAATGACTAGCTCTGTGTCCCGTGGTGTACGATAAAGAATATTGGATTTTTATAACAGCTTACCTGTAAAATCCTTTTCTTGGAGTACACCACGGGACACAGGGGTCCCCCCCTTCTTATGGGAACCTTACTGCTTTGCTACAAAACTGAGGTACTTCCCTGATGGGAGGGGTTATATGGAGGGGAACTGTCTTCCATTGGTTGTGCCAGTGTCCAATCACCGCTGGTGACCCTTAACCCATTATGTAATGACTAGCTCTGTGTCCCGTGGTGTACTCCAAGAAAAGGATTTTACAGGTAAGCTGTTATAAAAATCCTATTTTTGTGTTTGGGGTGAAGTTTATTTTTATGCTGTTACCACCCCTCGTTTTTTCTGACACTGCTTTGGGACGTCCCACTTTGTCAATAGAGAAGCTGTGTCGGTCCATGGACGAAAGAGTAAATAGGATTTTTTACTCACCGTAAAATCCTTTTCTCTGAGTCCATGGACCGACACAGCACCCACCCCTCCTTTTAAGTTTGTACTGCTTTTTGACGAACTGATCTGCGAAGATGCAGACTGAGAGGTTATACCCAGAGGGACCGCCCCCTGGGCGGTGCTGTAGAAGGTGTGATGCAACACTTTTTACAAGTTTTTCTGCCTAGTTGCTCCTAATTAACGGATAATACCCACTTTGTCAATAGAGAAGCTGTGTCGGTCCATGGACTCCGAGAAAAGGATTTTACGGTGAGTAAAAAATCCTATTTTTTTACTTTCCAAACAGGTTTTTATTGGTACAAAAAGAAACACGGTTTACAAGTAATGCATTGGTACAGGCAATGTCAGGTATAGGTGACAATATTCACAGTATAGAACAGGTAAAAAGACATCCTGTGCGCAAAGGCTAATGCGGTTAGTAACAGCAAGAAAAGTGGACAACAATGTTGGGTGGGACGAGCAGTGAATACAGTAAATTACATGATATGGAATGGGGCACCGAGCATCCAAAATCACAGTCTGCGTGTAGCACACGGACCCTTTTTCCTACCTTTGGTTCACTTGCAGGAAAAAGGCACACCGTACTATATGCCCGTACCCTCCTGTTTGAAGAGGTTGAGCGGTGTAATGTATTTGGGTCCCACAGCTAGGTTCTTCCTTCAGTTGGTTCTCGCCTCCTAGGATATAGGGACAAGTCTCTGTTTTCCCCCCAAGTAATTACAACTCTAAACTCCAACGTTGAGTTTATTTTTCATCAATGTTCAGCAGATATTAATGAGTGGATAAGAGACGGGACAGCAAGGTTTTGGGAGGTAGGTCCAGGCACAAGTAAACGTTACAATCACTACTCAATCCCTGAGTGGGTTCAGCTCACCCGGATAGTCTCCTGTAGAAGTGGATCCTAGAAGCCGCAGTGATGCTCGGACGCATAATTAGGTTATTTTCTTAGATTCTGTGGCAGAGGGTCTCCTGAACGTATCTATCATGTCCCGAACCTCTCAGCTTTTGCAATACAAGGACAGGTGCCAGCAACAGCACATTACTAGGCCCTTGGTGGATAGATGAATCCCTCCAGAAAGTTACCGGGCCCCTTCTTTCACCGTGAACTTTCACCGATCCCTCAGAGAGGGCCTCCCCCGGCCTCCTCTTCTTAGAGCGGGCTCCCACGCAAGGGGCACCCTGGGATTCTTCTTCCCAGAAGTGGGCTCCAGCTAAGGGTGCTGGGCCCAATGCTGAAGTTGCAGCCCCAGGGCTAAAGGTGCCTGGGACTGATGCGCACACGGCCCCATGGCCTGGAGGGCCGGGCGCCACGCACTTGGACTTGCGACTCACGACTCCTCTCAACGACTCTCCACTCCTCAGGCGGCGTCTGCCCCTTATGTATCCTTTCACAGCAGGCCAACCACGCCCACTGTACCGCTGCCGAGAGAGGACACCCTAAGGCATAGCACTATTACTAGTGGTTCAACCCTGACCTGTCATGGCAGTGCCACCTACAGGCCACAGGGAACTGCACACCAGTATACCACCTGAAGAAACAAAGTAGCACAACCTATCAATGAGAACGGTCTGAGCCTAACTGCCAACTCAGACCAGCCCCCTAAATTTGGATATATAGCACCCCTAAAAGGGGATGGGCGCTACACGCGCAAAACGACAGACCGTGGGATGACTGCGGGCTATCTTATACAAGCATGAGGGGAGGCATTAGCCCATGGTCTCCGGAACTTGCAACCACCTATCCAATATTTTACCATATTTAGCAGGACAACCTCTGTGGGAATAGATAAGTTTTTTTGTATTTCAAACTACTATTCACTTCTACTAGCCACATACCAAACTCAGGTGTAGTAGGCCTCATCTCTAAAAGGTTTCTAAAGTGCGCAAGCGCCGTAGACATCGGCGCCCGTCTCATTTGTAAATATCTCCTAAACCATGGAGGTTTGGGAGATATTTTGAGCACCTACAGGCAAGCCTTAATTTAGGCTTACCTGTAGGTAAAAGTGGTTGTAACGGGTTTACAACCACTTTAAAATCTACACCCAGAGGCGCCTCTCCTCTTGTGTCTTTTTCAACACCATAATGGGCTACTATGCGATGCATAGTAGCCCATTATGCTTTACCTTTGCAGGGAAATAAACCCATCAGGGTTTACTTCCTATTTTAAGACGAGTTTAATGCAAGAGCTGTGTGCTGTCATTGCTGTTTTGAATTTAGAACTGTGAATAATTTTGTTTCTCTTTTTATATTTAGGTGGATTTAAATGAAGAAGAAACGATTCTAATTATTCGTCGTCTCCATAAAGTCCTCCGCCCTTTCTTACTTCGAAGGCTTAAGAAAGAAGTGGAAGCTCAGCTGCCAGAAAAGGTAAGATGTTTATAAATTGAGAAAATCACAGCTGAGACCTGAATAGTTCATGTGAGCAACATGGATATATAGATCTACATCTATATATATATATATATATATATATATATATATAACATTTTGTTCCAAGGGTAGAAACGGCACTCTGAAGAAAATGCACAGGTGCTCACCCACAAAGAAATGCATATAATTGTAAAACTGTTTTAGAGGCACTAATGGGTCTTGCAGAGAAAGATTATCAAAAACGGCAGTATTTTTATTGTCAACATTTCGATGAAGTTCAGCCCATCTTTCTCAAGACTTGACACTGCTGTTTTTGTTTTTCCTCCTCTGCAAGACCAGTGAGTGCCTCCAAACCAGTTTTGGATATATATCTCTCTATCCAGCTATATCTCTGTCTCTCCATCATCTCTATCATAGTGTGTGTGTGTGTGTGTGTGTGTGTGTGTGTGTGTGTGTATATGTATATATATCCTTGGACAAGAAACTTGTCCCAGCCGAGTGTACACACGCTCATTTCAAAGAACCCGCGGATCTTTGAATGGAGTGTACGCGGTGACGTCATCGAATACGACGAGCATGCGCTCGTCACATTCGATGCCGCCGCCATCTTGGTTCACCCTACCTATGCCTAGGAAGCTACCGCGCATGCGTCAGTCATTTCGAGCATGCGCGGGCTTCCCGGCGAACAGGTAAGTGTACACACACACAATTTTCTCGTCGAGAAACAGGCTGACGAGAAAATAGAGAGCAGGTTCTCTATTTTCTCGTCGAGATTCTTGTCGCTTTTCTTGACGAGAAACCATACACACGAACAAATTTCTCGGCAAGAAATCTCTGCCAGCAAGTTACTTGCTGGTTCTTGCCGAGAGAAACTCGGTCGTGTGTACGAGGCTTCACTCTCTGGGAGTGATAATGGGAGAGGTTATCCTAGGGTGGCCTACAGCTTGCTTTTCGGTCTCCAACCCTCCTGTAGACATTGAATTTGGGGTCACCAGATAATCTAACCGCATCCAATAGAAGAGTTGCATAGTTGAAAGGCATTTAAAAGAGAAGACTGGACTTATAAAAAAAAAATCCTACTCTCCTAGGTCGATGCAGCATAAGTCCCCCCACTGCAGTAAGAACTGAGTGATCAAACACTGCTGAACCCTCAGTTCTCTCCATTCTGAGCAGAGGGCTGTGACTGTCAGTCAGCAGCTCTCTGCTTTCCTTTCCAGTGCTCACTGGAACACTGGGGTGTGGAGGGGTGGGAGCAGTGGCTGAACCAGGTGTTGGTCCAGGCATATGGGTAGATCCCGACCATATGGTCACAATCTTTCCCCAGCCTGGAGCGGCTGAGTAGTCTCAGCCATCAGCAGACTCACTCATCCTCTGTTGGCTGAAAACAGTCGCCAATTTGTGTTACCAAGCAATTGAACAGGTGTACCTAATAAAGTGGCCTGTGTGTGTGTGTGTGTGTGTGTGTGTATTTTATTATTCTCATCAAGCTTATTTGAGTTTACTTGACACATTAAAGGTTAACTTGAGATTAAAGGGCTGTTATTCTTACTATGTACAATGCCATTTTTTCCTCTTTTTTTTTTTTTTTTTTTTATAAGAATTTTTTATTGTATTTTTGGTATCTTCTAGGTTGAGTATGTCATTAAATGTGACATGTCTGCATTACAAAGGGTTCTGTACAGACATATGCAGGCCAAGGGAGTTCTCCTTACAGACGGTTCAGAGAAGGATAAAAAGGTAAGGTTTTTGGCTGTGACTTTTACTACATCCTATGGTCTATGGTGATATGTACAGTAAATTAATGAAATGTGTATTTTTTTTTTTCTACAGGGTAAAGGTGGTACAAAGACCCTGATGAACACTATTATGCAGCTTAGGAAGATTTGCAACCACCCATACATGTTCCAACATATAGAGGTGAGATGAAATGCTCCTGTTACTCTTAACTTGGTGATCAGTTGCCTTGTAGTTCAGAGGCCCAGGGTTCTGTTTCTGCCAAGGTTCTATCTGCATGGTGTTTTCTAGAGCGCATCTTAAAGATTCCCTTTCCTTTAAGAAAATATTGTTTGTTTTCTTCTGTAGTGGACCCTAAACTTTTATGTCATTTATTTCTTTGCAGGAATCATTTTCTGAACACTTAGGTTTCACAGGAGGCATTGTGCAGGGGTGAGTATTCCCCTCTTCATTTCCAGTGATAACAAAAAATACCTCAACATGGAAGTGGCTGTACATGACGA